>OY776117.1:127854936-129054936 GCA_963675035.1 Allygus modestus | reverse complement strand
GTGTCTATCATACACGATAACGCTACATCATTATTCTTCTAGCTCTTGACGGATGAACATCTACCTAGAGGGTCTGAAAAATGTCGCAGTTTTACAGGAACATGAGGAAGGTGGCCTTCAGTAGTCCCCTTGACACTACTTTCTACTTCCCTGACAATGAAGACAGAAGGTCTACACTTTTAGTGGACAATGAGCGGTTTCGTCGAAGAATAATCGAGGTTGAAACACTTTTAGCCAGTTGTTTGCTACGCAAAAAGAACCATATGAATACATGCACCGGTTTAGATCATAGTAGCTGTTATACTTATACAGCGTTGAAGCTCAAACATTATTGAAGTTTTTAGTTACGGAGGTAAGGTCTTGTCAGTCTAAGAGCTAAACCCTAACTAACACATGTAAACGAGTTATTGTGCGATGTAAAACTTGGTGGGGAGACTGGTGTAGTGGGGGGACTGGTGTAGTGGGGGACTACCATCTGCCGCACACTTGCCACCTGCCGCCTGCCACCTGCCGCTACCCATCTGTCGTCCACCATCTGCTTCGTTCTACTACACTTTTACCCCCACCATTTTGTTTGATACCAAAACGCTAGCTAGCAAATAGTCAGTACACCTCCGGCTCTCGACCGGTGAACATCGAGCTTTCCGAGACGCTCTTCACAAAATATCATTTCACTCAAGATCTGATAGATGTTTCTATTTCATTGCCGTCAGCTATTATTTCCACCTGACAGCAATGAAATGCAAACACCTAACAGAACAGATAGGTGGCGAAGTATCTACCGTCTTTCTTCAGAAAGCGAAGTGATGGCCGCAACTCGTCCGGATCAACAACATCGATGACAACCAACAACGGGGAACTATTGTAAACATGAATTATTGTAAATAAAGTAATATTTGTAATATGAATTATTGTTAATAAAATAAAGTAATATTTGTATTAGTACTACCTCGCACTCGTTTCATTCGATTGCTTCATTCGATTGTTTTCATTCGATATTTTATCGAATTAAAACTATCGAATCACAATCGGATTTTACGAGTGCGAGGTAGATTTTTTTAAAAAAACTTCACCGTGACCTTGAACTTTGAACTTTTACTCATTTCGTCACAAAACCGCCTACGTCACTGGCTCAGCCTCAGATGACGTATTTATTCAATCAGCGCATCCGGTCACTCACCGGATGTGACGTCACTTCCGGCGCAAAACCTACAAACCCACACTACTAATAGTCAGACATAATACAGCACATAATATTAGCCGTATGAACAAACTGAAGGAACTGTTGACAACCGCATCTTGACACTTAATGGAGTCTGTCGTTTGTATAAATTATGTTAAAAAAATTAACAATTTTTGAGATCAACTAATTGAAACTAACCAATCGAATTATTTAGTTATATTTCTGACTATGTGAATGCGTATAACACAGAACTTACGGAAGGTAATTTTTTCACTTTTTAAATAATTATTCATGACACTACCTTCACACTTGTAATACCTCGAATATTTCTATTCTACTTTTAATAGTTTTACAATAAAAAAGGTAGTTGAAAATGTAAACAAATATACGTGGGAATGATTGTTTACAGTATCTAAGGAGACAGGAAATCCTATTCCCACACTTGTTACTAATTGTATTAAATTGTTCTACTTTTAGAAACCTGAGTTAACTCATTAAATGAACCTAGTCAAGTATTCATTAATACTCGTTGTGTATAGAGAAGCCATTTTATCAAATACTGGATGTTAATGTTTGCCTGAATTGTTTTCTTAGTTTCATACGTTATTAAACTCAAATATTATACCTTTACATCAAAATATAAATATATGTAAAGGCACACAATTAATTGTAGTCGTTTATGAAGATTTACTTCGGTGAAAATAAATTACTGTTTTAATCAATTTTACAACCGGTTGCAAAATAAAACTCTACACAATACAATAAAAACAAATGAAACCTTGCAATCTCAAAATAACGTTTACAGAATGAATATTTATAGCATCTAAAATTGCCGTAGGTTATATTTCAAGTAGCGTATCATATCAGAGGCCAGTTTGAATTATATTTAAATAATTTAAAGCATAAAGGTCTGTCATTATGCAGTAAAAACTTACTTTTCTCCATTTGGAACATATTTTTGAACTTTTATTCAAAGACGTATTTGTAATTATAATACGGATACGTTATTGTAAACAGTAATTTTACATCCACTACAACTTATAGTTCTATCCATTTCAAAAAGAGGTTTTAATAGTACTAACTTCAAGAAATTAATACTTTACGTAAGTAGATAACTTTATCCTTTAAAATGTTTTTTAGATCTTAACTTTAATTCTAGAGTCAATGTAGACTGTGAAGATAAATCTCTCAAACCCTCGCATTTTATTGGTGGCACGACAGGGGTAGGCCGAAACCTTAACAAAGACATTGTACCTTGTGATCTATCCTGTATTCTGATGGGGTCCTACGTAGTCCTATATACACACTGAAACATGTATCTGAAGAGAAAAAGAATCCTGAAAAGAGACAAAAATCTGGGTACCAAAATATTTAAACACCTCAAGTAAAACCCATGAGATAATGATATTTAAAAAAGTTCAATTTAATTTACCAAAAGCCTATTGTTGCAAAACATAAAAAATCGATAGTAGGAAAAGTTTATTTCACATACACTTACAAAAGAAAAATAAGATATGCGACAGTTGAAAAAGTATAAGACCTTTGAATGTATAATCAAATATATGATTAAATAAAATATGAACCATTCTTAAGTGAACACAATACAATAAATAGAAATTAAGTTAAAGAAAAAAACCATTTAACATTACGAAAAACTAATATAATTATGAAAATTTATTATGCTATAATACAAAAATAAATTAATAAAACAAAAAAACATAAAATAATACAATCAGATAACGCATGCAATACATACAAAATTGGAATCAAAAGTCCAAAACATCCAATGTAAAACAATTAAACGTGTACGAAAAGTATTAGTATATACCTTTTAAGCTTTTTTCATATAGCATATTATAAACTAACCTGGATAGCAATTTCGAGAATGAAATTAAAGGTAAACTTAATGCAATCATGCAAATAAGACATTCTCAATGTGTGTTATCCCTAAATCATTAACCCCCCAAAAACTGAAATAACTCTGCTTAATTTCTCCTCTCTCAAACCTTTAGGGATATTCCATGACTCCTCCCACAACAACCTTAGCCTCTCTCGAGCAAACGTTTTGGATCCGTCTATAGTCTATGATCTGTTTTAAACGTAAGTATAAAATAAAAATCTAAATATTTATTGATAGAATCAAAACCATTTGTTGTGCATAGCACTGTATTATGCATAGAGTGATCATTTCAACTGGGAATTCATTTCCACTACTGCTATCACAGAAACCACAAGACTTATACGTAACTTGAAATGGGGGCCTCCCTTACGTTTTAGTGGCTATTAACGAGTTCTGTAAGTCTTTTATTTTCTGGAAAAACCAATGGTGTCCCAGATAAAAATCAGGTTTAATACATAACCTTCCTTCATACGCGGTATGAAAACACAAAATCAATAATTAACACCATCACCAAAAATAATTTTGTAAATATCATTTTCTTGATATGCTGACAAATGTGTTTCATCATAAGAACATTCTTCATCTTCGGTCCAACCTTGAACATTCACGATGCCCCCTTGAGAGAATGTGTCTTCGTAGTCTTCATCTTCGGTTTTCGGAACCAATCCATTATCTTTGGGTTTATCTATAGAAACACAATAAAGCAGACCCACTTTCTTCAGCAGTACACAATGAAGCGCAGTGATTAAAATAAATAAATATGGTGTTTATTATAGGTGGCCAACCATTGGTGTATCAGAAATTACCGTATATAAATACTATTTTGAGTGGAGGAGCAGACCTTACTACAATTGCAGGGAGTGTAAAGTTTCTCTGAAAAAACGTAGTAAAACATCTGTTAAAAGTGTAGGTTTGAGTTTAACATTTTAAAGTTGAACACTATACTGGAGAGCTTCCGAGTTTTGATCTTCAGAATACATATTTTTAATGGACAATAAAAAGTAGCTGAGACCCGCCTCCCCCCTCCCGCACTGAAAGTGTCGTGTAAGTCTGATTGTTATAGAGATAGATACAAAAATTGTGGCCGAGTTCAAATGAACACCCTGTATAGAGTCAAAAATAACTGAAATAAAATCTGTTTATTGCCATAAAACAGTTATTTTCACTGAAAATTAAAATAAAATAAAACTAAACTGGTTGTTTAACATGTGTTTTTTAACAAATACAACTTTATACAAACAATAATATTCTTTTTAATGGATCTTAGTGGATCGTTTACTTATATTATAGCATTTTTATCTACAAGTGGCTTGAAGGGGCCATAGCCTCTAAACTTGCTCAAATACCTTACATCGTCTGATATTTTTCTCTTTACATGATGAGCCAAATATAAATCAATTTAAGTCGGAATGTTAGTTCGTAAACAAAGTAGACACTTAATCACATATTTTAGTGTAAATAACTGCGTGTTTGAATTCCCATGCTTTTCTTATGTGAAATGTTTTTAACTATTATTTTTACCGAGTCCCTGGGATCAAGACCTTTAATTTGAGCCCCCTCACATAATTTTGCGATTTACAAAACACCCACAAATTCCGGTTAAAAATTTCGCTTATATAGAATTATATATATTGATGTCCTACCTGGTCATCAGTTTAAGGTTAAATAGACACATAAAGGGGCTGTGTGGAATTTCAGAAGCCTTATACGTCAAAAAGGTTAATACAAATAATAAAGTTAGACGTTTATTTCTAAAAAAAATAATCCTACTGAAAATTATCATAAAAAGCTCTGACAGGAAAATAGAGGCTACTATAAATACTAGGAGGAATAAATAGTAAATAATTTTAAAATTAGTTCCTGTTTTAGGAGTTGGGATATATTTCTTACTTAGGATATCAGTTACTTTGAGGGTAGGCTCTATGTAACATGTTAATATAATGACAAAGAACCCTCCCAGAGGACTAGTTGTCTACAAACGATAACAAAATAGCTAAGCGCGGTGATTAGGAATAAAATTTGGAAATTTTGGATTTTGTTTACCGGAGTTTAATAATAAATTGGGCAATGGTCTTGAATACATTTAGCAGCGGAGGGTTAGACACATAAAGGTGTCTACTATAATGTATTTAAATTTCACATTTTTGGGGGTGTGAGTTGTCTGACACTGTTAAAACATTAAAAATCAAATTGCGACTCTGACGATTTTATTCATTGCAAAACAATGTCAGTTATTATTTTAATGTGTTATGCGTAACTATAAAGTAAGACCAATGATTACAACGACGTCTACCCGGCTACCCAGGGACAAATATTAAGTGATTTTCTTTTGTTATTCATTTTGATTTGCGTCTGATCAGCTGTGACTAAATAAAGTGGTTGAAATGATCTTTTCGTCTCCAGTTAAAGTTTTTCGTTACAAAACTACAACCTGGTTTCAATGCTGCGTTGTGTCAACATTAAGTAGTCTGTCATCAAGACATATTTTTATTGAGTGATCTGCTCTTAAGCAGGAGTGATCTCTCTTAAGGTTTTTTAAGGTGTAATAACCATTATAACATTACAAAATAAATTTCGTAATGTTTTAATTATAGTTTTTAGAAATAAGAGATAGTTCTAATTCTCATTAAGTCCTTCCATTTTTGGTATTCCAAACAAGAGGACCAACATATTTTAACTAGTTTTGACCAACGCAATGGTCGCGACTCACCCCACAGCTATGAGCCATTGGCCATTGGTATCAATCATGTCCGGAAAAATTTGGACCAAAGTCACTAAGTGCCCCAAAACATTATAGCACTTCTAAAATGTAACCGATTTAAGTCCATTTATGTTATGTGTACCTATTACAATTTCTATTCTAATAACAAAATTTGTCTTAATGACATAACAAGTATAAAAATTAAAAACAGCATCTCATGAGCCATGCTAATATAATTTTAAAATAAAATTTAGGACTGAATATCGTTACTTAGTTTGATAAATAAAAAATAAACGAACAAAATCGAACGGATATAAATAAATCTGTTATGAAGAAAAAAAACACAGGCGGTAAAACAATTTGAAGGAAAACTATATTATAACGAATTTGTTTATGTACAAATAGAACAAAAATAATGAAATCATTGTACCACCGATGTTTTAGTAAACTGCAGATGCTCACCTTCCGGATTGAGGTCTGAACTATCCCATGGTGTTGACAAGTGTGGCGGAGGCAAAGTGGAAAACTCGATTAGTTCATCTGGACGGTCAATATATGAATCTGTGCAAAGATATTAAATAATAAATACTAACTATTCATTCTCAATAATTACCGCATTTTACCTCAAATGTCGATGTAAATTAGCATTTAAGAATAACTCAGAATAGCTAAAAAGTTCTGCATAATAAACATAAGTTCCAAAAAAATCCATAAGTTCTGGAAATGGTTATTTTTCATTGGTACAGCTAACAAAACATAATTATAAGAAATAAATGTTTAAGGATGAATTATTTTACGTGTCACAAAACTATAGTAGAAGATAAATAAGAGGACGGAACATAAGAGTTGGTTCTATTTTGAAGAGGATTAAATTTAAGTACTTCGCAGGGAATTAAAAATAGGTTTCATTAAAAAAAATTGTAAATAGTTATTTACTACATTTCTTTACTTTTTCTATTATTTTAGTCCACTTTGAATTCTGATTATCGATCGTCTTTCTTTATTTTCTGCTCCGGTCCTAAGGAACATTATTCATAGTTTCATGTCACTCAACTTCAAGCTAACAATAAGAATACGACTTAATCGGACAGCCCCTGAAATAAGTGCAAACAATGACGTCGTTTCACCATATAGAAGAAATAATTTTTTATAACTGTCCTAAATTATAGCGTTGTTAGAGCAGCATATTTGTTAGTAGTTGTTTTTTAAGTGTCTTAAGTTTAGTAGTTAGGAAGAAACAAAATGAGTTTTAAAAGATTTAGGGTCTTGTTAATTATGCACCCTGATTTCCCCAGACTTGCGAGTCGTACTGTTTTGTTTTATTAAATATGAATAATTTTAAATAAAGAAAAAACAAAATATATATCGTTCGAGCGGATTTAACAAAATTTTATATTCACTTATTTTGGGAGTTTATAAGGAAAATTACCCTTACAAAATTAAAATAAAAAATACAAATATGAATAAAGTAGGAACCATCATTTAGTTACATTTGCGTCATAATGTTATCAAAATCGGGCACACAAGTAATGAGATCTAAATTTATATGGTTTGGCAATATGGCGAATGTCGCATTATCAGAATAAGTATTAACGAGTTTGCATGCAGCACGCTGACGTGAGGGAAGTGAATTTCCACATAAAAACTTGTAAAACTCAAAATCAGTGTAAAAACATCCATTTATCCAATTTTTATTGAAATCTGAAAATATTGTTTTTTTTTGCTGTTCTGATACTCCTGGTTTCATTTACTTGCAAAACTGGGAATACAATTTTACGCCTTATAAGGTTAGGAGAAGGTCCAGACAGGCTTGAAAGTAGGCGTGAGGTTGCTGGGGATAATAAAAGTACTCTAACAAAGGAATAACAGGCTTTTCTAGTGTACAACCCCCATAAGACAACGTACTGTGTTTACCCGATACACATTTTCTTTTATAACTCGGTAAATATTTATGTTAGAATGACGAGAGAGGGCTTAAAACTTTTGCCTTTCTAATTCCCATCTTTTAACATGCATTAATTTTACATCTGGGGCTTTTCCGACCCTTTTAGGGCCCAAAAACTCAAAATTTGAAAGATTAATCCCCAAAAAATGGGTTTAGAGTTTTCCGATTGTTTTGCCCAACGAACTTGTCCAACAGGTTATAGAAAGGACGCTAGTATTGGTAAAAAACTCCTGGATCTCGTAAAGGGTACGGGCATTGGTTTGCCATACTAACGTACAAGGGACACACAATAAGCTTCGGTTGACGTGTGAGGATCTTTGAATCTTTGGATCTCTGAATCCGTCCCTTTAACAACACATAAACATAAACATAAACATAAGGAACGTCCCAACCAATTTTGAAGTAAATCGGACAAAAAATGCGACCGCTAGAGTGCATACACACACACATATATATATATATATATATATATATATATATATATATATATATATATATATATATATATATATACAATTTTGAACGACCCCCCAAAACGTGTTCAGGGGGTCACGTTAGGAACTTCTATGGAGGTCCCGGGCTTAAGTTTCACCGTGCGGGTCATGCTAATAGTTCACTTTCCAAAGGAAATTCACTAAACATATTAACAATATAAATAATACAAACAAATTGTCAACATATATTAATTTAATCGTTGAACTTTGTGTATAAGGGGTAAAAATAAGTATGTCATTTTGGTTATAAAAATGTTTACCAGTTAGCTCTAGTGCCCTGTGCGGTCGAACTGCCTGTACACATTGACCTAGAACCTCTTCTAGCCTCTCCACCACCTCTGAAAAGAAGAAAAACATACTGTTCAATATATATAGAATCTTAATAAATAGCCATATGCATATTGAAAATCATTAAGCGCATGATAACTGAAAAATGAGTAGAATTGTGTTTACTTGATTCTGTTTTGAATACAACTTTGGACTTTAAAAATATTTACTCGAGTCTCTTGTAAAATAAGAGCTGTTAGCAGGGAAGTCAGATATGATACTTATATGAATTAGATTCCGAATTCTACCTAATGACAGATAAGTTTAAGAGTACTGTATAACAGTAAGAGTTATAAGGATTCTGAATTTAATAAAAAGACCTTCAAATTACCTATACTATAATGGTTTAACTGTTAATTTGACGCATGCTTATTTATATCAAGTGTTATTTTGAGTAATTAATAATACATATCTCGATGAAAGGTTTTCAGCAAACACAATTCTTAATTGATATACAACGATATTGGGACATAACAATAATTTAAAATAAAAAATATCAAAGTTAAACCCTATATTGGCCCATTTAACTCCATACTTGTTTTTCCGATTTAGGAATCGAACAAGTCGAAGAAGAAGAACCATAGAAACCATTACTAACCATGCATATATAGTTTTCCTTAAGACATATTGTAATTCATTGTTTTTGTCTTTCGACTTCAGGAGTCTATACACAAAATTCTTTAGGTCACTTTCTTCATGATCTGTCCGTTATATATATATATATATATATATATATATATATATATATATATATATATATTATTGTTTCATAAGTTGGCAGGCATTTGCAAGAATTAAGCTAATTAGGTTATATTAGGTTATGTATAACTGAACAGAATGTTATGCTTCATATGTAAACATAATAATGCCCCCGTCGCAGCAAACCTGCATACTCAGCAAATTTACAATGGAGATATAAATGTCTTAATACTACATAAAGTCAATGACCAAGTTTCATAAAAATATATTCACAAATAAGCAATATATACAATTTTTATTATTCCCCATAAGAATAACATTGAGGCTGAGTACGCAGGTTTGCTGCATCAAGGAACACAAAAATGGATTTTGATGCTAATATCAATATAACTTAAATAGGTGTAATCATATACCAGTTTTTATTCATTTATGTTCATAATTAAAGGAGACATAGCATTTAATTATTATCCATAAGAATAACATGGGGCTGAGTACGCAGGTTTGCTGCTAGAAGAGCCTTTGACAGAAAATTCTTTTTTTGAGCAAATACTAATGTACCACAACTAGATGAAGCCATATACCAAGTTTCATCAGTGTACGTTCATAAATAAGCGAGATATAAAATTTTTCTTTTCCTCCTTAAGAATAACATTTGACAACGTACTGTGTTTAGCACTTTCAGTATCTCGGTAATAAATTGACGTAGAGGAATGATCAAAACACCAAATTGTTCGTTTTTTAAAGCCAAATCCAATGAACTAAACTAAAATTAGATTTCTTAAAATATTATACGTAGAAAACTAAAAAAAAAAACACTTTTAGGGGACAAAACCCCCCTAAAATACCCCTTCGGTTAAAGCGATCTATCTGGTTTTCAAACTTAAAGTCATAAATGTTGCTTTACACGTTTGTACCAAATTTAATCAAAATTGGACCATTTTTACGAAAGTTATCGTGCCTACGGACACACACACACACACACACACACACACACACACACACACACACACATATATATATATATATATATATATATATATATATATACAGTATTGAACGAATGGTGTTTTTGGCATCTGGAGACCTCAAAACGAAAAGTTATCATGGTCCCGGGCCATGCCGACTACGGTAATAGCTTCTTCCCTATAGGAGAAATTCGCTAAAAGGAGTTCAGAAATCCCTTATAACATACAGTTCTTAAAGCTGTAATACAAATTTAATGGGAGAGTATGAATTAATTTAACTGAACCGTGAGAAAGTACGTTAATAAATAAAACCACTTTAGAAAGAAGAGATGATACACGCTAAACAAGTGAAATGAATAATTCAATGACACCATTCATTATCAAATGATTATAAATATCATTCCAGCTGAGTAATTTCATTTTACAAATTTTACAGAGTGGAAAATTACTTTTTCGAATTCGAGAAACGGGAATGACACGTAAAATGTAAATTATTGTAAATCATTTAGTGTTATGCTTACCTTGAGGCACTTCGTCAGGTGCGGATGTTATCTGCGGGGCTCCGCTCAGGTACTGATCCACTGGGACGAGTTCTTCGAAGCAGCAGTACAGCTCTTCTTGATTAATATCTAAGTATCAAAATATTATTTTTGAATAAGTAATGAATATAATTTGTAGCAATATGTTTGAGAAGTGTTGTTTGAATTTACCTATTCAAAGTCTACAAAAAGTAGCACATGTTGTGGAAGGGTAGTTTTATTTTCTGTTTGGAGATATTCCAAAAACACATATAGCCTTCTACTTACGAGAAACAATGTGACATTCTTTTTACCATGGCTTGCTTACATCTTGCTTGGTGAATGGTATGAAAAAGAATAATGGAATATTTTTGTGTAGTAATTACTAGTATAAATGGGATGGATAGTTAAATAGACAATGGTTACTCTTCAAACAGCGACCGCAGAATAGAAAATAATAGAAATATAAAAATTATGTGCTCGCTGTCTTCAAAAAAGGAGGAGGTTATATACCAACTATAACCTATTGCTTTTAACTATTGTAATATACATGTAGCATATTCACAACAAATTAACAATACAAACGTAAACAAATATTAGGGAACAACTTTCTCAGCTTACCAATGACTGTTAGTCTGCCTACTTCTCGTTCAAACTGAGAGGAAGCACCTGTTAACAACAGCGTTCGTATATCATAAATGTTCAAATACTTAATGTGGTATACTTAAGGTGACCAGACGTCCCAATTTCGCCGGGACAGTCCCACTTTTGCGAGGTATGTCCCGGCGTCCCCACGATTTCTGTGGGGACAGCGTAATGTCCCGCTTTAGCAGTTTGACATGAAGATACTCATTGATTCATAAAAACCAATATATTTTGTTTATATCTGGCATACAAACAATCCCATCGACCAGCATTGTGTTGAGTTGTTCAAACACTTTGAAGCAAAACTAATGTATCGAGACCTAAAATTTTTTCTAAACTTTCAACTGAGCTAGTGCACTCTCTATGCCTGGTACCTATGCACTATGAACAATTTAGGAACCGAGAACAAGTTATACTAGTTAATAATTATAAGATAGAAATGCATGTTGTTGCTAAAAATTAACGTGAATTTAGGCTGATTTCAATTTTAAATAAGATTCAAGTTTATGAAAGTTATTCATTCCTCTGATAACTATCAGTAGTTTTGGGCGATATTTTTTTATTATTTAAGATTTGCATATCTGATAGTGATGGTTCTGCGTTGTATAATCATTTGAATATGATTTGAATATGATTACAAAACCAGTTGTTACAATACTAAGTAATATTTGGGCTAAACCTGCACAAAACTCACAATTTCGTTCCCGGTATCTAATTTTCTAAAACATTCCAGGAAGAGGCCTTCGGACCCCCCCTTTTTAGGGGGAAATCCACCCCCACACACACCGCGGTATTTTCAGTTATTTAATTTATGTCCCGCTTTAGGCATCTACAGATCTGGTCACCTTAGGTATACTTAACAGTATACTTTAAGACGGCCACACGCTACCGGACTTTTCCCGAAGACATCGGACCGAGCAGGATTTGGGGTCGAAGGGATAAAATCCGGTAGTTAGTGGGGCCTCCGAACCAGACACCGAACAAGACATCGAACCAGACATCGGACCGAGCACCGAGCGCTCTCGAGGCGGTTTTTTGCCGAAAGATCAAAGAAAGATCGGTCCGATGTCTTGTTCGGGGTCTGGATCGGGGTTCGGTAGTGTGTGGTACCTCCGAGCGCCGGCGCGCCGTCACGAACCCCGCCGCTAGCTCTACGAATGATTCTTTTTTATATGAGTAAGTTGTAACATTTTAAACGTTAGCAAAGTTACAAATTGTTATGTGTTCCTTTATTACATTCAATTTATATGTATTTTTTACCATATTAGATTTGTAATAAGTTATATGTCGCATTACATTTTGATTTATTAAATTATTACAACCTCGTTATTGTTGTTACAATCCTTATACATAGTTAATAATATCCAGGCCTACTGATTTTGCAAGAATCAGTGATAGATATTTGATTTGTTAACAGAGAAATCTGCTAAACTAGTTTAACCTAAATAAAATTAGGCCCTACTAACGTTAGTAAAATTAATTCAAATGTTAACCTCTACCATAACCCTAGCCCCCTACCACCCTACCTGCATCCCCTAAGCCCCTAATACTGCCGCTACCCCTTCACCTAAATATGTACCCGACCAGAAATCGCTATTTAAAACTAATTTTATTATGTCACATTCAAAATAAACTTGCCTTAATGTTATTACGAACATCGGAGAGTGCTTGGCAAACCCCTGGTATAATTTGACCAACAGCTTGCTCAGATATTCTGAATAGGAATAGTTTTTACCCCGCTCGGTGGTTTTAGCGCTCAATCATTCCGATCCGATTCATCGAAAAACATAACGGTGATAACCGATAAAAGTGTAACCGATATTTTGTTGGGGGTCTGGCTTGGGCTTCGGTAGTGTGTGGTACCTTCATACGCTGTCGTTACCCCGCTTAGTGGTTTTCGAGCTCAATCTGTCCAATCCGATGTCTTAATCGGGAAGAAGTTTGGAGTGAATTTTTCTACTTTTTTGCCCTATTTCATGCTCCCTGCTCGATCCGATGTCTTCTTCAATATCTTGTACGGGTAACGTCCGGTAGTGTGTGCCGCATTAAGGCGAAATTACAACTAAATTTGTGTAAAATGTGTTAGCGAGTAAGTTAATTAATAAATTAGCCTGAAGGAATGCGTAAGTGTTCATTCAACAGTACTATACAGTCTTTGTTTTCCCCAAAAGTGTAACATGAACACAAATTACCGTTCATTTATAGTGTTAAAGAAAATAGTTCTTTAACATGAAATTTATTGATTTTTAGCGTTAGTTTTCAATCAGAAAATCCATTATGAATATTTTAGGTTGTGATATTAGAGTTTTAGTTACAAATATTTAATTTCAAACGATGTAGACCTGACACAAAAGATGTTACAAGGCAGAACAAGAAAGGATCGTCCAATAGCACCCAAAGGAAACATCGAGCCAACATCTAATTGAATAATATTATTTCTTGCAAAATCAAGCTTCATACTTAATTAAAATTGGCGTTCACTGGAAACAAAATCAAAGTCTTAAACTAGGAGTACGGTTAAATATTCACGTAATGGGATGAGCGAACTCAGAAAACAGGGAGTACCTATATATTAAATACGCCGAACAAAACACCATCTATATACCTACGTATTTTAGAATGGCACTTTTTTCGGGTGAGTTACGCCATTTGGAGAACAATGAGGTAAAGAATTAGTCAACCAGTCAGATAAATAGCTGCTGAAGTATTTATGATAAATTGCTATAGTACCGGGGGACCGAGCCATGCTCGGTGTTTGATTCCGCAGAAGAGGCATTGAATTTGTTTTATTTCAAATAATCATTAATTTTCAATATGAGCTCGTTTGATTCGCTCACTCGCCTCCCGGATGAGCTATATTTTCATTTATAGAAGCTGGTTTAATGGTTTGTTTTTGTTATTCATAATAACCGGTGTTATGATTTTCAACTCCATAAGCCGAATGTTAAAATTTTTAATTTTCAAATGAGTTGTTTAGAAAAATACGAGTTTTCCTGAGGTAGTGGTTTTCACCAATCGATTTTTTAGACCCAAAAGCCCCTTATCCCAAACTTTCAGCAACATCCTTCCGCTGGATCTCGAGGTAAATTTTGCAAACAAACAGACATAGCTCGTATAGAGTATAGGATATATTTCACAAGCAACTGCTATTAACATTTTGGCATTTCATAATTATGGGTTTTCTGCGATCAAGAAAAAACCACTACAGAACGTCTATAATTTATTGGTGCAATAGTTGAAACAGGTAGCTTAGACTACCCGATCCTTTCCACTAAAGCGAACATAATAAAAACAGGTTAACATCTCTTAAAATCCGCAATTCCTTATATCATATTTTATAGTGAAATCATTAAATACAATCTCATCCAACGGGGATCATTATACAAGTAAAACGGAAGGTAAAGTCCTTTCTGTTGAATGTCGACAATTTAAAAAAATACACTGAACACCAAGTCACACAAATCTTTAAAACAGTTCACAAGCCGGTACACTGAAATAACACAACAACCCGTTCGATTTGCCGTTCTCGATTATCCGTAACTCTAGGTTCACCGATTACAATTCTCCGACTAGATCATTACGAAAAAAGTCACGGCTTGGTTTTAAAATAACTCAATACCCCCGTCGCAGTAAACCTGCATACTCAGCAAATTTCCAATCAATATATATGTCCTAATAAAATATTAAACCACTACCAGGATTTATAAGAAATATATTCACAAATAAACGATTTTTAAAATATTTATTATTCTCCATAAGACTAACATTGGAGTGAGTACCCAGGTTTACTGAAACAAGGAACATAAAATAATAGTTTTTTATGCAAATATCAATAAAACTCATCTAGGAGAAGTCGCATACCAAGTTTCATCTATATACATCATAAATAAACAATATATCACATATTCATTATTTTACATAAGAATAACATGGGGACCAAGTACCTAGGTTTGCTGCTACGGGAACCATCAGCGAGAACTTTTTTGTGTGTAAACAACGATAACCCACAACCAGGTGAAGCCATGTACAGTACCAAGTTTCGTCAGTTTTTGTTTATAAATAAGCGAGATATACAATTTTTCTTTTTCTCAATAAGAATAACATTAGACAACGTACTGTGTTTAGCACTTTCAATATCACAGTATCAATTGACGTAGAGCAATAATCAAAATACCAAATTGTTTGTCGTGTTAAGCTGAATTCAATGGTGGAAACTGGAATTGGATTTAAATAAAAATTACACGTGAAAATCCCAAAAACCCATTTTTGGGGTACAAACCCCCCCCCACCCTTTGGATGGTGCGATTCATCTGATTTTCTAACTCGTTCAAATAAATGGTACTTTACACATTTGTACAAAATTTCATTAAGATCGGACCTTTTTTACGAGAGTTATCGTACTTATGGACACACACACATATATAACAATTTAAACGAATGGTGGTTTTGGCATCTGGGTAACTTAAAACTTAAAGTTATCATGGTCCCGGGCCTAGGTCTTACCATGCTGAAAATTCGCTAAAAGGAGCTCTAGTCATTAGAAAGAGCATTTGTAACTACTTCGATTGTACTAAAATGGAACTTGCCATAGAGAATAAATAAACAAAAAACTAACCTATTTAATATTAGAGACAACTGGAGACCCTATTATATTATTAGTGAATTTCCTTTGGAATGTGAACAATTAGCATGACCCGCACGGTGAAACTTAAGCCCGGGACCACCATAGAAGTTCCTAACGTGACCCCCTGAACACGCTTTAGGGGGTCGTTCAAAATTTTATATATATATATATATATATAGAGAGAGACATATATATATATATATATATATGTGTTTGCACTCTAGCGGTTGCATTTTTTGTCCGATTTACTTCAAATTTGGTAGGGACGTTCCTTTCTGTAATCAGTTGGACAAGTTCGTTGGGCAAAATAATAGGATAACTCAAAACCACTTTTTTGGGGATTAATCTTTCAAATCTCGAGTTTTGGGCCCAAAAAAGGGTCGGAAAAGCCCCGGATGAAAGATTTATTCATTTAAAAAGATGAGAATTAGTGAGGTGAAAGTTTTAAGCCCTCTCTCGTCATTCTAGCATAAATATTTACTGAGTTATTAAAGAAAATGTGTTTCGACTAAACACAGTACGTTGTCTTAGAGGGGTTTTACAATAGAAAAACCTGTTATTCCTTTGTTAGAGTACTTTTATCATCCCCAGCAACTCACGCCTACTTTCAAGCCTGTCTGGGCCTTCTCCTAACATTGTAATGCGCAAAATTATATTCCCACCTTTGCAGGTAAATGAAACCAGGAGCATCAGAACAGCAACAAAATCAATGTTTTCAGGTTTCAATAAAAATTTGAATAAATTATGTTTTTACACTGATTTTTAGTTTTAAAAGTTTTTATGTGGAAATTCACTTCCCTCACGTCAGTGTGCTACGTGCGAACTCGTTTGATATATAATATTTTTCGATATAATTTCGATTCGGTTTTATTTTTAAATCTTGTTATTGTTAGTAAAAGATGAGACATAAGGAATTAAATGTGTCTTAAGAATAAAGATATGAATTCATATTTAAATGTGAATTTTAAGAAACAATATTAATATTCTTACATCAGTGCCTTACGAGGCCATTGGGATTTCGAGTTTGGAACATATTAACAAAGACTTAGTGTACAGTCACTTTCCTCGAATAAATTAACACAATGATTGCTTTATACTAGACTAATGTAAAATTTTGTTATGAATTAGTAGACTATATAGAAAACGCAGAACAGAAAACGCAGAAAGATATCGAATCCATTCGAATAAAAAGTAATTTTTGAACTTAAAAATTTGTTTAGTTAATTAATTATCTAACACCGTGTAAATAATTGACTGTTTCAGACAAAATTACTTTTTTTCAGACTTTGTACTTAATTAATTAATCTTAATCTTAACAAATCTGTCAGACAGTTTGGAATAATTTAATTATCATATTAATTCATGTTACCACTTAATGCCGAATTCGTACTATATACTGCTGCATTAATAAACCGATGTACAATGATTTTGAGGTGTGCTTTATTTGTTATCAGGTCCCACTCTCATCTTGGAATTGATATTTAAATCCCATTCAGCCGTTTATTTTCTACCACTATTTTTGTGGTATCTGATTAATCTACGAGTCAAAAATACAACCAAGTTTATAATTATAAGTCTTATCACAATATTTAGGTCTACTTTTCCATCACTATATTTATAACAACACCGATTCATCGATGCATATATAGTCTTATTCTTAACAATACGTATAGTGCACTGTTTTTAATAAACCAAGTAAAATAAATTTTGTACTTACTACATTAAGGGATAGAATTTGAACAATGAGACACAAATCGACCCTGGTATTCATAATTTGACGAATTATTGAATTTTAAAATGTTTACTTGATTACTTGAGTCCTCCAAAAAGGTCAAATATATTGTTATGTACAAATACTAAATACTGTAATAAGTTCTACATTTTTAAATTTGATCGAAATAGGTCAAAATTTAAATTGTTGAAATTATCCTTAACAATCTTGAACTCGAGATCCGTAAAAATGAATAAAGGGATATTTTAGGTTTTATTTAAGATAGTACCAAATTCCAGCCTCCTACTTATTAGTTTTTTTGTGCTGGTAGAAATCCTGTCTTATGATAAGATGACCACCTGTTTTCATTGCAAGGAACAAAATAATTTCAAATCAATCGGTTAAGAAATTTTGCACTAACAGAGAGCATTGAGATGACAGGCGACCTTCCTTTTATAATAGCCTATTTATTAAAACTTACTAGAATTCGACTGAGAGCTCATTCCGCCAATGTGTTCCTTGGAAGACAAAAATACAACTACACCTCAAACTACTTGCACACTTTTAAACTGGAGTGAACGTCCGAAGAGTGAGAAGTGTTGACAACGTGACAGATGGGAATGGCGACACTTGCCCCCTCCCACTTTACAGCTGGTAGAGGGGGATGGGAACCGGGGAAGAATGATCTCGACAGGCTTCAAAGTACTGCGGGTATTGCATTGTATTTCTGCAGGGAATAATGGAACATATGGCTTTAAAACAGTTTGAAAACTGCGAAGGCTTGTAGATGTGGTTGAATTTGTTCCAGTACACCTTTAAATAGTGCTGACGGGTTTCCATTTATAGCTGTTATAGCTAGAGGTTCAATTTTATGTTAAAGCTTGTAACTGTAAAGTGAAATTAAACCAAGTAAATATTAAATACCCCCGTCGCAGCAAACCTGCGTACTCAGCGAATTTCCAATGCATTGATATGTTTCTCACTAGTACATAAAGCCACTCGCCAAGTTTGACAAAAATACATTCATAAATAAGTGATTTATTACATTTTATTTATTCCCCATAAGAATAACATTAGGACTGAGTACGCAGGTTTGCTGCAACGAGGAAGATAAGAAATGAGTTTTTATGCAATTATCAATGTAACTGAACCAGGTGAAGCTACTTACCATGTTTTATTAATTTATGTTCATAATTAAGGGAGATATAAAACTTTACTTATTCTCCATAAGAATAACATTAGGGCTGAGTATGCAGGTTAGCTGCTACGGGGACAATCAACAAAACATTTATTTTTTGTGCAATTATCAATATACCAGTACAACATGAAGCCACATACCAAATTTCATCAATATACATTCATAAATAATCAAGATATCAAATTTTATTTATTCTCCATAAGGATAACATTGGACAACGTACTGTGTTTAGCACTTTGAATATCTCTGCAACGGTTTGACGTAGAATCACAATTTAAACACCAAAATGATTGTTTTGTGGAGCTGAAGTGATTGGTAAAAGAAAATGTGAAGTTTAAAGTAAAATTAACTGAGGAAAAGCCAAAAACCTTTTTCCCATAAGATTAACATGGGAGATTTTATGAGCATGTTTTTTGGATTTTTCCGCAACCACTTAACCTAGGTTAATAATTCAAAATACCATTTTATTTGTTTTTTTAAGCTCTATAACATGGTCTAAACCTAAATTAAGTGTTTTAAAAATTTAAGGGTAAAAAATGCAAAAAACTGATTTTTGGAAAATTTAAAACCCCCATAAACCCCCCTTCCCATAGTCCGATTTTTCTGGTTTTCGAACTTAAAGTCATAAATGTCAGTTTACACATTTGAGCCAAATTTCATCGAAATCGGACGTTTTTTACTCAAGTTATCGCATTCACGGACACACACACATATATATATATATATATATATATATATATATATATATATATATAGATATATATATATACATATATAAAAATTTGAACGAATAGTGTTTTGGACATCTGGGGACCTCAAAACAAAAAGTTATCATGGTCTCGGGCTTAAGTCTTACCATGAGACCTACGGTAATAGCTTCTTCCCTATAGGGGAAATTCGCTAAAACGAGTTCGCACGCAGCACGCTGACGTGAGGTAAGTGAATTTCCACATAACAAACTATAAAAACTCAGAATCAGTTAAAAACATACATTTATTCCAACTTTTATTCAAATCTGAAAGCATTGATTTTTTGGCTGTTCTGATGCTCCTGGTTCTATTTACCTGCAATGCTGGGAATACAATTTTGCGCATTATAATGTTAGGAGAAGGTCCAGACAGTCTTGAAAGTAGGTGTGAGGTTGCTGGGGATAATAAAAGTACTGTAACAAAGGAATAACAGGCTTTTCTAGTGTAAAACCGCCATAAGACAACGTACTGTGTTTAGTCGAAACACATTTTCTTTAATAACTCGGTAAATATATATGCTAGAATGACGAGAGAGGGCTTAAAACTTTCGTCTCACCAATTTATATCTTTTTACATGAATTAATTTTACATACGGAGCTTTTCCGACCCTTTTTGGGCCCAAAAACTCAAAATTTGAAAGAATTATCCCCAAAAAAGGGGTTTACAGTTTTCCGATTGTTTTGCCCAACGAACCTGTCCAACCGATTACAGAAAGGAACGTCCCTACCAAATTTGAAGTAAATCGGACAAAACATGCGACCGCTAGAGTGCAAACACACACACAGATATATATATACAATTTTGAACGACCCCCCAAAACGTGTTCAGGGAGTCACGTTAGGAACTTCTATGGTGGTCCCGGGCTTAAGCTTCACCGTGCGGGTCATGCTAATAGTTCACTTTCCAAAGGAAATTCACTAATAACAAGTTTTGTACGTGCGAAACAAATTTTTTGTTTGGTTAGAAACATCCCAATTTGTCAAAGTTCAATCAGAATTAAAGGTAAACTGACAACCCAAAATATATGTAATTTTGGTACATTCATAACTACATGAAGATTTAAAAGTAACTATGTATTAAAAATAGTTGCAAATTCTGTAAAACCGATCCTTATTTATTAAAAACAACGTAAATATGCTTCGCCACATAAGAATACATAGTAATCAGTTAAATCTCAACATAGGCATCGATGTTGTCAACCAACTTCCTCAAACGACCAGGGATACAATTTACACTCTTCTGAAGAAAGTTGTTTGTGATATTGGTGATAACCTCTAGAATTATGTTTTCCAATTCCTCCACTGCACGAGAACTTAGATATCTATACTTGTATAACTCTTCCTTGATGTAGCCAACTACTCAGTCTTATGAAACTATTACCAACATTAAATCAGTAGTATTACAGAATTTATAACAGTTTTGTAATGTCTAGTTTTTTCACACACCGTTTAGAGTAATGTTCCATCTTTTGGGACTGACGGTGTTGCATTATACTTTACAGAAGATTACAAGATAATACTTAATCCAAAAAAATTGAGAATTCTAAATGAAACTGATACGATGTAGAATTGACTGGTCACTTATGTTTTGTGTACTGCAGGCATTATAATTAACTTTCTGCAGGGAATATTGTAAGGAGTTACTCTTGCACCCTAAAATAATGAGGACTAAAGATGATATTAAACGTGATAACAACAACTTGTCGGGCAATGTTCAGTCGCCTATCATTTACTTTCGTTAATTTATTATTTTAACATCCTGTTAGACCCTAAAATTCTAAAAATTGAAGAGACGTAGCCTTGGCCACTTTTTTGGCCTTGGTTGACCACATTTATAATTAAATCAGATAAAGTGATAACACAAACTTGTCTGGCAATGTTCAGTCGCCTATCATTTACTTTCGTTACTTTATTATTTTAACATCCTGTTAGACCCTAAAATTCTAAAAATTGAAGAGACGTAGCCTTGGCCACATTTTTTTGGCCTTGGTTGACCACATTTATAATTAAATCAGATAAAGTCAATTTAATTGAAATAATGTAACTTCATAAATGTGTGCTAATTTAAAAACGAGTTCGCACGCAGCACGCTGACTTGAGGGAAGTGAATTTCCAATACAAACTTTTAAAACTCAAAATCAGTATAAAAACATACAGTTATTCAAATTTTTATTAAAATCTGAAAGCAGTGATTTTTTGGCTGTTCTGATGCTCCTGGTTTCATTTACCTGCAAAGCTGCGAATACAATTTTGCGCATTATAATGTTAGGAGCAGGTCCAGACAGGCTTTAACGTAGGTGTGAGGTTGCTGGGGATGATAAAATTACTCTAACAAAGGAATAACAGGCTTTTCTAGTGTAAAACCCCCATAAGACAACGTACTGTGTTTAGTCGAAACACATTTTCTTTAATAATTCGGTAAATATGTATGCTAGAATAACGAGAGAGGGCTTAAAACTTTCGCTTCACTAATTCCCATCTTTTTACATGCATTAATTGTATATTAGGGGCTTTTCTGACCCTTTTTGGGCCCAAACACTTGAAATTTGAAAGATTAATCCCCAGAAAAGGGGTTTAGAGTTTTCCGATGTCATACCCAACGAAGTTTTTCCAACTGATAACAGATAGGTACGTCCACACCAAATTTGAAGTAAATCGGACAAAAAATGTGACCGCTAGAGTGCAAACATAGACACACACACACACACACACACACACACACACACACACACACACACACACATATATAAATAAAATAATAATATAAAATTTTATATATATAGACATATATATATATATATATATATATATATATATATATGTCTATATATATAAAATTTTGAACGACCCCCCAAAACGTGTTCAGGGTCACGTTAGGAACTTCTATGGTGCTACCGGGCTTAAGTTTCACCGTGCGGGCCATGCCAATAGTTCACTTTCCAAAGCAAATTCCCTAATAACTGACTGATATAATTTTCGTCTTCGTCATCTATACGTGGTTGAAGTCATGATTAAGTCATAAAGGATTTTCTTGATGATATCCTTTTAATTTCTTACGTATTTGGTTGAATTAATTATTAACATGTTGTTATTTTATTTTAGTGTATTAATTATTTGCAGATGAAATAGGAAATAGATTTTTAAATTTGATAGTTATGGATATTGGATATAGGGCCTAATCTTCTTTTCTTGCGTTATACTGGCTGTGACATTGCATGATAACATTTTTGATTCTTACACACATTGAGTTAAGATTGTTAAACTGAATTAAAATAATATTTGTTGTAATCTTCTAAATATTATTGTTCCACGTCAATTTGGGGTCAGTAATAAGACTTAGTACATTAACATCATTATCTGTTTTAATTATCAAATTCAAAATCTTTTATTTTCACACAATGCATGAACACAACTACTTCAGTGGTGAAATAAGTCCCTTCATCGCAAAGCTTGAGTGTAGGAACCGAGCCATAACAGACAGTCCCTGAAAACGTGAGTTGGTTAGGAATAAAAAATACTTCACTATCCTTACACTTAAATATTAGTACTTTTTCTTCTAATAAATACCAGACGAATTAACTTTAAATTTAACAGATATACTAATGTTAGGGTCAAATTGCTTGACATCTGGTTAGCGTATGCTCTGGAATGACGTTTCGCCTATATTTGGCTTAGTACCGTTATTGTTACAGTCAACTTTTGTCAACATAAAGCAAAAATCACTTATTTAATTTGAAAACATTTGTTTTAGTTGTCTTTGTTAATGTCTACTTTTATTTACAAAAAATCTCAGTACGATTCTCGCCTTTCCCAGGTGCCAAGCACCGCGAACCGAACTAGTATTTTTAAAAGCAGATATTATTGTTTACCTTATTAGGCTAAAAATAAACATCCATTATAACTTGAACGAGAACACAACATGTGTGAATTTACAGACACACAGAAACGAATCTTTTTATGTATACAGTTAATTAAAGGTCTCTCTCTCTCTCTCTCTCTCTCTCTCTCTCTCTCTCTCTCTCCTCAATAATCTTTCATAATTTATGAATTTTTACTGACATACCTTAATGTAACTGAAACTCTCGAAAAATAAGTATAATAGTGTGATATACATTCATATTTGTATACTTCAATTAAACCGTTGAGTATCATTTTCACCTTATCAAGGTGATAAATTCGAGTATTTACTCATTTTAGTTTTAAGCATTCTTTATATTGACTGTTGGTAAAGCAAGACCACAAATTAATCTTGTACAATTAATCGTAAAAAAATAGTGCCTGGTTCTGTTGGAAGAGTGGGCCTTTGGCCTAAATCAGGGCAGGGAAAATAAATAAATTGTAAAATTCTATCTCAATCTCTCTCTCACCCACCTCACACGCACACTCGTTCACAGACCTACATAGAACAAACATGCCTATAGATGGTTATACAATTTTCAGTTACATTAACTTTCTTTCTGCTCAACATATTTATTTTAGACCAGTTTAACACTAGTTTACTTACAGAAAACCAGTTATTAAATTCTTAAAGTGAGTGGTTCATAAAGCATTGTAAAGTTTTTAAATGCGTTTCCTGACACATTAATACTAGTATCTTTTTGTATTAATTTACTAAATGGTGAATTTGATTCAATGCCTTAAGCATAAATATAATAAAAACAGAGTTCCCAGTATTGAACCTTGAGGTACTCCCAATCACAAAGTTTCCGCAATTGGATTCCTGTTCATAATTATTTGTAAATTATAACTTGTCATTTTCTATTACAAAAATATAAATACACGATTCCTCCTGCTATTCCTTGGAATTTATTCATCCTCCTACTAATAATTCTATTGTGCTCGAAACCCTATTCTTAACTTTATCTTTAAAGAAAAAAAGTCTAAAAATTATTGATTTTTATGACATTTAAAATTTTAGGTCGATCAACATGTTTAAGCTTATATTTACAAGTTTGCGCTTTTCAATTTAATTTAATAAAGATTTTTTTGTACTATATTAACCACTAACGCAGGCCAGATATTTTCAACTACTTCACCGATGTCATCGTGCGGAGAGTTGTTCTAACGGTAGCCCACAGACGCAAAGTCAGCCAGTACATTATCTCCCACACAAAACATCACGCAGAACCCGTTGAACACCCCCAATATGCCCAAGCTGTAAGCGACAAACTCGGCAGGACTGGACACACTGTACCGATATGTAGAGAGAAACTCACGTTTTTCATACTCCACCCGAAGAATAGACTTGTTTAATGTTAAAAAAAATTAGGCGACTTCTGTGTTGAGCCCACGTCATAAGAAAGAGAAACGCATTCCGGAAGACAAACACATGAACACCGGGCATCTTTGTTATTCTTCCACCAGAAAAATCGTTAATCGAATTACAAACTTCAGATTTGTTGTTGCTACAAATCTCAATTGAACTGTTGAAAATAACTGTTGTGTACGGAACTCATCCACAAGTCGCCAGCGAACAGTTCATTTGACATTCCAAAATACAGTTTTGGTATGTATAATACTTAAATAGAGACAGTTTTTCTCAAACGGAAATACACAATTTCGTTTTGATACGTCTAACAAAGTAAGGTCTTTTTTAGCATTAATCAGATTTGGAGATACTAACATAACCGACAAGGAATCTTTAAAAAAAAAACGTAGTACACGAGATTAGATCTTGATGGATAATCTATAGAATTATGGATAAACACAGAATAATATTCTGCCGTATGTTCCGCCGCTCCTTCGTTGAGACCGTCTTCTATCTCTATATCCACATAATTTTCAGCGAACAAGATATCAGCCCTACAATATGCTTCTAGCTTATCTTCACAATTGCAGATGGAAGACTTTCTAAAACCGTAATTTGAGAAATCATCGTTTGCATCTCTAGTTTTTTTGTCCCGAAGCCCATTTACTGTATAACATTCCCAAACACCACTTTGAGTCGTCGTCATTGGTGCCATTAACAGTGTCGGGTTGATTGAACCATTACAAAGACTTCGGTTATAAATATCATGAGCATTTCCGATGTATATGTTTACTCTGCTTACACATTCTTTACTGAGCTTATCGATATATTTTCGGTACTCTACTCCACTGTACGAGCGGTTCAAATCCAACGAAGAAACATGTAATGCATAATCAACCTTTGGACTGTGTTTTGAACGAGGAGAAAACCGATCAACATTTACCGACCCATTTCTAAACATAAAATCACGTCGAATATCCGTCGAAATCAGGAAAAAATTCAACTCCTCTTCACTGCAGAGCCATGCTGTTTCATTTCCTAGGGACATGCATCGTTTCATTATTTCAACCTGATTGTATTAATCTTTTAACGATTTCGGCTCACAGATGGTGACAGCTGGGAAGGGTATATCTTTGACGTTTGTTGCCGACAAACTTTGAACTATCAAGGCATTTTGCCAACTGAAGTACGCATCCTGGATATAAGAAGCGCTGATAAAAAGCGCTGTAATGTGAATAAATACCCACAACAATTTATGCAGCTTGGGCTCACTTTCCCTGAAAATCTAGCGCACGCCAGGCAAGCTGATGCTGTTGAACAATTCGGTGATGTAAGGAATCTTTAGTGGTGAAGTCCCTGTACACATTACTCCTGGGATTTCAACCTTTCTTACAGGGCCCTCTTATTCATTTTTCAAAATGGTTACCTCTTCTGACACACTTGGAAATTTCCCATTTTTCACGATTGTTTTTCTTTCTATGTTTTTTAACTTATTCTCGTTAGAAACCTCAACTTCGCAAAATTGTTCTGTCATTTCCTCTAGCGATGCTGTCGTTTGCTTGTAGGGACAATTTCCATTCTCTTCTCTTCCCTTGACTACTTCTATCAAATGTGATACCTGATCTGACAACCTAGAGCATACTTCACTATTCATTTTATTCTTTTCCTCCAAAGTATCCAAACGGATTTTGTTAAAGACCTCATATTCACACAGTTGTTTATTTATTAACACCTTCATTTCCTCTAGTGATGCTTCCATTTGCTTGTACGATGGATTTTTGTTTGTGGGTTTGTTACAATTATAATGGACCGTTTAAACAATTCAAATCCATTGGAATATCAGAAAACTAAACATATATATGTAATAAACACTGAAATACAATTACTGTACACATGACACAAAACATACAATTAAACGGTAGCATTAGTTCAAATTGGTAACTGAGTAGCAATGAAGTGGTGGTCACATAATGTCAAAGGGCGTGTCCGTTCATGTTTCTCAGCAATTCACTAAATAATATAGTTCGGTAAAGTAATTAAACGAACATACTTTCTTGACTTAATGAAAACATCTCAAGGTACTTATAACTAACTCATTGTTGGATACAGTAAATCAATTCGTTGTAAGTAATGTATAATTTTAATCCACTTGAATAACAGGATAGTAACAAGAGGGAACTTTTGCAGGAGGGGCAGATTTTTCAACTCCCCCCAGTGAATTATCATGCTGACATTTCACTTATAAAGCAATTATAATTCGTTATTCTTCCTCAATGCGTGTAAAATATGCATATCCGTTTGCATAAACAGCTTCTTTCTACAATGCGAATAGTGTGCTTTCAATTCAACATCTTCATCTTCTCCCAAGCTTTAATCCCATTCATCATATATGTAAAACTACTACATTTCATTACTGATTTGAGTTTCCGGTGAAATGAAAAACTGCAATATATATTTTTCTAGAGTAAGCCAGGTTCCGGTCTACCTATGCAGCGATGAAATGCTTTCCTTGGTTTTGGCCACATGTCTGGCAACCACATCAATCTTGCATTATTGCAATCAATATTAAGTTGAGGTTAAAAAGAAAGAAATGATTAATCTTCGAATTTATTTATTATCTCTTTAAAACGTTGATAAAAAGGTTTTTCCATTAGTTACCCACATTAAAATAAACGGTATCAGGAAACTGACACATACTTTCTCCCTTTAAGCCAAACTTTAATGACAAAAACATTTGTTATTTACTAAATATAGAATATGAAGTATAGATAAATGTACAGAAAATTGTCTAAAATAGTTATTTTCAGAAATATCCATCCAAATCCCTTTTTGGGAGGCACTATAGAGTCCGTTGCTACACACAGTGGTTTTGAGAGGGGAAATGCCCCCTTGCCCCCCCCAGGGTTAAATAGCAACACATTTCGAACATCATCTGTTGGTCAATGCTAACTTGACCTGCATATCAAATTTTAATGAAATTGATCAGTAAATAAGAGAGAAATAGTTATTTTTGTATTCCCCATAAGAATAACATTGGACAACGTACTGCGTTTACCGCTAAATGAAAATTTCAATTTTCTCCGCAACTAGCAATCGTAGAATAGTAATTTAAAATACCAATTTATTTAGGTTTTTGAGCTCTTTTTAATGGTGAATAGTAATCTTTTTTAACATTTATGATTTTTTATGAAAAATCCAAAAAACTGAATTTTTGATGTTTTAAGTCCTGTAATTTCTGAACCCGAATTTTTCCAGAAATGCGGGTGGTGTCATTTTGTTGTAAACCTAAAGTTCTACAAACCACTAAAGTTTAATCAAAATCGTTAGAGCCGTTTTTGAGAAATTTGGATTTTTCATGTTTTTTGGCGGTTTTTGGGGGATAATTACCCTTAAAAATCAAAAATTCAAAAAAATGAAAAAAACGCCTGGGGATATCGTGGATTAGTACCTACATACCAAATGTCATAAAAATCGGCCCATAGGTTAGGGCTCTAGCTCTGTACACATCCACACAGACACACACACACACACACACACACACACACACACACACACACACACACACACACACACACACGGACACACACACACACACACACAGACAGACATCACGTAAAAACCACTTTTTTGGGTTCAGGGAGCACCAAAACGAATATTTCCACTAACAACTCAAATTCGAAAATTTTTACGAAAACAATACTTTCTCCATATACTATGTATAGGGGGAGAAAGTAAAATGTGATCCATTAATCTGATTTAGTGAAAATAAAGAAGAGCGACATGGGCTTCCTAGTGTATATTCCGATTAGAGTGTGTTGTTGACTTGATTAATTTTCGTATCTGTGAACAATAATCTCTATAAAGATTAATTGATTATGTGACATTTTAAAACGATAAAATGTCAAAGCAAATGTAATTTTCAATGTAAAGTTAGATTTACATTGATAATAGAAATCCCAAGTTGTATTTTTAAATCTATTGTCCTTACTAAAATATTACGTAATTATTAGAAAACACAGACTGACAAACACCAAACAAAAAGACGTCAGTCTTCTATGCTAAAAGAAGAAACTTTTTCCATATTTTTATGAGGGGAATCGACTACAGTTGGTTCTGTTTATTTATCAGAACCTTGACTTTCTATTCTTCAAGATATTAATTATTTTATCGCCCACCACATGTTGAACGTCTTGAGAAGTAAGATGCCAAAAACACTATTAGTTCAAATTTATATATATATATTTATATAAATATATATGTGTGTGTGTGTGTGTGTGTGTGTGTGTGTGTGTGTGTGTGTGTGTGTGTGTGTGTGTGTGTCTGTGTGTGTGTGTGTGTGTGTGTGTGTGTGTGTGTGTGTGTGTGTGTCTGTGTGTGTGTGTGTGTGTGTGTGTGTGTGTGTGTGTGTGTGTGTGTGTGTGTGTGTGTGTGTGTGTCTGTGTGTGTGTGTGTGTGTGTGTGTGTGTGTGTGTGTGTGTGTGTGTGTGTGTGTGTGTGTGTGTGTGTGTGTGTGTGTGTGTGTGTGTGTGTCTGTGTGTGTGTGTGTGTGTGTGTGTGTGTGTGTGTGTGTGTGTGTGTGTGTGTGTGTGTGTGTGTGTGTCTGTGTGTGTGTGTGTGTGTGTGTCTGTGTGTGTGTGTGTGTGTGTGTGTGTGTGTGTGTGTGTGTGTGTGTGTGTGTGTATGTGCGTCCGTTACCTCAATGACTTTTGAAAGAAACGCCCGATTTTTATGAAATTTAGCAGTAAATTGGAGAATAACATTTATGACTTTAAGTTTGAAAACCAGATCGATCGGACTATGCGAAGGGGGGTTTTAAATCAGTTTTTTGAATTTTTCCCCACAATTTAAAAAACACTCAATTTTGGCTATACCCATTTTATATAGCTTAAAAAACAAATAATTTAGTATTTTGAATCATTAACCTTGGTTAAGTGGTTGTGGAGAAAACTAAAAAAAAACGTGTCCATAGAATTTCCCATGTTAATCTTATGAGGAAAAGGTTTTTAGATTTTCCTTAGATAATTTTACAAAACACTGTACATTTCTTTTTACCAATAAGTTTAGCTCAACAAAAAAATAATGTTGGCGTTTTAATTGTTGTTCTACGTACAATCGTTGCAGAGATATTCAAAGTGCTAAACACATTACGTTGTCCAATGTTATCCTTATGGAGAATAAATAAAATTTGATACCTTGATTATTTATGAATATATATTGATGAAACTTGGTATGTGGCTTCAAATACTTGTGGTATATTGATATTTGCAAATAATTTTTTTTGTTGATTTTCCCCGTAGCAGCAAACCTGCGTAACCGGCTCCATGTTATTCATATGGAGAATAAGTAAAGTTGTATACCTCCCTTAGTTATGAACCTAAATTAATAAAACTTGGTAGCTTCACCCGGTTGAGTTATATTGATAATTAAAAAAAAAGAAAAAACATTTCTTATCTTTCTCGTTGCAGCAAACCTGCGTACTCATCCCTAGTGTTATTCCTAGGGAGAATGAATCAATTGCTATATATCACTTATATGAATGTATTTTTGTGAAACTTGGTAAGTGGCTCTATGTAGTAGTGAGACACATATATGCGTTGGAAACTCGCTGAGTACGCAGGTTTGCTGTGACGGGGGGTGATAATAAAACTCCATAATAATTCAACTAAACTACTATTTATTATATTTAGTTTATATACATTAATTTTTACTTTAACTTAATATAATTTTTATTTTAATTTATTCGTGTTTTCAAGCCCTCAGGCTGTAATGTCGCTCTTACTACCCTAGGTGCGTAAATAACTATTAAATATTTCATTCTCATCAGCTGATCGAAGGAACAAGAAAATACACAGATCAGCTGTTGGTACGACCATCCACCTCCCCACACCAACAATCTGCTGTTCTTGGACAGTTGCAATATATTTTTCCCCCACCAACTGTGTAAAGCCGAATTTTACTCCTTGTAATGAGGGACTAAAGTGCTACTTTAACTCCCTAGGGAGTTAAAGTTACTTACTTAATGTCAGTTACTTAAAGTCAGCGGAACACAATCAGCTGATGTTTCGCTGCAATAATTAACGCTGCAGCTATAGCGGAATCGTATCAGCTGATTGATATTTTGCTTCGCTCAGCTGCAATTAACGTTCCAAGTTCGTAGCTTAGGTATTACGCATTACACAACCAAAATGGATAGTGATTGTAAATGTAAATACTTATGGATACTCTTCGATTTTGGGCTGGGGAAAAAATGTGGTGTGCATTACGGGAGTACAGTACATTGTCTCCTTCGGGAAAATTGTCGCCCTCGCCTACGGCGTCGGGCGCCAACAATTTCCCTCAGGGAGAAAAAGTTGCACTTTACTCCCTTAATACGCAAATAACTATATTAATTGCGTTTCCAATCAGCTGTGCATCTTCTACAATGCTGCCGTCATCCAATGTTAACCTATTAATATAGTTTTTTTACACCAGTTATATTGTTAATTATCTTCCGTTGTTCTCTTGGATTTACAACCAATCTCGTGACTAAATTACTGAAATGTTGCTATTTAGTTTTATTAATTTAATTTTCAAGATTTTTAAAATAATTACCATAGTACGTTTGGAAACAAACTTCATAAGGTCTTTTGATTTTGATTTTGATTTTATCCAATCTAGTTTTTGTGTTAATGTTATTGAGAGTACTATAATTGATCCAACTACTTGTTTTTGCTTTCAATACTTTTCTGGACATTCCATTATCACATGCTATAGCTTATTTAACACATTATAGAAATGTTTCATACAGTCATTAACATTTTGAACATATATAGTAAACCATTCACATTCATTGTTTCTAAAACACTTTTAATACTTTATAGTTTTTTTTGCACATGGGCATTAATTATTAACGGGTTTCCCGTCTGGAATTTAAATTTGACCTCTATTATGTAATGCTCAGAAACGCCCAAGTCAAAAACCTGTAAAAACCAATCTGTTTATTTAAACGTTGTAAAACAAGGATCAATGCATGTTTTGGAATTGTCTATACCCTAAACAAGGATCAATGCATGTTTTGGAATTATCTATACCCTAAACAAGGATCAATGCATGTTTTGGAATTATCTATACCCTAAACAAGGATCAATGCATGTTTTGGAATTATCTATACCCTAAACAAGGATCAATGCATGTTTTGGAATTATCTATACCCTAAACAAGGATCAATGCATGTTTTGGAATTATCTATACCCTAAACAAGGATCAATGCATGTTTTGGAATTATCTATACCCTAAACAAGGATCAATGCATGTTTTGGAATTATCTATACCCTAAACCCATCGAGCTTATTCATCACTATTCACTAATGTTATGAATTATTTTATGACAGACTAATTACCAATACATTTAATACAATGAGTAGCCAGGTAAACTTTGGAAAATCTCCTCTTCACTTTTAATTCGAATTTCACTTAATACTATATTACTAATTTTATAGCCAAGGCAATTTACTTTAGCTTTTTTCTTATAGACTTATAACATTAAGGCGAACCAAGGTAAACTCTAAAACATTATTTGAAAGAAGGTAAACTCTGGAAAATCATTTGAAAGACGGTTTTATTTAGTGATTGACAAACTGTCCGTAGCTCAATCTCTTCTGATTCAGTTAAAATGTATAATTTCCTATAACTGCAATTAATTTTACATTCAATACTAATGTTCTGCACAGGTACTGTATCATGAGTCGAAATAATAATTCGTTTTTGATTAGAGAACTGTACGGTTATTAGTCATTTAAGAATTAAAAATAAATAAACATGAGTAATTTCCACATTAAATAAAAAATCACATATGTTAAAAAAAACACTTGTACCATTTTTTTTAGAAATAGTAAAACAATACTTATTTTATTTTAATTATTTATTCCAAAGCAGAAACATTCATTACAAAAAAATCATACAGCTACATGCAACATTGTTAACTCTAAGTTCATAATAGCAATGCAATAACAAGCAGAATATGCAATTTAATACTAATACTAGACTAATACATATAATTCAAGACAATCAATGAACAAGCTCATACATGCGAAAAAACTATATCAATGATCAGTTAAGCAATCCATAATGAACAGTGAAATAGCCATACAGTAGAAAAGTAGACAAAATACAAAGAATATAAGAAGAAACAGTTCATCAGCACTCAGTCAGTCTGTGAAGGCATGCATGCGATCTTCTCCTCACAGTGGCCAGATTACTGAAGAAAAAATCAATAATACAGCATTCCGTGCCAGAGAATGTGCTAAAGGATAATGTTAGGAATAATCTCTAGCATGATGACCCCTACTGAAAATATCATGAGCGAGTTCTGAATGGAACACGGATATCCACTTCTCTCAGGAGCTCAGAACATTCAACGAAACCATTAAGACGCTTGAAGAGGAATACTACATCAGCGACACAGTGTCTGGTTCTAAGGTCGGTGAGATCGAGCAATCCTAGAAAATGATTTACAGGAACTTCCAGATATCGGAAACCCTGACGTGTACCAGTAAGTCATACAAATCGCCTCTGGATGGCTTAAAATCCATCAATCTGTCCAGTCTGATAAGGTGACCACACGGGGTTAGAATATTCGAGTAACTGGCGGACTAGAGAGCAGAACAGCGTTTTTAACGCGATAGGACTATTTATTCCTCGGGTTGAGCGCATGATGAATCCCACCATAGCTCTCTTACATAAATCATCTCTTTGAGGAGCAAATGAGGCCAGAGACAATTCTTATTAAGACTGTTCTGATGCTCCTGGTTCTATTTACCTGCAAGGGTGTAGTATAACATAACGATAGCATGTCGTTATAAACGTAATGATAGCAATGTCGTGCATCAAGAGGTTAGGAAGAGGTCCAGTCAGGAGTGAAAGTAGGTATGGGGCTATTAGGGGTAATAATACTAGGCCAAGATATGAAAATAGCCTTTACCTATGTAAAATCTTTATAGGCCAAGCATTGTGTTTAGCCAATTTAAATTTACTTTAATAACTCGGTAAATATTTGTGGAATAATTATAATGATAATCGATGAGCAAGGGTTTACATTTGTTGGGTCTTTAAATCTATTGTTTGATATTAATTAATTTTACAAACGGGGCTTTAAGACACTTTATGGGCCCAAAATACCAATCTCGAAATTTACCCCCCCCCCAAGAAAAAGGGAGTTAGGAGTTTCCGATAAGATTTCCCAGTATACTTGTCCCACTGATTAGAGAAAGATATATCTCGACCAAAATGTGCAGGAAATCGGACAATCAGTACGTTCACTAAAGTGCAAACACAAATGGATATCCAGTTTAACCCCCCCCCCCCAAAAAAAAAACTTGTTCAGGGGGTTACGTTAGGAGCTTTTATCGTTGTCCCGAGCTTAAATATCACCGTTCGGGTCATGCTAATAGCTGAATATTCTAAAGGAGATTCGTTAAAAAAAAACAATAAAACCGAGACGAGATAACCACGGTAAACCTGACCTACTGATAACTACTACACGAGATCACCTCTCCCCACCCCCTTCCCACCACCATACAAACCTTACAATACCCGACCCCTGACACCAATATAGTTTCATCGCCCCCATTTATTGTGTCTCCCCCTTCAAATACCAGCAAATATCACAAGATATTTTTTATTTGAACATTACGGCGACAAAGGAATTTTTCATATTAGAGAGATCGAATTAGGGTGTAAAAGAGATGGAATATGTTCGTTATGTAATGTAGTTGAGTTCAATTAGGTTCAATACACGGTAGTTTAGAGTATATTAAAGTTTTAATTATAATGATTTAAATAATATTTCGGTATAATTAATACCTCTATATATGTTTTGTTAAAAATGTTCCTTTTTCACTGTAAATACATAGTTTTATTCATGCTTGCAAAATTTATTTCGTTAAGGATACATGGTAATTTTAAATAATTAATTAACCCTTCTATACTGTACAAATGCATTGAGAATTAATTTCCATTTTGAAAAAACTAATTAAAAGATATTTGTATCATTTGAGTTAATTAGCTATCTTTTTTGTTCTAATATTTCGCCAATTTTAATTTTCTGTTCAAAAACCTAAGATTTTTTTATAATTATTAAAGTAGGCCCAAAGGGGTTTCCTGAAGAAAACAAATCAGGAAATAAAGTGGTCGAAGTAGATTTATAAACAGTGAAATATATCCCTCTCTCTCGCAACATTTAAGGGATTATTTAGAGCATATACTACTTAATACACTTCATAACACTAATACAATACTTCATATGGTAACTTGGTGTAAGTTATTTGGGTTTAAATGTCTTAGAGAGTGAGCAATATTTATTGTTAATTTACTAATACAGCAACACCGAATCAAGATCCGTCATATCACAAAATTAGTAGTTAGTATTGGTTATTTAACACTCCTTAAAACTAAAATAATTAATTGAAAGTTAGTTCAACCGAGCTAAATCCCCAAACTGTAGTTTAAGCCACTTCAGGTAACTAGAGCTCAGGGAGCGATAATACACGTTACTGTTTGCAACTGTTACTTAGAAACTGAAACGTCGGGACATTACAGGAACCACTTCAGGTAACTAGAGCTCTGGGAGTGATATTACTCGTTACTGCTTGCAACTATTACCTAGAAACTGAAACGTCGGAACATTACAGGAGCCACTTCAGGTAACTAGAGCTCTGGGAGCGATAATATACGTTACTGTTTGCAACCGTTACTTAGAAAACAAAACGTCGGGACATTACAGGAACCACTTCAGGTAACTAGAGCTCTGGAATTGATATTACACGTTACTGTTTGCAACTGTTACTTAGAAACCGAAACGTCGGAACATTACAGGAACCACTTCAGGTAACTAGAGCTCTGGGAGTAATATTACACGTTACTGTTTGCAACTGTTAGAAACTGTGACATCGGGGTGTTATAGTAGCCACATCAGGTAACTAGAGCTCTGGAGTAATATTACAAGTTATAAGTGTGTAATATTTGTCGTGTTAGGTATAGGAGATCAATTCAAGTACCTCCCAAAAAATGTTAGGAGCAAGCATTATTGTTACTATTCTGTCCCACTCCGTAAATTAATTTGGTTTAATTAGCTTTATTTACTCAGCGTTTTTTTATTGTCAATCTCTATCTTGTCATATAAGTTAAAATGTACTTATATGTTACTTTTTATTTCATTTTAGCGAATTTCCCCTATAGGGAAGAAGCTATTACCGTAGGTCTCATGGTAAGGCTTAAGCCCGAGACCATGATAATTTTTTGTTTTGAGGTCCCCCAGATGACAAAAACACTATTCGTTCAACTTTATATATATGTATATCTATATATATGTCCGTGAATGCGATAACTTGAGTAAAAAACATCCGATTTCGATGAAATTTGGCTTAAACGTGTAAAATGACATTCATGACTTTAAGTTCGAAAACCAGAATTATCGGGCCATGGGAAGGGGGGTTTATGGGGGTTTTAAATTTTCAAAAACTCAGTATTTTGCATTTTTCACCCTACAATTTTTTAAAAACTTAATTTTGGTTTTGAAGATGTTATAGAGCCTAAAAAACAAATAATACAGTATTTTGAATTATTAACCTAGGTTAAGTGGTTGCGGAGAAAATCCAAAAACCTACCCATAAAATCTCCTATGTTAATCTTATGGGAAAAAGGTTTTAGCGAATTTCCCCTATAGGGAAGAAGCTATTACCGTAGTGGCATGGTAAGACTTAAGCCCGAGACCATGATAACTTTTTGTTTTGAGGTCCCCAGATGCAAAAATCACTATTCGTTCAAATTTATATATATATGTATATATATATCTATATATATATATATATCATTTTCTTATTAATATATATATACATATATATATATGTGTGTGTCCGTTACCGCGATAACTTTTGAAAGAAACACCCGATTTTGATGAAATTTGGCACAAATGTGTAGAGTACCATTTATTTGAAAGAGTTCGAAAACCAGACGAATCGCACGATCCAAAGGGGAGTTTTTGGGGTTTTGTACCCCCAAAATGGGTTTTTTGTGGTTTTCACATGTAATTTTTATTTAAATCAAATTTTAATTTTCACCATTGAATTCATCTTAAAAAAACAAACAATTTCGTATTTTGACCATTGCTCTACGTTAATTGGTTACTGAGATATTGAAAGTGCTAAACACTGTACGTTGTCTAATATGATTCTCATGGAGAAAAAGACAAATTTTATTTCTCGCTTATTTATGAACATAAACAGACAAAATTTTGGTTATGGCTTCATCTGGTTGTGGTTTATTGGTTTTTGCACAAAAAAATGTTCGCCTATGTTTCCCGTAGCAGCAAACCTAGGTACTCGGTCCCCATGTTATTCTTTTGGAAAATAATTAAAATTTTATATATCGCTTATTTATGAATGTATATGGATGAAATTTGGTATGCGACTTCGATTATATGAGTTCTATTGATATTTGCATTAAAAACCCATTATTTTGTGTTCCTTGTTGCAGCAAACCTGCGTACTTATCCCCAATGTTATTCTTATGGAGAATAATAAATATTTTAACTATCACATCTTTGTGAATATATTTCTTATAGATCCTGTTAAGTGGCTTAATGTGTTATGTTATTTATTTATTTGAAATTCGCTGAGTATGCAGGTTTGCTGAAACGGGGGTATTAGGATTACATTTTATTCAACGCGATTATAATAGTCAACACCGGAAGAATAATAATACTCAGTTCCCTAACAACGGAATATGCCCAAATGTATGATATAGCGTTTAAGGAATGTTAATTGGTTCTATACCAACAATACCCCCGTAGCAGCAAACCTGCATACTCAGCGAATTTCCAATGCATATTAATTTATCTTAATACCACATAAAGCCACATACCAAGTTTCATCAATATACATTCATAAATAAACGATTTATGACATTTTAATTATTCTCCATAAGAATAACATGGCGGCTGAGTATGCAGGTTTGCTGAAATAAGGAACACTAAAAATGGGCTTTTATACAAATATCATTATAACTCAACTAGGTAAAGCCACATACCAAGTTCTATTAATTTATGTTCATAATTAAAGGAGATAACACGTTAATTATTCTCCATAAGAATAACATGGGGCTGAGTATGCAGGTTTGCTGCTACGGGAACTATCGGGCAAAAAATGGATTTTTGTGCAAATATCAATAGACCACAACCAAATAAAGCCATATACAAAATTTTGCCAGTTTACGTTCATAAATAAGCGAGATATACAATTTTTCTTTTTATCCATAAGAATAACATTAGACAACGTACTGTGTTTAGCACTTTCAATATCTCGGTAACCAATTGACGTAGAACAATGATCAAAATACCAAATTGTTTGTTTTTTTAAGCTAAATTTAATGGTGTAAATTAAAATTTGATTTAAATTAAAATTACATGTGAAAACCCAAAAAAACACATTTTTGGGGTACAAAACCCCCCAAAACCCCCCTTCGGATGGTGCGATTCATCTGGTTTTCGAACTCGTTCAAATAAATGGTACTTTACACATTTGTACCAAATTTCATTAAGATCGGACCTTTTTTACGAGAGTTATCGTGCTTACGGACACATATATATAAATATATAAATATAAATATAAATATATATATATATATATATAAGTAGGAGTCCCGAGAGATGGGCCGTAACATGGGGCTTATGGGCTTAAAATCTGGCTTCTGATTGGTCTAATTAGGTCACGTGATTCAAGGTGGCGGCGCCCATGGTGGCGTTCCCGCCAAATTTGCGCGCCAAAAAAAAATTGGCGCCAAACCTAACCTCACTTTTCTTCCCTCCAGATTTTTCCCTCCAGGTAGTGTTACCAACTTAGCAGAGCTAATGTACCATACGTAATTATATGTATCATATATAATTATATGTACCATATATAATACTACAGTGTATAATCATATATGTACCATACATAATTAAATATACCATATATAACGCCACAGTGTATAATCATAAATATATATATATATATATATATATATATATATATGTGTACCATATATAATTATATGTACCATATATAACGCCACAGAGTATAATCATATATGTACCATAATAGTGTATAATATACCATCACCAGAAAGGTAAGTGGCTATCTAACCTCACTTAGCCAGTGTTGCCACTCTAAACGCTACCTATAAACCTAAATCAGTTACGCAAAATTATTATATGTATTATGTCAAACTATCTAAAATTATTATATGTATATATTACGTCACGCTACGATGTGTTACCAACCTATGGCAATGTATATTTCGCAAGCAAGTACAGCCAAACCATTATATAAAACCATTACATGTATATATACCAGAAAGTACCGCTAACTCAAAATATAAAACTATTACATGTATATATCGCAAGAAAGTGTTGCCAAAAAACTAAAAATCACTTATATCTCGAAAACGGTAAGTCCTAGAGTCATTTTGACCCCAGAAAACTGCCTACTACGTAGTGTAGGCACTCCAGGGGGGTATCTACCCATATGAAAAGTCTTAACCAAAATATTGCGGGTTGCATCTCAAAAAATGAAGGGGCAAATTTTCAAAATTAAATATCTCGAGAACGGCTTGGCCGATTTTCACGAAACTTGGCATGTATGTACCTGTTAACCTCCGCTACATATTACAAAAACCTAAACTCTGTACTGCAGGTAGTATCAAAATAACTGAAGGAGTCATACTTTAAAAATCAATATCTTAAGAACGGGTGAGACGATATAATTGAAACTTGACATGTGGATACTTGTTAACATCCTCTAACCTTCAATTTTGTTTGAGGGTAGAAGAGGGTTGTTTAGGGGATGATGGAGGGTGTAAAACTTTAAAATTTAATATATTGAGAACGGCTTGGCCGATTCTAATGAAACTTGGTATATAGGTACCTGTTAACCTCCGCTACTATTTAAAAAAAACTTAAACTCTGTACTGCGGGAAAGTATCAAAAGATTGAAGGAGCTATATTTTAAAAATCAATATCCCAAGAACGGCTTGGCCGATTTTAATGGAATTTGGTATGTATGTACCTGTTAACATCCTTTACATCTTACAAAAAACTTAACCTCGGTACTGCGGGCAAGTATCAAAATAATTGAAGGGGTACTAATAAATACCTTAAATCTCGCAGCATAATCGGGGGGAACGCGGTGGTCTAGTGGTTAGCGTCTTGGACTACGGTTCAGGAGGCCCCGGGTTCGATTCCCTCTTTACACTCTTCATCAAAGGTATTGTAAAAGTCGGGTCTTGCCCTTCCTTTACCTACTGGAATGTTTATCCGTGCTACATCTACTCTAAACGTGTCACTGCTGGTAATCGATTCAGCGTTGCTTTGAATGATACCCCCAAAAATCTCCCAAAGGACATTGCAGGGAACATAGCATGATCTAGGCTAAGTAAGGCATACTCCCACAGGGGAACTTTTTTAAAAATACAAACTAACTTGTAATAGAACAAAGAAAAATACAACCCAGAATAAATCCGAGAGGAGTGGTGGCGATTATATAGCCAGGCAGTGTATATGGTACCATCACTCTGTGTCTTGAACATATATGTAGTGCATTTCTAAACAAACATCAGCTTTTAAGTATTGAGCCCAAACCTACAGTGAAAGACAGTGGTGACCTACAGTGGACCACAGCGCCTATATTACTTCACTTTAGGGTGTTTACTGTTTCGTTGTATAAAATATACCATGCCAGATACTCTCTCAGATCCTAAAGCGTTTAATCTGGTTTTACACTGCGATGCTTGCGGGGTCATCACAACACCATCTTGGAGAGATTGTCGCTGTTAAGGTAAGATATTTATCTATATTATTAGTTAGAGGTTTCTACCTCCCCTGGGGAATCATTTACCTTTGTCGGAGACTTCTAAAAGTGTTAAGCTTCCGCTGGACAGTATCGCTTGGGAGGTAAGACAACATACCTCACCAAATAAACTGAAAGTAAACATAATAAGGAATCACCACAAACCTGAAAACTAATTACTGGGGAGTGACGATTGGGCAATCACCAACTCCCTTCAACACACAAACTCTGCTCATCCTGAACCAGTCAAGCTCACTTCATGATGAATACTCCGCTTAGCCTAACTAAACTTTCTCTTAAACAAATCTGTTCTGACAATAAATTACTTGACAACATTGTAAAAATAAATGCCACCTACCTTATCCAACACAATATTATATTTTAGCACAGAAAAAAATACAATTCAGCACTACAGTCCATAATACCGTTGGGAAGGAAGGAGGTATTGCGAAGAATGCATTACGGTAAGTAAATGAGATTATAAAAGACAGATACATTATTCATTAATAAATATTTTTTTTTTTTTCATTGTAACTAAAACTGCTATTATTAGCGTTTCCATATTTTTATATTCTAAAATCCCAGCAATATATTTTGCTTTAAGCCACGGATTGTTTACAATTCTGTTCTTGTTTGACAGAGATGGCACCCTCAAGCTCTCGAGGCAAACGTGCGGTAACAGTTTAAAGTCCCGCTCGGGTATTCTACCAGCCGACCGATTCAACCACTCATATATTGCAACTGCCAAAGGCCTATGGCTGGAGGATTGTTGAACAGCTTCACTTGTGCGAGTACATTTTATTTTCCCACCATTTAAATTTCCCGGTCAAAATATTTCAAAGGCCGTGGTGTATTTTGACGGTGTAATAGCTTGACCAATCGTACCCAAGACCGCTGAAAACTGCCCCGGGGGCCTAAATGTACTTGGCCTGTAACGTTTTAAACTCTTCGGTCAGATACTTCCAAGTCAAACGTTTCCCTGCGGCCAGTGTTCCAGCCTAGATCCATCGAATCTCCACCGTCTAGGACCCCGGGCACTCCGTGATACAGTACCTCTGTATCACTACGCAAATCAGAAAAACACTAGCACACAAACTACGCAAGTCAAATCAGAACTACAAGTTACCAAAAGTTAACTCTAAGGAAGGTAGAAAACACTACTCTAACCAAAACTGCATTAAAGAAAAGAGAGATTACTGTTACTCAGCACATACACACAACACTACCCTAGCCACATGGAAGTGAGGGTTTGTTTAATTCCTTTACTGTAAACTACCAAATCAAACAATTGAATACAAACACAACACTACTCTAGTCAAGCCAGACAGAGAAACCTCAAGATACTATTAACAGTAGCTTAAAGGAGAGAAAAGGCTTGTAAAAACCAGCAGAAAACTACAGGCAAGAAACCGATAACCCCACTCCACGGGTTTATTAACCTGCTTGCCGGGGACCATGTGGTACTTTGTCCATGTGACTTCTCGGCCAACTATGTCCAAGTCCGCTGAAGTTACCTTTATCGGGGGTTACATTAAATTAACCGAAACTTCTTAAATCTCTCGGCCGAAAGTTCCCAAGTCCGCTGAACGTACTTGGTTGGATTCAGCTACATGCCAAGCCCTCTGTTTTTTAATTTAAATTAATGCAGAAAGGAAAGGTGACAGTAGGGTATTTCGTAAAGTTAAACAAATATAGGGTTTGACAAACTCTGTTACGATATATGATCAAATAGAATCAATGAATAATTTTACTGCATTCACTAGTCAAATATTGTTACCAACACCAACCTTGGGGAGTTGACCACAAATTACACACCATGGGTACACATTAAAAGACAACAAACATAAAATGCATTCTTTAGAAGGACAGAAATTATACAGTATTTCGCTCTGAGTCTTTAACCTTGGTTGGTTATTTGTGTTTAAGTTCGGTAAAACGGCGGGTCTGTTGTATTTTTACGCTGTAACTTCTCCGTCAAATACGTCAAATTCCGCTTGAAGGTGTTTTTAAGGGGCAGTGCCATAAATTGACCAAAACTCTTAAATCCCTCGGCCAAAGGCTTCCAGCCCCGTTAAACTGTTTGCCGGGGACCGTGATGTATTTTGACTATGTGACTTCTTGGTCGAACGTTTCCAAGTCCGCTGAACGTACTTGGTTGGGAACTAAATTGAACTTAACCGTAAGATTCTACATTTATCAACCAAAACTTCCCAAGACCAATACAAATACTTGGAGTGGAAGCAAACTATACCTTGCCTGAAACTCTTAAATTTCTCGGCCAATAACTCCGGTAAAGCTTTTCCCAACGCAGCGCCAGTGCGTTTTAAATTTCCCTGGTCAAGTCCCCCTCCCTAGTTATCTCGCGCTGTTGGTGCTGCTCGCTGCTCGCGCCAGTCAGTCGTCATGCCACTTAACAAGTGTGAAGGCTGTGATAAGGAAGCGCATTGCGTTATCATGGTGTTTTTTGGGGCAAAGAGCTTTGCCCTTTGCTGTTCCTGCCAGCATCTATCACTGCAGGAGCTGGATGAGAGGCCCCCACGCCTCCTCTTCTGTGATCATGTCGAGCTGTAAGTACGCAGACTAACATCTTAACTTTATTGGCCTAGTATTTCCAAGTCCCTCTAGTTAGTTTTCGTAAAAGTATAATTAATCAGGGGGCTAGGCGGGAACCTGTCAAAGTTTTAAGCCATTTATGTCTAATTCCCCCGGTATTACAATTTCTCGGTCAAGTTTATTTTATCATGCGGAAGCGGTTGCGATTAGCTCGCGCTGCCGGCATTGCTTGGCGTCAGTCGTAGCTATGGAGCCCTGGTGTATCGAGTTCCCGGTGCTTTCGTCTCGTCTCATGCCTTTGTGGGTGCATGGTATTTGTGATCGGGGGCACTTGGTACAAGCGACCCCGATTATAGATATCATGTACCACTACTGCATATACCCCAGGCTTCACACGTGGCTGAAATATGAGTGGTATGTATACTCGATATGCCACTCGTGTATGTCTAGTGAAATCACAAATTCAAATAAGTACACCTTTTACGTTACTTAACCGCAACATCCGCAACAAGTCTTTGTCAGCAAACTTGCCGTTACCTGTTAAAATACTGCTCTGTGATTGGCCGGAATAAGCTAGCACTCCATTGGCTGTAATTAGGCGTACTGCGCTCTGATTGGTCCAGACGTTTCCCCACCACAATACCTGCTCTCTTGTTGCGCCTTTCCTCTCTCTTTGCTCTCAGCTTTCGTTGCGAACTGACGACTCCCAGCTCTGTTCTTTGCGTAACTATGAATCAACCGAAATCACTTTTTCAACTTTGCGAAAAACAAATCTGGGATCGCACCCAGTGTATCAATGAACTACTTTGCCTAAACATGCCCCCAGTAATTTTGGAAAAATTTGTAGAAACCCATTGGCGTAACCACTACGCCATAAGTCAAGAGTATAGTAAAAAATTCTATGTAGGTCGCTCGGCATACTGTAATTGTCTATATTGGGGTACATTCTTACGTAGATCACTTAATTACTTTATAGAGATGATTTATAGTCAATGTCCTTATGTTACTTTATGCTCTAGAATCAACATTGACTTTGAAGAGCTGGTACCTCTTAAAGTACCAGACTATGTAAATACACCCTTGTATATAAAATATAAATGTAAATGTAATAATCCCCACTGTATGAATGAGCACGAACGAATGACGGTCACTGGCGCGGGTAACGAAAAGCCCCGTAAACCTGAAAGGGGGCCAAGTAGATTGAGACGCTGGGCTAACACCTCGGCTACTCCTTCGAACGGCCCATGTGTGAATGAGGGGTCCAGTAGATTGAGGCGCCGGGCTAACACCCCGGCTACTCCTTCGAAAAGACCTCGGGTGAAAGAAGGACCTTGTACATTGAGGCGCCTGGCTAACACCCAGGCTACTCCTTGGAACGGTCCGGTGGGTGAAAAAAAAAATATGAAAGTAAAATACAAAAAAAAAGTATAAAAGTAAAAATATAAAAAAATAAACGGGGGAGGCAGCTAGTTTGTTTTTGGAAGGTCTCCACGAGTCATGGCGGTGGAGGAGCCATGGTTTATCTTTAAAAAATCTCTATCCTTTGTTTGCTCAAAGGGAGAGGACATTAGTCTGTACTGGGCATCAACCAGGTAATCTGGATTGGCTCACGCACGGAATAATGTTTAACCTGGGTGCACATGCACGGATGGTCTCAAACCCCATCCAAGCAAACAGACACTTACAGGGGGTTTATCACGGTGTGCCAGGGTTCCTAGACTTCTGAATCAAATAATAATAAAAATTGACAGTCATTTTAGGCCATATAAACATTTAATAAGTTACTATAATTCATTGGTAATAAGCGGTAAAGATTTATCTAAGTACTTTAATTAAGAACAATATAGAATAGTTTACACGGGGTTTGGGAAACGGTTTGGTGAATACTTATGTTGGTTCTCATTTCCTTTTTCTACACCATTCGTAACGCTAATTATCTTGTATCTTGATGGTACTATTGCAGGGTATACAATCAAACTAAAGCAAACATCAACTTCCCAAAATAAAATTACGCTCTTCTGTGTAAAATGAGTAAACGCAACTCCTCTTTGACAAAACGGATCAATAAATCAGAAACATCCCTGCCAAGTATAAAAACTAGTCGAAGCCTTCAAGGGAACTCATGACACAACTGATGTAAATTATTATAATAATCCTACCAAAGCAAGAAAATACGCATAGCAGGAGTAGTAGTAGTAACATATAATGTTATTGTTTCTCCTGGACCTGGAAAATGTTTGAAAAATAATTTTAAAAGGTTTGGGTAAAAGTAATTTTAACCTGGACTACTGGCAAATACATGTGATTTAAACATATTAAGCAACTCACATACAAGTAAACTTGTGATAAATCAACACAAAATAATTATACTTTGACTGGATTTCATGTTCAACATGAACACTATAGTTTATGATTGTACTGAAGATAAATAGGTCAACGCACCCCCTTCGTTAAAATGGCTCTCTGGCTATTTTTAGCTGTTATGATGTATAATTAAAGTAATTCTGGTTAAATTACGTTGACTTTACCTGTTATTTAGGAGCAGTCGGGTTCATCAAGCTTTAAATAATTTTTAGCTATTATTTAGGCACATGTCTCTGCCTTTTTATTATATAATTAGTGCATTAACTGGGTATAAGTCCTGAGCTTGTAGAGGCTGGTATGTGGGAGTTGGAAAGCCTAAGTTGTAACTTCTATTTTGCATGTTAAATTAAGTGAATAGATTACTGGCTCTTTGATTTAAACTGTTTGGAATTGGTAATACAAAGGGTGCGGGATTCGCTCACCCCTTAGGGCGGGTTGGGGAAGGGGGTCAGTCGCCTGACCCCTCTTCGCTAAAATGGCTCTCAGGCTAATTTTACAGAGCCTTAGCCGTTACGATGTATAATTTAAATCAGTTATTGTTCAGATATGTTTACATTTTACCTGTTATCTATGAGTATTTTACCAGTTGGGTTCATATCTACAACCACGTCTACAAGTCGTAGTATATTATTTAACTGGGTTTCGGCTTCATGTGTGGAGATTCTTTCTGCTTTTTGGTATGGTTAGTGTATGTAATTTAAGACGTTGAAGAATACTTGTAATACCATGCTTATAAAAGCAGGATTCTTTCAATTTAGATTACTTTGGGAAACTTTCTAGGCATTTAATTGTTTAGAAACCTCAATATACTAATAACAGTAACTTAAAGGAGAGAAGAGGCTTATAAACACAGACAAAAAAAGCGATATCCCTATTCCAAGGGAAGCAAAGCGCTCCCCTTTGATAACATTACACCGGAAGTTGTAGGTCCGATCTGGACCCACTTTGAACTGATTCTAAGTGTTAGACACAGCTAAATTCTGGGTCCAACGTGTTTGAATTAAATTAACGTTCTGAGAAAGAGACAGGTGACAGTAGGGTATTTTTGTAAAGTTAAAAAGGTACAGAGATTACACACTTTAGAGGTCAGATGTGACTTTTTGTTGTAGTTAGTTGCTTGTTAAACTCTGTTATGATATACCAACAACCAGAATATATACCCTGTCTTTAATACCTGCAGTCTGCATTCACAAGTAAAAAGATTTTTATCAACACCAAAACTAAATTTAACGAGGAGTTGACCACATCAAAAAACCATGAACAAGAGTAAATCTAAGAAGGCAACAAGCGGAGAAATGCATTCTTTATAAGGACAGCAATTATGGAGTGTTTTCTCCTCGGTAGTTTTATTTTTGTTTCTCCTGAAACCAGAGCAGCATTTCCCTTTGACGGTGTTATTCCTTGGTCATTTGTATCCAAGTCCGGTGAAACGACGGGGTCGTCCTGCGGTTTTACGGTGTAATCTTTCGGGCGATTGTGTCCAAGTCCGATGAAAAGTGTCTACCAGGGTTACATTTAACATGACCGTAACTTCTCAAATTTCCTTGCCAAACGTTTGTCGCCAAATCTGCTAAAACTGTCCACCAGGGAACCATTTAACTGTGCCTAAATATTTTAGATTTCCTGGTCAAATATTCCCGAGTCCGCTAAAATCTGTTTACTGGGGACCGTGATGTATTTTGACGGTGTAATTTCTTGGTCGAACGTTTCCGAGTTCGCTGAAGTTACTTTATCGGGGGGTTACATTTAAAATGACCGTAACTTCTTAAATTTTCCTGCCAAACGTCTGTCACCAAATCCGCTAAAACTGTCCACCGGGGAAACATTTAACCTTACCTAAATATTTTAAATTCCCCGGTCAAACGTTTCCAAGTCCCTCCCCTTGATGTTATCATGAGGATGGGGTCACACGCTCTGTACTTCTCACATCAATATCAGTTATGGAGCCGGCTTGCACAGATTTTGTGGTATTCTCAAATTTTCATGCACCCTTACGGATGCTTAATGTTTGTCATCCGATACATGGTGTGCAGGTGACGCATCACATGCACATCATGTATCATTATTGTCTCCTCCATTGCCTCTAGGTTGAGTAACGTGCAGATAGTATGTGTGTGTGGTTTGATTGCCACGTTTGCCATTTGAACTCCTGCACTGGTTGGCTGGACAACTTTTTTTTAAAAGGTATGTGTAAAATATCTTTAACTCCAGTGTAATCAGGGAGAATACAACTTGGAAGTTTCACACTCATCCTCATTAATACATTTAAAGCAGTACTGTTGAGAAACGCACAAGTTACCTTTATGAACTTTTTATCAGGGTCTGAGGGAAGCGACTCGTCCTGACGAGTCTCCAAGGAAAAAAATATGAAAAGAAAGTATCGGTCTTTTGGTGTTCTCCTATCTACCCTCATGAAACACTGATGCGCGGGGTCTTTGAACGCTTCACAGGGTTTACAATAAACTTCTCCGCATACGTGAGCTGTCTTACGTTTTTCGGATGAATCATTTTCTTACAGTCACGGCAAAGTTTTAAAGTTTTACAAACTTGCCCCTGATGGGCTATTAAACACCGCTCGTTTTTGAAGAAACGGTTGCAAAAACGACATGTGATGCCTCCGTGTTCTAGTTTACAGGGTGGGGAGATGGTATGGCAGGAGGTGCATCTGTTTGAGCATCGATGCTCTGCTTTGTGGTCAAAAGGGATGTGGCAGGCTTCACAGAAATAACGGCATACGAAAGCAGCAGTTAAGTTTGTAATTACATTATAATGACCGTTATGAAAGAGCAAGTTAATTTTGAATCTAGCGTCTTCATTACCTCCTTCAAAGTAAACATCTCGGCCTTTTTTATCGTAGTTGTAGACGGTAATTTTGTATTTTTTAAGATGGGACTGGAATTTTTCAAGCTCAGGGATACCGGCACCTTCCTCCGGCATTTCTACACGGGCTTTTGCTATGAGCTTATTAGCTCTGAAAGTTTGTCTTTTACCTTTATCCTGACGTATTGCTTTATACTGAGGATCATTTTTTGCAAGTGCTTTACCTACTACCAACGCTCTAGCCAGGCATAAATTGTCTTTATTATTAATTACTACAATACCCTTCCTAGCATAACATTCCTCGTCAAACGTGTTGTACATCTCTGGATGTACTCTCCCCTTACCTACTGGTACGTTAATCCTAGCTACATCTACTTTAAACGTGTCGGTAGATTTAATGGATTCAGCGTTGGATTGAAGAATACCCCCGAAAACTTTCCAAAGGACATCACCGCTAACTTCAGAGACCGGTCTAAAATCTACGTACCCTGGTTCTGCACTTTTTAAATTTATCGATTGCATTTTAAACCAGAGATAATCAGTGGGTACAGCGTCGGCTTTAGCTTTTTCAACAATTTGATTAAGACCCTTACGAATCCAATCAAACTCAGAGACACCCTTGGGAGGGTTAGTGAATTTAAAAACAGTGTTAGTCCCGTTTGCAAAAGTTAAAGGTGTAGAAATTAAAGACTTCAGTTAGTTGCTTGAAAAATTCCGTTACGATATATACCAACTATCCACCACGATACATACTTTGCCTTAAATACCTGCAGTTTACATTCACAAGTCAAAATATTGTAACCAATACCAGAACAACTAAAATTATCGAGGAGACACAACATGGACAAGAGTACATATCAACAGACAATTAAAGCATAAAATGCATTATTTATATAGGCAATAATTATGCAGATAATCTAAGAAACTTGATCAGCCGTGTCTCATCGTTAGGTTATGTTATGCTCTGTTAAGTTAGGTTTGTGCATGGAAATATGAAACATCGTCAGTCTTAGTTAGGTTTATTGATGCAGGTTTAAGTTAGGTTTGTCGATGCCAATTTTTGGACATCAACAACGCGCGATGTTGATGTCCAAAAATTGGCATCGACAAACCTAACTTAAACCTGCATCAATAAACCTAACTAAGACTGACGATGTTTCATATTTCCATGCACAAACCTAACTTAACAGAGCATAACATAACCTAACGATGAGACACGGCTGATCAAGTTTCTTAGATTATCTGCATAATTATTGCCTATATAAATAATGCATTTTATGCTTTAATTGTCTGTTGATATGTACTCTTGTCCATGTTGTGTCTCCTCGATAATTTTAGTTGTTCTGGTATTGGTTACAATATTTTGACTTGTGAATGTAAACTGCAGGTATTTAAGGCAAAGTATGTATCGTGGTGGATAGTTGGTATATATCGTAACGGAATTTTTCAAGCAACTAACTGAAGTCTTTAATTTCTACAGCTTTAACTTTTGCAAACGGGACTAACACTGTTTTTAAATTCACTAACCCTCCCAAGGGTGTCTCTGAGTTTGATTGGATTCGTAAGGGTCTTAATCAAATTGTTGAAAAAGCTAAAGCCGACGCTGTACCCACTGATTATCTCTGGTTTAAAATGCAATCGATAAATTTAAAAAGTGCAGAACCAGGGTACGTAGATTTTAGACCGGTCTCTGAAGTTAGCGGTGATGTCCTTTGGAAAGTTTTCGGGGGTATTCTTCAATCCAACGCTGAATCCATTAAATCTACCGACACCTTTAAAGTAGATGTAGCTAGGATTAACGTACCAGTAGGTAAGGGGAGAGTACATCCAGAGATGTACAACACGTTTGACGAGGAATGTTATGCTAGGAAGGGTATTGTAGTAATTAATAATAAAGACAATTTATGCCTGGCTAGAGCGTTGGTAGTAGGTAAAGCACTTGCAAAAAATGATCCTCAGTATAAAGCAATACGTCAGGATAAAGGTAAAAGACAAACTTTCAGAGCTAATAAGCTCATAGCAAAAGCCCGTGTAGAAATGCCGGAGGAAGGTGCCGGTATCCCTGAGCTTGAAAAATTCCAGTCCCATCTTAAAAAATACAAAATTACCGTCTACAACTACGATAAAAAAGGCCGAGATGTTTACTTTGAAGGAGGTAATGAAGACGCTAGATTCAAAATTAACTTGCTCTTTCATAACGGTCATTATAATGTAATTACAAACTTAACTGCTGCTTTCGTATGCCGTTATTTCTGTGAAGCCTGCCACATCCCTTTTGACCACAAAGCAGAGCATCGATGCTCAAACAGATGCACCTCCTGCCATACCATCTCCCCACCCTGTAAACTAGAACACGGAGGCATCACATGTCGTTTTTGCAACCGTTTCTTCAAAAACGAGCGGTGTTTAATAGCCCATCAGGGGCAAGTTTGTAAAACTTTAAAACTTTGCCGTGACTGTAAGAAAATGATTCATCCGAAAAACGTAAGACAGCTCACGTATGCGGAGAAGTTTATTATAAACCCTGCGAAGCGTTCAAAGACCCCGCGCATCAGTGTTTCATGAGGGTAGATAGGAGAACACCAAAAGACCGATACTTTCTTTTCATATTTTTTCCTTGGAGACTCGTCAGGACGAGTCGCTTCCCTCAGACCCTGATAAAAAGTTCATAAAGGTAACTTGTGCGTTTCTCAACAGTACTGCTTTAAATGTATTAATGAGGATGAGTGTGAAACTTCCAAGTTGTATTCTCCCTGATTACACTGGAGTTAAAGATATTTTACACATACCTTTTAAAAAAAAGTTGTCCAGCCAACCAGTGCAGGAGTTCAAATGGCAAACGTGGCAATCAAACCACACACACATACTATCTGCACGTTACTCAACCTAGAGGCAATGGAGGAGACAATAATGATACATGATGTGCATGTGATGCGTCACCTGCACACCATGTATCGGATGACAAACATTAAGCATCCGTAAGGGTGCATGAAAATTTGAGAATACCACAAAATCTGTGCAAGCCGGCTCCATAACTGATATTGATGTGAGAAGTACAGAGCGTGTGACCCCATCCTCATGATAACATCAAGGGGAGGGACTTGGAAACGTTTGACCGGGGAATTTAAAATATTTAGGTAAGGTTAAATGTTTCCCCGGTGGACAGTTTTAGCGGATTTGGTGACAGACGTTTGGCAGGAAAATTTAAGAAGTTACGGTCATTTTAAATGTAACCCCCCGATAAAGTAACTTCAGCGAACTCGGAAACGTTCGACCAAGAAATTACACCGTCAAAATACATCACGGTCCCCAGTAAACAGATTTTAGCGGACTCGGGAATATTTGACCAGGAAATCTAAAATATTTAGGCACAGTTAAATGGTTCCCTGGTGGACAGTTTTAGCAGATTTGGCGACAAACGTTTGGCAAGGAAATTTGAGAAGTTACGGTCATGTTAAATGTAACCCTGGTAGACACTTTTCATCGGACTTGGACACAATCGCCCGAGAGATTACACCGTAAAACCGCAGGACGACCCCGTCGTTTCACCGGACTTGGATACAAATGACCAAGGAATAACACCGTCAAAGGGAAATGCTGCTCTGGTTTCAGGAGAAACAAAAATAAAACTACCGAGGAGAAAACACTCCATAATTGCTGTCCTTATAAAGAATGCATTTCTCCGCTTGTTGCCTTCTTAGATTTACTCTTGTTCATGGTTTTTTGATGTGGTCAACTCCTCGTTAAATTTAGTTTTGGTGTTGATAAAAATCTTTTTACTTGTGAATGCAGACTGCAGGTATTAAAGACAGGGTATATATTCTGGTTGTTGGTATATCATAACAGAGTTTAACAAGCAACTAACTACAACAAAAAGTCACATCTGACCTCTAAAGTGTGTAATCTCTGTACCTTTTTAACTTTACAAAAATACCCTACTGTCACCTGTCTCTTTCTCAGAACGTTAATTTAATTCAAACACGTTGGACCCAGAATTTAGCTGTGTCTAACACTTAGAATCAGTTCAAAGTGGGTCCAGATCGGACCTACAACTTCCGGTGTAATGTTATCAAAGGGGAGCGCTTTGCTTCCCTTGGAATAGGGATATCGCTTTTTTTGTCTGTGTTTATAAGCCTCTTCTCTCCTTTAAGTTACTGTTATTAGTATATTGAGGTTTCTAAACAATTAAATGCCTAGAAAGTTTCCCAAAGTAATCTAAATTGAAAGAATCCTGCTTTTATAAGCATGGTATTACAAGTATTCTTCAACGTCTTAAATTACATACACTAACCATACCAAAAAGCAGAAAGAATCTCCACACATGAAGCCGAAACCCAGTTAAATAATATACTACGACTTGTAGACGTGGTTGTAGATATGAACCCAACTGGTAAAATACTCATAGATAACAGGTAAAATGTAAACATATCTGAACAATAACTGATTTAAATTATACATCGTAACGGCTAAGGCTCTGTAAAATTAGCCTGAGAGCCATTTTAGCGAAGAGGGGTCAGGCGACTGACCCCCTTCCCCAACCCGCCCTAAGGGGTGAGCGAATCCCGCACCCTTTGTATTACCAATTCCAAACAGTTTAAATCAAAGAGCCAGTAATCTATTCACTTAATTTAACATGCAAAATAGAAGTTACAACTTAGGCTTTCCAACTCCCACATACCAGCCTCTACAAGCTCAGGACTTATACCCAGTTAATGCACTAATTATATAATAAAAAGGCAGAGACATGTGCCTAAATAATAGCTAAAAATTATTTAAAGCTTGATGAACCCGACTGCTCCTAAATAACAGGTAAAGTCAACGTAATTTAACCAGAATTACTTTAATTATACATCATAACAGCTAAAAATAGCCAGAGAGCCATTTTAACGAAGGGGGTGCGTTGACCTATTTATCTTCAGTACAATCATAAACTATAGTGTTCATGTTGAACATGAAATCCAGTCAAAGTATAATTATTTTGTGTTGATTTATCACAAGTTTACTTGTATGTGAGTTGCTTAATATGTTTAAATCACATGTATTTGCCAGTAGTCCAGGTTAAAATTACTTTTACCCAAACCTTTTAAAATTATTTTTCAAACATTTTCCAGGTCCAGGAGAAACAATAACATTATATGTTACTACTACTACTCCTGCTATGCGTATTTTCTTGCTTTGGTAGGATTATTATAATAATTTACATCAGTTGTGTCATGAGTTCCCTTGAAGGCTTCGACTAGTTTTTATACTTGGCAGGGATGTTTCTGATTTATTGATCCGTTTTGTCAAAGAGGAGTTGCGTTTACTCATTTTACACAGAAGAGCGTAATTTTATTTTGGGAAGTTGATGTTTGCTTTAGTTTGATTGTATACCCTGCAATAGTACCATCAAGATACAAGATAATTAGCGTTACGAATGGTGTAGAAAAAGGAAATGAGAACCAACATAAGTATTCACCAAACCGTTTCCCAAACCCCGTGTAAACTATTCTATATTGTTCTTAATTAAAGTACTTAGATAAATCTTTACCGCTTATTACCAATGAATTATAGTAACTTATTAAATGTTTATATGGCCTAAAATGACTGTCAATTTTTATTATTATTTGATTCAGAAGTCTAGGAACCCTGGCACACCGTGATAAACCCCCTGTAAGTGTCTGTTTGCTTGGATGGGGTTTGAGACCATCCGTGCATGTGCACCCAGGTTAAACATTATTCCGTGCGTGAGCCAATCCAGATTACCTGGTTGATGCCCAGTACAGACTAATGTCCTCTCCCTTTGAGCAAACAAAGGATAGAGATTTTTTAAAGATAAACCATGGCTCCTCCACCGCCATGACTCGTGGAGACCTTCCAAAAACAAACTAGCTGCCTCCCCCGTTTATTTTTTTATATTTTTACTTTTATACTTTTTTTTTGTATTTTACTTTCATATTTTTTTTTCACCCACCGGACCGTTCCAAGGAGTAGCCTGGGTGTTAGCCAGGCGCCTCAATGTACAAGGTCCTTCTTTCACCCGAGGTCTTTTCGAAGGAGTAGCCGGGGTGTTAGCCCGGCGCCTCAATCTACTGGACCCCTCATTCACACATGGGCCGTTCGAAGGAGTAGCCGAGGTGTTAGCCCAGCGTCTCAATCTACTTGGCCCCCTTTCAGGTTTACGGGGCTTTTCGTTACCCGCGCCAGTGACCGTCATTCGTTCGTGCTCATTCATACAGTGGGGATTATTACATTTACATTTATATTTTATATACAAGGGTGTATTTACATAGTCTGGTACTTTAAGAGGTACCAGCTCTTCAAAGTCAATGTTGATTCTAGAGCATAAAGTAACATAAGGACATTGACTATAAATCATTTCTATAAAGTAATTAAGTGATCTACGTAAGAATGTACCCCAATATAGACAATTACAGTATGCCGAGCGACCTACATAGAATTTTTTACTATACTCTTGACTTATGGCGTAGTGGTTACGCCAATGGGTTTCTACAAATTTTTCCAAAATTACTGGGGGCATGTTTAGGCAAAGTAGTTCATTGATACACTGGGTGCGATCCCAGATTTGTTTTTCGCAAAGTTGAAAAAGTGATTTCGGTTGATTCATAGTTACGCAAAGAACAGAGCTGGGAGTCGTCAGTTCGCAACGAAAGCTGAGAGCAAAGAGAGAGGAAAGGCGCAACAAGAGAGCAGGTATTGTGGTGGGGAAACGTCTGGACCAATCAGAGCGCAGTACGCCTAATTACAGCCAATGGAGTGCTAGCTTATTCCGGCCAATCACAGAGCAGTATTTTAACAGGTAACGGCAAGTTTGCTGACAAAGACTTGTTGCGGATGTTGCGGTTAAGTAACGTAAAAGGTGTACTTATTTGAATTTGTGATTTCACTAGACATACACGAGTGGCATATCGAGTATACATACCACTCATATTTCAGCCACGTGTGAAGCCTGGGGTATATGCAGTAGTGGTACATGATATCTATAATCGGGGTCGCTTGTACCAAGTGCCCCCGATCACAAATACCATGCACCCACAAAGGCATGAGACGAGACGAAAGCACCGGGAACTCGATACACCAGGGCTCCATAGCTACGACTGACGCCAAGCAATGCCGGCAGCGCGAGCTAATCGCAACCGCTTCCGCATGATAAAATAAACTTGACCGAGAAATTGTAATACCGGGGGAATTAGACATAAATGGCTTAAAACTTTGACAGGTTCCCGCCTAGCCCCCTGATTAATTATACTTTTACGAAAACTAACTAGAGGGACTTGGAAATACTAGGCCAATAAAGTTAAGATGTTAGTCTGCGTACTTACAGCTCGACATGATCACAGAAGAGGAGGCGTGGGGGCCTCTCATCCAGCTCCTGCAGTGATAGATGCTGGCAGGAACAGCAAAGGGCAAAGCTCTTTGCCCCAAAAAACACCATGATAACGCAATGCGCTTCCTTATCACAGCCTTCACACTTGTTAAGTGGCATGACGACTGACTGGCGCGAGCAGCGAGCAGCACCAACAGCGCGAGATAACTAGGGAGGGGGACTTGACCAGGGAAATTTAAAATGCACTGGCGCTGCGTTGGGAAAAGCTTTACCGGAGTTATTGGCCGAGAAATTTAAGAGTTTCAGGCAAGGTATAGTTTGCTTCCACTCCAAGTATTTGTATTGGTCTTGGGAAGTTTTGGTTGATAAATGTAGAATCTTACGGTTAAGTTCAATTTAGTTCCCAACCAAGTACGTTCAGCGGACTTGGAAACGTTCGACCAAGAAGTCACATGGTCAAAATACATCACGGTCCCCGGCAAACAGTTTAACGGGGCTGGAAGCCTTTGGCCGAGGGATTTAAGAGTTTTGGTCAATTTATGGCACTGCCCCTTAAAAACACCTTCAAGCGGAATTTGACGTATTTGACGGAGAAGTTACAGCGTAAAAATACAACAGACCCGCCGTTTTACCGAACTTAAACACAAATAACCAACCAAGGTTAAAGACTCAGAGCGAAATACTGTATAATTTCTGTCCTTCTAAAGAATGCATTTTATGTTTGTTGTCTTTTAATGTGTACCCATGGTGTGTAATTTGTGGTCAACTCCCCAAGGTTGGTGTTGGTAACAATATTTGACTAGTGAATGCAGTAAAATTATTCATTGATTCTATTTGATCATATATCGTAACAGAGTTTGTCAAACCCTATATTTGTTTAACTTTACGAAATACCCTACTGTCACCTTTCCTTTCTGCATTAATTTAAATTAAAAAACAGAGGGCTTGGCATGTAGCTGAATCCAACCAAGTACGTTCAGCGGACTTGGGAACTTTCGGCCGAGAGATTTAAGAAGTTTCGGTTAATTTAATGTAACCCCCGATAAAGGTAACTTCAGCGGACTTGGACATAGTTGGCCGAGAAGTCACATGGACAAAGTACCACATGGTCCCCGGCAAGCAGGTTAATAAACCCGTGGAGTGGGGTTATCGGTTTCTTGCCTGTAGTTTTCTGCTGGTTTTTACAAGCCTTTTCTCTCCTTTAAGCTACTGTTAATAGTATCTTGAGGTTTCTCTGTCTGGCTTGACTAGAGTAGTGTTGTGTTTGTATTCAATTGTTTGATTTGGTAGTTTACAGTAAAGGAATTAAACAAACCCTCACTTCCATGTGGCTAGGGTAGTGTTGTGTGTATGTGCTGAGTAACAGTAATCTCTCTTTTCTTTAATGCAGTTTTGGTTAGAGTAGTGTTTTCTACCTTCCTTAGAGTTAACTTTTGGTAACTTGTAGTTCTGATTTGACTTGCGTAGTTTGTGTGCTAGTGTTTTTCTGATTTGCGTAGTGATACAGAGGTACTGTATCACGGAGTGCCCGGGGTCCTAGACGGTGGAGATTCGATGGATCTAGGCTGGAACACTGGCCGCAGGGAAACGTTTGACTTGGAAGTATCTGACCGAAGAGTTTAAAACGTTACAGGCCAAGTACATTTAGGCCCCCGGGGCAGTTTTCAGCGGTCTTGGGTACGATTGGTCAAGCTATTACACCGTCAAAATACACCACGGCCTTTGAAATATTTTGACCGGGAAATTTAAATGGTGGGAAAATAAAATGTACTCGCACAAGTGAAGCTGTTCAACAATCCTCCAGCCATAGGCCTTTGGCAGTTGCAATATATGAGTGGTTGAATCGGTCGGCTGGTAGAATACCCGAGCGGGACTTTAAACTGTTACCGCACGTTTGCCTCGAGAGCTTGAGGGTGCCATCTCTGTCAAACAAGAACAGAATTGTAAACAATCCGTGGCTTAAAGCAAAATATATTGCTGGGATTTTAGAATATAAAAATATGGAAACGCTAATAATAGCAGTTTTAGTTACAATGAAAAAAAGAAAAATATTTATTAATGAATAATGTATCTGTCTTTTATAATCTCATTTACTTACCGTAATGCATTCTTCGCAATACCTCCTTCCTTCCCAACGGTATTATGGACTGTAGTGCTGAATTGTATTTTTTTCTGTGCTAAAATATAATATTGTGTTGGATAAGGTAGGTGGCATTTATTTTTACAATGTTGTCAAGTAATTTATTGTCAGAACAGATTTGTTTAAGAGAAAGTTTAGTTAGGCTAAGCGGAGTATTCATCATGAAGTGAGCTTGACTGGTTCAGGATGAGCAGAGTTTGTGTGTTGAAGGGAGTTGGTGATTGCCCAATCGTCACTCCCCAGTAATTAGTTTTCAGGTTTGTGGTGATTCCTTATTATGTTTACTTTCAGTTTATTTGGTGAGGTATGTTGTCTTACCTCCCAAGCGATACTGTCCAGCGGAAGCTTAACACTTTTAGAAGTCTCCGACAAAGGTAAATGATTCCCCAGGGGAGGTAGAAACCTCTAACTAATAATATAGATAAATATCTTACCTTAACAGCGACAATCTCTCCAAGATGGTGTTGTGATGACCCCGCAAGCATCGCAGTGTAAAACCAGATTAAACGCTTTAGGATCTGAGAGAGTATCTGGCATGGTATATTTTATACAACGAAACAGTAAACACCCTAAAGTGAAGTAATATAGGCGCTGTGGTCCACTGTAGGTCACCACTGTCTTTCACTGTAGGTTTGGGCTCAATACTTAAAAGCTGATGTTTGTTTAGAAATGCACTACATATATGTTCAAGACACAGAGTGATGGTACCATATACACTGCCTGGCTATATAATCGCCACCACTCCTCTCGGATTTATTCTGGGTTGTATTTTTCTTTGTTCTATTACAAGTTAGTTTGTATTTTTAAAAAAGTTCCCCTGTGGGAGTATGCCTTACTTAGCCTAGATCATGCTATGTTCCCTGCAATGTCCTTTGGGAGATTTTTGGGGGTATCATTCAAAGCAACGCTGAATCGATTACCAGCAGTGACACGTTTAGAGTAGATGTAGCACGGATAAACATTCCAGTAGGTAAAGGAAGGGCAAGACCCGACTTTTACAATACCTTTGATGAAGAGTGTAAAGAGGGAATCGAACCCGGGGCCTCCTGAACCGTAGTCCAAGACGCTAACCACTAGACCACCGCGTTCCCCCCGATTATGCTGCGAGATTTAAGGTATTTATTAGTACCCCTTCAATTATTTTGATACTTGCCCGCAGTACCGAGGTTAAGTTTTTTGTAAGATGTAAAGGATGTTAACAGGTACATACATACCAAATTCCATTAAAATCGGCCAAGCCGTTCTTGGGATATTGATTTTTAAAATATAGCTCCTTCAATCTTTTGATACTTTCCCGCAGTACAGAGTTTAAGTTTTTTTTAAATAGTAGCGGAGGTTAACAGGTACCTATATACCAAGTTTCATTAGAATCGGCCAAGCCGTTCTCAATATATTAAATTTTAAAGTTTTACACCCTCCATCATCCCCTAAACAACCCTCTTCTACCCTCAAACAAAATTGAAGGTTAGAGGATGTTAACAAGTATCCACATGTCAAGTTTCAATTATATCGTCTCACCCGTTCTTAAGATATTGATTTTTAAAGTATGACTCCTTCAGTTATTTTGATACTACCTGCAGTACAGAGTTTAGGTTTTTGTAATATGTAGCGGAGGTTAACAGGTACATACATGCCAAGTTTCGTGAAAATCGGCCAAGCCGTTCTCGAGATATTTAATTTTGAAAATTTGCCCCTTCATTTTTTGAGATGCAACCCGCAATATTTTGGTTAAGACTTTTCATATGGGTAGATACCCCCCTGGAGTGCCTACACTACGTAGTAGGCAGTTTTCTGGGGTCAAAATGACTCTAGGACTTACCGTTTTCGAGATATAAGTGATTTTTAGTTTTTTGGCAACACTTTCTTGCGATATATACATGTAATAGTTTTATATTTTGAGTTAGCGGTACTTTCTGGTATATATACATGTAATGGTTTTATATAATGGTTTGGCTGTACTTGCTTGCGAAATATACATTGCCATAGGTTGGTAACACATCGTAGCGTGACGTAATATATACATATAATAATTTTAGATAGTTTGACATAATACATATAATAATTTTGCGTAACTGATTTAGGTTTATAGGTAGCGTTTAGAGTGGCAACACTGGCTAAGTGAGGTTAGATAGCCACTTACCTTTCTGGTGATGGTATATTATACACTATTATGGTACATATATGATTATACTCTGTGGCGTTATATATGGTACATATAATTATATATGGTACACATATATATATATATATATATATATATATATATATTTATGATAATACACTGTGGCGTTATATATGGTATATTTAATTATGTATGGTACATATATGATTATACACTGTAGTATTATATATGGTACATATAATTATATATGATACATATAATTACGTATGGTACATTAGCTCTGCTAAGTTGGTAACACTACCTGGAGGGAAAAATCTGGAGGGAAGAAAAGTGAGGTTAGGTTTGGCGCCAATTTTATTTTGGCGCGCAAATTTGGCGGGAACGCCACCATGGGCGCCGCCACCTTGAATCACGTGACCTAATTAGACCAATCAGAAGCCAGATTTTAAGCCCATAAGCCCCATGTTACGGCCCATCTCTCGGGACTCCTACTTATATATATATATATATATATATATATATATATATATATATATATATATACATATATACAAATTTGAACGATTGGTGTTTTTGGCATCTGGGGACCTCAAAATGAAAAGTTATCATGGCCTCGGGCTTAAGTCTTACCATGAGACCTACGGTAATAGCTTCTTCCCTATAGGGGAAATTCGCTAAAAAGGCAAACGAGCGATCCCTATTTAATTTAGGAATAACTAAGTGGGTGGGTATGGATACACTCTGAGAGAGCCATTTTAGAGAATTCTTTACCCCATTGTCTACACACTAATACAGATAATAAAAATAAATAAATACAATTGGTCAGAATCGCAGGGGTATATGTATTAAAATGCTGTATCCTTTGTAAATTATATAGAATGTTGTCTAATGTGATAAATAACTAAGTACCGGAATAATGAATTAGTCTTATCTAGAGGGACAACAAAATTAAAATACTTCCAGTTCTAACGTACGAAAGGATTGAAGTGGATGAGAAATGTGAGAATGTTTACAGATTGGAATGTCTGCTATTCAATATTGGATCAGCAGAGAAGCACTTGACCCAACTATTGTCAATGTATTTTGTGAATACCTTTTAATTTGTTAATTAACATAATAGTACAAACAGTTATTTTCCCAAGTAGTTTGAGCATGTTAATCAATTTAAAATATCCATATTTAAAGAAAACGTCATGTAAGAATATTATAGTAGCAATGACGTAATAGGTATTGTTACAATGAATACTTATTTGCAAATCATAATACTTAAAATGAACTATTAAAGTATTAATAGTAACATTATAACTTAAATTACAAATTTTGACGTTGAAGATAATCTATAAATTCGAATACGTGCTGGTGGATAGTACGAGAAAATATTATTTTATCAATAGACGTAAACATGCTAAAGTATAGCACTTAATGCAAAGAGATGAATATTGTTGTACTTTAATACATTTTTAATAGGCCAATTCCACCCGTAATAAAAATGTTTAAATTTGAACTTTTAGTCTGTAGTCATATACTTTTACAATATTAATGGAGAGGTAAGCACTGTAAGGTAGTTAACCAGAAGAAACTGTGGCAGTATTTCAGCGTTAATCGTGTTAAAACTCAGCAGGTTGTGTCGTAATATCGTACAATTACCGCAGCCACGAGGGGCCCCTCTCTGGCCGCCAACATACATACCGGGACAGCTTCACATGTAAAACTCCTACATTTATAAGTCTTTGAAACGTTCTTAACAATATAAAAAAGGTTTTAAGCAAAAAGTACAAATGTTATAGTTCGTGTCAATTTTAAACCATTAATACATAAAACACTGTTTGTCCTGACGACCATTTTTATTTTTTTCTAGATATATAACAGTTTTGAAATAATTTTATAGTAAAGTATATAAAATTATTTAAATCGTAGCTTCGATTCATTGTAGCTTCAAGATAAAAATGTGATGGATTGTTTCTTGTGAATACCTATATATTGTTCCCTTAAGGTGTTTTCTTAAATACTATATTTTATACACCATCAACGTTTGATTTTTGGAATTATTCGGAATGCATTATTCGGAATGCATTATTCGGAATTGTGTCGCTATGATTATTTGCCTGAAATGTCTATTACAAAATTAATGTTTGAGTTACAGATTAGCTATTGGAATTAATAATCTTTAAATAATATGTATTTTTATAGTAAATATTTTTGGAAAACTAGCGTAGAATAAGGATTAACATTGGGGCTTTAAAAGCCCATGGGTCAGAGTTCTCATGAATTTGGATGTTTTTCAAAGCCCCACAAATCACTTCTACAGAATATGAGCTTTAGGGTGGTTCCAAACATGTATACTAAATAATAGTTTTAATGCCGAAAATCGCCGAACAAAACATAGATTATCTTAAACGGCAGAATCCGCATCCCTTCTCGGTTTTCGAGACATTCAAATATCTTGTCCACATTTACAGACATGAATAGGCTATAGGTTTTCTCAACTTGCCACTTCACTAAGCTATTGTTTACGTTAAACTTCATTCTTCACTTCACTCATTCTCAATATCGTAAAAAGATTAATAACCTACTAATGAACTCATTATGGTCTTACTATGGTCGGTGTGACCGCCGCACCGTGACCGGTCGAAATCGATTGCCTTGCACCATATTTTATGAATATTTTCCTAATTATATTTGAATACATCTAACTTAATATAGTTTTGAAGTGTTATAAGAAATTGTTAAATACATCCCGTATGATAGTGTTGTACAAAAGTAAACTTGCCTCATTTTTCAACTTTGTATTAGGTATTAGTTTCAAGAACGACATCCTGAATGTTAGGTTGTATGCCTCTCACTGCCCTCCATATAGTTACACTTACCCTCGACTCCAACGCGCCGTGATATGCCTCTCACTGCCCTCCATATAGTTACACTTACCCTCGACTCCACCGCGCCGTGGTATGCCTCTCACTGCCCTCCATATAGTTACACTTACCCTCGACTCGACCGCGCCGTGATATGCGTCTCACTGCCCTCCATATAGTTACACTTACCTTCGACTCGACCGCGCCGTGATATGCCTCTCACTGCCCTCCATATAGTTACACTTACCTTCGACTCCACCGTGCCGTGATATGCCTCTCACTGCCCTCCATATAGTTACACTTACCCTCGACTCGACCGCGCCGTGATATGCCTCTCACTGCCCTCCATATAGTTACACTTACCTTCGACTCCACCGTGCCGTGATATGCCTCTCACTGCCCTCCATATAGTTACACTTACCCTCGACTCGACCGCGCCGTGATATGCGTCTCACTGCCCTCCATATAGTTACACTTACCCTCGACTCGACCGCGCCGTGATATGCGTCTCACTGCACTCCATATAGTTACACTTACCTTCGACTCGACCGCGCCGTGATATGCGTCTCACTGCCCTCCATATAGTTACACTTACCTTCGACTCCACCGCGCCGTGATATGCCTCTCACTGCCCTCCATATAGTTACACTTACCCTCGACTCGACCGCGCCGTGATATGCGTCTCACTGCCCTCCATATAGTTACACTTACCCTCGACTCGACCGCGCCGTGATATGCCTCTCACTGCCCTCCATATAGTTACACTTACCCTCGACTCGACCGCGCCGTGATATGCGTCTCACTGCCCTCCATATAGTTACACTTACCCTCGACTCGACCGCGCCGTGATATGCGTCTCACTGCCCTCCATATAGTTACACTTACCTTCGACTCGACCGCGCCGTGATATGCGTCTCACTGCCCTCCATATAGTTACACTTACCTTCGACTCCACCGCGCCGTGATATGCCTCTCACTGCCCTCCATATAGTTACACTTACCCTCGACTCGACCGCGCCGTGATATGCGTCTCACTGCCCTCCATATAGTTACACTTACCCTCGACTCGACCGCGCCGTGATATGCCTCTCACTGCCCTCCATACAGTTACACTTACCCTCGACTCGACCGCGCCGTGATATGCGTCTCACTGCCCTCCATATAGTTACACTTACCCTCGACGCCACCGCGCCGTGATATGCCTCTCACTGCCCTCCATATAGTTACACTTATCCTCGACTCCACCGTGCCGTGATATGCCTCTCACTGCCCTCCATATAGTTACACTTACCTTCGACTCCACCGCGCCGTGATATGCCTCTCACTGCCCTCCATATAGTTACACTTACCCTCGACTCCACCGCGCCGTGATATGCCTCTCACTGCCCTCCATATAGTTACACTTAACCTCGACTCGACCGCGCCGTGATATGCCTCTCACTGCCCTCCATATAGTTACACTTACCCTCGACTCCACCGCGCCGTGATATGCCTCTCACTGCCCTCCATATAGTTACACTTACCCTCGACTCCACCGTGCCGTGGTATGCCTCTCACTGCCCTCCATATAGTTACACTTACCCTCGACTCCACCGCGCCGTGATATGCGTCTCATTGCCCTCCATATAGTTACACTTACCCTCGACTCCACCGCGCCGTGATATGCCTCTCACTGCCCTCCATATAGTTACACTTACCCTCGACTCGACCGCGCCGTGATATGCGTCTCATTGCCCTCCATATAGTTACACTTACCCTCGACTCCACCGCGCCGTGATATGCCTCTCACTGCCCTCCATATAGTTACACTTAACCTCGACTCGACCGCGCCGTGATATGCCTCTCACTGCCCTCCATATAGTTACACTTACCCTCGACTCCACCGTGCCGTGATATGCGTCTCACTGCCCTCCATATAGTTACACTTACCCTCGACTCCACCGCGCCGTGATATGCCTCTCACTGCCCTCCATATAGTTACACTTAACCTCGACTCGACCGCGCCGTGATATGCCTCTCACTGCCCTCCATATAGTTACACTTTCCCTCGACTCCACCGTGCCGTGATATGCCTCTCACTGCCCTCCATATAGTTATACTTACCCTCGACTCCACCGCGGCGTGATGTCGAAACCAATGCCGTTATATCGCTCTCATTTATTGGACCTTTTTTGGACAAATATCAGCAGATCTCTTTAAATTACTCGATATCCCACACGAAGTGTTATGCTGTTTACGAAAACTCTATGAATGTTTTCAAACCTTTGTATTATTCATGTATTTAGGCTTAAACTATACCATGAATTGCTACATAATGTAAGGTGGCCATTTTATCAAAATACATAAAATATTAAGTGTAAACTCAATGTGTATTCGAACTAAATAGCCAAAATAAGCTAAACACAGAACAAAGCTATCGACAAAAAGCTAAATTTATCAACTCCACCTTATAAAAGGTCGATGAATTCAGTTATCAATACACCTATTTCTCTGTGCCTATCGTCAATTAAATCGAGTTCTTTAATCCTGATTTAAACAAAATTACTTTGATATACATACAAATGCTCTTTTGAAATGCATATTAAGTATTGTATTTGTTTAACATAGCCTAACTCGCCATAAGATGCCATGTGTGGATAAACGGTATGAAAGTACTGATTCATAAATATTGTAATAGCATTGACTACAGATACTTGAGTATCTAGATTCAATGGTAAAAGTCAAATCTGGCTAAACAATTTAATCTAATATAGATAAATTATTTTAAAATATGTCTGAATTTGATAGGTTATGATTCTTTAAATATCTTGTCAAAAGTAAATTTGCCTTCTAAATACAACACTTGTTAAACAATTTATTCTCAATTTTAGTAACCGAAAATAGGCCATTTTAGCTTTTCTTTCGAAGAAGCTGTAATTTTGTCTGACGAGAGGCCTAAGGGGGGTGGTGGGTTTATGGCACTGCCATCGAGGGGAGACGAAACTAATGTGTATGACTTGTGGGGGGAGGTCCCTCATGTAGCAATAAAACTGAATTGCTCTGTCTGCCTGTCTGTGTTGGTGTGTCTTTGTGTGAGTAAGTTTTGTCTTTGCTGACAACATTACGCTTGTACACAAATTATACAAGTATTAATGAATAAAACGAGGTAGTTTGTTTATACTAAGCGCCTTTACCTATACGAGGTATGAGATACGCCGCGGTCCGTCTGCACCAAAATACCTGTTGACATCGGTGTTGTTTGTCAAAGGGCAGACAGTTTCCAACAACTGGACTACGTTACACAAACGCGGTTGCCTCCTTGTGCATGAACGCCAGGCGAGTGTGGCAATGGTGTGGCTGTAGGGTGGCTGTGGCCCTGCAACCTAGTCTTTGTGATGTGTGGGGGCTACACGCGCTCACATGTTACCACTGCCATCGCGTGTGCTGGAGCCCAACTGTAACTGGCACATTCGTGTGACCATAACGACATCGTACAATTGTTTTTATTTTAAAACAAAACCATTATACATAGAAGCAATGTACATTTTTTGCAGATAGTTCCCCTTTCAATTGAAACAAATTAAGTTCAATTTAAAATGATCATAACTGACAAAATAATTGGAAAAAATAGAATTTAGAACAAATTAATATATTTGTAGAATTAATTATTTTAGGTATTATGACAGCCTTTCCTTGGCAAAACAACTAATTATTGCTTAAACCGTTGTTATTAATTTCCTTATAAAAATGTTCAAAAACTGCCTAAATAAACTTTGATTCCTCATAAACCACTTGAGATAAAAAAGGTTCTCTTCTACACTCATTCAGTTGTTGCTAATATATTACAAACAAATTGCAACAAAAAAATCAAATTCAAACAAAAACATCCTTATAAGTCAACTAGTTTCTCCCCCTCGCGAATGCGCTTAAACGTTCAAGACCAAGAGAGAAATCCAAAAGAAATTTCAAGGGGTCCAAACGATACACCAGAAGACTAAGAAAAGACTAGACTAGAAAAGAGTAAAAGAGTAAAGTGGGATCAAGCCATCAGGTGTTATTTGGTGATAAAAGTTATTCCAATGGCACGTTAATTCATATGTATACACACAATTAATGCACACTGAATGTGTTTTTCAGGAATTTTTGAAAATAACAATTAGAAATATTTATTTTGATGCCAGCAATCCCCATCCACGTTTCACAGTGACGACAGAGTATCGTCGTATTGTGGTCAACTCGCATTTCTTCTTGGACCGATATTCTAGCTAGGATATTTGTGCGAGCGTTTGGTTTAATTGAACTGGATTATTAAGCGGAGCTCTTTGATTATTATCTTTTCTATAACAGCTTTATGAAACTGTGAGCTTATGTTAAAAATTTGAACTACTTTAAAACTTAAACATTGTTATTTGTGAATAAACCTTTTTACCTCAATTTATAAAAATATTCTTTAGTAACTAACCTAATTACAGTGAAAAATTGAATTTTATAAATATATATATTTACTAAACTTTTAGTTAAGAGACCAAGTGTTATACTACATATATAAATTTCTTGAATTAGTTTTTATTTTAAAACTCTTTAGAATATTATACTTTAATATACAAATATGTAAAAATTATATATTGTTTGTTTGTTATTAATTTAGTCATTTAGTTTCTCTCGAGTGTTTAAAAGCCACACTTTGCTACGAAACGACAACTCTGAGAAAATTAATATCAGAGAAATCACCCCCTCGGGGGCGGTTAAGGGGCGCTCGACACAAATATTGCTGAGGGACATATTTTATGGTTGGGTTATATATTTTGCCCTCATAAGTTAGTTTCAAATTACAATAAGTATTGAATACGGAGATTTAGAGTGTTTATTTTGATATTATTTTGTAAGAATCGACACCATAAATTGTTGATAAATTGGTTGTCTGTCATCGGGTTTGATTACTATAACCATTATTTTTCTATGCTATAACTGACTAACAAAATCGATTTATCAGTTAAAACTTTTCGGAAAGTCTGTTTGTTGAGAATTTTATGGTGTCGTAATTCTTTTGTTCATGTACTGTGAAAAGTCCGCAGAAACATTCAAAATGTTGTATTACATGATTTATGTTATTCAAGGAATTTTTGCGGACATTTTCCATCACTTGTTGGTAAAAACAAAGTTTCACGACGTTTCGGGATGTGGAATCTGATCCCGTCTTCAGGTGGAAAGAAAACCTAGAAAATAACAAAATTAGTGACACAATTCAGGCAAGCTGGAAAAAAACACTGAAAAGCTAAAACAGAGAACTTTAAAATCAGTCAAAACAAAATAAAACTACAATAAACACCAAAATCAACAACGAAAAAAGCACAAACTATAAAACACTAGTAGCCTCCTACACAAGTACACACGGCGGAAGTTCAGGCTGAGCTTGGATTTTTTTGCTAAAGAAATAAGCTTGCATAAGTTTTGTGCTGGTTCAGTGCTTTGGAACAAAAATATATTTAGAAAGTAGGGCAATATTCCAACCAAAAGTCTTTAAATATGTATTGAATTACAACAATGGATGAGGTATTTTTGCATCTATTTATTTATTGTCATTGTTATTGTTATTTATATATTTATAGTTATACTTATTATATGTCATGATATGTGGTGAAATGTTTAAGTGAAGACGAAGTATCAGGAGAATGGACGAAGATAAACAAACTGAACCTGGATGCCAGAAAAGTTTTGTATTCCTGAAAATGTATTTTTTCCCACGCCTGTTCTTTGAGACACGTGGGATCTTGTATTTTATTTTACTATGAAGAAAATAAATATGTTTGAACTTGAATCCTATGATTGAGGGTCCACCTTGCCAGATGAAGAACTACATAGATCTAGGTTATCTCTACAGGGTCAGTAGAGCGTCTCATGATTTGCTGAGGATGCTGGACTTGGCAGAAGACTGCATAAGTGACTTAGCTCTCACTATATTGGGAGAATTTTTATTTCTAACGAAACAAAATGTTGACATAGGTGACACAATCATATAAAAATAATAACAAATACTAAACGTAAACAATAAAATATATGTTTATAAAAATTACTATAGCTGACAACATAAGGAGCTGTTATTTTATAAATCGTAAAAAATTCATTGTTGGTAGTGGCGAGTTTATGTTTATGTCCGCAAAAGTTCCAACAATTCAAACAATTGTTAATGCTAATTTTAAAGAAAACGTCTTGCCTTTGTGGAAATGGTTTTCTGTAATATAAAATATATAGTATAGTAATATAAAATATATCCTGTTTAAATGTTGAGGGAAATGCATCAATATGATAGTATAAATACTGATAATACGTAGACAAAGCGGAAGTCTAAATTCCATTTTAAATATTTACAGCTGATCAGTTCATTTGAAAGTTTAGAAACTGTTGTTTCTACTAAAATGTAATTTATAAGGGAAATTGATGGCAAAAAATATCCTCCGTTGGGTTATTCCCCATCTAATTTTCCATGAATGTTGCAAATTTCAGCCTTCTAGCTCATACGACATCTTCAGAAATCTGCGCAAAGACACAAATTTACAATATTTTCCTAACGAAATTATACTGTATAATTCTCATAAACAATTACAAACATTATATTTAAATATTTCTTTCATAAAATTAATAAGATATTTTTCTCAACCGACCGCATGAGGATTGTTATCGTATGCAAGTCTTTCAAGTTTAACTCTTTAGTCTTATTTATAACTTTAATTTTTGTCTCCTGACCTTGAGTGTCTCAAATCCAGGATTCCAAAGCAGTCACACACCTCGACATCTTTGATCCTCTTCTTTTGATCTTCGGTCCAGCCCGGCCTCTCCTGGAGATCATTTCTCGCTCCAATAATCTCTTTTGCTATTTCCAAACCCTCATATAAAATTTGTCTCACTGAATATTATACTATGAAATATACATATCTTATGCATTGATATTCTAGAGAAATAATATACTTTCATTTAGCGGAAAACTCAGTCAGTATACGTTGACAAAAGGTATTATTTTGGAAAATAACAAATTTATCATTATACTTAAATTTAACCAATTTAACATTTAAAAAATATTTGAAATTTTACAAGAATTACGATCCAGTAAGTTTGATTAAATTAAATAGGAAATAAACATTTTAAAATACAAAATAATATTTACACTCTTTGCAACTATACATTTATTTTAGCGAATTTCCCCTATAGGGAAGAAGCTATTACCGTAGGCATGGTAAGGCTTAAGCCCGAGACCATGATAACTTTTCGTTTTGAGGTCCCCAGATGCCAAAAACACTATTCGTTCAAATTTATATACATGTATATATATATAGGTGTCCGTTACCGCGATAACTTTTGAAAGAAACATCCGATTTTGATGAAATTGGGCACAAATGTGGAGAGTAGCATTTATGACTTTAGGTCGAAAACCAGATCGATCGCACTATGGGAAGAGGGTTTTATGGGGGTTGACAATTTTCCAAAAATCGGTTTTTTGTAAATTTGACCTCAAAATGTTAAAACACTCAATTTTGGTTATAGCCATTTTATAGAGCTTTAAAAAAGAAATAATTTAGTATTTTGAATCATTAACCTAGGTTAAGTGGTTGCGGAGAAAATCAAAAAAAAACGTGTCCCATGTTAATCTTAAGGGAAAAAGGTTTTTAGATTTTTTTCAGATAGTTTTACTAAAAACTTCACATTTCTGTTTATTAATGTGTTAAGCTCAACAAAAAAAAACATTTTGGTGTTTTAATCGTTGTTCTACGTCCAACCGTTGCAGAGATATTCAAAGTGCTAAACACAGTACGTTGTCCAATGTTATCCTTATGGAAAATAAATAAAATTTTATATTTCAATTATTTTTGAATGTATATTGATGAAACTTGGTATGTGGCTTCAACTAGTTATGGTATATTGGTATTAGCACAAAAAACAAGTTTTTTGTTGATAGTCCCCGTAGCAGCAAACCTGCATACTTGGCCCCCATGTTACTCATATGGAGAATAAGTAAAGTTGTATATCTCCCTTAATTATGAACCTAAATTAATAAAACTTGATATATAGCTTCACCTGGTTCAGTTATATTGATAATTAAAAAAACATATTACCTATGTTCCTCGTTGCAGCAAACCTGCGTTCTCAACCCTAATGTTATTCTTATGGAGAATAAATAAAATTCTATATATCACTTATTTATAGATGTATTTTTGTGAAACTTGGTAAGTAGCTCTATGTAGTAGTGAGTCACATATATATGCAATGGAAATTCGCTGAGTACGCAGGTTTGCTGCGACGGGGGTATTTATTATTTAGACACTTCACTTAGACCACAATGAGATGGCAAAGGAGTATATAATATGTTTAACTGTGGAATGGGGCACTGGTTCCTTGTTTGAACGTAGCTAGATCTTAAAAGACCTCGATCTTTTTGCATTTTGTCTTTGTGTCAGTTTCATTTATTTAAATTGATGCTACTCAATAATTTATAATCACCTTGGTATTCCTCTGAAAGGTAAACTTCATCGTGAAAAATATAATTGTATTCGACTCTTATTCTAATTGATGTAGGCAAATTAAAAATACAAATTGTAATGTTGTATACTGAATGGTAATTACAAAAATACATTTAGTCGCTGCTGTTTTAGGATGATCAAGGATGAAAACGGATAAAATGAGCTCATCAGACACTCATTGAACAAACTGAAGTTACTACTCCTCTACAATGTTACAGCTGATCCATGTGCTTAGTTATATGTGTTATACAGCTATCCCGAGACGGAGTAACCGAAGATCTATCCTGCCCCCTTTTCACTTCCTCCCCCTATTCATAGTGAGAGGAGAAATTATTGTTATCGTCAATATTTTAGAATTTGATTTGGAAATATTCGTTTTGATACTCCCTGAACTCAAAAACCAAACTTTTAAGGTGGTGTCTGCCTGTCTATCTGATCTGTATCGATGTTTACACAGACCTAGAACATAAAAATGGCCTGATTTTAATAAAATTGTATGTATAGGTAGGTATTAGCCCAATTTTAATTTCAAGTGTTTTATTCTTTTAGCGAATTTCCCCTATAGGGAAGAAACTATTACCGTAGGTCTCACGGTAAGACTTAAGCCCGAGACCATGATAACTTTTTGTTTTGAGGTCCCCAGATGTCAAAAACACTATTAGTTCAAATTTATATATATGTATATATATATATATATATATATATATATGTGTCCGTGAATGCGATAACTTGAGTAAAAAACGTCCGATTTTGATGAAATTTGGCTCAAATGTGTAAATTGACATTTATGACTTTAAGTTCAAAAAACAGAAAAATCGGGCCATGGAAAGGGGGATTTATGGGGGTTTTAAATTGTCCAAAAATCAGTTTTTTGAATTTTTCACCCTAAAATTTTTAAAACACTTAATTTTGGTTTTGACCATGTTATAGAGCTTAAAAAAACAAATAATATGGTATTTTGAATTATTAACCTAGGTTAAGTGGTTGCGGAAAAAATCCAAAAACCATGCTCATAAAATCTCCCACTTAATCTTATGGGAAAAAGGTTTTTGGCTTTTCCTCAGTTAATATTACTTTAAACTTCACATTTGCTTTTACCAATCACTTCAGCTCCACAAAACAATCATTTTGGTGTTTAAATTGTGATTCTACGTCCAACCGTTGCAGAGATATTGAAAGTTCTAAATACCAATAACGTTCTGAATAACGTTGTCCAATGTTATTCTTATGGAGAATAAATAAAATTTGATATCTCGATTATTTATGAATTCATATTTACGAAACTTGGTATGTGGCTTCACGTTGTACTGGTATATTGATATTTGCACAAGAAATAAATGTTTTGTTGACTGTCCCCGTAGCAGCTAACCTGCATACTCAGCCCTAATGTTATTCTTATGGAGAATAAGTAAGTTTTATATCTCCCTTAATTATGAACATAAATTAATAAAACTTGGTAAGTAGCTTCACCTGGTTCAGTTATATTGATAATTGCATAACAAATAATTTCTTATCTTCCTTGTTGCAGCAAACCTGCGTACTCAGTCCTAATGTTATTCTTATGGGGAATACATAAAATGTTATAAATCACTTATTTATGAATGTATTTTTGTCAAACTTGGTAAGTGGCTTTATGTAGTTGTGAGAAACATATAAATGCATTGGAAATTCGCTGAGTACGCAGGTTTGCTGCGACGGGGGTATTTAATTTTTTTTAGAGTAAGGTCTTTCAAAAACAGCTAAAAAATAATCATAATATAATATACATAATCGAATAAACGGCAATCTGGAAAACGGCTTTAATGATTTCAATTAACATTTAGTAGTTCATATTTCTGGTAGAATTGTAAATCAGATATGATCCGGCTTAAAAGGTCCCAACATTAATGTTTGTAAATTACTGAAACATAAATTTGAAAAATGTACTTATCATTATTCAAATAAGCTGAAGAACTAAACAATCGAGTAGATTTAATTATTACTAGCGGATGCCCCGTTCTCCGCACAGGGATTTAGCAGGCATAGAGCCAGGCGTTTAAAAAGTTTATTACATTATAATTAGCTGACTAACTAAATCAAATATAAATCCATAAGATTAACATGAAACTTTGAAAGCCTGCAGGGCAAAGCTCTGAAGTGTAGGTTTTTCAAACCTGCAGAAGGCACATCTAGAGAGTAAGAACTTTTCATTCATACCAAACAAGTATACAAAATATTAGCAATGACTACATAAACTACAGTTGTAGTTTATGTAGTCATTGATATTAGTATTAGTAGTCTAAAATGCCGAGCAAAAATTAATAAATTCTTTTAATATTATAGATTCCACGTCTTATGGTTGCGGAGAATATTTATATTTTCATTTAGCGTTTAACGCAGTCAGTATACGTTGACGAAAGTTATTATTTTGGAAAATAACAAATTTAGCTTAACTTAAATTTAACCAATTTACGACTACATTTTGAAAAATATTTGAAATTTTACAAGAATTTCAATCCAGCAAGTTTGATTGAATTACAGTAAAGGATGAAATAAAATAGATTCCTGCTTAGTGTTTAGCTAAAAGATTTCGTTTAGGCAGGTTTGTTGGTATTTCTAGCGCCTTTTGCTCATCATCGATTCATTTGAAGCACCGCAGTGTTGCGAGTTATCGGTTGTCCAGTGCAGGCGCTAACTCAGTTATTTAAATGTTTGAATGGTGAACATTTTAAAATAGACTACACTCTTTGATACATTTATTATTACTGTAATTCAATCTGAGTATCGTTACATATTGATATTTAAGGTTGTCTGAATCGATGGATAAATATCGATTCAGTTAGTTACTACTATAATACCACTTATTTATCTATTAAAACTTTGTATTCTTTATTATTTTACTTGTTATTCATGATTACTATAGAACTTGGATAATTCGAACTTCTATAATTCGATATCTTCATTAATTTGAATATTTTAATCGGTCCGTTGTTCTATATAAACAACATTTAACAAAAACTTGGTTGTCTTGAATTTTTGGATAGTTTGAATTTTGCTTTACCGGTCCCTTGAGATTTGAATTATCCAAGTTCAAACTCTTTAAATTCTGTATTATATGATTTATTTACATTTCTGAGTTACAGTATTATAATTTACTACATTTAATTGGGAATATTCCTATTATTAACATTCTTATTATCTTTTGTAAATTAAGTTATTAAGAATAAACGTACCCTTATATCCTACGGCATAAAAATAAGAATCAGATACAGTACTGTTACTGTATACAAAATTTAAATATTATTTACTGGTTCACAACCATTAAGCAAATAAATAAAACGTGATAATACTACAGCTCGGTTCACGGTGTCAGCATCAGGTTAGCGTATGCTCTGGAATAGATTTTCGTCTCTATTTGGCTTAGTACTGTTATTGTTACAGTCTACTTTTGTCAACAGAAAGCAATAAATCACTTATTTAATTTTTAAACATTTGTTTTTGTTAATGTCTACTTTTACTAACGAGAAATGCCAGTTGTTTCTCGCCTTTCCCAGTCGCCAAGCACCGTGAACCGAACTGTAGGCTACTATGTACATTTAAAGTGCGTTGCACGAGTGAAAAACCAGGCCGGCCATAAGCCAAATGTTAATGTTAACGCCAGTCTTATGGACGGCCTGGTTTTTCACTCGTGCAATGCACTATACTCCCTACTGTATAGCTAGTTTATGGCCAGCTTTGTAGTATGGGGAAGGTTTTAGAGATACATGTCGATTTATATCTCTAAATCAACGACACGCGACGCAGTGTAGTACGTCAAATGAAGATGGTGTCAAGAGGCAACTATAATAGAAGAAATAGCCATAATCATAACTAACTTGGGATTTATAGTGCGGCCCCCGCGCTACTCGCTTTTAAAACACAATGGATGAATGTTATATATTCCGTTGAATTATCCTCAATTAGCTTTAGAATCTCGCTTAACCGCGTGATCCTTTAAACTCAAGTTAAAGTTTCAAATTGAAGAATCTTTATCTATCTTTGCATGTTATTATTTTTTATAATTTTTAAAGTGAACTTTATTAAAGAGCTCAATAAAATACAGAAAAGAGCATTTAAAAACTGAAATCACTTAGAACAGAAACACTAGTTTGCATTTTATTCCGAAATTTATAAAAATAAAAGTAGCGCTGACTTTGCTATTTTAAATTCCGTTTGAGGCGAATAGGTTTTATTTTTGAAGGGATGAAATGAAGGACTCCGGTCTGCCCTACGGAATCATCTGAGCTGTCGTATTCATGTTAAGGATGGGATAGGGGATAGAGCTATCTAGTATTACAATCCACGGATACAGTTTTAGGTTATAAACACACCATAAAGGGAATTTTAAATAAGAAAGTCGACCTAATTTTTTTTCAAACAGCAAAAATTCAGCGATTCTATCTATTTTAACAACCTATTTTTATGCGAACCTTAATTTTAAACTGTTGCGTGAATTAGCATTAGAAGTTAGCCTGTATTGACGATACGATCAGACATTCAAACAGGACGATATCTTATTTATAGCATTGTCCGGTTGCCCTAGCAACGATGTAGTATCATTCTCATGATATCAACGTTAGTGAGAAACAATTCTTTTTGTAGGCTGTTCTTCAAAATGTCGTATTTGATTTGATTTATCGATATCGTATTTGATTTGATTTATCGATATCGTATTTGATTTGATTTATCGATATCGTATTTGATTTGATTGATCGATATCGTATTTAATTTGATTTATCGATATCATATTTGATTTGATTTATCGATATCGTATTTGATTTGATTTATCGATATCGTATTTGATTTGATTTATCGATATCGTATTTGATTTGATTTATCGATATCGTATTTGATTTTCCAATAATGCGATTTCCTATTGAGTTTTTTCCCTACTCTATTAAAGCATTACTGTCGATATCAAGCATTCCTTTACTTCGATAAAATGAGGTACACGATCATTGCTTAGTTATAGGCACAAATCAAATACAAACACAACAAATTAGGCACAGAAAAAAACAGAATTAAGTAAATGTTAATTGATGAATGGCTTTATAATATAAATGAGCTTTTTAGTATTCGTTGGGGATTGTACACGAATTATGACTATGGTATTTTAGTTCATTAGATTTTCAAATGTGTATACATCTTTTACTGTTAATAATTTGCTATGTCATTTGTATTACATCTATTGAAGTTTGTACCTGTTAGTCTTGTGTTTCCATCATAGTTTATAATTATGTAGTAATCTCTATGGTTTCACATGTATATTTTATTATAAATTCATGATTTAACATAATTATTTGTTAGTGAATTTCCTATGGAAAGTGAACTATTAGCATGACTCGCACGGTGAAACTTAAGCCCGGGACCACCATAGAAGTTCCTAACGTGATCCCCTGAACACGTTTTGGGGGTTCGTTCAAAATTTTATATATATATATATGTATATATATATATATATATATATATATATATTATTAGATTGAAAACAAAATTTCCAGAGTACCCTTTTTTAAACATTATATATATGTGCAGGCACTCTAGCGGTCGCATTTTTTGTCCGGTTTACTTCAAATTTGGTAGGGACGTTCCTTTCTATAATCAGTTGGACAAGTTCGTTTGGCAAAACAATCGGAAAACTCTAAAACCCCTTTTTTGGGGATTAATCTTTCAAATTTCGAGTTTTTGGGCCCAAAAAGGGTCAGAAAAGCCCCTGATGTGAAATTAACGAATGTAAAAAGATGGGAATTAGTGTGGCGAAAGTTTTAAGCCCTCTCTCGTCATTATAGCATATATATTTACCGAGGTATTAAAGGAAATGTGTATTGACCAAACACAGTACGTTGTCTTATGGGGGTTTTACATTAGAAAAGCCTGTTAATCATTTTTTGGTGTACTTTTATCATCCCCAACAACCTCACGCCTACTTTAAAGCCTGACTGGACCTTCTCCTAACCTTATAATGCGCAAAATTTTATTCCCAGCATTGCAGGTAAATAGAACCAGGAGTATCAGAACAGCCAAAAAATCAATATTTTCAGATTTTATTACAAATGGGAATAATTGTATGTTTTTACTGATTTTGAGTTTTTATAGTTTTTTATGTGGAAATTCACTTCCCTCACGACAGCGTGCTGCGTGCGAACTCGTTTTATGTACATACACTTTACGATAGTCCATGCATTCTTGTAATGTTCTACAACAATAACGATTATTGATTCTTAAAAACTGCTTTAAAATAAGCGCAATCTCAAATTATTATTGTTACTAGATTTATGAAAAGTTAAAATAATCGTAGGCCTATTCAGAATTGTAGAGCGTTTAAACTCATACGTTTTTAAAATATGTAATTTTCGTAGTACACAGAAATAAAAATCCAGTTTATAAATAAATAAAATTCCGTTTCACAGTGTTCTTTAAAGAATTGCTTAGATTACGGACCGCATTCTGAGACGTAGGGACGTAGAGACGTAGAGACGTACGGACTGCCAATGGTGAGTGGTTTATAGCACGGCGTGAGCCAACAACTGGAGAAAGAATGCTTCCGCACTAGAAAGGTATGTAAGGAAGGCGTTGCGATGGAAATAGTCACTGGTAGACAAAAAGAAAATAAGAACTAAGATACCTTCTGGGAGTATTATCCGAGTCAGTTTGTAAAAGTTAGGAGTTGTTAGAATTTAAAGAAAACTCATTTAAAACGAATGAAATTGTAGTTGTTTAATTTAATTTAATAATTAATTAATTAGAATATTAATTAGAGTATTAATGTATATGTGAACAAAAAGATTAGTTTTTTTTACATCCAATTATTTATACCTTAGTTGCAGCAAACTTGCGCAATTAGCAAATTTGTTACCTCACAACTACGTGAAGTAATTTTCTAAGTTTTATCTAAATATATTAAAAATTGAGATTAATATTACAGTACGTTTCATTTACCTTTACTGCCTGGTACCCGGTGCGACTTCGATTGCGTGGTTTTCCTTGGCTACCATTGATTCCCGTTTTTTCCATAGGTTAAATTTTTGGTTACCATGGAAACTCCATCTTTCTACTGAATGTAAGCTCCTTCAGCGTAGTAGTAGGTGCGAGATGGCTGGAATAAGTATTTTGAAGGTTAGGTAAATGATTTGATGAATGGGATAGGCTCAAGATTTACTCTGGTGTATAAGCTGTGTTACTATCGAATTCCTGCTGAAAAGGTCCAGTAAATACTAATGCTGATACCATTGCAATGACAGTCCATTAATCAGAAATCTTTTCTCCATAAGAATAAAATGGTAACTTTAAAGTCCGGTGGGGCGAAGTCCTAAAGTCCCAGGACTTTAATTAGTGGCTAGAACCCTTCATAGGGTGAACCTGAATGATCATGCAAAGTTTCATCGAAGTTGAATGAGTGGTATAAGAGCGCGTAAAGGATAAACAGACAAGCAAACAGACAACCATTGATTTAAATATATAGAGGTAAGAACCACTTTGGGCTGAGTACGATAGCTTGCTTCATCAGGGACCTCCAAAAGGGTCCTTGATGGAAATATCAATAGACCACAACCAGATAAAGTCACAAACCAAGTTTAATTACAATAAATTCATAAATAAGCAAGGTGTAAAAGTTGAATACAACTTTATAATAATTCTCCATAAGAAAAACATTAGGGATGAGTATGCAGATTTGTTACAAAGGGGAACAAAATAATAGACTGGTATACCACACCATATTAAATGTTCCATTTAATTCTCAATGTTTGATTAATAATTTTTAAATAACAAATTGAACGAAATATTTTTATCAGGCACTGTTTTTATTTAAAATGTTCTATTGATTTTATAAATAGTAGAAGAAATAATCAGAGGGGACGTCTAATATGGTGTGGCATACAGTCTATCATAGAGGTCCCCTTTGTAACAAATCTGCATACTCAGCCCTAATGTTGTTATTATGGAGGGTAAAATAAATTGTAGAAGTTGCTTATTTATGAAAATACTGAGTCGGATTAAGAAAAAAATGTAGTAATACCGTACAATTTAATTAAAACGAGTTTACACGCAGTACGCTGACGTGAGGGAAGTGAATTTCCACATAAAAAACTTGTAAAACTCAAAATCAGTGTAAAACATACATTTATTCCAATTTTTATTGAAATCTTAAAACACTGATTTTTTGGCTGTTCTGATGCTCCTGGTTTCATTTACCTGCAATGCTGGGAATACAATTTTGCGCATTATAAGGTTAGGAGAAGGTCCAGTCAGGCTTTAAAGTAGGCGTGAGGTTGCTGGGGATGATGAAAGTACACCAAAAAATGAATAACAGGCTTTTCTAAGGTAAAACCCCCGTAAGACAACGTACTGTGTTTGGTCGATACACATTTTCTTCTATAACTTGGTAAATGGTTATGCTAGAATGACGGGAGGGGGCTTACAAGTTTCACCTCACTAATTCCCATCTTTATACATGGATTAATTTTACATCCGGGGCTTTTATGACCCTTTTTGGGCCCAAAAACGCAAAATTTGAAAGATTAATCCCCAAAAAGCGGTTTAGAGTTTTCCGATTGTTTTGCCCAACGAACATGTCCGACTGATTACAAAAAGGAATGTCCCTACCAAATTTGAAGTAAATCGGACAAAAAATGCGACCGCTAGAGTGCAAACACACACACACACACACACACACACACACACACACACACACACACACACACACACACACACACACACACACACACACACATATATATAAAATTTTGAACGACCCCCCCAAAACGTGTTCAGGGGGTCACCTTAGGAACTTCTATGGTGGTCCCGGGCTTAAGTTTCACCGTGCGGGTCATGCTAATAGTTCACTTTCCATAGGAAATTCACTAATAACATTTATTAACATTAACACGCATTAAAATTTACTCATCGTAACACACTGTGTTACTGATACAAATGACTGTGGTGTAAATGTCTTGGCTGTTACATAAATTAAATATGTAAGCTCAGATTGCAAAACGAATAGTCGCGTCGTTACAGTGATTTGCTACCGGGATCTCAGCTGGTATCGTGAGATGAGCAATAAAGTGATAAGCTATCAGCTGACCTCTTGTTCGCGACTCGACCGCCGCGCGTCTGCAGCGCTAGGTGTCAGTAGTGTTGCCGCTTATCGTGTTTCGTAGTTGCATTGTTGTATTGTTGTGCGTTGTGTGCGTCGCGTCGTCGTGTATTTGTGTTTGTTTTGTGTTCTTGTGTTTTCGTTCGTCGTTAGTTTTCGGAGTTTAGTGACAATTTTAGTTCACAGTGCACACTTCTGATAAACCAGCTAAAGTAAGTCACTTTAGTCACTTTAGTTTATGTTGTTTTAGGTGTGACAGTATTAAACTATTGAACATCTTTGTAAATTATTAGCATTAATTATTTATCTAAACAGAGATAAAAATCTATTCATAGTTATATTTAAGAAATATTTGTTCAGATCGGCATCGATTTGATATGGTGTATTCACTGGGATATTTTTATAAGAAACCAGAATATGGCACGTGGAGTGGCAAATTATTGTTAATATAGTCCCAAAAGAGTGATGGTAACAACCAAAATCCTGTTATTGTCAATAAATACTTCATTATAGTATGCAGCAGAAAGTATTGTAAATATTGCAGTAATAGAATTGGAGCCCAAGAAATACTTCTTGTTGTCAGAGCAATAAGTTATTGTTAATCATATTAAACATTATAATAAACTTTACCAGGGTTTAACGAACTTATATCAATAAATCTTATTTTTACGTTTGCAATAATTTATTCTGTGACCATATGTTTTGGTTGACTCTACTCTCAGAATGTGGGAGGTAGCAATACCTTTCTTTACTTGTACAATACGTTTATGACGTGGCTACTACAACGGGATCGTTACGTAAAACCCTACAATTCATCAAAAAGAACATGAACACTAACTGTAAAAGGTGGAATTAAAATGCTTAGGGGTCATACACATATTATGTAATGAAATTACTTGTCATTTCAAATCTCCACCCTCCCCCACATAATACAACGTAACGACCGATCATACCTCCCCCAACCTCCCTTATATATTACGTAACGCAGTCATAGTAAATCCTAAAAATCTCAAATCGTGTAAAAATCATCATTTTGAAAATAATTTAATTAGGTATTGAATAATTTCTAAAACAAATTTGTTACGCTATAACAAATTATAGTATTCGCCATTATAAAAAAATGTGTTAAAACAGTATTAATTAATAAAATACAAATATGTTCATTTAACAAACAAAAAATGATGTTCTGAAAAACCCTTAAAGAACAAAGTAATAACTGTAACAAAATTGTAGGGACAAATTTAAGAAAAAAAAACATTAATACGTAATGAATAGTAAAATACCCCCGTCGCAGCAAACCTGCGTACTCAGCGAATTTACAATGCATAATATATGTCTTAATAACACATAAAGCCGCATACCAAGTTTCATAAATATATACTCACAAATAAGCGATATATACAATTTGAATTATTCTCCATAAGAATAACATTGGGGATGAGTACACAGGATTGCTGCAACAAGGAACAAAAAACATGGGTTTTCATGTAAATATCAATCAATATTACTCAAATATGTGAAGCCACATACCAAGTTTCATCAACAGGGTATAAATTCATAAATAAGCGATATATACCATTTTGATTATTCTCCATAAGAATAACATCGGGGATGAGTACGCAGGTTTGCTGTAACAAGGAACACAAGAAATGGGGTTTTATGTAAATGGGGGTTTTCAATATAATTCAACAAGGTGAAGCCACATACCAAGTTTTATTAATTTATGTTCATAATGAAGGGAGACATTACATTTTACTTATTCTCCATAAGAATAACATAGGGGCTGAGTACGCAGGTTTGCTGCTACGGGACTTGTCAATAAAAATTGATTTTTGTGTGCAAATAAAAATAGACCACAACCAGATGAAGCCGTATACCAAGTTTCGTTAGTATAAGTTCTTAAATAATCGAGATATACATTTTTCCTATTCTCCATAAGAATAGCACTGGACAACTTACGGTGTTTAGCACTTTCAATATCTCTGTAACCAATTGACGTAGAGAAATTATCAAAACACCAAATTGTGTGCTTTTTAAAGCTGAGTCTAATGGTGAAAACAAAAATTTGACTTTTTAAAATATTACATGTAAAAACTTTAAAAACCCATTTTTGGGGTACAAAACCCCCCCCCAAAATACCACTTTGGATGGGTCGATCTATCTGGTTTTTGAACTTAAAGTCATAAATGTCACTTTACACGTTTGTACCAAATTCTATCAAAATCGGACCTTTTTTACGAGAGTTATCGCACCCACAGACACATATATATACAGTTTTGAACGAATGGTGTTTTTGGGGTCCTGGGGACCTCAAAACAAAAAGTTATCATGGTCCCGGGTCTAGGTCTTACCATGCCGACTACGTTAATAGGTTCTTTCCTATAGGGAAAATTCGCTAAAACTCACTAAATCAGATCATAAAACTGAAGTTTATTTTTAACTCCTAACATTAAATTTAAAATTTGTAAATTACGTAACGCTGAGCCAAACCCCATCCATAAAACGTAGAGTAACGCTATGTTGTACCCCCTCCCCCCCTTAAGTGCTTACGTAATATGTGTATGGCCCCTTACATAACCGCTGCGGTCGCGTATGTGTAAACACTGAATACCACGGTGCATAAAATGGCAATATAAATGAAGTTTAGACTCTGAACCAAGAGCCACAAAGTGGTTAAAACGGTAGGTGGACCTCTGGAGCAGTCAAAAGGTCGTCAAGTCTATGGGTTAAGTGGATCCAGCAGTTTATCGTAACCAGTTTACGATACACACGTGGCTGAAAACTAGACTTTTCCCTCCTTTTTTTCTGTTAGGAGTTTTTTCAAGAATAAAATGTTATAACTTTGGGTTGCGCACATTTAAGTTAATCCTCCCTTTCCGAATTGAACAATTGCGTTGTTGCGCTTTTTAGTGAATTTCGTTTGGAAAGTGAACTATTAGCATGACCCGCACGGTGAAACTTAAGCCTGGGACCACCATAGAAGTTCCTAACGTGACCCCCTGAACACGTTTTGGAGGGTCGTTAAAAATTTTATATATATAGACATATATATGTATATATATATATATATATATATATATGGACATATATATATATAGGTGTTTGCACTCTAGCGGTCGCATTTGTTGTCCGATTTACTTCAAATTTGGTAGGGACGTTCCTTTCTGTAATCTGTTGGACAAGTTCGTTGGGCAAAACAATCGGATTACTCTAAACCCTTTTTTTGGGGATTAATCTTTCAAATTTTGAGTTTTTGGGCCCAGAAAGGGTCATAAAAGCCCCAGATGTAAAACCAATGCATGTAAAAAGATGGGGATTAGTGAGGCGGAAGTTTTAAGCCCTCTCCCGTCATTCTAGCATAAATATATACCGAGTTATTAAAGAAAATGTGTATCGACTAAACACAGTACGTTGTCTTATGGGGGTTTTACACTAGAAAAGCCTGTTATTCCTATGTTAGAGTACTTTTATCATCCCCAGCAACCTACCGCCTACTTTCTAGCCTATCTGGACCTTCTCCTAACCTTATAATGCGCAAAATTTTATTCCCAGCTTTGCAAGTAAATGAAACCAGGAGTATCAGAACAGCCAAAAAATCAATGTTTTCAGATTTCAATAAAAATTGGACAAATGTATGTTTTTACACTTATTTTGAGTTTTACAAGTTTTTATATGGAAATTCACTTCCCTCACGTCAGCGTGCTTCGTGCGAACTCGTTATTAATTTACTCTGTAATACTTGAAGTTTTGACGTTAAGCTGTATTTTTATTTTATTTTGTGTAACGCTCGTAAAGCTAGCTGGCCTAACAGCTTCGATTGTTCAGCTGATTTAGGTTTTATAGCAAAAATCAATTCACATAGTTAAATTTAATTATTCAAAATGTGTTTTTTTGACATTTATTTAATTTATGGTGTTAGATGAAGTATCGAACACCCAATAATTGCCCTCAGCTTGTCTCGCCGAGACCTTTCTGACAAGTATGTGGTTGACGGAATCCTGGGATTTATTGATGTGGCACCACTGTACGAGATATAGCTAGAATTTAAAAGACAATTAATGCAGTTTTAACATTTCTGTATAAAGTTGTGAAAAAGACAACTATTTGCTGGAGTTATGTTTTTTAAATTAATTTTCCAAAGGCCATGATGAATAAGCAATCTGATAATCTGTAGGAAATGGTGATTTAAGTTGATAGTAAAGGTTTCCGTTAAGTTATATTTTTAATTCAGTAAAGTAAATATCTGTAATATTGTTTGTTACAGTGAATGACAACATAGAATGTTACTGTCTACTTATTTAACAGAGTGTCGATTATAACATTTTAGATAACACTTATACTATAACTGTTAACCTGTTATATTAAGCTTGAATACAATTAATAGCTAATTGAAATTTACCTGTAGATCTAACAGGCAATCTGCAGCAGTGGATATTTCATTTATGGTTAAATTTATATATTTGATAGTCTGTCTTCAGAGAAAAATATTGAGTTATTACAAAATTCAGTTTTAAACTTAGCATTATAAAACGTCCCAAAATATAGAAGTCGAATTTATTGGGACGGTTCCCAGATTTTCATCGTTCATTGGCTGTTGATGGGCATGGTTTTAATAGTTTGGATTGTTATCAAAATAAAATAAAAACAAGTTTTATAACAATTTTAAAGTCCTTCAGTTTTCAATTTCTGATTTGATTATTAGTTGTTAATATTTAAACCCGTAATTGTTCACTAGCTAACAGCTATTCCTATATAATAAGACAGCCTACGATAGTAAATACCTTCAATTTTTTATACCATGGATTACCAGTTTGATTATACAATGTATTTTAATTTATTTTAGTCGTGTTTTAAAATACAGATTACCAATAACTTCTTCTTAATTATTTAAAATATTAATGAATAACATGTTTATCTCAGAAATACAATTCAATGTAATGTAAACATATAATTATAAAATATAAAACCAATGTTATTATATTTGTATAACTTATAACAAGGTCGTAGAAACAATATTTACGATGCAGTACCAGTGATGTACCGTTGTACACGTTGTACACCTTGACTCTGTATGGATGTCCTCCAATACTCGGTACGTGGTAATGGGCTTTATCTGTACCTCGTGGAGCCGTCATGTGATTGGATTAACTACGATGATTTTACCTTTAGGGTCTCCAGGCACAATAATGAGTTGCGCATACAACTCATTAATTAACTTTGTTATTTCCTTATCTTTTAAAAATTGTAACGTTTTGGTTTTTTATTTTTGGTAATTTTTGAATTTTTATATTTGGTAAGTTGGTTTATTATTAAAATACTTGTATTTAATAATAATATTATTATATTTTTATTTATAATTATAATTTTATATATTTTATTTACACCACTTTGGATTTCATAATAATATTGGACCTAAAGATTGTAAACGAGGATGAGAGAAGCGAGTGCATATAGTAGTAATTTTTGGTAAAACTTTCAAGCCTGGTTATCCTTTTTAGGATAACCAGGCTTATTCACAATTGTATTCGTATTAGCCTCACGCGATTTGCAAAGAAGCTGCTTTTCAGTGTTTACTTATACCCTTTTTTGGTCTTACTCCGCCTGATACTGATTTTTGGACGACAAATTTAGTTATTTTGTAAACTTTGTATTCAACTATTATTCTAGCATGAAAATTAATAAACTAAATCCTAAGCGGTGTCACTTCGAAGGCTATATTTAAGCTTTTAAGCCAAACCCTTGCGTCACATTTTATATACGTGTATACATTTTAATAATCTTTATATATTTATCAAGGATGTATTTTTGTTGGTAGGCAATAAAAAAACGTATGTTTGAGCTATCATTTTGAAGATTACCTTGAACGCTAAATGAGAAAATAAACAATTAGAAAAACATAAAAATGATAGGGTTAATTTAATTGATGGTCCTACCTTATACTTGTGGCACAATCAACAACGGCAAGTTCAACTAAATCAGTACAGTTGATTCAATGCACAAGCTGCACATGGGGAATTCTAGAGTAATTAAAGATCCTTTTAACCATAGAAAAATAAACGAGGTGTTTTCCAGGGATATTTTTAAATACCTAGTTAGTGAATTTCCTATGGAAAGTGAACTATTAGCATGACCCGCACGGTGAAACTTAAGCCCGGGACCACCATAGAAGTTCCTAACGTGACCCCCTGAACACGTTTTGGGGGGTCGTTCAAAATTATATATATATGTTTATGCACTCTAGCGGTCGCATTTTTTGTCCGATTTACTTCAAATTTGGTAGGGACGTTCCTTTCTATATTCTGTTGGACAAGTTCGTTGGGAAAAACAATCGGAAAACTCTAAACCCATTTTTTGGGGGATTAATATTTCAAATTTCGAGTTTTTGGGCCCCAAAAGGGTCAGAAAAGCCCCGGATGCAAAATTAATGCGTGGAAAAAGATGGGAATTAGTTAGGCGAAAGTTTTAAGCCCTCTCTCGTCATTCTAGCATAAATATTTACCGAGTTATTAAAGAAAATGTGTATTGACCAAACGCAGTACGTTGTCTTATGGGGTTTTACATTAGAAAAGCCTGTTATTCATTTGTTGGTGTACTTTTAACATCTCCAGCAACCTCACGCCTACTATAAAGCCTGACTGGACCTTCTCCTAACCTTATAATGCACAAAATTGTATTCCCAGCATTGCAGGTAAATAAAACCAGGAGCATCAAAACAGCCAAAAAATCAATATTTTCAGATTTGAATAAAAATTGGAATAATTGTATGTTTTTAACTGATTTTGAGTTTTTATAGTTTTTTATGTGGAAATTCACTTCCCTCACGTCAGCGTGCTGCGTGCGAACTCGTTTATTTTTATATGTTTTAACCTATCCGCATATACTTATAAAGTCTAATCAGTACCTGGTTTATTGTTCTATGTCAGTAGCCTGATGGTTATTTTTAGGTAGTTCAGCACCGTCGAAGGCTTCAGAGATCCTTAGCATTCAACAGGCATGTGCAAGCGGCTGCGGCGCCAAGCCAGATATAGCCTCCTGTGTAAAAAACGAGTTCGCACGCAGCACGCTGACGTGAGGGAAGTGAATTTCCACATAAAAAACTATAAAAACTCAAAATAAGTTGAAAACATACATTTATTCCAACTTTTATTCAAATCTGAAAACATTGATTTTTTGGCTGTTCTGATGCTCTTGGTTCTATTTACCTGCAATGCTGGGAATACAATTTTGCGCATTATAAGGAGAAGGTCCAGTCAGGCTTAAAAGTAGGCGTGAGGTTGTTGGGAATGATAAAAGTACACCAACAAATGAATAACAGGCTTTTCTAATGTAAAATCCCCACAAGACAACGTACTGTGTTTGGTCGATACACATTTTCTTTAATAACTTGGTAAATATTTATGCTACAATGACGAGAGAGGGCTTAAAACTTTCGCCTCTCCAACTCCCATCTTTTTACATGCACTTATTTTACATACGGGGCTTTTCTGACCCCTTTTGGGCTCAAAAACTCAAAATTTGAAAGATTAATCCCAAAAAAAGGGTTTAGAGTTTTCCGATTGTTTTGCCCAACGAACTTGTCCAACCGATTACAGAAAGGAACGTCCCTACCAAATTTGAAGTAAATCGGACAAAAAATGCGACCACTAGAGTGCAAACACACACACACACACACACACACACACACATATATATATATATATATATATATATATATATATATATATATATATATATATGTATTAAATTTTGAACGACCCCCCAAAACGTGTTCAGGGGGTCACGTTAGGAACTTTTTATGGTGGTCCCGGGCTTAAGTTTCACCGTGCGGGTCAGAAAGACTGACAGACAATCACCTCGGAAACAATGGTACACAGGACCGAGTTGTAATGATTTACTAACTGTCCGTTCATCAACCGTGGAATTACATGATTGACGAATGGTGGTACAAAGAAGCTAAATATTACAGAAATGTAAGAATGTTAGATCATTTTGTACCTGTATATAAAAATGGATGAAGATCAGGTGTTAATTAATTAATTATTAATTGTAGTTTGTTTATTAATTCGTCCTAGATACTTATGCTGGAAACATTGTCTATACTAGGGTATACTAGCGAATTTCCCCTATGGGGAAGAAGCTATTACCGTAGTTTCTTAAATGGTAAGAACTAAGCCCGGGACCATGATAACTTTTCGTTTTGAGGCCCCCAGATGCCAAAAACACCATTCGTTCAAATTCATATATATATATGTGTGTGTGTCCGCAGGCACAATAACTTTCGTAAAAATTGTCCGATCTTGATGAAATTTGGTATAAACGTGTAATGCAGCATCTATTTTCATGAATTCGAGAACCAGACAGGTCGCTCTACTTTAAGGGGGGTTTTGGGGGGGTTTTGTACCCAAAAATCGGTTTTTGAAGTTTTACATATAATTATTTTTAAACCCAAATTTTGGTTTACACCATTAAATTCAGCTTAAAAAAATGTTGTATTTTGATCATCACTTACGTCAATTGGTTACCGAGATATTGAGAGTGCTAAACACAGTACGTTGTCCAATGTTAATCTTATGGAGAGTAATTAAAATTGTATATCTCGCTTATTAATGAAAATATATTAATAAAACTTGGTATGTGGCTTTATATGGTTAGGTTTTAATGCTATTTGCATACAAAACTCATTTTTTTGTGGTCCCCATGGCAGCAAACCTGCGTACTCAGCAGCTATAATGTTATTCTTATGGAGAATAATAAACATATGATATCTTGCTTGTTTATGAACATACATTGATAAAACTTGGTATGTTGCTTCATCTGGAGGTGCTCCATTGGTATTTGCATAAAAACCAGATTTTGTGGTCCTTGATGCAGCAAACCTGCATACTCAGTCCTAATGTTTTCTTATGGAGAATAAATAAAATGTCATATCTCGCTTTTTTAGCGAATTTCCCCAATAGGGAAGAAGCTATTACCGTAGTCGGCATGGTAAGACCTAGGCCCGGGACCATGATAACTTTTCGTTTTGAGGTCCCCAGATGCCAAAAAAACCATAGGTTCAATACTGTATCCTATTGTGTTATATATGTGTTCGTAGGCACGATAACTTTCGTAAAAATGCTCCGATTTTGATTTAGTTTGGTACAAACGTGTAAAGCAACATTTATGAATTTAAGTTCGAAAACCTGACCGATCTCTTTATCCAAAGGGACATTTTAGGGGGTTTTGTACCCTAAAAGTAGGTTTTTTGAGTTTTCTACATATAATATGTTAAGAAGTTTTAGTTTAAACCATTGGATTTGGCTTAAAAAACGAACAATTTGGCGTTTTTATCATTCCTCTACGTCAATTGGTTACCGAGATATTGAAAGTGCTAAACACAGTACGTTGTCCAATGTTATTCTTATGGAGAATAAGAGAAATTGTATATCTCGCTTATTTATAAACGTATCCGGACGAAACTTGGTATATGATAACTTGGTATACATTTCGTTGTGGTCTATTGATAATTGTTGATGGTCTAAAAAAATTGCCGATGGTTCCTGTAGATGCAAACCTGCATACTCAGCACCCATGTTATTCTTATTGAGAATAAGAAAAATGTTATGCCTCAATTAGTTATGATCATAAATTAATATAACTTGGTATGTAGCTTTACCTAGTTGAGTTATATTGATATTTGTATAAAAAACCATAATTTGTGTTCCTTGTTGCAGCAAACCTGCGTACTCAGCCCCCCATGTTATTATTATGGAGAATAATAAAAATTGTATAAATTGCTTATTTATGAATGCATACGGATGAAACTTGGCATGTGGCTTCACCTGGTTGTGGTCTGTTGATATTTGCATTAAAACTTAATAATCTCTGTTTTTTGTTGCAGTAAACCTGAGTACTCAATCCCCTTGTTATTCTTATGGAGAAAAATTAAAATTTAATATATGGCTGATTTTTTAATATGCAACTATGAAACTTGGTAAGTGGCTGTATATAGTATATATAGTATATATATATACATACTATATAATTTCTAATTTAATAATAATATATATACTATATATATAATTTACAATGCATATATTGTAAGATAGTCCGCTTAGGTAGGACAAAAATTAATACTTAGAGTAAATTATAAAATTGAGAGCACTTGGCAATAGTGAGAGGTTACTACTGATCACTTGATTGGAGAGTTTAGGATCAGAAATAATTGAATGCTTCGTTTCTGATCAATAAAAAGTATAATATAAATCAAAATATACAGTTACAACAATTTGATAATTTTTAACTCTTGTGAATGTTTTCAGAGATAATTAAATTGGTATTAGGATTTTAAACTATATTTCCTTTAAGAATGAATTAACTATGATATTGATTGTATATAAATATACATAAAGGTTTAATTTATATTTATAATAAACTGTCAAAATAAAACAAATTAATGAAAGTTCAAATTTCAAGCATTATTCTCATAATTCTAAATTATATTACACTTCCTTGACTTTAATGTTACTTGAACAAACCATTTTAAATTAAATGCAAATATAATAGAGTTGTTTCATATTTTCTGCATTGAGCTAAATCATTTATCAATTTAAAAGGTTGGAAACATAATGTGATTACAAAATTCACCAGTTCATTGTTATATAAGGCGTTTGAGTTAATTTAAAAGAGTTACTTGGGTTTTTGGGTTTATCCAGATTTTTCACGACACCGACACTTAACAAAATTTCGAATTGCCCATTTTTGGCACAAGACCATCACTCCCGCACTACTAGTCACTGAATCTTTCTAATACATTGTTCTAGGATGATGTTGGCAGACTAAATTAATTTTCTTCATCTTCCTTCCATCCCCTTCCACCCCAAAGCTGTGGATCGTTGTCATTGGCTGTCTAAGTATAATTTTTCATGGAGAGGAAGAAGGCTATTGGTTCAATATGATATGGGGAGGTCTTTAGTTGGAGTTAGTATTGTATCAGCATTTCTCACGGGTACTGTGCAATGTGGATGGATCTCATGGTGATAGGGTTCAGGGTCAAAAGGGATAGGTTTACTGGCTCTATTGTCTGAGAAAGGAATTTGTTCTTAGAAAGGTTTAATGTCCGAGGAAGGAAAGATTCATTAGTTTGGTTAGAAATTGTAAGGGAAATGATTTTAGGAAAATTTAAAGTCTCTTACACTCCCCAGGGACCGAAAAGAATTCGTCCCGAATTCTATTATTGTGGTTCTTCTCAATAGTGGAAAGTTGTAAATCATGAGAGTGGGAAGTCTGCAGTCATCAGGATGTGTGGGTTGAGGTTCTCGAAGGTGGTCTTGGAGTCCTTGCAGGTCGGCTTGGAGTTCTTGTAGGTTGTCTTGGAGTTCTTGCAGGTCGTCTTGGAGTTCTTGCAGGTCGTCTTGTAATCCTTTTAGATTGGGCCGGTCTGCTGATCCTTGTTGCTGTGTTATGGAATTACTGCTGTCGGGTTGTTCTATCATGAGAGTGTTTTATAATAATTTTTTGATTGAAATGATTTACAGAAATGTTTTTGTGGGAATTCACCTATTTTTTATGAGTTTTTTGACTTAAATTAATATAGTGCACTGAATTAATATTTTTGTTTGAATGTAACACTGTAAACAATAATAAAAGGTCTATTTTACTAAATTGCTAACCGGCGCCTCCACCATGTAAGATAGTCCGCTTAGGTAGGACAAAAATTAATACTTAAAGTAAATTATAAAATTGAGAGCACTTGGCAATAGTGAGAGGTTACTACTGATCACTTGATTGGAGAGTTTAGGATCAGAAATAATTGAATGCTTCGTTTCTGATCAATAAAAAGTATAATATAAATCAAAATATACAGTTACAACAACTGGATAATTATTAACTCTTGTGAATGTTTTCAGAGATAATTAAATTGGTATTAGGATTTTAAAATATATTTCCTTTAAGAATGAATTAACTATGACATTGATTGTATATAAATATACATAAATTGTAAGGGAAATGATTTTAGGAAAATTTAAAGTCTCTTACAATATATATGCATTGGAAATTCGCTGAGTATGCAGGTTTCCTGCAACGTGGTATTTTATTATTTATACGTATATATGCATTAAAAAGACAGTAAAATATATAAATTATAATATAAGGTATTTTATTTCGACCAGTCAAACAGATATTCATGAGGCCTGTAGGAGAGTAAATAAGAGAAAATAGGTTGTGTGCTGTTGAAAAATACAAGTTATTGCATCTTACATAAGCCAATGTGCAAAGTAATTTGAAGATTGTGAAGTGTAAAGTATAGGCTAATTTGTTTGAGAGTATTTGCTAAATAGTCCATAAATAAGTTAATACAATTGTAAGGTGGACCGAAACAACGCTATTGATATATTCTTACATGTTAAATTTTCTTGGAATAAATTATTATGTTAATAATAGGGTTGTTATTAATAATCTTGTAAGAGAGAATGTGGGTTGATTAAGAAATGATAAATACCATAATGTTTTTGTATTTTGCTAGAAAACATCGGAACTGTAGGCGTAGAAATGGGTATAGTAGACCAAATCTAGTATGGATTTTTATTCTCTATTTTGATACATTTATTTTGTTTTGGGGTAGTAGGGAAGGGAGGAGGGGAGCTCAGAGAACATGTGACGTCTACCCTCGTATATGTAGTTCCAATGTTATCAGCTGAGTTACACCACTATAAACATTTATTGACTCAGCCATCCATTCTCAATATCACACCAGCCCTACATACTACTGAGGTATTTGTTTCACTACTTAAAAATGAAAAAGTCACTAAAGAAATCAGAAATCAGAAATCAGAAATCAGATCTTTATTGCCATTCGACTTTTACAAGCATTGACAAACGTCATTTACAAAAATAATGTGACATCGAAAATATAACTAATTTATAGCACAATGTTCAAAACATTCAAAATTATATATGTCAACGGTAAAAAACAATAATTACTTCTTGTCAATAAAATACTCAGACACACTGTAGTATTCCTTAGCAACCAAAAAGGATCTCAGCCTCCTCCTAAACTTGCCCACATCAGTTACTGCCATGAGATTGGATGGGAGGGAATTGTATAATTTAATGCCTGCATACAAAGTCTGGTTTTTGAAAAAGGTAGTGTTGTGACGGGGAATTGCCAGGGAAACGAAAATCCAGCATTACGAAAATTAAACCTAGAAATGTGGCCCATCTGAAAAAAGTGTCTGTTTTTAACCAAAAAATTAAAGAGTTTCAAAAATATAAATACAGGCAAAAGTCAGTAAGTTATTTTCAGAAAAAACACCTCTGCACGACTCAAGCCTTGCCATTCCAAAAATCAGTCGTATTGCTTTCTTTTGTAACCGAGTTAGTTTCAGTAACCCATGTATTTTCAAAATTGTATGATGAATTTTCTCGATCCTTCTAGCTAATTTTATCGCATTGTCACTGTCATCCCTCAAACGTCCTGAAGTCACATAATTTATTTGTTCACGAACAACTTCAATTTACATAATTATATACAATGTTTGTGGACTTGCAATAATAAGTGTGACTACATGTATAAACTAATTTAACAGCCCAAACAAATCTTTAACCGAGTTAATCTTGATATGAAAATACTTACATATACTACACACATTACCTTTACCTCCAAAGCCTGTCCCGAGGCTCTCAGTGGCATGGGGCTGGTCAATTACATCGAAAATTCCAAGCGGGCGTAGACCTTGTCCAATCAGGTTTGGGTAACGCCAGGATTGGGTTGATATGGAAAGAGAGAGACGGTCCAAGATGGGACAGAGAATAAATCTGGACAAATATTAAACTGCGGCCAGCAGTCTGGGAAACTGTAATAACACTTTTCTAAAAGATGAAGTTTCAGTTGTTTCTTGAATTTGTTAGTGAATTTCCTTTGGAAAGTGAACTATTAGCATGACCCGCACGGTGAAACTTAAGCCCGGGACCACCATAGAAGTTCCTAACGTGACCCCCTGAACACGTTTTGGGGGGTCGTTCAAAATTTTATATATAAAATATATATATGTGTATGCACTCTAGCGGTCGCATTTTTTGTCCGATTTACTTCAAATTTGGTAGGGACGTTCCTTTCTATATTCTGTTGGACAAGATCGTTGGGCAAAACAATCGGAAAACTCTAAACCCATTTTTTCGGGATTAATCGTTAAAATTTCGAGTTTTTGGGCCCAAAAAGGGTCAGAAAAGCCCCAGATGTAAAATTAATGCATGTAAAAAGATGGGAATTAGAAAGGCAAAAGTTTTAAGCCCTCTCTTGTCATTCTAGTATAAATATTTACCGAGTTATTAAAGAAAATGTGTATCGGCTAAACACAGTACGTTGTCTTATGGGGGTTTTACACTAGAAAAGCCTGTTATTCCTTTGTTAGAGTACTTTTATTACCCCCAGCAACCTCACGCCTACTTTCAAGCCTGTCTGGACCTTCTCATAACCTTATAATGCGCAAAATTGTATTCCCAGCTTTGCAAGTAAATGAAACCAGGAGTATCAGAACAGCCAAAAAATCAAAGTTTTCAGATTTCGATAAAAATTGGACAAATGTATGTTTTTACACTGATTTTGAGTTTTAAAAGTTTTTATGTGGAAATTCACTTCCCTCACGTCAGCGTGCTGCGTGCAAACTCGTTAATGTTTATTATATCTTGAATGCGTGATGGAAGGTGTGAGAAGTATTGAAGGCCTGTGGAGCTCGGGTTTGTTTTAAACAACTTTAAATTATGGTAAACAGAAGGATTTACTTTATGATTCTGGTAAAATAATGGCATATTATTTTGATCGAATATAGTAAATAAAAATACTATGATCAAGCAACTATACAATTAACAAAAAATACCGGAGATGTACTATAAAGAAGATACCAAATTATGTGAGCTTCAGACGATAAGACACAAATGCGCTAAATTAAACTGAGAAATTGGATGGCAAAAATATCCATCTAACTTCAACAAGTAGTTTATTGACGATATATTGCTTAAGTATTACCAACGGCGTCTATGCTTGAATTTATTATAATGTTGGTTGTTTGACCAATTGTTTCAGGTACCTGGCTTTTCACAATAGGTTATGTATAAAGCAGTAATGTAAACACAGTTTGTGATGGTATACGCCAGGGGCACTTGGTTTTGAACACCGGTAGCGTACAACAGTCCAAACCTCTCAAAGCCACGTAGTCGCCTTGGGAATCGAAGTCCTTACCTCTTACACTGAAATCCTAGGCGATGCGACACTCGTTAGGCTATTGTGCGCGGAATGCTCACATAATATGTTTCGCTATTGGCAAACACGTATTCTCTTTGGAAGTAAGACTCCAGTAAGTTTAATTTTCACACGCAGAGTAATAATAGTTTCTTTATATGTATATTCCATAGTTAAAACTTAGTGCTTATATAAATTGTCCATAGGTGAAAGTGTCATTACGGCGGAGAATGGTGTAACATTTTTGGGACTTCACGTGGATGCAAAGTTAAAATTTCGTTCTCACATAGAACACGTCGCTAGCCGTTTGTCCTCAGGAGTTTTTGTATTAAGACGACTGTCTACCTTCTCCAGTACTGAAGTTCTTTTTTTAGCATATTATGCCCTCATTTATCCATTTTTTCATATGCAGTTGTGATTTGGGGTTCTGAGAGCTCATTTTCATTCTTCAAGAGAGAACTGTGAGAATAATTGCAGGAATCGGTAAAACAGAATCATGTTCTCTCTAATTCAAGGGTTTTGATCTTCTCACCTTTCCACCTATTTATATCTTGGAGTCACTTATTTAAAAATAATAACCGACTAATTTTTCACGAATTTTTACCATCTTCAGATAGCAAAACCAGGAACAAGCACAATTGTAACGTACCACCACACAAATCAACCTTTTTCAAAAACCACACAGTTTACAATTGTATAAGCATTTTTAATAGCCTTCCAATCACTAAGAAACTAGGATGTAATCTAGTCACCTTCAAAAGAAATGCAAAAAGGTTCTTAATTAAAAATCTGTTTCATAGTGTTAAGAATTATTTTGACAAGAAGTATGTTTAGTTTTTAGAAAAGTGTTTGTAATGATCAATGCTAATGCAAGTTAGTTTGTTTGATGGCAATAAAGATATTTGAATTATAAAATAATCTGTAGAATCGTGTAGTAACAATAATTGTAGACAAAAGTTTAACATGAGGATTTTTGATAGCGCCTAATGAAATTCACTAAAGAGTTGCTAAGAAAACCCTTCATTAAACTCAAAAAAAAGTTAATCAAGAGTGAAATACGGAGAACTAAAGGAAACACTGCACTGTGAAAGAGTTCGTAATTAGTGAAGTCTACAAAACAGGAATCGACAACTGAAAAGAGAGAGAATAATACGTCCTGGTCATAAACTATAGTTTACAGCAGAAGTTGACAACTTTTGTGAAATTATGTTGTTGGATGTTTTAAATACATAGTTTCCACCCAACTAAAAGGCAACCAACACTTACAACCTAGAAGGTAATAATAGTCCCTGTTTAAAAATCTTTAATTAAGTTGTTTGACTACTTGGAATTAAGTAAATAATCTAAACTTGTGAAACTGAAGAGAATATTGTTTTACGAGCTCCTTTCAAGAAGCTATCCTATATGCTAAAACACAAAATTAAAAATCTTCCGGAAGAACGTGTGAGACTTCCACTGTACCAATTTACACACGGGTGGTGTCAAATGAAAGGAAATAACCCCTATATTTGCAAATTGTTCCTTAAATGTTGGTATCTGGTCGATAAATAAAAAAAAACGAGATTAAAAGTTTTCTTATGGCAATTTAACATGAGTTAAAATTTCAACTTTGCACTCCTTTGGTCAGTTCAGTTGAGGTTTCCACTGAACAGTTTTACATGCGGTTTGTTTTAAATGAAAGATCAATCTCTTTATATTTGCACAATCTACTTACATTTTTGAAATAGTTTAATTTAGAATACAAAAAGTCACTTTTTAAAACCTATTTTATCACTATTTTAATGTTCTCTAACCAGCTGATTATTAAAACACGTATATTGTGTATCTAAGAACAGACAAAAGGGAATCAGTTGACTTAGAGAAAATCATGTATCTTTCAACGATGCACCGCATATATTGCAGTTACCAAAGTCGATTCAGGCTGAACCGAAGAAGAAGGTAATATTTTGTCTCATATGTTGCAATTATTACGGTATTAATTGACACAATCTATAATGTATACATAACTCTTTAAGTAGTGATATCCCATACATTTAGTTTCGTTCCTTGACCTCAGAGTAAACAATAGCGCTGATATCAATAGGCCTGTTTTTCTCCATGGATACACGGGGGGCGCTTAATTAAACACATCAAATGTAAAAACAACGTTTGTTTTGTAAACAGTGGAGTATTAGGTTATGACTATCATCTGTCATGAAAACCAAATCCAGCAATTTGAAAATGTTTTAGACCAGCCGACTGAATTTAATATGTCCATAGACGCACTAAAACGAGTAGAATTAAGTATAATTTATCTGCCTCGTTTGTTTATAAATAATAGCTGATCAAACACTTAACATTATAAAGCTGATCAATAATTTAAGCAGCAGTTAAACAATGTTTATTATAATTTCAATGACGATGAAAATATGGTACGCGTATGATAACTATCGTGTTTCCACAGTACTGCAGATTGGATTGGTGATCATGTGACCTTACAGCTTTTTTTACGAGGTTAGCTAGAAAAGCTTAAAGATATTGACTGCGCAGACCTTTACGAAGTATATTCTATACGGATCTTGGAATATGTTTACGATGATTATCTGCGGTCGTGGCTCTGTATATGTTGTAGGGGCGGCGTTCGCTTTATAAAATACTTTTCCATAAGGCTGTCACTAATCTATACACTTAATTCAATAAGGGTTTTCTCTGTTACATCCCTTTTTCTCCCATCCTACTCAACCGATTTTTACGATTGAGTTGTCATTTTAAAGCTTATGATCTAGGCGAATGGTAATTAAAAGAGTAATTTCGTTTAGGGCCTCGCCCTCCTAGCCTTTGATTAATTTCTAGAGGGCGCTTTCAAAGTTCCAATGCTGACCAACTTGCATTATTACAGTTTTAAATGTGAAATTTAATTTAACAGCTGATTACCTTCAGATGAATTTTTAGCCAAAGTCAGATTGTAAACAAAAATAGATGAATGCAACTGTAAACAAGAGACGCACAGCTTATGAAAATGAATTTTTATATATTCAACTTTTATTGATAACTGTAGCCTAATTGAGGTAAGTAAATCAGTCTCAATGGTGTATACATCTACAATCGACATATTATACATATTGTAAATTAGTATTTTTATTTATCTAAAAATTATCTTAAACAAACAATCATATTATTTTTATTTTCATATTATGATGTTTTTCTTGAATGTTTCATGTTTTTTCCTGAAACAGAAAGAAGAAGGCAAAGAGAAAACCGAGTAGACGAGATTAGGGAGAACACGCGTAACCTTCGGCAAGAACAGAGAATTGTCGAGAGACAAAGACTGATTGAACAGCAGAGAGACATTGTACCACCTATATAATTGCAGCGACATACAGATGATTTTAGGGCATGAATACGTGAAGAAAAACTTTCGGTATCCTACTGTTGTGCGAGGTTATTTCCAGAAGACAATCAAATTCAAATACATAGTGTTGGGGCGATGGAAAATGTGTGTGTGTGTTTTGTTCACCTAAGCTTTATATAGGTGAGGTCCGAGACAGTGATTCTTCTATTTGCTGTCACAAAGGGAAGGTCAGCTTGGAGCCTATTGATATTTGCGATGAGCTAAGGCAGTTATTCATTGTGAGGAATGACTAAGATACCATAAACTATTTAGACAATATCCGCCGTTTTAACAATGCTTTTGCGCTTGCATCAGTTCAGGTAAATGTCCTTGAAATTCCTGGAAGAGGTCTCTTTTGCTTTAAAGTAAATTTTAACTTTTTAATAACTGTGAGTTTATAGTCATATAATTTCTTCGAATTGTAGGTGAGTTTCTCACAAACATAAAAAAATATTAAAATGCGCAATTTGCGCACGGGCCCCCCTAGTGTAATTTTAATATTGAAATTAAAACTCATTTTGTTTACTTAGATAGACATTTAAATATATATATATATATTACTTTTATTAACATTGTAAAAATGATTGAAACAATGTACCCTTTTTTATTTTCATTTAGTTTATTTTGACGACTAGTTTCAACTCTTAGGTCATTTTCAAGTCTAAATATTTAACCTAATAAACTATAAACAAATAAAATACAATTTAAAAACTATCACATGTATAAAATCCTAAATATACAGGACAGTAGTAAATCATATGATTTGTTCTTACATGTACAGTATATAATCTTTGTTGTATATTTTAATATTTTCTTGATATTTTATTCTTCTATATATATATGTATTGGCTTAGTATATAAATTAGAGTTTATTAAATAGTTTAAAAAAATATGTTTATGAAGACCTCTAAAAAGTAACACGTGAGTTAAACGTGGCATTAATTTCCCCAAATTGAAACAGTATAATTATTTAAAAAAAAACTCTGTTTTCAACACATTCACTGAGGTGCTACTATGGTTGTTTTTTTACTTTCTCCCCCTATACATAGTATATGGAGAAAGTATTGTTTTCGTCAAAATTTTCGAATTTGAGTTGTTAGTGGAAATATTCGTTTTGGTGCTCCCTGAACCCAAAAAAGTGGTTTTTACGTGATGTCTGTCTGTGTGTGTGTGTGTGTGTGTCCGTGTGTGTGTGTCTGTGTGGATGTGTACAGAGCTAGAGCCCTAACCAATGGGCCGATTTTGATGAAATTTGGTATGTAGGTACTAATCCACGATATCTCCAGGCGTTTTTTTCATTTTTTTGAATTTTTGATTTTTAAGGGTAATTATCCCCCAAAAACTGCCAAAAAACATGAAAAATCCAAATTTCTCAAAAACGGCTCTAACGATTTTGATTAAATTTTAGTCGTTTGTAGAACTTTAGATTTCCAACAAAATGACACCACCCGCATTGCTGTAAAAATTCGGGTTCAGAAATTACAGGACTTAAAACATCAAAAATTCAATTTTTTGGATTTTTCATAAAAATACATAAATATAAAAAATAATACTATTCACCACTAAAAAAAGCTCAAAAAACTAAATAATTTGGTATTTTGAATTACTATTCTACGATTGCTGGTTTCGGAGAAAATTGAAATTTTCATTTAGCGGTAAACGCAGTACGTTGTCCAATGTTATTCTTATGGGGAATACAAAAATTACTATTTCTCTCTTATTTACTGATCAATTTAATTCAAACTTGATATGCTTGTCAATTTAGCATTGACCAACAGAGTTAATTCGAAATATGTTGCCCCTTAATAACCCTGGGGGGGAATAGGGGGCATTTCCCCTCTTTAAACCACAAGTGTAGCAATTGATTCTGTAGTGCCTCCAAAGCAGGGATTTGGGTGGATGTTTTTTAAAACAACTTGTTCACAAGATTTTCTGTACATTCGACCGTGCTTTGTATTCTATATTTAGTAAATAAAAAGTAATTTATTCATTAAAGTTGGGCTAAAAGGGAGAAAGTATGTGTCAGTTTCCTGATACCGTTTATTATATTCATTTCTCAAACAAGTATTATATTTGAAGATTTGGTCAATGTCATCAGCTGTTAAATATGAATTGAACGAATTATTCAACTTGTAAACAATGAAAACGTGTGTAACAGCTGTTTGTTTAGAGTGTCAAGATCAAGATGGAAGCACACCCATCTAATGGTTTTAATGGTAAAATAGTTAACAAAATTTACTTTTGGTGACATTTTTATCTTAATTTTGTTTGCAGTATGACAAAAAATATAGTTCATCACTAGGACCAAAAGTGGCTTACCGATCCTCGCTCGTTTTTCACCTTGGCTGTTAAACTTGAGATCGTATCGAAAAGCTAAACTTTTGGCCCAAGTGATAAAATATTCTATTTTTACACCTCGGTCTAAATTATTTTTACTTTAAAAAACCAGATTTAGTGGGGTTTAGTGACGTATATGAGAGAACCAATATTGATAATAGAGAGAACAATTTAGATAATAAGCGGGATTTAGAAATTTAGCAAGGAAGAAATAGTTTATGGTCTCACATGCCGTAGGAAATATAAACAACCGAGTGACAAAATTAAAGCTCCAAGAGAGCCAAAGAAAACAGAGGGAAGTGAAGAGGCAACTGACCCTGTTGGCTTTGGCATCACTCTCGGCCAGGGGCTTGTGGGAGATAGGTTTCTTACTGTTGCTATGTTGTGACAATACCGAATACATCATCTAACATATGTGGTGGTGAGTTGACTGCTTCGTGAGTGTAATAAGCTAACCAAGATGATTTAAATGGACAAACAACTAATTTTGAAGCTTTTTTGTCATCTTGAGAGATTTCCAACGATTTACAAATTTCGCTAATTAGTTATCCATTTGTACCAAAAAACATAATGATAGCTAGTTATGACGAGAGAGCAATACACCTGGGCAGTACCTTTTTCATGAACATTTTTAAGTGCAGTAGAAAGCTGTACTTAATTATTTTGTATGAAGTGAAGTAGCACCCTTAGTATCTTTTAGAATGATTGTTTTTCATACGTACATAAATAATTGAATCTAAAACTACAGTTGGGGGGGCGGAGGGGGTCTTGATTCTATATGACGGTGAGATGATGACGTTTAGGGGAGGACTTGAAAATGACGCAATTTCTTTCTCAGGTTAAAAGAAATTAAAGTAAGGTATTGAACAAAGTAAAAAAGTAGACTCATGTTTTTTTAAATGCTCCTTGATATTCTGGTATTTTATTAAATGGAAAATGTTAAAAACATCGGAATGCCTTTTAATAATGCTATCAATACTTGAAATATTAATTTGATAAAAATATTTTCTTAAAGAAGATAAAATTCACAAGTTCTTGGATTTTGAACAACAGCATTCAGGAAAGAATATAATTTAAAATACTGTTGCGTTATTTCCTGAATAATACAATGTATTATTTCGGTTAAACATAACGAACTTGTTTCAAATAGAGGGGTTAGCCAAATTATAATGGTAATATGATAATTAGGAGAAGTGAAGAGTCTAAAAATTGGTAAAATCTGATTCCGTAATTTATCCCTAAGAGTCCTGACAGTTTACTTGGTGTCTTCTTGTTGTGTCCGCGATGAGATATCTTCCAGTTTACTTTGTGTCTTCTTGTTGGTGTTAGCGATGAGATATCTTCCAGTTTACTTTGTGTCTTCTTGTTGGTGTTAGGGATGAGATATCTTCCAGTTTACTTTGTGTCTTCTTGTTGGTGTTAGCGATGAGATATCTTCCAGTTTACTTTGTGTCTTCTTGTTGTGTCCGCGATGAGATATCTTCCAGTTTACTTTGTGTCTTTTTGTTGTGTCCGCGATGAGATATCTTCCAGTTTACTTTGTGTCTTCTTGTTGTGTCCGCGATGAGATATCTTCCAGTTTACTTTGTGTCTTCTTGTTGTGTCCGCGATGAGATATCTTCCAGTTTACTTTGTGTCTTCTTGTTGGTGTTAGCGATGAGATATCTTCCAGTTTACTTTGTGTCTTCTTGTTGGTGTTAGCGATGAGATATCTTCCAGTTTACTTTGTGTCTTCTTGTTGGTGTTAGCGATGATATATCTTCCAGTTTACTTTGTGTCTTATTGTTGTGTCCGCGATGAGATATCTTCCAGTTTACTTTGTGTCTTCTTGTTGTGTCCGCGATGAGATATCTTCCAGTTTACTTTGTGTCTTCTTGTTGTGTCCGCGATGAGATATCTTCCAGTTTACTTTGTGTCTTCTTGTTGTGTCCGCGATGAGATATCTTCCAGTTTACTTTGTGTCTTCTTGTTGTGTCCGCGATGAGATATCTTCCAGTTTACTTTGTGTCTTGTTGTTGGTGTTAGCGATGAGATATCTTCCAGTTTACTGTGCATTCTTGAAAAGGCCTTTCCACATAACGCTTTGGGAAGCTGAATCTATCTTGACTGAAGTCTGATCTGGAATCGGAAACCGTGTTTGATTGTGGCAAGGTAGAAGTTAATGTAAATTATACAGTACAATACAGTAAAATAAGAATCAAGGAAATTGAAAGTCTCTGCTTGCATCATTATATTGAAACAAAAAAGCCTGTTAGGAATCAAGGGGTTTGTTGAAATATTTGTTTGGTTTTGTATGCTGAGCTTACCCATAAAACATAGTTGTTTAGTTTGATTTTAAAATTATGGTTTAGTGTCTTTTATAATGTAATGAATGTAACATTTTTTCTCGTTTGTTTTGGGTTGGATAAAATAAACAAAATCTGCTTAGGCCCTAATTCAAATAATTTAAAACTTTAAATAAAACCATAAAGAAAAATAAGATCAATCAGAAGTTTAGTATGACCTTTAACTGACATATAAAAAGTTAAGGTCACTTTGTGTTAAAGTGAGGCGCATTTTAAGTATTTAAGCTGACAGGACCCTTATCAATATGCATAGCTTGTCAAAGGGACGAATCGAGTTCTGATCTCTATGTAAATACGGGCTTTATTGTAATCATTATGGCGAGGCTGCTGGTGAATTTGGATGTTTCCTGTTGGGTTTTATTCAACGTAACTGTCGGACACAATTGTATATGTTTATATCTTGTTTAATTGTAAAAACAAGTATTATACTTCTCAAGACATTATTTATGTGGTAGGATTGTGAGTTACTAACTTTCATCTCAGCCTTCATTTAGGTTATCGAGCTGAGCTCTTAAGTACAGCTAGTATTAACACGTGCAATGCTGACAAACATGTTTAAACATGAAAATCACATAAGTTTCAATGTTAATTAGAGGGCGGGAATTATCGTCCTACGCATCCAACGTGTTAACTAAATGTAATCACTTAGTGTGATTTCATTAACATAAACCCGTTCCAAAGCTTCTAAAATATGCTTAAAGTGTTAGTTTACATAGCGTAGAATTATTTTATTAATTACGGACACCTTAAATAATAGTATACGTAGACATATAAAAGATTATGTCCCTTACGAATACAGAATACCCACGTCCTCGGTCTCGCCCCTTCATCCCAGTGAAGGGTCATGACACTTCCGGTGCAGTCACTTAGAAACCAACTTATTCTTATCTATCAATATCTATAAATACGACAAACCGATCATTCCCCATGCCAAAACTCTACACCTACATCAACCAAATTTGGCACGAGTAGACGAATGCAGTACGCTTCACGTCTGTGGTGTTTGCTTTGTTGTTTGTTTGTAAAAAAATTCATGAGCTATACAAATACGTTTTGAAATGGTATAAGAAAAAAAGGCGGAAATGAAGAAAAAGAAAATAAAGTAACAGCAGATATGATTTGTAATACAGCAATTGGATTTGTTGTAGTTATAGGTCTACATTTAGCAGTTTGTATATGTATTTTCAAAACTGTGTTTTTAATTAGCAATTTTGTGAGTATGGTTGTTTGAAAAACATTTTTGAAAACTCAGAATCAGAATTTAAAAATGGAAATTTTATTAGTGTTATTACGGAATTAATTATATTTTTACCAAATTCTCCTCACTTACTCGGGTTCCAGAGACGAAGTTAACCCTGGAAATCTACCAACATGTGAGTACGAGTACATGCTAGGTCTGATATAACCACACGTCTTGTACGCAGGACAATCACTGCTAGTACTGACAGTCGTACAGGAAACAACGTATGCCATACACCCCTAGGTGATGCACCTAGATATATCTCTATGTGCATTTAAGTAAGGCGTGCTATTGCTCATCGTGGCGTGACGTCATCTGGTGGCGAGTTGCCCAAAAGCGTGTCACTAAGTTATTCTGACTATCCTATGTTGAAACATATCATTTAAAAAAGTAGTCAATTCAATAAGATTTACAATAAAGTAACAATCATAAATAATAAAGCTAGGCCTACACTCAAATAAAGTTTATAATTTATTTGATTTAATTATTCAATCTATAAAGTTTTAAACTTTTCGTTTTTATTTTGTTCTAAACAGTTTTCTTTCATAACTGTGAAAAATACTCGTATACTCTCGTACTGTCTCGTATACTGTAAAATATACTCGTATGTTATGTCTTATGTAAACACCATCATGTTATGTTTTAATTAAGTAGATATAGTTTTTTTTAATGATTAGTAATTTTATTGAATGTCAAGAAAGCAGCAGAAAGTTAGTTATTAATCGTTGCGTAGCATTCTCTTTTGATTAAAAGCCTAAACAATTACAAAGAACCTTACTGCCTTACCGCCTAAGAGCCTTAATACCTGTATTGTAGTTCAATAATGTTATATAATACATTATTATTAAATATAATAAGAACATAACTTGTTCTTAATGATTTGTTGTGTTTTTTTTGAACAGTTTGAATCAGCTTTGGTGCGTTAACCGTGCGCAAAAACTAAAGATTAGTTGGATATAGTACTGGGCTTCACTCACCTCATTATTGTTGTTCTGGAATTCGTCAAACACTACAAACACGGACACATTACGAACACGAATAAAAATACCCCCGTAGCAGCAAACCTGCGTACTCAGCGAATTCCCAATGCATATATATATGTATCTTAATACCACATAAAGCCACATACCAAGTTTCATCAATATACATTCATAAACAAACGATTTATGACATTTTAATTATTCTCCATAAGAATAACATGGCGGCTGAGTATGCAGGTTTGCTGAAGCAAGGAACACAAAAAATGGGGTTTTATATAAATATCAATATAACTCATGTAGGTAAAGCCACATACCAAATTTCATTAATTTATTTTCATAATTAAGGGAGATAACACGTTACTTATTCTCCATAAGAATAACATGGGGCTGAGTACGCAGGTTTGCTGCTACGGGAGCCTTTGGAAAAAAATTTTTTTTGAGCAAATATCAATGGTCCACAACCAGATGAAACCGTATACCAAGTTTCGTCAGTATACGTTCATAAATAAGCGAGATATAAAATTTTTCTTTTCCTCCATAAGAATAACATTAGACAACGTACTGTGTTTAGCACTTTCAATATCTCGGTAACCAATTGACGTAGAGAAATGATCAAAATACCAAATTGTGTGTTTTTTTAAGCTGAATCCAATGGAAAAAACTAAAATTTGACTATTTCCAAAATGATATGTACAAAATTCGAAAAACCCATTTTTGGGGTACAAAATCCCCCCAAAATATCCCTTTGGATGGAGCGATTTGGCTGGTTTTCGAACTTAGTCATAAATGTTGCTTTACACGTTAATACCAAATTTCATCAAAATCGGATAATCTTTACGAGAGTTATCGTGCTCACGGACACACACACACACACACACACACACACACACACACACACACACACACATATATATATATATAGTTTCGAACGAATGGTGTTTTTGGGGTCTGGGGACCTCAAAACTAAAAGTTATCATGTCCCGGGCCTAGGTCTTACCATGCCGACTACGGTAATAGCTTCTTCCCTATAGGGAAAATTCGCTAAAACAATAACCAAAGTCGTGTAGTCGTGTTAGTAGTGTCCATGTTTTACTGGGTCCGTTGCACAACGTCAAGGTTTATAACGTAAAGTTCTATTTTTTTAAAAGCAGCATTTCACAACGTAAAGTTTCATAAAGTAAAGTTGTCATTTAATACAATGAAATAAAAGCTGTTGTCAAAACGTAAAGTTTCAAAAGGTAAAGTGACTGATTTAATACAGATTAAATTTATAAGTGTTTCAAAACGTAAAGTGTCATAACGTAAAGTGAAAGAATTATAATTTAGTAAATATGTAGTGTTGCACAAAGTAAAGTGGCATAAAGTAAAGGTGTTATTTTGTTGAATTTAATCTAAAGCAGTTGTAATAACGTAAAGTTTCAAAACGTAAAGCTTTGATTTAAAACAAATTTAATAAATGGTTGTTTCACAAAGTAAAGTTTCATATTGTAAAGCTATAACCGTAAACGCCAAAGATAGTTCACTCCAGTCCGTTGTTGAATCGAATTCAATAATAAAATATTTGGAAACATTTTAAAAATATACTGTTTCATAACGTAAAGTTTCAAAAAGTCAAGTACAGTCGAACTCAGAATTTCGTAGGGCTGGCTGCAGCAAACAATACATTGATGTAACGCTTGCTGTTTCTCACATTATGAAGGCATAAAAGGTGCGGCTAACTTCAGCTCTACAAAGTAGTTACATGGATACTGTACCAGTATTGTCTTGATCACAGTTACAGTTTATAGTTTCTATAGTTACTGATACGATTAATAAATACAATTCTATTAATAATAGCTTTAATTATTAAGTAATATATACAAATGTATAAGCAAACCAAAATTAAAATGCTTTCTAAGTAAATATAGCATTTCCTCCTTCCCGTTGTGCACATAACGGTTGCTTAAATTTATAATTTAATTACTATATAATATCTGGAATAAATATATTTGAATAATAAAAACTATACTAACTACTTTCCTTAATATTGGACTCAAGATGTAAATATCATTTTTTGGTCGGAGCGAATATACTACTTTGTAACGACAGTTAGTTTAGTTTTTGCAGCACACTGAAGTGTGGGTAATGCATTTTCAAATTGTAGTACATTTAACATTGTAGCTATTCAGATAGTCCCATATATATTTACCAGCCAATCATACGGAAGTAATGTTTTATAGTAGGAATTGTAACAATTATAATTAGACCATGGCATTACTAATGAAACAACTCTAAATTAGAAAATGTGTTTTACAAAGAAACATTCCCCTAAGACAACGTGCTATCTTTTCTAAATTTATTTTTTTGTAACATCACATAAACAATTCTAGGAGGCTTACAAATTTACGTATTTTAGCGAATTTCCCCTATAGGGAAGAAGCTATTACCGTAGGTGGCATGGTAAGACTTAAGCCCGAGACCATGATAAATTTTCGTTTTGAGGTCCCCAGATGCCAAAAACACTATTCGTTCAAATTTATATATATGTATATATATATACAAATATATAATATATATATGTGTGTCCGTTACCGCGATAACTTTTGAAAGAAACACCCGATTTTGATGAAGTTTGGCGCAAATATGGAGAGTAGCATTTATGACTTTAAGTTCGGAATCCAGGTCGATCGCACTATGGGAAGGGGGTTTTATGGGGGTTTACAATTTTCCAAAAATCGGTTTTTTTTCAAATTTGACCCCAAAATGTTAAAAACACTGAATTTTGGTTATAGCCATTTTATAGAGCTTAAAAAACAAATAATTTAGTATTTTGAATCATTAACCTAGGTTAAGTGGTTGCGGAGAAAATCCAAAAAAACGTGTCACATGTTAATCTTATGGGAAAAAGGTTTTTAGATTTTTCTCAGATAGTTTTACTAAAAACTTCACATTTCTGTTTATTAATGTGTTTAGCTCAACAAAACAAACATTTTGGTGTTTTAATCATTGTTCTACGTCCAACCGTTGCAGAGATATTCAAAGTGCTAAACACAGTACGTTGTCCAATGTTATCCTTATGGAGAATAAATAAAATTCTATATCTCGATTATTTATGAATGTATATTGATGAAACTTGGTATGTGGCTTCAACTAGTTGTTGTATATTGATATTAGCACAAAAAACAAGTTTTTTGTTGATAGTCCCTGTAGCTGCAAACCTGCATACTCGGCCCCCATGTTATTCATATATAGAATAAGTCAGTAAAGTTGTATATCTCCCTTAATTATAAACCTACATTAAGAGAACTTGGTATGTACCTTCACCTGGTTCAGTTGTTTTGATAATTGCAAAAAAACACATTACTTATCTTCCTCGTTGCAGCAAACCTGCGTCCTCAACCCTAATTCTTAATAGAGAATAAATAAAATGCTATATATCACTTATTTATGAATGTATTTTTGTGAAACTTTGTAAATAGCTCTATGTAGTAGTGAGTCACATATATATGCATTGGAAATTCGCTGAGTACGCAGGTTTTCTGCGACGGGGTATTTTTGTTTAAAAAACTTTGAGTTCAATTTAAAGTAGTTTTGACTAACTGTTTAATTAAAATAAGTAAGTGTGATTCAAATGATTTTACCAGGGTACTAAAGTTTATTTACTTTTTGTTTATTATATCTCTCTATATATATGTGTGTGTGTGTGTGTGTGTGTGTGTGTGTGTGTGTGTGTGTGTGTGTGTGTGTGTGTGTGTGTGTGTGTGTGTGTGTGTGTGTGTGTGTGTGTGTGTGTGTGTGTGTGTGTGTGTGTGTGTCCGTTACCGTGATAACTTTTGAAAGAAACGCCCGAATTTTATGAAATTTGGCACAAATGTGGAGAGTAACATTTATGACTTTAAGTTCGAAAACCAGATCGATCGGTTTGTAGGAAGGGGGTTTTATGGGGGTTTAAAATTTTCCAAAAATAGGTTTTTTGAACTTTTTACCCTAACATTTTTAAAACACTAGATTTTGGTTATAGCCGTTTGGTAGAGCTTAAAAAAATTTAGTATTTTGAATCATTAAGCTAGGTTTAGTGGTCGTGGAGAAAAGTCAAAAAATGTGTCCATAAAATTCCCCATATTAATCTTATGGGAATACGGTTTTTAGATTTTCCTCAGATAATTTCATCAAAAACTCCACATTTCTTTCTACCAATCAGTTTAGCTCTACAAAACAATCATTTTGGCGTTTTAATTGTTGTTTTACGTTCAACCGTTGCAGTGACATTCAAAGTGCTAAACACAGTACGTTGTCCAATGTCATATCTTATGGAGAATAAATAAAATGTTATATTTTGATTATTTATGTACGTATATTGATGAAACTTGGTATGTGGCTTCAACTAGTTGTGGTATATTGATAATAGCAAAAAAAGTTTTTTGTTGATTTTTCCCGGCAGCAGCAAACCTGCATACTCGGCCCCCATGTTATTCATAGGGAGAATAAGTAAAGTTGTATATATCCCTTAGTTATGAACCTAAATTAATAAAACTTGGTATGTAGCTTCACCTGGTTGAGTTAATTGCAAAAAAAAAAACACATATCTTATCTTCCTTGTTGGAGCAAACCTGTGTACTCATTTATAATGTTATTCTTATGGAGAATAAATAAAATGTTATATATCACTTATTAATGAATGTATTTTTGTGAAACTTGGTAAGTGGCTCTAGGTAGTAGTGATACCCACATTTGCATTGCAAATTCGCTTAGTAAGCAGGTTTGCTGCGACGGGGGTATTGAAGCTTTCTATTTTGTTATACAAAAACTACACAGGGACATCTTTGTCCCTATTGAGCTCAAAGAGTCAACAACTTGTAATACAACTCCATAATGGGGTCAAGCGTTTTCCGGTATTTATTCCCAGTGAATTAAAATTTTAAGTAAATTGGACAAAAATATGACCGATAGAGTGCGAACATAGAGTGTGTTTATTTATCCTTATTCCTTATAATGTTCAAAATCTGAATGTTCGTTTTTTTGTGGGTGACTTCATGACGCAAAAACCAGATGAGAAAATTATCTTCAATTTACCATGAACATATCTTACAAATCAGAATAAAAAATCAGGTGTGTACTCAATTTTAACACTTCTTTAGGGCTATGCCGCAATGGGTATTTAAGAGCCGGCATGAGTCAAGGCGAATATGGGTTATTTTCAGCGCCTTCAAATGCACTAATACCGTATTTCCAGTAACGGCGGCCGTTGGGCGAACTAAAAGCTGTCGGCGGAGAGCCACCGCCACCACCTGCCGCTTGCCGTTTCGTTTGCCCCCACCCACCAAAGTAGTGTGTGTGCTTGGCGCCTGGCGCGGCTTCCACATCCTCGCAGCGCAAGCCCAGACCCCGCGAAGCAGCGGCCCCCGTCCTCCAGTAAAACAACGCCATTCAGGATCACGGCCATAAGCGTGGTTTGATTTTTTCGAGCCCCCAGCAAATATATTCTCAAAAAAAATCCCTAACTTACGCCACTGCCACAATTACACTATGATACATTGATATTACAGCTGAGATTGTCGAAAACAAAATTAAAATATTCCCTTCGCAGTAAACCTATGTACTCAGCGAATTGCCAATGCATATACATATATGTGTATCACTAATAGATAAAGCCACTTACTAAGTTTCATACAAACAATTCATAAATAAGTGATACTGTATATAACATTTTATTTATTCTCCATAGTTTAGCCCTTTGAATATCTCTGCAATGGTTGGACGTAGAATAAACACCAAAATTATAGTATTTAACATTAATTTGTAAATATAACTAGTTTGACGTGTTCAGTACTGTATCAGTTTTTAAACAAATAAATGAGTTTGAGTTTGGGCAGGAACAAAGGAAGTTATTGACCTAGGACATTATGGATTTTATTAAGCTTTACGTCTTGATACTTGTCGGCTTAATTCTTTCTTAGGTATTTCATCCTTCATTTACGTGATGACATTTTATAAAAAAAGGATGGTGTTTGACACCTGCCGACTTTATTCTTAGGTATTATAAACTACATAGACTTGATCAAACTTTATTACAAACATTATACCGGTAGCCTAAACAATACTGGAACTGGCGTTATGTATCTGGAGCTTAGGAAACGGCTAGCTCATGCAACCTTATCCCAGAATATACTAATGGATAGGGTTAGGGTAAAACTGTTCGGGCGCTGGCCCGCGTTAATTTTTACACTTCAGCAAATATAGTCGAAAGCTAACACAGTTTTCCGCCGAAACTAAGCAAAAGAGTACCAGCAACTAATGGTAGCGATTACAGTCTACAGGGAAAGAGGGTTTAACTTGGCAATTGTTGAATGTCAAGTAAAGCTCTGTTCACGGTGCTTGGCACCTGGGAAAGGCGATAAACTACTGAAATTTCTCGTTAATAAAAGTATACATTAAAAAAACAACCAAAAAAAGTTTTAAAATTAAATAAGTGATTTTTGCTTTCTGTTGAGAAAAGTAGACTGAAACACTAACGGTACCAAGCCAAATAGAGGCGAAAAGTCATTCCAGATCAGACGGTAACCAGATGCCGAGCATTGTTACCCGAACTGTATTATGCTTACTTCGATTAAACACTGGCATTTTTCACATATATAATATTATGTACATAATATAATACATTTATAATATTATAATATTATTATAATAATATAATACATATATATATATATATATTTTTTTTTTTTTTCACATATTATGTCATCAATGTGCATAATGTCTGTATGAAACTTATAATTTACGACAGCTGCCGGTTCAGCCAGTCCGGGACACGGTGGGTCAATAGTTGGTGGATAATGAAAAGGCCCAAGGGCTGATTTATACCACGAAGTAAAACTGGTATTAAAAAATGTTATATTAACTATACAATGTTTAAAATTGAAGTGGATCGATTAAATAATATCGCATTCAAATCATTGAACATATCGTATTTGGAGTTTTATTACATTACACATTAATAATAAAGTAAATCTACTTTATCATATTATTATAGGCCGGTATAACAATAATAAACTATAAAACACCACTACATTTTGTAAGTGTAGAAATGATTAAACATAAGGGATTTAAAACAAGTAGATAAGTAGATAATTATCTTTCGCGCTACCCCAGGCTCTGCCGCCCTCGCACTCCAAACAAACCATAGTTAACAGTTACGCATGTTCCTCACTTCTTAAAAACATTAATATTCATATATAAATGTGTTCAGAAATGTGTGTGCAAACAGTTTTAGAGGAAGTGTTTTCATTTATTATACGTATAACCAAAATAAACATCAAAAACCTAAATTTGAAATAACAAAAATAACTTTTTTTATTTATTTAGTTAATTTATCGTCAACAGTATCTGTATAAAAATGATAGCACATTTATCAACAAAAAGAACTAAAAAGAGTTAACCCTAAAGAACGTTTTGTTAAAAAGTTATACTCGATAACATTAAAGTCTACGATTTTGAGCTTTGAGGGGGGGATAGGAGGGGAAGCACAATGCGGATTTTAGGGGACTTTTGAGAAAACACGTCTTTCAATATGGACTATCAACTGAGAAAAGATCATCTTTACCAAAAAGAGTTCAGACACAAAACATTTATTGACTGGGCTACAAACGCCGCGGTCGCCGCGCTGGCGCTGAGCGCTGTCGACAGATCTCCACGTGCTCGGGACCGCCTGCAACTTGTGGAAGGCAACACGCAACAATTTACACGTGCTCAGGACCGCCTGCAACTTGTGGAAGGCAACACGCAGTACAATGTCTGGAGCGGACTGTACTTTACCTTGTGTCACTTTACGTTATGAAATAGTCTACTAAATTAAATTCAATGTTTTAAAACTCGACTTTTTGGAACATTCCCGTGTACTGAAATTGGATCGAACTGGAGTGAGTTTGTTAACTGGACGTTATGAAACTTTACGTTTTGAAACAGGTGGTTTTTAAAAATACAAACTTTATGTTTTGAAACTTTACCTTATGCAACTCTATCTCCGAATAGAACTAAAATTTAAACACTGGACGTTATAGTACTTTACTTTGTGAAACACTCAATATTTTATTTAAATTATAATAGCTACTTTACGTTATGAAACTTTACGTTTTGAAACGCATTTTAAATTAAACTATATTAATTGATTACTTTACGTTATGGAACTTTACTTTGTGAAATACTATATATTTAACACTTTATAATTATGAACTGGACGTTTTGAAACTTTACGATTTGAAATCGCTGCATAACAAAACTGTAAAAAATAGCTACTTTACTTTATGCACCTTGACGTTATGAATCGTCCCCGTTTTACTATACTATATCAAACAATGGAATACACCTCACCCAAAAACTTGACATTTAGAAATAAAATAACATAGTTGTCAGGATCGCCAGCCACAATAGTTGTCACTGCTAGTGAATTCGCTTTAATCTTCTATTTTACTGTTCTCAAACCAGCAGGGCTAACAAACAATCAAACTAAACGTGGAAATAATAAAAAGTACAAACTAACAGTCTCCGGGGGAACGCGACAAACAACTCCAAGTCGATAACTCATCAGTTATTGTTTTGTTCTAGCAACTCTCCTCCTAACAGTGAAAACACTCATATTTCTTCCACTATTGAAATTGATTACTATTATTGTTTTACGAAGCACTCCTATTAAACGAAATAATGTTTCGTACCTTAATCCTTTTTGAAATAAAAGATCAACCTGCAATCGCTGATCTGAATCCATATTTTTATTTTATTAATTTATTAATTAATTAATTTATTAATTAATTAATTTATTAATAAATAAATAAATTAATTAATTTATTTATAATTTATTAATTAATTTTTATTATTAATTTATTTATTTATTAATTATTTTATTTTTTTATTAATTTTATTTTATTAATCAAAATAATTCTATATACTGTACGGTCTTATTTTTCGATTTCCTTTATTGTACATCATGTATATATTAGGTTACATTAGCATAATGCATAACCATCTAACCGCAACCATCCAATCGCAAGCAGCAACCTAGTACTAAACTTATCATTAAAACATTGTTACGTGGCGGAATAATAATATTTTTTATGGCGTTTAAGAGTATATTTCAATTTTACTTATTGTCCTCATGCATTCTACAGTAATTACAAACAAATATACTTAAATAGGTGGTTTTGCATAAAGAACAAGTAACGTTTATCTGTTGAAGTACAACCCCCACTTCGATATAATTAATGTCCAGGTATTTAATCGTACAAACATCCTTGCAATAAGTGGACAAACTTTTCATTAACGAACTGTTTATGAACTTATACATCCAACACCCAACGTTGCTTACACTAATGAACACAAACAACAATATATCTGTTTAAGTCACATAGCATGTGTTTGAATCCAGATATATTGAAAATACTTCTTCAAACCCTTACAGGGCCTTATATTTTATAGTATTAGTAGTGTAAAACTGAATAGGGGCTTTTACGAGTTACATCCCTTAACCCTGTTTAAGGTTTAGAAAAATAATTTGGTTGTTCTGTTAGCGATTACATGCTGTTTACGGAAAATAAATCTATATGAAAATATGTACTCGTATTAATAATAAACAAAACAAACGCTAAAATCTCATGGGGAAATGCAATCAAAGAAGAGGTTTTAAAGTCTTTTTGTTTATTTTATTATGAGGAAAAACTGTACAGATTCCGGGTTGAAATGCAATAAAAAGGAATTTTGAGTCCTTTGAGCCAGTATAATTACTACAAGCAATCTCCCATAATCCTGCGACCAACCGAACCACAACATCTTCAACTTACAACTAGTATTTCCAGAAATATTAAATCTTTCTGTGTAAACCTCTACTCTGATTATAACAGGTAACCTTTAAGGTAGGACTAATAAATTACAGTAACACCAAACGAGTTGCCACTGGTCAGCTGTCATAGTTCGATCGATGAATTACAATATCGATACATTGAACCTGTATCCGTGGACACGGGACAAACAATCGGACAACTAGGGTAACGCACCGGACATGGATAGCTACTTGTTAAAACCTATTACCTAGTACCATTGAAGTACATACCGTTTATAATATATAGGATTAGGAAAAAGCCTGGGATACATTTAATATTTTCTAAAATGCCTACTGTAAGATGTAGAAGATTCCATTAACGGTCGTCCATTGAAGTTATGATAGTCTTACGGTAGACATTGGACATACTTGATTAGAAAGGTCTATCAGTATTGCACAGTGCCACAAACTAGAGGAATTGATAATTATTATTTCAATATTTGGTAATAACGCTTGAATGAAAAAAGTTTGACCGACTGAGATTTCCGACTTTCGTCGTCTGTTTGATAATTTGGGGTTAAATGGTAAGTTTACCCTTTCTTTAGCTTTTCCACAAATTCTCTACGAATCCGTAAAATGTGTTATTCTTATTCCTACAGAAATTTATTACAATGTTTTCATATACCTAATTTCAGTGTGTAAACTGGACATAACTGTAAACACATTTAACCAAGTTTTATAGAAAGCATAAAATAAATAAGTCATATAATTATTACTACGTATTACAAAAAGTTATGTTTAAATTTCAAATCTTCAGGATTTCAGTGCAATTACAAGTAGTCCAAACTAATAAAGAAAAAAACATTAGAAAACCGAAACTCGTCCTCAAGGAACACTTGTAAAGACCTGCATCTAACCATGAATGGAGTGAAGTATCACACCCAGTATGTTGAAAGAGTATAAATTGAACTTTGCGATTGCAACCTAGTGCATGAACGCAAAGGTTTAATTATTTTTCTTAGAAACAAAACTGAGAAATTAAAACCTCTTTCTTGAAAATACTACTTCTGTGTCTGTTATTGTTATTCTTAACAATAAAAAAACCTTACGTCTGGGTTTTCTAATTTTATTTTTTCGTGTATATAAGTTATTGGTGTTTTATTGAAAGGAAACTGTATACTACGCTCTTGCTACCTTTTTAGGTTCCTTATTTATTGTTTATTTCATTGTGTGTATTTCTTGTTATTACCTGATAACAATTTTGTCCTGTAGACGCTGGAAACCCTAATACAGTCATAGTTACGAGAGGGTAAGATACCGTTCACCATAGTTGGTATACGGTGCAAATCACTACACAGATACGCAACATACACCACTTTACACACACATAGCACATTACCACGTACACGACACATGCCGTCGACCCTCGCCCCGAGTAATGGAGTTCCAATGTTATCAGCTGAGTTACTACACTATAAACATTTATTGTAGGATCCATCCATCCCCAATAACATCTTTAGTTTACTGCGTGCAACCTTCATGCAGATGTTGTATCGGTGAATCATACAAAATAGAAACGAGTTCGCACGCAGCACGCTGACGTGAGGGAAGTGAATTTCCACATAAAAACTTGTAAAACTCAAAATCAGTGTAAAAACATCCATTTGTCCAATTTTTATTGAAATCTGAAAACATTTTTTTTGGCTGTTCTGATACTTAGTGAGATTTGGATAAACGAAGATGAGATAAATTTGTACAAGATAGAGGGTTTTAATATTTTTGCACGCTGCAATGACACCTATAGAGCGGGAGGTGTTGTTTGTTATGTAAGTGAGGAAGCAAATGTCTCTCAGATAAATGTTGAAATGGCTACTGCCGATGCTCTGATTCTGCTTGTTAAGATAAAACATATTTATTTTAACATCTTTAGCATTTATAGACTGCAATCTTTTTCAGAAGTAGTTTTTATTAATGAATTATCAGATGCGTTAGTTAATTTAAAAAACAATACAATTTTTCTAGGTGATGCGAATATTAATTTATTAAATGCAAGCCAAAACAGTGTCCAAAATTATCTTAGCTTATTAAATAATCATGGGTTTGTTTCCATTATAAATAGTCCAACCAGAATAACCCATACGTCGAAAACTCTTGTTGATCATATTTTTATAAGACATGCAAGTATGAATCTATTTAAATGTGCTATATTTGATATAGGATTAACTGATCATTGTCTGTTGGGATTGAAAATAAATTACAGTAAAGCATGTGTTAGCTCTAATGAAGTTAGCACTTTACCTGCCTCGCATGACAATATTGTTGATTATGATTTGATTAAAATTAAGCTGCGGGAAGAAACGTGGCAAGAATGTTTTTTGTCAAATGATGTTAATTTTTGTTACGATTTTTTTTATGAAACTCTATCATCCATTGTAAATAGCTCTAAGTTAATTATTAGAAACAACAAACTGCATAAGGCAAAATCTGTTAGTCCTTGGATCAACCCTAACTTGCTTAATAGATTAGCTAGGCGGAAAAAATTATATATTATATATAAAAAAAGGCCGTATGATTTACATTTTAACAATTATTTCAATCGTTTTAGTAGACAGTTGAGATCTGATATAGATGCAGCAAAAAATGAATATTTAGCTAGTAAGATTGATAGATGTAATGGTGATTCTTCTCAGTATTGGAAGGTGATAAATAACATAATTGGTGTGAAAGAGTGTAAAACTGTCATTAGAGTTGAGCTAGAAAACGGAGCTGTGATTACTGACCCAAAACAAGTAGCTGAAGAGGTAAATGATTACTTTATCGCAGTGCAAGGCCAAGGTCAAGGTCGTAGCTGTCCGCTCCCGCCCCCGCCCCAACCCTTGTACTTCCGGCCTCACTCCATTTTCATCGCTCCTACAACTACTCCCGAAGTCTTAAGTACCATTAGCAATTTGAAAAATAAAAAGTCTACCGGATTTGATCAGTTTACTGTTCAACTTATAAAAAATGTCTCCGAGTTAATAGCGCCCGTTCTTACTCATATATTTAACTTAAGTTTTGCAAATGGCATTTTCCCAGAAAAATTGAAATTAAGTACAGTTGTTCCAATTTATAAGAAAACCCACTCTCAAAAATTAGACAATCTAAGACCCATCAGTTTGATCTCAGTTTTTTCTAAGGTTATTGAGAAAATTATGAAAAATCGGCTTATTAATTATTTAGATAATTTAAATTTTTTCAGTATTCATCAATTTGGTTTCAGGAAAGGAAAATCTACAGAAGATGCTTTAATTAACGTGACAGAAAATATCTACAACAGTTTTATTAACAATATGAAGGCTACAGGTTTATTTATTGATTTTAAAAAAGCGTTTGATCTTGTTGATCACGATACTTTGATTTCTAAATTAAACACAGCAGGCGTAAGAGGATTGGCACTTGATTGGTTTAGCAGCTTTTTAAAAAATAGAATACAGCAAACAAAAATTTTGAATCAGTTGAGCTCTGCCTTGCCTGTCAGGGCAGGAGTCCCACAGGGATCAGTGGTATCTGCAACTCTGTTCCTCATTTTTATCAATGACCTCCTTGAATGTCCTTTCCACGGCCAAATCAGTGCTTTGCTGATGATATAGCACTATTCTATACAAACAAAGATACAAATGTGTTGTATGAGCAAATTAAAGATGATTTGAGTTTACTAAATTCCTGGTGTGTAGCTAATAAAATGCAAGTGAATGTAGATAAGACGAAGTACATTAATTTTGGTTTAGCAAATAGTTTCAATTTTCAGTTTAATGTGGCCTACCATAGCTCAAACTGTAATTTAAATATGTGTAATTGTGAAACTATAGAAAAGGTCAGCAGTTTTCGATATCTTGGGGTAGTATTAGACGAAAATCTAAATTGGAGTAAACATGTTTTTGCTTTGCATTCTAAAATTCGATCTTCTATAAGAATATTTTACTTTTTAAAAAATATCTGTAACGCCTTTTTATTAAGAATACTTTATTTCGCTTTGATTAATTCAAGATTGGAATATGCTATCAGTTGTTGGGGAGGAACATATAAATGCTACACTGAAAAAGTAAGAATCACACAAAATCATTTTTTAAGGTTAATTACTAACAGTCGTAAGATAGATAGTTCTTTTCCTTTATTTGTTGAATTAAAAATACTTCCTGTCCAACATTTGTATGCGTATAAAGTGCTCAGACTTTTTTATTTTAGAAGTGGAAATACCGGTACACAAAATCTTTTATACAATACAAGAAGTAGTAATCAAGCCGTATTTAGATTACCCAAAGTAAACAAAACATTATTTAGACACTCTTATCAGTACAACGGACCTAAATACTTCAACCAGCTCCCACAAGAAGTTAAAAACTGCTCGAGTCTTAAATCTTTTTCTGTGCAATTAAAAAAATGGCTTTTCAAAATTTCGAATGTTGATTTCATGAATAATGTATTAATTTAACCTATATTTGCTTATTGCACTACTTAAAACTTATATTGAAACTATTTTTTGATGTCATTTATATACTAAGTGTGTTAAAGTTTACTATTATTTGGAGAGATAAATATTAAGTTGATGTCATGTCAGACGCCACGGAGAGCGGCAAGATGTGTTTGTGCATAGAAGGACTGGACTCAGTTGTTAATGTAAAGTTTATTTATTTTTTTTTTTTTCAACGTTGTCACAATAAATGGTTGATGTGACAACGTAATTCCAAGAAAATTAATGTGTTTGAGTGTTGTAATTTTGGGTGGAATAAATCATTATTTCATTATTTCATTTCATTCCTGGTTTCATTTACTTGCAAAGCTGGGAATAGAATTTTACGCCTTATAAGGTTAGGAGAAGGTCCAGACAGGCTTGAAAGTAGGCGTGAGGTTGGTGGGGATAATAAAAGTACTCTAACAAAGGAATAACAGGCTTTTCTAGTGTAAAACCCCCATAAGACAACGTACTGTGTTTACCCGATACACATTTTCTTTAATAACTCGGTAAATATTTATGCTAGAATGACGAGAGAGGGCTTAAAACTTTTGCCTTTATAATTCCCATATTTTTACATGCATTAATTGTACATCTGGGGCTTTTCTGACCCTTTTTGGGCCCAAAAACTCAAAATTTGAAAGATTAATCCCCAAAAAATGTGTTTAGAGTTTTCCGATTGTTTTGCCCAACGAACTTGTCCAACAGGTTATAGAAAGGAACGTCCCTACCAAATTTGAAGTAAATCGGACAAAAAATGCGACCGCTAGAGTGCATACACATATATATATATATATATATAATTTTGAACGACCCCCCAAAACGTGTTCAGGGGGTCACGTTAGGAACTTCTATGGTGGTCCTGGGCTTAAGTTTCACCGTGCGGGTCATGCTAATAGTTCACTTTCCAAAGGAAATTCACTAATAAATATTCACGAAGTAGACTCAAAGGAATGTATAGTTTTTTTTCCTTCAATCAACCAGTAACTTTTCTAATATTGTACAACTAGTAGCCTGTCGCGGCTTCGCTCGAGATCACAACGCAATATTACACTGACATTCCCGTATAAATATTGTGTCAACGTTCCAAAGCCAACTTGACCTGCTGATTAACTGTGTTTACTCTATCCAGCTGATTGCTGAAAACTTATGGTTATTTCCCAATGCTAAGCTTATGGGAAAAAACTCAACTTTAAGGGGCCCCAGGGCCTCACTCACAAATTATTTCTCTATACAAAAAGTTTCCTGCACAACTTCACGTTAGGCTATTTCAAATGACACCAAAAACATGAAAATTGGTTGTAGTTTAGGAGGAGTGATTGTCACGAAAAACCTGCTCGCCTATTAAATAAGTATAGATATGACACAACTCCTAAGGGGTTGAAAACATGATATGTTTGTGAGGGTTTTCTGTCAGTATTAGATAGACTCCTTACTAGCAAGTTAATTAATAGAGAAAATTGTGTTTCTGAAACGTGTTGTCTAAGTCAAAATACACTTTTGTAGTATGTTAAAGACAGAAAAAATAGGAATTACAAATGCAATTAAAAACAATATTTAAAAACGGGTGCCTACCTGTTGATCGACAAGTTATTTGGTCGCAGGGACAGTTGGTAGGGTTTAAAAAGATAAATATTAATAATTAAATACAGTACTGAAACGCACTGAACGACATGTTAGTTGCTCACAGGGACAGTTGGTAGGGTTTTAGAAAATAAGTATAAATAATTAAATCAAGTCCTGAAACCCACTGATCGACATCTTAGTTGCTCGCATGGACAGTTGGTAGGGTTTCAAATAAATAAGTGTAAAAACAGATTGGCTACTTGCTAGATGTACCTGTTGCTCGCGCCCCCCACTCTGCCTTCCAAAGAAGAGGGGCGAGGCGGAGGCTTGTAGCGGAAGTGTGTAGCCCCACCACCAACTCAATGTTTGACCGGCGGGACCACGGGACCATGCAGGACGCAGGTGCGGTAAGAAATTTGCTTAACCTTGTTACAAAATTTCCCCGATGTTAAAGGCAAGGCATAAGGCAGTTCCGACGGTTCCGACGGCAACGATTGCTAACTCACCTTACTCTCTGAATTGTACTGCTACCTTTTGGCGCTTTGGAGAACTACGTCCAACTAACTTGTTACGCAGTACAACACCATACGGCATAATTTGTATTGGTTAGTTGTGATTTCAAAATATGACCGCGCCCATTGAACAGTTCGCTGCACTAGCAGCTAAAAAAGGCGTGCACCTCCTGAAGTGGAGACTTTGTGTATGTGGTGCCTTTAGTTGCTGCACACAGGGGCAGTTTGGTCAGCGTTTTGTTATTGTATTTGCGCCTCTTATAATTTGGCGTTCTCGGTAACTGCATATTTACTTGGCCTAGTGGGAAATGGAATGCTGGATGTACATAGCAGTAATATGCTACAATTTAGGGAAGTCTTATTATCTTTTACATAGGTTTAAACAACTGTAGATGGGGAAAGCGGCCGTAAAACGTGTAGTTCAATGGAACTCATCCTTACTTCCATTTCCATTTCCCCTGTAGGGAAGAAGCTTTACCGTAGACAGCCTGTTAATACCTAGACCCGGGACCATGATAAATTGTCGTTTTGAAGTCCCCATAAACGTTTTGAAGTCCCATTGTCGTTTTGACTGATGTTTTCCTATAAATATTTTATTTTTATTTTGATACTTTTATCGCAACGTTTTTTCTATTGGAATTTTGAAATTATTTTAATCATTTAGTTTATATTGTTAAACAAATTTGCATAAACATGACTCATAAAATAGAAAATTTATGACTTAATCATAGGAATTTCTTTCTTATCTGTCTTTAGTAGGAGTGTACGAGTGCTCATATATTGAGTTTTTTCAAGCCGAGTTTGTGCACTCGACTCGACTCGAGGCATTGCAAAACACTCGTGAGTTCGAGCCTAGTTTTTTATAGGCTACAGATTAAACACTCAAACCGTCTCAAATCACAGTTACAAAAGCAATAAATGCGTCCGAGACTAGGTGAAAACGAATTAGATTGTTCTCTGTATGTTTTACAAAAGAAATCTAACATCACTTAATATCACGTTGGATTTGTCTAAGAAAAAGCAGTGTTATTAAATTTGAATTACCAATGTAACAGTACACGCATTCGGATCTACTGGCTAGCCATTAAATCAAGTACAATAAAAAGGAGCGATAAAGTTTACCTGTGTGACACTTGTTTTATTTTGGTAAAATATACATGGTACAAAAAATAAACTTCAAATCAAAAAGATATAACAAACGTAAGTTCAAGTAAGTTGTTCTTATAGGTAGGCCTATTTAGTTTGTATTATGAATTTTTTAAGAAACTAGTCTTGAAATGTACATACTATGAATCTATGATTAACTAATTAAAATAATTATTCTATCATCATTTCATTATATCAGATGTATTTTTGACATAATGCTGATCATGTGTAGGTAACTTTTGTAACCAGTATCTCCTCTTCTTGGAAAAAAGAAAACTCGACTTTTCTTAAATAAAATATTACCAACTTCTGGAATGGTAACAACACCCTTCTCTCATCCGTTTTCTTCACATTAAAATATATTAAACCTGTTTGTGAGGGGGGGAGGATGAGAGATAGGGAGAGGATGAGGTGGAGAGGTTTCAGGCATAAATAAATACCCCCGTCGCAGCAAATCTGCGTACTCAGCAAATTTCCAATACAAATATGTGGGTATCACTACTACCTAGAACCACTTACCAAGTTTCACAAAAATACATTCACTAATAAGTGATATATAGCATTTTATTTATTCTCCATAAGAATAACATTATAAATGAGTACGCAGGTTTGCTGCAACAAGGTTTGTGTGTTTTTGCAATTATCAATATAACTCAACCAGGTGAAGCTACATACCAAGTTTTATTAATTTAGGTTCATAACTAAGGGAGATATAAAACTTTACTTATTCTCCATATGAATAACATGGGGCCGAGTATGCAGGTTTGCTGCTACCGGGAAAAATCAACAAAAAACTTGTTTTGTGCTATTATCAATATACCACAACCAGTTGAAGCCACATACCAAGTTTCATCGATATACGTACATAAATAATCAAAATATAACATTTTATTTATTCTCCATAAGGATAACATTGGACAACGTACTGTGTTTAGCACTTTGAATATCACTACAACGGTTGGACGTAAAACAACAATTAAAACGCCAAAATCACAACCATATAACGGCGCTCATATTTAACGGCGCTTATTTTGTAGAGCTAAAATGATTGGTAGAAAGAAATGTGGAGTTTTTAGTGAAATTATCTGAGGAAAATCTGAAAACCGTATTCCCATAAGATTAACATGGGAAATTTTATGGACACATCTTTTGACTTTTCTCCACGACCACTAAACCTAGCTTAATGATTCAAAATACTAAATTGTTTGTTTTTAAGCTTTACAAAATGGCTATAACCAAAATTTGGTTTTTTTTTAATTTCAGGGTAAAAAGTTCAAAAAACTGATTTTTGGAAAATTTTAAACCCCCATAAAACCCCGTTCCCATAAACCGATCGATCTGGTTTTCGAACTTAAAGTCATAAATGTTACTCTCCACATTTGTGCCAAATTTCATAAAAATCTGGCTCTTCAATCAAAAGTTATCGCGGTAACGGACACATATATTCATATGTATATATATATATATACATATATATAAATTTGAACGAATAGTGTTTTTGGCATCTGGGGACCTCAAAACAAAAAGTTATCATGGTCTCGGGCTTAAGTCTTACCATGCCCAGCTACGGTAATAGCTTCTTCCCTAAAGAGGAAATTCCCTAAAAGACTACTGATTACTGGAATGGTAACACCCTTTTCTTATCCGTTTTATTCCACGACAAAAAGAACAGATAATTCAGGACTAATGTAAATCAAAAACATTATGCCTACTGGATTGGTCGTAGGCCCTTCTCTTATCCATTTTAACTCTACATTAAAATAAACTAGTTTTCCGTTGCTCGATTCCGAGCAATTTTGTACCCAACGAAAGGTTACTTCAGTTGTAAACAAACTAACAAAATATCTGACGCTAAACAGGATTATAAATCTGAGAATAATGCCGATTATGTACTAAAGTTGATTGGAAAATCAACACGTAGTTTACACTTCCGCCGTCGGATAGCGCCACTGTTCTGAAAATTCACCCTTTAATTACTGTATTTAAGTGATGCCCTTTCTTTAGATTCTGAGAGGTATTGGCAAATCTATGCAAATATAACTTTAATTTGACAAATCAACTGTTAAAATCCGTCCAGCCGTGATCGAGTTATGACTGTGAAGAAAACGCCCCAGGCGTAATAATATATTGTCTATTGGATACTTGGTCGAATTACACATTTTTAATGGTATAATCTATCATTATACAAAATTTTAACTCATTGTGTGCACTTATTAAGATGATGATGATGATCATGTCTTATTAACAGATACAATTTATTTATAAAATTGATAGTCTATCAATAAGACGATTTTGGTGTGGGAATTATTATACCCAAGAGGGTCATAGCATGAACAGATTCTGGCAAAATGAGAGGGCATATACTATATTAAATTATTATGTTATTAAAATATAGTGTTTCTGTATCCATGATATTCTCACGATATTTTGGGTTTATTTTAGAATTACTTAAAAAAGAATTTTAAAGCTATTGAGTCAAAACGGGTAACGGGTTGGTATTTTTTTCTGCGTGATAGCAAACATGATAGTTTTTAAGACTAGTGGGGTCGGGGTGAAATCTAAGAGGATTTCCAAAAAGCATATTAGGTCATATTTGAATGAGGTACATTACAAAACGTACTATAGATTTTCAGCACAATCAGTCAAGTGATGAACACGGCCGCCTTGAGGGGGAACAACAGGGGCCCCCAATTTTAAATAAATTCCGAGAATTGACCAATATATTTAAATAGCACTCTCTGGGACCCCACAAAATATTTCAACCAGTCCCCTAATTGTCTTGTGGAAGCCCTCGCGATGAAGTGAAATCACCCAGAAGATTCTCGTACCTCCAAATGGCAAAGGAAAGTTGTATTTTACAATTCCAGGAACTTACAGCTGTTTTATGTTAATTTTTTGGTGAGGACAAAAGCTAGCCCATCACTATAAAAGTCGTACAGGCTCATAATGTTTAAAATCATTTCCAGTTTTCACATGAATAACACAAACAAATAACTCCAAATTGCATGAAACTATAAAAAGCGGCTTTCTGACAGATTAACATATATTAAGTATATTCCTTGCATGTAACCTATCAAAATAATATAGTATTAACAGATACAATTATAATAAAAATACTACCATATTTGTCTAGGTCACTGGAAGACCGAGCTTTGCTCGTTCCTTGTCAGACAGCAGTTTGTTTTTATGAATGGAGTGGGCCCCTAATGTTACACCACGTCCTCCTAATAGCAAGCACATTTGCTTAGCTTATATTTGTCTTTTTTATACATGTTTGAGGTAACTCCAGTTGTTATTATAGCTCAATATCCCTTTTATTCATTTCGTACCGCTTTATATTTATTCTTCTTTCAATAGTTTTTACAATACACTGATCGATTAAACCTCAGAGTTACGACTGACTGTTATGATTCTTTAGTTTTGATTTTAAAATCCATAAGGTGCATTTACATATTTTAGTTTTATTATTAGTTTTATTACATTACTCGAGTTTATCAAGAGAATGACACCTGCCTGGAATTTATTTTTATCCTAGAAGTTTGATATTTCCTACACTTTAGGACATCACTGGAGCAGTTTAAAAAACTCAAATTTACTAGCAAGCTATAACCTTATTCATATTAGAGTATAGATTGATATTGAACTGGGGGGGGGGGAGGCAGTACCCTTCAGAACGTAACTGACGAAACCCTTTATGCCCAGCTACGTTCTCAAAACCAGATTTAGGGTATGTAGACACCATGTGGTGCGGCCCCTTGCTGTCCACCGCCAAGGTTAACTAAATTTTTGGAGTATAGTTTTAGGTTTTTATGATTTATGTGTAATACGGGCCACTTTGTGGATTGGGCCCCTAAGCAATTATCTATGTAGCCTAGGGGGGAGGCAGTACCCTTCAGAACGTAACTGACGAAACCCTTTATGCCCAGCTACGTTCAGAACCAGATTTAGGGTATGTAGACACCATGTGGTGCGGCCCATTGTTGTCCACCGCGAAGGTTAACTAAATTTTTGGAGTATGGTTTTAGGTTTTTATGATTTATGTGTAGTACGGGCCAATTTGTGGATCGGGCCCCTAAGCAATTACCTATGTAGACTATGACTAACTCCGGCCGTGGCTACGAATCAGGGAAAACATCAATCGTTATTATATATTCATAAATAACGGAGGCATTGTCTATCAAATTACTCCTTAACGTATGTATAAGATATATACATATATATAGATCATATATCTGATACAATCATAACATATTATGGGTATAAAATAATTTACATCATTTCGTTCCTATTTCTATTTTGTGTCATATAAATACAGTCATATTAACGGGTAAATTGATATCATACGGGAAATTTTGGTTGTAAGTGTTGGTATCTCTGCTCAGTGACGATCAGCTCCACGCTACGTTACTCTGCTACTTGGGCGCGCCTACATCTATGAATGGAAGTGGACTGTTCCTGTAAATCCGCGCGTAAATCCGCCTCTCCCCTCTCTTCGAGACAAGGAGTAGGGGGCGCGAGCAACTGGTACATCGAGCAAGTAGCCCATCTGTTATTACATTTATTTATTTGAAACCCTACCAACTGTCCATGCGAGCAACTAAGATGTCGATCAGTGGGTTTCAGGACTTTATTTAATTATTTATACTTATTTTCTAAAACCCTACGAACTGTCCCTGTGAGCAACTAACATGTCGTTCAGTGCGTTTCAGTCCTTTATTTAATTATTAATATTTATTTTTTAAAACCCTACCAACTGTCCCTGAGACCAACTAACATGTCGATCAACCGGTGGGCCCCCTTAAAAACATCCTCTAAATAGTTCTGCCTGAAAATTTTACAAAAAATTCCTTTCGTTTATTAAATAAAGTTTGTTGGACAAATGTTGTAATATATGGGTTATAATTACATATCTAAATATATCTTAAAACTACTGAGGTTAGGTAAAGTGCGGTGAAGGTGTTAGAAATATTGTTTTTAACAGTTTAGGACCTAATAACATTTTCTGACTCTCTAGTTAACATGTATTGATTTTAATTACTTTATAAAGTATTTTGTTTAGGTTGTCAAGGCTTTTGTTAGTATCATAAAGCCTTATTCTGTATCTACATTTGTTGCACGCATTCTGTTACATGGTTTTAAACACATTTTTAAAAAGTCACTATGCCACGCGTGAGTACCAGAACGAAGTGTGTTTAGAACTTCTAAAAGCAATAGGAGCAGAAATAGCTTAAAGAAGTTTTAAAATAGGACTGAATGTAACACTGTTATGAAACTGTAATTAGTAAAGTCAGCGAAACAGTATCGTAAACCGAAAAGCAGAGTGAGCCTGTGGGCACGTCCCGCTCGTAAACCACCCACGATCCACGACCCACAATCCACAGGCCACAGGCTACAAGATACAGGCTAGGCCACAGGCCACAGTTGAGCAGTTACCTGGGAGGCTGTCACAGTCACGTCATTGGTTTCGAGTGATTTACTCATTTTTAAAGTAAATCTGGGACTAATAATTTGTCGATCTGAAAACTGAAATAACCAATTAAAAATTTTTTAGGGAATTATCTATGGAAAAGTGGTCCATTCAGCATAAACTTCATGATAGTGATGGGACAAACGACTGCTTTCGCCAACCGATTATTCACCCAGTGGTTTTAGGAATCACCCAGTTCTTTTAGCCTGAATGATTCACCTGAACTTGAACCGGGTTCTTTACATCGGGAGAAAGAACCTGCACCCTAGTAATTTACCTGGGATTGCGCAGTGATTTGTTCGTTATAATAGCCCGTGTTCCGGTTTCACTTGAAATAATAATTTACCCGTATTCATTAAGTAGATGCATATTTATAGGACAACACAAAAATATAGACTGCTAATTCTCATTTGTCAACCAAATTATCGTCTGCTGCAAATTTTGTTCCGGTAATGCCTTACAACAAAAGAGTGAATTACTTTTTCTCCAGTATATTCGTAGACGGAGCAGGTGAATCACCTAGTTCGCTTGTCCCATTCCAACAGTTCCGCACTAGGTTCCAGTTTTTCAGGCCGTTCAGGTGATTCATTCAACCGACGGAGAGAATAAGAACTGGGTGAATCGGTTGAGAGTCAAGAACCGGGTGAATCGGTTTTTTCACCTGGGTTAATCCCATCACTACCTCATAAAACTTAAGCCCGAGGCCACCATAGAATTTCCTAACGTGACTCCCATGAACACGTTTAGATATTTAAATATTTTAAATATGTGCCTTTGCACTCTAGCCATCGGATTTTGTGCCCGGACTACTTCAAATTTGGTAGGGAAATTCCTTTCTTTAATCAGTTGGACAAGTCCGTTATGTAAAACAATCGAGAAACTCATACTCTAACCCCCTTTTTGGGAATTTTACTATTCAAATTTTGATTTTAGGGCCCCTAAAGGGCCCAAATAGCCCCGGGTGAACAATTACTATAAGTAAAATTATAGACCTTAGGTAAGCAAAAGTTGTAAAGCCCCCTCCTATCATTCTAACACAAATATTTAACTAGTTATTAAAGAAAATTAATATTGAATAAACACAGTAACATAGGCCTACGTAGTCGTATGATGTTTAAATATTAGAAAAGGCTCTTACTCATATGTCTGTTGAATTTTATAATTCACAGTATTCCCAAGTCTACTTTCAATCCAGACTGGACCTTTTCCTAACCTTGTAATGCACAACATTGTTATCAAAATATTTTTATCACAGCATTGAAGTTAAAAGGAACGAGGAACATTAGAAGAGAAAAAAATTAAATGTTTTCAGATTTCCATAAAAATTGGAATACATGTATTTTTTAACACTGTTTTTTTTTATGCTTTCTATGAGGAAATTCATTTCCCTCGCGTCAGCGTGCTGCGTGTGATCTCGTTCCTACTATTTCGGTTACTCAGCTAAGTATGTAATAAATATATCTGAGTATATATTTTTTAAAAGGGAATGAAGGTTATCCGAGTTATTAAAAATACCTAATGATGTACACAGTAATGATAATAATCTTGGGTCCTTTTGTCCTCAAATAAGTTATGGCGTTTCATTTTGGGGTGCTGAAACCACGAAAACAAAAGTAATCTTCCGGTTGCAAAAATATTTAAATCAGATTGGTATGTTATTTGGTATGAACCAAGCTGCTTCGTGTAGAGGTGTTTTTACAGAGAATATACTCACATTTTAATGCTTATTTATTTCTGAGCGTTTCACTTATTTAATTTTTGCAAAATCAGACACTAGGGCTACAATCTCAAGCATGCTACTCCACCTACAACACTGGTTCTATCAGGAAACATTCATACTTCACCATTACCAAACACTTCAATTCACCAACTTTTAGTTTACCTACTTTACCTGTGTAACAATGTTGACGATTGTCCATGATAAATGTAGTTTTATGGCAACAATCGATTTTGATTCTTGAATCAAAATGTCTAGAGTTTTCCTTATATTGAAGACCGAAACAGGCTGAAAACTCGACCTACACTTCTAGAATAAAGGTCTTTTCTCTAAATCTATATTACAAAATATTACTGTAATTAAATCAACGTTTCATATCCGCCCAAACACAATTATTTTTTTCTCATGAGGTGTTCTATATAAAATATGTACTTTAAAATCTTTTTAAAATACTGTATTACAATGAATAGTATGGAGTGAATATGCAATAAATGCATGGTTTTATACTTTCCCGATAACTCAATAGGATAAAATAACCTACAACTTGTGTACACACTGTATAATTTAATATTTTCCTATGTAAATTAGCATAGGTTATTAGATCAAGTATTCAATTTGCAACAGTTGCGCTATTAGTTAATAACTCACCGTTCAATCAACATTCACTGGACGTCGAAGAACTTTCAAACTTTATGCAAATAGAGACTTTACTGTGAAGTTCGTGCATCAATAAATATGTATCCTACATGTTTCCTGAAAAAAAGTTAACAATAAATATTTTAATGTAAGAATAAACCTAATAAAATGTAATAGGACGTCCGAAGGATGAGTAAAATATTTATTTTAAGCTAGAGAGGAAATGTGGTTTCTGACATTTTCATTTACCAATACAATAAACAATATGTTTCTTTTTATGTAAAGATTTTCGATACCTAATTATGACTACTAGAAAATATTTGTTTAGTACCTAATTTCACCATTCCGTTTATTAATTTCCAAACTTTATTTTATTTTGCACTCAAGACTGAGTATTGAGTGCAAATTGTTGAGTACAATACTCATAATGTATCACTGAGTATTGTTCACTGATATAATGATATATATATAATGATATATAATGATGGTGTTGGCAGATAAGTGCAACCAGTCAGAAGTAACTGCGTGTCGTGTAAAATGAGACTGATAAATAATCACTGCAGTCAAACAATGTTGGCATCTAGGACAGTTGGAAATAATACATTAATCACTTGCTACGTTCAGGAGTTTAGCATACTTCATATTTAAATTGATTTACTGACACAGATTTTCAGGAGGCTACCTGCCTTTCAGTTTCCCCGCAGAGAACCCCCTTCAGCCCCAAGATATTTGTTGAAATTTACCATCTAAGGGATTCCTATTGGTGTATATAGGTGTAATTCCTATTGGATATATCCCAAAATGTTATGCCAACTGCACAACATATTTAGTAAGTAATGAAATCTCACATTCAGCCACTATGGCCCGAGCGTGGGCAATGTGTTTCTCCCATTCCTGTCAGAATTTGTAGTTAGTCTGACAAAACATGCCCATCTCCTTAAGGTGTTACTTACACAGTATCCAACAAGGGACTCTTTTACAATTTTCAAGGTCTGGCTGTCGACCATGATCAGAGTCTCCAGATCTCCCTTGATTGTCGATGCCAAGTAGGTTCTGGGCCTGCATAAAACCAAGAAGTCCACACTGTTTTCTTTACTGAGTATCCTTCTAAGGAAATATTCTTCCAGCTCACATTGCCACACCTAGGTTAACCATAAGAGTATCCCTGGCAGTATAATCTCCCTCGTTGCTTCAGTGTTTGGACTTAGGAGTCAGTTATTGAAATTACGAAAATACTCAGCCGCAACAATTTCCATTTCGAATTAAACCTGAGTTTTATCTCATCGTTACTAAGTTTTATATATTAGAAAAACATAATCATTGTTCAATTGGAATTTTATTTTAACAAATCGACATATTTAATTATTGTATTACCCCGGTTACCTCACGGGGACCTCGCATCTTTCAGGCATAAAGTGAAATTCTGTAAAACGTTCAAAGGCAAACAGCCTGTATTAAAAAAATATTCCTGAAACAGCCGCTGCCTGGAAAAATATATATTTACTCCATTAAAATAACATGGGAACGTTTAGGGACTATGAAATGGAGTCCGACGTCCAAGGGAAAATAACTTCTTTACAAACAACTAGAGTATAATCCTCGTATTTTGACATCTCAATCGTTAAAATTGGCCATGAAATAAAAACCTAGCTAAAAACGCAAAATATTCCTGAGGGAATTATGAGGGACATTATACTTCCAAAGTAAATAATGTCCAAATTACTAAATAGGTTAATAAATGAAAATTAGCGGTAATTTCTCATAGTAAATAATTTAGAAATCAAGTATTTATATATCTTTTGTCAACATTATATTTCAGGATGTTGTTGCAATTGCCATAGAGTATCCCCCGTTAGAAAAATTGTATTTTATTTTGTATATTCATCTGGGCTGATTATTTCATTGATTCTTTGAGCCGAGTTGGATTTAGTGTCAGATAGCACGTTTGTTTAGGCTGGGCCGTGACGCACTCTTATCAGAGTTTATCAACAAATCACTTGACTGACACCCCGGTACTCTGATAACAGGACTAGCTAACTTTGACCACACCTCTCTGTGCTCTGACCCTTGTCAGATCTGCAGAGAACTGAAAGTATTGCAATTTAATTAAAACTAAAAAAATTTGGTTTTAAAATTTATACTTTCTAGACAAATGTAAATTACAATTATAATATTAAATTAATTTATTGATTTTTTAATCTTTAGGTGATGTTAACAAAAGTATTATGATTCTATTAAATTATATTTACCATTGTAGTTTGCCACCTTGAAATTGATGATACTTAATGTTCTTAATGGTTACCGTTCAAGATAAACAAATCTTACTAGCTTGTAAAGAAAAAAAAAATTAAAGCTTAAATTTTTCTAAACTTGTAGTCACTAGCTTATAAATGTGTATACAAATATACAAAAATCTAATTGTTACACGAACAGCTGGGGTTTTTTTAGAGTTTGAACTAAAGTGTAAACCACATTTCGTCCAGTTTTATTATGTTTATATTTTTAAAAGTAAAGCTACCTGGCAATGTATATTTAACATTCTTTAAGAATTTATCACATAAAAATTGGTTATAATTAAAATTAAGTTATTTGTTAAGACAAGTTTATAGGTGGATTTTTAACGTTAGATAATACATTAAAAGTGGACAACTCAACGACATCAGACTATTATTATTGAAATCTTCCAATAGAATAAAACGAATAATGGACAATGAATAAAGAAGTTCTTTTATTTTTGCATCAAACAACCTGATGAAAGAATCGCCGAGTGTTAGTCAGTAACAAGGCTACACAAGGCACAGGGTATCTCTATAGTTCTAATCTCGTATTTCATATTCGTCTTAAAATACGCCTTGCGTCGTCAGCAACTGAAGCAAGGAATAATAGTGATGAATAAAAGTGATTAATTTTCTTCCTACAGAAAAAGTTGGATGAAATATTTAATATCATTATTGACTTAAATAAATGTGACTTGTGCCATATGCATTGTACCAAATGTTAAATGGCATTATTAAAAACTTATTGAGTCTTAATTATTTGTGAGCTTTTTAAACTATAACATAAATACTTGATATAAAGAATATAAAGAAATCAAATGTTTATGATGCAATCTAAACGATTAGCTCAGGGCATTATGCTGTAATTTCTGTAATAGTCGTTCAAATACGGAAACGCGCAATTCAACTCTTTTTTCAAAATAAAATCACGAGAAACAGATATTAGTTTTAGACAAAAATTCTTTGCGACCCCTTGGATATAGAAGATATAAACATTGTTTGTAGCTTTATCCATACCATTTAAAAATAAACTGTTACTTAAGAGGAAAGCATTAAAACCGACAATACAATAAAATTATTTTTTGTTGTAAACATGTTTGTAATCATTTACGTTAAACTAAATAAATAAGTAAGGTAAAGAGTGTGATACCTGGTTAGTCAGTGAAGATATTGGACATTAACACGTACAGAGGACATGAGTTTGGCCCTCGTCCCTCGTAATGTAGTTCCAATGTTATCAGCTGAGTTACACCACTATAAACATTTATTGCCTAAGCCATCCATTCTCAATATCAACCTTTCACTACACATTGAGCCTCGAAATCTGTATAATTATAAGAGTAAAATGGTGTCGTCTGTTTTTGACATCGTTATTCCTTCTGAACGCAAAACGTCCTCGACCAATTGAGGAAACATTTTTTATGTAAGATCTAAAGGTTACATATAAAAGCCGATTTACTTTTAAAATGTCCCTTAAGGGCATTTTAAGATTTATTGATATTCATAATGATATTAATTACAATCAGTATGTATTATTTTCAAAATATCTGTGTTCGAATTTCCCTATTGGGAAGAAGCTATTACCACAGGATCATGATATCTATCCGTTTTGAGACCACTAGATTGCCAAAAAACACCATTCACTTCTTTGTTATGTTGCTTATTCTGGTTGTTGTCCATTGATTTTTGCATGAAAAAAACAATGTTTGTGGTCCCTGTTGCACCAAATCTATGTACTCTGTTTCAATATTATTTTCATGGGGAATAAAACAAATGTCATAGCTCTCATACTTTTGAATATATGGTGATGAAACTTTAAAAGTGGCTTCATGCAGTAGTGCGGTACATATAAATGCATTTTAAATTCACTTAGTACGCAGGTTTTCTGTGACGGGGACATTTTACTATTGTGAAATCCCCGTGCGAAAAACGGGACACCAACTTAGTAGTACTGTAGAAATTATATGAGTGTGATACCTGGTTAGCCAGTGAAGATATTGGACATTAACATGTAGAGGACATGAGTTTGGCCCTCGTCCCACGTAATGTAGTTCCAATGTTATCAGCTGAGTTACACAACTATAAACATTTATTGCCTAAACCATCCATTCTCAATAACAAACAGCCTACGAACAAAAAATTTAGCAAAATTGAAAAAATAAAGCCGTGGATAGATAATGATGCATGTAAACGAATTGAAAGCATAGCCGATTATTAAAAGCGATTAAAAAGAATCCTAAAAATAAAGAACTATTGGTGTACTTTAGATCATTAAGAAATAAGTTAAAGATGGACATAAAGAACTTCAAAATAATTATTACAGCAATCTGTTTGACAAACATCAGGGAAGTTCTAAGGAAACTTGGAATGTTTTAAGAGAAGTAACCGGGCAGAAACCAAAATATGATTTGCCTATTTCTTTGAAAGTAGAAGATTGTATTATAAGTAGTGCTATGGACGTTGCTGAAGAATTTAATACATATTTCCTTTGCATCTCTGAAAAATCAGTCAGTCACATTCAAAAACCAACAAATTTAGATTTAATGAACTTCAAGGATTGCTTTACTAATCAGTCATTAGCAAAATCAATGTTTCTGGCCCCTGTGGTCGAAAATGTTTGCAAAATGCAGTTAATTTGTTAAAGAATGAATCATCACCTGGTCTTGATGGAGTTAATTATAGTTTAATCAAAAGAAATTTTAAGGAAATTATCAATTTACTACTATACATAATTAACTTGAGTTTTGAAACTGGTGTTTTTCCTGAAAGATTGAAGAATGCTTTGGTGACACCAATTTTTAAGAAGGGCATGAGAGACGTTTGCAATAACTATAGACCAATATCTTTACTATCTGTCTGTGCCAAAATTATTGAAAAAGTTATGAATTAAAAGCTAGTTGATTTTCTTGAAAAAAAAAATGTTTAGTCAAAAACAATTTGGTTTCAGGGCTGGAATTAATACAGAAGCTGCATTATTAGAATTCATGGATAGGTTGACGAATGGGTTAAACAATTGAAAAAAAGTTAGTGGACTATTTTTAGATATAAAAAAAGCTTTTGACAGCGTAGATCATAGAATTTTGTTAGATAAGTTATTTAAATATGGAATAAGGGGGGTTGCGTATAATTGGTTTAGAAGTTATTTGGAGAAGAGAATGCAGTGTGTAATGGTTAATGGAGTTGTAAGTGGGATGGGAGAAACTAAGCACGGGGTTTAGGATCAGTTTTGGGAGCAACTTTATTTTTAGTATATATCAATGACCTTTGCAACGCCACTCTAAATGGAAGTTAACCTCTTTTGCCGATGACACCGCTTTGTCTTATACCGGAGACTCTTGGAATGAAGTCTCTAGAAAAATGAACAACGACTTGTTGTCAATTCAATGGTGGTTTTGTAGAAATAATATGGTTTTAAGTGCAGAAAAAACTAAACTCCCCTTACCCTTAGAGGAAATTTTAAGCATGAAGATAAAATAATTTTAAAATGTATTAAATGTCTATGTAATGGTGATAAATGTAGTGACTATTGTGTTGAAGTAAATGGTGTACCTAGCGTAAAATATTTAGGAGTCACTTTGGATGAAAGTTTAAATTGGAAGGAACACATATAAAATCTCAAACAACAAATTTGAAACGCTGTATGATTGTTTTATTTTATTGAAGGTATGTCCTCGAGAAAATTGATTGAGATCATTGTATTTTTCATTAGTTCATTGCAGGTTAGAATGTGGTATTGTGTGTTAGGGGGGTAAATATGTCACAAATCTAAAATCGATATATACAATTCAAAAACATTTCATAAGACTAATAACAAGAAGCAATCATTTTGAAAGATCTTTTCCAATATTTTGTTCCTTGAAAATACTTCCTTTAAGGTATATATATGTATACGAGGTACTGAAGATTTTGTATGTGAGAAGTAGAAGTTGTAGGGAAATTGGTGGTTATAAGAAAAGTCTGCGGAATTGTAGAAATGTGCTTGTACCAAAACCATCTAATACATATTTTAACAAAACCTACAGTTTTTTAGCACCTGGGATTTACAATAAACTACCAAACTATATAAAACATTTAAATAATGTGAATGTTTTTCGTAGAAATCTAAGGGTATGGCTTTTTACAATTCAGGATATTGAAGATTTGTTATTTTATATTATTATATAATAATTTATGTACAAGACAGGCTGTAAGAATATTCATATATAGTTCATTAGTTGTTTTTAGCGAATTTCCCCTATAGGGAAGAAGCTATTACCGTAGGTCTCATAGTAAGACTTAAGCCCGAGACCATGATAACTTTTCATTTTGAGGTCCCCAGATGCCAAAAACACCATTCGTTCAAATATATATATATATATATATATATATATATGTGTGTGTGTGTGTGTGTGTAAAAAATGTCCAATCTTATTTAAATTAAATACAAATGTATAAAGTACCATTTATTTGAACGAGTTCGAAAACCAGATGAATCGCACCATCCGAAGGGGGTTTTTGGGGTTTTCACATGTAATTTTGATTTAAATCAAATTTTAATTTTCACCATTGAATTCAGCTTAAAAACACAAACAATTTGGTATTTTGATAATTTCTCTACGTCAACTGGTTAGCGACATATTGAAAGTGCTAAACACAGTACGTTGTCTAATGTTATTTTTATGGAGAAAAAGAAAAATTGTACATCTCGCTTATTTATGAATATAAACTGATGAAATTTGGTATATGGCTTCATCTGGTTGTGGCTCATTTTTTTTTGCACAAACAATTTTTTTCGCCTATGGTTCCCGTAGCAGCAAACCTAGGTACTTGGTCCCCATGTTATTCTTATGGAAAATAATTAAAATATTATATATCGCTTATTTATGAATGTATGTGGATGAAACTTGGTATGAGATGAAACTAAGATGAGTTCTATTGATATTTGCATAAAAACCCATTATTTTGTGATCCTTGATGCAGCAAACCTGCGTACTCATCCCCAATGTTATTCTTATGGAGAATAAATAATATTTTAAATATCATATGTTTTTGAATATATTTTTTATAAATCCTGTTGTGTTTTAATGTGTTATTTTATATATTCATTAGAAATTCGCTGAGTATATAGGTTTGCTGCGACGGGGGTATTTAAATTTATTTGTAGAGTAATATAATTGTATTATGTATATGGATTGTTTTAGAAGGATTTCCTATTAAAAGAAGCTTAACTGTAATGTATTGTACTCAAATTTGTTATTTTTGTTTGTCTTTATTGCTGTTTTTCGGAAGATAAGTTGTTAATTCATTTATTTTATAAAACACTTAGTTTATTATGTTTGTTATTTAAAAACGGCACGGAGATAACTTGAACGGCTAATAAACACAAGGGCAAGGTCAAAGTTAACCCCTACACCATTAGTTCACTATTTATTGACACAGTCATCCAAGAAAATATCAATGAAACGTACAGTGTTAAACGATCAGCTGTGGTGAAGTCTTGCAATAAAAAAACAAGTCACTTTGTTCGATGGCTTAGTAAGGAAGCTTAGAGAGGTACAAAGGCCCATCTCCTTATCGGCCCCGTAATGGCTCATCTCTGTACAAAGAACACCTACGTTGAAGAATAGGGCTAGATTAAACGGTGTTTTGTGAAACTGTCTGTAATTAGCAGAGTCAACAAAACACAGTCGTAACCCATAGAGCAGAGGGAGCCTCCGGACACGTCTCCGTCGTAAACTCCACAGGATATACAACTGGAGTTGACAGCTGGATGCAATGACGTCACTGGTGTTCCGATTGCCACGTGCTAGTAACCACTGGCAAAGACTGTGTTCATTAGTTGGGTCACTATTATTAAAAATAAATTAAAGTGAAATTTAATTTGCTGTTTTATTCATTTTTGGCGATGGCGAGATTATGTTATTTAAGAAATGATAGCGGACATTTTATATCACTGATTAGTAAATCAAAGTTTTTTGACACTAAATTCATTTTATGAAATAAACAATTTCGTATTTTAAATTATCGCTCTACGTCAATCTGTTACTGAGATATTTAAAGTGTTAAACGCAGTGTGTGGTCCAATGTTAATATTATGGGGAATAAATAACATTTTATATCTCGCTTGTTAATAAATACATATTGATGGAACTTGGTATGAAGCTTCATATGGTTAAGTTCTGTTCACAATTGCATACAATTGCATTAGACAAATTTGTTGTTTTTCCCGCGGCAGTAAACCTGCGTACTCGGCTCTAATGATATTCTTCTGCAGAATAAGACACATTTCATAACTCGTTTTATGTTTTACGTGACGTGGTAAGTGGCTTCATACCGAATCTGTTATTTTCCGAAACAAAATTACTTACAGTTAGGCAATTATACATTAAAAAATTGATGGTTTATATACCCATAAAGAATTAGTTATAACTCCCGTGGTACACAACTACATGACAAGGAACTCCGTTAACGTTGGCCTGCAGGTGCCCCGAGCATTTAAATCAGTCAGTCACTCCAACTCATATTTTATTGCAAACTTCATCTATAGGAACATTCCTCCTGCGATTAGGGACCTGCAGGCCTCAACTGAAGTTTAAAAAGGGTAGTCCTTAACTGGCTGTTGGAGATCGGTTCTGAACATGCTGAGTCCCTCATCCGTTCTGAATACTACTATGATTATCATTACATCACCAACTGCTCACTGATTACAAAAACTATCAACACCGTCTACTTCTACTTCTACTTCACTCCCGCCATTGCCTATTGTCTTTGTATTACTGTATATCAAATGTAGTTTTTTTTTGTTATTTATTTTAAATCAGTGTTTTATATTTAAATGCAAAACGAATCTTAATTTTGTTCATGGTTAATATTTCTACCAACTGCCGATATTGTTTTCTTTATATTACTCTATGTGTGTTTTGTAGCCAATTTAATCATAAAAAAATAAATTTGATTGTTTTAGCAATAATACGATTTTTTTCTTTTTTTAAGTACACTGAATTTGAGTCAGAGCTCATTCTCACGCACAGGCCGATGGGTCTATGTGATAATTTTGTTTTCCACAATATTCTTTGTGTACATGATTTTGTAGTTTTTTTTTTATTTAGAAATAAATTTGATTTGATTAGATTTGATTTGGTAGTGAGATCTCCATTTGAAATTCCCTGAGTGCTGGTTTACTGTGATGGGGTATTTTATATATATTCAATACACAGTAAAAGTGTCCTCTCATCATCATTAAGAGGTGAAATGGCTGGTGTGTGAAAGAAATGTTCAAAGTATCAAAAATTCAATTTATGAATTGTTTTATTCTATTCACGTTGTAACATGATTAGCCTGTGGTGTTCCGTAAAAACAATAATTATTGTGACTGATTTATTGTTCATTCTACTTAGAGTAATCACAGTCGTTAAATCTGTTATCTCGTGACCTCTAGTCCCTCATCCGACCGCCACCTCGTGGCAGCGCTAGTAGGCTGTGTGAGAAGTCAGTGTTAGTGTTCGTGTTCGTGTTGTGATGCGTAGTTTGTGAAATCATTCCCGTGTTTTGTGTGGTTTTTATATATTAGTAAAGTGGTGTTAAATTGGTAAATTTAAGTTCTGTGGGAATATTTGTTTTGCTGCGGTTGTTTGTCGGTTAAAGGTAAATGTTTTCGCTACTAATTTTAAAATGTTCTCGGACTACTTAATGTTATGCTGGGATACTTTTTTATTAAATTATTATTTCTAACATCCAATTTTACTATAGGTGTTATAGTAGAGCAGCGTAAAATAAAAGTGTGTATAAAAATGATATAATAAGTATAAAATATATTCTAATTGGTTTAGACAAAAGAATGTAATATATATATTATATATTATATATATATATATATACATTCATCTGCGCCCGGTAAGTCAGTCACCGCGCTGGTATTTTACACGGTGTGGCAGTCACCTGCCCGAAAGCCAGTCAGCCCTCCCGAAAGGCAGTCAGGTACGGCTTGCCGTGCATCCTTTACATACCGAGACGGCTTACAGGTGCTGCTATAGTGTGCCGGTATGTGGAACTTCTTGTCACATTCGCGCTTAGTCGAGTAGTGGAAACTAGTTTTAACAGACGTATGACTGTCAAATACAAAATACAGTACTTGGATTTTAATCCCGTCGAACACACATTCAATTATTTTGTTAATAATTTTACAAAAACTATAAAATACTAAAATCATAACTTTAATTAGCTAGGAGTGGTTTTGTAGTATAGCTTTATAATTATAACTTACTTATATCTAAAAGCAAGTTATCTCCGCCGTTTTTTTTATAATTTTTGTACGAAGCAAGATACAAATGTATGAATTTGCTTATACTTATAATAAAAGGTTTTATAATTTTACTGTACTCTTTAACTAAAATTACCTAATAATGAACAACGAAAAGAGGTCAGTACAAATTAGGCTCTTATATTAAGTTTAAGTTTTTACTCTTTATATCTATTAAAGAGTATTTCGTATTTTTGTATTATTTATATTTATTCTTCCTCACAAAAGGACAGAAAACCTCAAAACCGACACAAATGAAGAGTGCAGATTTCACTTTGCGTATTTATTTTCCCCTCCATTTGTTCTTAAAATCGCCATAATTTGTATTACACATTTTCCAATTTAAGTTTAATTTAAGGGACAGAAGTGTAGGTATGTTGCGACTTCCCTTTCTGTAGACAACCTTTGCGCAATCAAACATAAAACACACTCTATAAGTCCGCTGAAATTGTTAATGACATACAATCCAATGATAATAAACTCTTCGATACTATAAAACATATGGGGAAAGTATACCACGGATGACAAGGCCTAACAGAACTCTGTAGTTGAAAGTTCGTCACATATTTAAAATTATTATTAGTCAATCTAGTAGACTGGGGCATAGTGGTTAGTTTACCCTTCTTTTTTTATAAAACCAGTTCCGTTCAATTTAAAGTACTGACAAATATCAAACTATGTTATAAATTTAAGATTTACTTTACGACAGTTCCTAAACTGAATGCGTTCCGTCAACACTGTGACATCTTGGGCTGCTTCAATTTAGGAACTATGTGAGGAAAATCTAACATTTTTAGTATTGATGACATTTCAGTAATAGGAAAGAAATTGTTATTAAACTAGGCCTACTATCATTCTATATCTTATATACTATCAAGGTGAGCCGATTCTTGTTAAGAGTACTCCTCCGTTATTTCTGAGCCTATTTTGACGATTGAGGTTTCAACATAGCCTATTTGACCTGATAACTAGTTGTGAAAAAGGTTTTTATTTTTCGATATTTTCAATCTGAAGGGCACCGGCCGGTTTCAAAGTTCGTTTTTTGCTCTTAAGATAAAAATAAGGAATAATGTATTTGAATTGCAGCCGTTAATACGCTATGGACAGATTATTAGTAATACCAGATGTTAGAAGTAAGGAATTTATCAAAGTCAAATAAGTTTTGTTTCTACATCGCTTTGAGCAGTGAAATGTTGTATGCAGTGGAGATATTTAAATTTAATTTCTGTTGATATTTGTTTATCTTTCTGTCTTGTTAACAGCCATTTTTAACTGAATTTCACAACAATTACTGTACTGAATTAAATAAAACATTTTACCTATCGTCGTTTGGAGCATGACACGTTTAGGCTGTTTTAAATCATCGTACGTCATTAGGGTTATGCCGCCGCCCCTTGGTCCGTCAGTGCTCAAAACTAGATCTTTCGGGTACAGGTTACTTAACCTTTAATTAAAGAATGCACAAATTTGTTCTAATGAGCTAATTATATTTTACCACAGAACGGAGGAAACACGTCTGTTTCACTATTCTACAACGGTATACTAAACCATATAACGGCACGCAATAACATATATGACGGTACGGAACACATAGCCCATAGACGATGCAACATGGATTAAGGTGACAAGATCCGTTGAAGCCTAAATTGGGGTATCAATTATAATACCGGATGAACAGTGCTGTGGATGGGACCTACACAAACAAAATTTGGTCCGGGGGCCCTCCTAGAAGATTTCAGAAAATTAGATACCAAATTGTGAGTTTTGGTCCAAATATTACTCAGTGTCGTAAACAATAGTTTTTTCAATCACATTCATTAAATTGTACAACTATTGTTTTAACTATGCTAAGCAAAACTTAATTAATAAATTAAAGTACCATACAAAATGGTATACGAAAGAGAATTGAATAGCTGTCACTAACTTTGAAATTACTTTAATCTTATTATGAAACTGAACACAATTAAACACGGTCAGGGCCTGATTAAGGTGTGTGGCACCATAGGCTTAAGTTGATTTGACAGCCCCCTCAACTGTTGGGGGTGGGGAGGGTGGTTGTCGAAATGACTCCATGAACGAATGTCTGAACCGTGAACGCGGCCCAAGGTAGCTTCATTTTGTGGATGAGTTAAGCGTTAAGGGCATACCAGCGTCAGGTAGCTTTGTCTCTTATTAACGTAGAGTTCCATCTCTTTTTAACCAATGAGTGGTTGCATAAACTCAGGGACACCTCTGGAATCCCCTTAAAGCAAATTGTCTGATCTAAAGAGTCGTAGGTTGACTTATCTCTCGGTTAAATAACGGCCGCATCGTGTAACATCGGCCGTGAATGACGATCGCACCGTATAACATCGGCCATAATTGACGATCGAAAAACATAATATAGGCAGTAAAAGAGGACCATGCACCATCAACGTAATAGATATCAGCGTAGTTCGGGGGTGGCAAGGGGGTGGTTGACCCCCAATAATTTGGCGAAAATATTCTTGTAATATATGAAAAGTCCCAATAATCATAATCACGACCATGTTTGCCCTCCAATACAAATACAGAAATTACGCTTATAGTAATAGATGACCGAACCGCGTTATAGTTGTCGTAATTTATGATCGCAACAGGTGCAATCGGTCATAAATGACGATCGCACCACACTTTATAAAAAAATTATGGCGATCGCACCGCTATTCGCAGAAACAGACGATTGGACCACGTAATATTGGCCATAAACGGCGACCATAATCACGGCCGTAAATGACGATCGTACCGCGTAATCATGTTCGTAAAAGACGATCGCACCACAGATTACCAATTCGATTACATAATCCCGCCCTGAAATAATCTCGAGGTCAAATAAATCCCACCCGAAAAACGGAATTATTTTTGCAGGACATTTCCCGATATTTTTGGAAATGTTCATCCCTCATCACGAGCTTACGAAACAACTAAACTACAGCTGTTCAAAAACAACCATTTCCTAAGGTAACACTCACTTGGTAAAGTATAATTGTTAGATTTTTTGTGAGATTAGTGATTAGAACCAATGTACAGGGCTTAAATCTGTACATGGATTAGGTTATGTGTAACTATAACTAATAAAAATAAAGATTGAATATAAAGCGGACATATCAAAAAGAAGAAGAAACGAGTAAATAAGAAACTATACTTATTTGTTTCATATAACTATTGCATAATAGTTTAGTTTTTCTTGTACCGGTAACTTCAGCAAAATTTGCTGCTTTTCCTAGAAAAAAAATAGTTTTCCCATGTACTGACATTAAGTTCAAACTTAATTTTTACTAACAAATATAAATTTTTTTATATTTTTAAATACTTTAATTGTAATTTAAATTCCTACTAACATATTTATATAATATATTTGAACATTAGTGATTTTTTGTATTACAATAACTGATATAAAATGCCTGTTTTTCATAGTAATACATTTGCCTGTTAACTTGTAAAGTTATCTTTTAAAACACAAAGGACTTATCTACTTGCTTATTTTTTGCATTTCTATTAAACAGATCATTTACATGCATATTTCGTTCACTACACCGTATCCTATTGTTATATAAAGTTACAAAAACATCACACATTCTCTGGGGAAATGTATATCATAACCACTTACCTTTAACTTTCATAAATAGTGATTTTTTATGTTTTTGTAATAGTTACAAATACTTTGACAAATATCATATATTTAATAATGTATTTATATCAGGTTTTTTTGGCATATTTGGTGAGTAGTGGTGAAACCAGAAAGAGACCCCAGAATCGGCGCTTTTTTCCCATGTTATTCTTATGGGGATCAGTTTTTGAGCCGACGCCCGATCCTACCCTACACAAATTTTCTTTTTGGCCCCTGCCTTATTTTCCCCCATTTAAAATTTGCATTAATTTTAATACATCCTTTGCAGAAATCCACGAGTTCAAAAATAACTCCACACTAAATAAACAACACATGTAAACAACTTAGAAGTTATTGTATAGTAGTGGGTAAACAGGAAAGAGACCCCACAATCGGCGCTTTTTCCCCATGTTATTCTTATGGGGAGCCGTTTTTGCACCGACGCCAGCTCCCGCCTATAGAGCTCCCGCGCGTTGGCCCTTGCCTTAAATATATTGTCCCCATCCCTCCTCTATATTTTTAAAAATTAATTTTCAAATTCTAAAAAACTATCTTTGGTGTTTACTGTCCGATTTGTCTGCAATTTGGATATGTTATTGTCCTAGTGTTTTAATAAATTTCACATTTCCCAAATTCACCATTACGGTTGAACTGCCAACTATTTACTGACCTTTGCACCCTAATTTCCGTTTTGACTCTTGCCATATTTTGACCCTAAAATTCATTTTAATACATCCTTTGCAGAAATCCACGAGTTCTGGCTACTTGGGAACCCGAGCCATTTGACATATAATAAATCACCCTTCCTCCTAATTACCTTCTCTACCAAATACATGTCTTTATATTTAGTTTTTAACAATTCTTCTGTATAAAATCCTCCTTTGATTATATTGCCATTCTCATCTTTCAAAATATAAGTCACAGGCTTTGTTTTCTTAACTTCTGCTATTGTAAAAAGCTCTCCCGTCCAGTTGGGGGTATATCCTTTACTAAATACATGTTTATATTTAGATATCCTTACACTATCCCCCACCTTATATCTTGGCTTTTTAACTTGTACTTTAGATGCTAACCTTTCGTGTACGTCTTTAGAGTTCTTAGCACTTACTTGGTTAGGTTTCATCCCTATGGATCTATGTACTTTATTATTATATATCCTTATTAACTTTGGAAGTAAATCCAACCACTTGTAACTCCCTTGTGCACTAAACTCTCTATACAACCAATTCTTTAAAGTTCTCTGGAACCTTTCCACAATAGCTGCCTTAGTTGTAGAGTAAGTGTGGTAGTGATTAATATTTAGAATTTTCATTAGTTTGGTAAAATGTTCATTAAAAAATTCTTTTCCGTTATCAGATTGAATATTTTTAACTCCCTTTGGGAGAATAGTTTTTATAGCTTCTGTGACTACTAATCCAGTTTTATTCTTTAGTGGAGCAGCATAAGCTTTTTTAGAAAATGTGTCTATTAAAGTTAAAATATATTTATTCCCAGAATTCTCTCTAGCATAATTCCGCATATCTATTAAATCGATTTGAACAGTTTCGTTTATACCCAACACCTTAAAAGACCTTCTAACAAAGTTCTTTCTCGCGGGCTTATGCAATTCGTAAGCAATTTTTTCCATTTTTTATTCTTTATTTTTAATGTTAACGTATCTGCCAGTCTCTGTCGTTTCAAAAACACCTCCATTGCTACCAATTAACATACCATCACTCATTCTTTGATATACATAGTTTTTTGGCAAATATGCCCCTCCATCTAAAGTCTTAAATCCGCTTAAAGATGTAGGGTCTGCAACCAACAATTTAGGATTGTACATCATCAAATCGATTTCATTATTGTCTTGCATAAATTTATTAGTTTTATTGTTAAACCTTAATGCGTGAGATTTTAAACAAATATCAAATTTAATATTGTCTTGTCTAAAAGTTTTAATATTATCGTCATACCTCAAAACCTGCGACATTAAACAAATATCACTCCTATCTTTGCCTTCAGGTACATTCTTTATTAATTTGTCCTCTGCATCCCACACATCGCCATCTAATGTTAATACATTATAATATTTATCCCCCTGTTTTATTATGCTTTTCTCACCCTTTGTTAATATTTGCTTAACAACAGCCACATCATTTGGCAATGTTCCAGGTAAAATGTTTGTTAATTGCTTATTTTTACCATCAAATTTAAGACCGTCTAAAGTCACAGTCTGATGTTTTGTAACACAATCGTTCTCATCAACAGCGGGTTTAACACGAACTAGCCTTTTATTATTAAAATCCCAAAAGTTTAGATCCATTTTTGGTACTTGAGAGACGTTTACAACATCATCGCTTTCTTTACCAGCCAACAAATTACTAATCTTTCGCTTTTTGGCATTCCAAACACCATTCTCCGATTCCAAAAATTCATAATTATTTTTGTCTTGTACAAAGACACCATCTTTTCTTATTAAAGTTTGCTCTAATGTGGGTACATCGGTTGCGCTTTCACCTCGTTTAACATTAGTAATTTTGCGTTTATTAGCGTTCCAATTATTATTCTTGGATTCTAAAAACTTATATTTAGTATTACCTTGTACAAAAACATCACCTTTCCTGGTTAACGTCTGCCCCAAAGTCGATACATCATCAGCAAACTCCCCACCTTTAACATTACTAATTTTATAATTTAAAGCATTCCAACCATCATCTTTTAGATTTAAAGTAGTTTCTTTAAAACTTCTAGCTTCTGGTTTACTATACGGGTTATATACGCGATAAAATTTATCTATCATATTTTTATTTAATAAACAATTCCACTTTCCCTCAATTCTTCTATGATAGAATCTATCTCATTATCCACTCCAGAATTTCCCGCCAATCGGCTTAACCAAAGCAGTCTTAACCTATCTACAAGCTCATTAGGATCATCCCAATAAACATAGTCTATTTTATTACCAGTTACCTGCCTTAAACCTTCACCAACAGTCTTAAACAAGGGTTTAATTATATTAAGATATTTAGTGTGTTTATTACTTGACATCGCCGCACCTGGTTTATAACCCTTTAAATGTGCATTTGTAGCTTCCAAAATCTCTTTATAATTTTGCAAATCAGCCTGACTATAGTTTACGGGTTCTTTTAAAGTTAACAATTCCCACAATCCCTTTGTCCCTTTATAAATTTTTTCTCCAACTGTAACATCATCATTGGCAATTTGAACTTCCTGATTCCCAATAAAAAATTTATTTCCTTCTCGCCTAATACCATATGTGGTGTCTGTCATACTACTTCTACTAAGGTAATTTCCTAAATAGTCTGATGCTAAAAGACCAAAATCTAATTTGTGTGGTGTTATCTGTGTTATTCTTGGTATTCTAGACGGGGTCTTTTCTAAAATCATTGGGAGAACTGGCCTCTCTGTTTTTGTGGCTAAATTTTTTAATTCTTGCAAAGGCTCTATTAACGGTTGGAATGTTTGGAACCTCTCTTCAGCCTCTAGAAATTTACCACGTTTTAACGCCCTATATTTTTCTCTTATTTGTTTTGCAGACTCTACCAATTCTTGTTGAATATTTGTTTTCATTTTATTTACATTTTATTTATCTCATTTGTCAAAGGATTATACTCAAACACCTTATCGTGTATTATTAGGCAATATGCAGATGTGTTTGAAGGGACGTTTTCTGCAGTTTCAATTTCTAATTTAATATCTACAACCCCCTCTTTGATTGATTCATTCTGCCTAGAACAATCTATTACAATTAGAGGATATTTATTTATAAAGTCAGCTCTGTTAAACATAGGATCGGGGACAGTGTTGTAGTAACTCTCCCTAAACCTCACAAATATCTCATAAGCTTTAGAGGCATCTCCATTTTCAAAGTCGAGATTTAAATCACTATAAGGATAATATTCAGAGTTTAAAAACACTTTGATATTTTTCAATTTACAGTGATCAAATTCATCAGTTCTTTTTCGTGCACTGTTGTCCCTACCCGTTTGGAAACCAAATATAACATACCTGGGCTTCTCCAAACTCGAAGACGTCTTAACTGACCATGTGTGTCTCTTGGTTTCGGGGTATGATGGGAGTTCGTGTAGCTCCAAACTTCTAAATGCAATTTGCAAATTTTTATTTTGCAATAACATCTTTTGTAATTGAAGCTTCTCCCCATCAGATGGTACCACGTGCGGCATCACCCACTGAATCGATTTAAGTGTAATTTTAGGAATAGGATCGACACCAGATGTTGTTAATATACAATTTAAGTCGTTTTTGGATCTTTTCAACACCAATTCTTGTTTAACATTTACTAAAACCTTATTAAAATCCTCAAACACACCCATTAACAGCTCTAACGGGACACAAGTACTAAACTTGCCGCTTTTATGGAACTCCTTTAAATTTTCATCAGAATCAAATGCTGCATTTGACAATTTAGTTGTTTTATTGTAAGAGCACAATATTTTCATAAGACTGGAAATTCCCGGATTTCTTACAATATCTATTTCTTTACCAGCAACTTCGTATCTAATTTCGTCAAATAAGAATGCAAATGCATTATTTATAAAATGTCCTTTATCATGATTCTCTATTTCTCCTTTAATATACAAATAACTCCTACATGGGAGTGTTAGTAAATCTTGATTATTTATGCATATTCGAATTTCATCGGAATTATTTATTGCTAAAGTGTTGTGTGGAACATAGGAGTGATTTGTAATTTTAACCAGGCTATCATCGTATTGGAATTTTCCTGCAACATCTAGAAAATCTTCCATTTTTATTAATAGAAAATTTTAACTTCAACCCAATTGATCGCAGAAACCTGGCATTTTGCACACTCAGCCCGTTCTTGTAAATTCTCATATCTTTTTTATATGACAAGTAATTGTAGTTTCTTCTTTATTAAAGTCAATTGGCTTGTCGTGTTGATCTGCAAATGTAATGCTAACAACATCTAAACTTCTCTTATTTACAGGGAAGTATATAATATTTCTGGGGACCTCAATAATCTTGTAGCCCGGAGGGGCTTCTGGGTAAAAACTGTGTATGGTGTGTGATTTGTCACCATTTAAATAAGACCCATTCGCAATATTACATTTTACTCTAATCACATTTACATTATTTATGTTGATTTTATTTACGGATTTAAACGCAATATCTGGAGTAGAAAATCCTTTAAATCCCAATAATTCAGACCCTAAACACGGTTTTGTAAAATCAAACACATGGCCAGAATGTAATGTGGCTTTCATAGTTTTATTATCGGCTATAAGTACAAAATCTGGGAGTTGCTTTTGAATTTCCTTCGCAAGCTCAAACACCTCGTATGTACCTTCAGCAATTTCAATTACATTTGGAGCTTTGTGATCGTAATAATACACATCCTCACCCTCGTCTATAGTTAATTTTGTGTCTTTAAGTTTATTTAATTTTGGAACTAGGCCTTTGTAAAATATAAGTTTGACTTTTGTATTAATTAATGCTACTTTATTTTGTATAATAACTTCAACTTTACCATCCAATGCCCGGTTTAATTCGTCAATTGTGACCTCCCCTTTTGGGGTTGTAATTTTGTGCATTTTGTAATATGTCAAAGTATTTAGAGGTTTTTTAACATTAAATATAGAATTATAACTTTGAAAATCTACCAGTCCAATTACATAATCACCATTTAATTCTATAGGAGGAAAGAACACCGACTTTAACTCTGGCTCTGTACCTGTGAATGTTATAGTAAATGAATCCATTTTTATAAACTAAAATTTTTCAGAAATGATAAACATAAAATTCCACAAATGGAACTGTTTAAATCTTGTATTTGATCAGTTGTATAGTAGATTTTAGATGGTACAAAATATTCAATTACCTCTTTTGGAGGCTGTATTCCGAATGGGTCAAAATATATTACAACATCTTTATTTTTACGATATGCTGTCCAATGTGTGCCCCTGTCACTGTCTAAATTAATAATTCCACATTCTCTTACTTTTGGTCTCTGTTTTCTTAGCTCGTTTTTTAGGTACACCCCTCGAAAGCGAGGCACGTCTCTTGCTGCCTCTAACAGCTGAAAGTTGTCCATCTTTTTTATTAAATTTTAATCCCATTCCCATTTTTGCCTTAGCCTTCATCAAATTTGTCACTGCATAAGCTGCTGCTTTTTCGGCCAGACTGGCGTCCTTTGCCGAAACCCTAGTCCAAGCCTGGTCCGCTAATCTCATATCTGCCTTGTTCCGGGCGGCTGTATCAGGATTATTCATGTAGAATATGTCGTGCTCTTTACAATAAGAGTCTAGCTTATTTTTTGGAGGTACATTTTTGGCTAAATTTTCACGTATATTAGTTGCTGGACCACAATATGAATACGACGGGATGTGGAGTGGGAAAGGAAGGTTGTTTATAAGGGTATTTAACAAGCCACGGCCTCTATATGGCTTTAAGAATAATCCCTTACCCTTCTTACACTTTCTCTTTGCCATTTTTATTATATAAAAAATTATTCAACAAAGAATCAACACAATAAAGAAAATACACCATTATATAAAAAATGTCATTTATTCAACAAAAGAACAAATTTAAAATAGCACATAAAGAAAATACACCAAAGAAGTTGGGCCTATTTCCTAATAATATTCGCTGTCTTATAATAGGGCCCAGTGGTTCGGGGAAGACTGTTGTAATTTATAACTTAATTGTAAAAAAACAAGGATTAAAGTTTACAAATTTATATATAATATCCAAATCTTTAGAACAAGAAAAATATAAAAAAATAATTGAAATATTCCGTCTGTGTGATGAAGTTAAATTACACACATATTCAAACTGTGAAATCACACCAAATGATGTAGAATCACACTCCATAGTTGTATTTGACGACATAAATAGTCCAAATATCACACAATTTTTCTCAATGGGCAGACACAAAAATATTAGCAGTTTTTACTTGTGTCAATCTTACAGTAAAGTAAACAAACATTTACGTGACAATGTTAATTTCCTAATATTATTTAAACAAGACGATTTAAATTTAAAACATGTGTATAACAATCATGTGGGAAATGATTTTTCATTTAACCAATTTAGAAATCTCTGCCATCAGTGCTGGGATAGGACTAAATATGGCTTTATTGTAATAGACAAGGAAAGGCCAAAGAATAATGGCAAATACAGATTTATGTTTGACCAATTTTATAGTGACCAAGGGCAAGGGTGTTGATGCCATCCACAATAAACCTCTTGTCGTCATCAAAAGAGAGTACCTTTTTGTTCATCGTTAATGTTTGCAGACGGTGGTTTGTGGATTTAATTCTTGTAACATTCTCGTAGTAATCTTCTCCGGTTGCAAGACAGTGTAAGTAGTGTTGGTGTCTTAAGAGATGTTTAACTGTAGCGCCGTCAGCTCCTTTTGCCTTCTTAACCTCTAGCTCATTTTGCTTTTCTTTTTCGTATAACCACTGTAGAGGAATGAAAGAGTATAATTTTGGCCTTAAACCACAATATTCATACATAATTTGACCATTTAATTCATCTTTAAACTTGCCCGTAACTTTTTTGTTTTTATCAGAGTATAAGAAATGATCTTTACTGTATGCAGAGGTGTCAAAACAGTCCAAGTCGTTTTGTATTTCCTTGTAAAAGTCCTCTGTTACTATAGAATACATCAGAGAATCCGTGTCTGTCATTAAGAACTTTTTATTCTTAAATTTTGACATATAATTATAGTGGAAATCATACATGATTACTTTGCTAATATCCAAAATGGTCATTCCTAAATATATTGGTTTATCAAACTTTACAATTAATTTATTTAAATGCACAGCGTGCAAGTTGTTATCGAACTTTTTGCTGCAGTCAAATCTTGGCTTTGTAACATACTTTGTTAACATAGACTCATCTACAAGATGTATATCACGAAACTTGCGTTGGTTCATAATTGTTCGACCAAAGAGACTGTTATTTAACAGTTTGTAAAAGTCTTTTTCAAAATCATGTTCAGCTTTTTGTCGCTTTTCAATATTAAAATTAATATAGGGCGCGAGCCATTTTGATTGTCTGAATTTTAAGATTCTGTGGTATTTTGTAACTACCAAACCCAATTCTTCGTATTTTTTTAGTGCTTTATAATGTAGAATATATTTGGTTTTGTCATTTAAATTTGGTATTAATTTTCCATTCATTTTTTCTGGTGCGAGCGGGTAGTCATTGTGCAAATCGTGTAAACTTTTATTGTATTTTAAATCAACTTCCAAAATAAATCCAAAGTTTTCATTTTTATTGGCTTTATAATCTTTCTCGTTTGTCCATCTAAAGCCATCGATGGGCAACGACTCGCACATTGCTGTAGAGTATAGCGAGTTGCAGTCTAAGTATACAAGATAGGTGCTTTCTTGATTTGGGTCATAATGTTCGCCCATGTACTTATTATTGGCTTTAGCATAGCGTGTGGAAATCATGCTTACACCGCCTCTAATGGCGTGTTCTATAAACAAATGCATGTCAATGTCACTAAATAACTGTAATTTTATGCCAGTCATTCTAAGACACGCCTCCCATGATAGCCCGGGCAATGAGTACATGTGGACGGGGTCGAGTTTATAATCCTTTAAACTCAAGTCCCTAAATGTCTCAAACACATCAGCCAATAACAACACATCTGTTTTAAGGTATAAATCGTGATATTCTTTTAAATTCTTTATATTAAAATGATTCCATACGTTTTTAGCGTGTTCATATTGTGCAGGAGATATACATTCTTTAGTTAGGCTGCTGTAAAATGCCTCTATGGGTGGTAGGGGCTCTAAAAACTTTTCTGGTCCTATCATGTATTCGTATGGAAATTCGCCCTTGCGTTGTAGTAGTGGATTGTCTATAAATCTAAATGTATTTAAATTGGAAGCTAATTTGCTTAAGGGAAGAGACAGAAAGTTGTAGGAATCCAAAAATACCAAATCATCAACAGAGAACGATATATATTTTTCCATGTCCTTGGCTATGCAATTCAATTTGCGATTGAGTTTTCCCAGGTGTTGCATTATTAAATGACCATCATAGTTTTTAAGGTTGTGGAAGAATATTGGAATTTTCTTGGTTACTTTATAGTTTAAATTGCAAGCGTTGTGGGAGGGTCCTCGGAACTCGCCTGTTAGGTGGCAGTGGTCACGCACTTTATCACCCAGTAACAGCTGTTGGCATATGTGGCAGTATTTAGAGTTTTTGAAGGATGCCTCTTGCTTTGGAGTCATTACAAGGGAACATATACTTCCATCTGACTTTTAATAAAGTCATAAGTTTTAAATAACTTTTCGAAAAATACATCCATCACATTTTCACCGCTGTACAACTCTTCGTAAATAATTTTAGAGTCTCTCACCACAACATAAGCAAATCCAGAAGGCGTGTGTTTGCCGCCGTTTATAAAACATTCGAAATCTGCATAAATCACAAAGGGGGCTTTAAGTTGATATTTGTAATTCGTAAATTGTAGTGTATCTTTTTCAGACATTTGTACTCTTTGGGCATCAAAGGGTTTACAGTGTGTTGTGTGAAGTTCCAATATATCTTTGGTGCCAAAATGTTGCAAACAGAACTTGCAAAAATATTTCTTATTGTTGTCTTTTGTAGACCGCAACATTAACTTATCAAAATCACGAATTAAACAGTAATGTGATTTCCGACCTTGTTGTAGAAGAAGCAAGTTGACGTGCGTGTTACTATTTAGTTTAGTTGTTCTCAGTGGATATATTGTTTTTCCTTCAATTCCATATACATTAACACTTATGTTATTTTGTTTTTCAAATTTATCAATGTCAGATATTTTTACTGGATATTTTATATTTGACATATTTAACTGGCCTTCATAGGGTTCGTAGTGAACTACTCGATTTGCATGTTTACTATTCCTTGGTCTTAAGCTTGCTAAAACACTCCAGGTGAAACATTTATTATCGGTGTTTTTAATATTTAAAACAGCATGTTTTGATTTTATATTTTCTGGCGTGGGAATGTATGATTTGGGAGTTAGGGGCTTATATTTGTAAACATGAAACTGCCAGTATTTGGTGTGGTCATATATCCATCCGCTGCCTTGAGCTTGATACTTGTGCATGGAGGTATCGATTTTTAAAAGTGAATTTTCAATTTGAGTCTTTAGCTGTGCTTTCTCAATTGATAAATTAGTTAAACTTCGAAAATCAGCAATACATTCTTTGTCAATGATTAAATCACCATTATTGTCCACTGAGTGTTTGATGAATTTTACTCTCCTAATAAGAATCCATTTGATGGGTAGAGGACAAGATTGGAGAGTGTCTAATATATCCGCGGACTCGCCGTAAAACTTAAACACATTATAGGGTCGCTTGTCACATCGTAGGTGGTGGCGTTTCTTGTCGCGGGTGATGACTCTCTTACACACATTACAAGTATTGTGGTTCTCTAGCATATGCGTTTTAAAATTGCTATTGTCAAATATTTGATGACATATTTTACAAATTTTAGGAATAACTTTGTGAACAAGTCGATAATGGCGTAATAAATTGCTTCTGTTGGAGTAAGACGTGGAGCACTGTGCACAGGTCAACATTTTTTGTTGGAATGAGGGTGGTGGTTTTGGGGCTTCTATATATATCCTTGGTTGAAAATTTTAAAATTTTATCTTTTTTAAATAATAAAAACATATTTTTTAACTCTAAAATAAGACATTTTTGCAGTTTAATTACTGCAAAAATTAAAAAAATTTCCAATTTGGTCGTGCAATATTATTTTTTACATACACATTTTAGGTATTAACACACATTTGGAAATGGTGAATTTGGGAAATGTGAAATTTATTAAAACACTAGGACAATAACATATCCAAATTGCAGACAAATCGGACAGTAAACACCAAAGATAGTTTTTTAGAATTTGAAAATTAATTTTTAAAAATATAGAGGAGGGATGGGGACAATATATTTAAGGCAAGGGCTAACGCGCGGGAGCTCTATAGGCGGGAGCTGGCGTCGGTGCAAAAACGGCTCCCCATAAGAATAACATGGGGAAAAAGCGCCGATTGTGGGGTCTCTTTCCTGTTTACCCACTACTATACAATAACTTCTAAGTTGTTTACATGTGTTGTTTATTTAGTGTGGAGTTATTTTTGAACTCGTGGATTTCTGCAAAGGATGTATTAAAATTAATGCAAATTTTAAATGGGGGAAAATAAGGCAGGGGCCAAAAAGAAAATTTGTGTAGGGTAGGATCGGGCGTCGGCTCAAAAACTGATCCCCATAAGAATAACATGGGAAAAAAGCGCCGATTCTGGGGTCTCTTTCTGGTTTCACCACTACTTTGGTGATAAAATTTGGATTATCCTTAAGTGAATCCATGTTGACGATAAGTATTGTGTAGCGGTAGTAATACCTTATCATGACAAATTATACACATCGAGTCTTCAAGCTGCTACATTATATAATACTCTATTACTTTAAGGTGTGTATGTTGTTACTTTAAGGTAATTTGTTTCAAAGAAACAGATTAAGAAATAAAAATATGAAAATAAAAAAGATAATATATGTGTTTTTTATTAATTAGCAATAATACAAAGGACATTATAATTTAAATTACGACCCTTATACGCTTGCAACTTAAATGGTTAAGCACTATAAGTAAAGACAATTTTATTCTTCCTGCCATACAAAGCAACGTTTCCCGTTTAAAACATTCAATTCGGCGAAGACAATAAATTATGCACATTTCCACAAAATACTGAGTCTATGAGCTTAATAATCGGAACAGATCCGGTAAGTATTACAAACCTACATTACAGTGACTAGCGTAAAATGGATGAAATAAATCAGTGCGTTATTTACGACAAATATTGCAGTTAAACGTAAACTACAACCTAAATATCTACTTAAATGTGTACTTGCATAGTTAAAAGGAATACATCAGATATAATTGCATTTCTTTATGTGTCTTTGCACTGTGCAATAATTTAGAAACGGTCCTATTGGGCTGTTTGCTGGGTTTGCATCTGCTTAAATGTTCATAAAATAATCTATCTTACGAAAATATGGCCAACATTTATCTATTATAATTCTTATATTGGAAAAGTACATGTAAACCACAAAAAAAATACTAGCGATCACCAAGATGTTGAAATTAGACCAAAAATAATTCTACGTAAACCTAAAGTGGTGCACACGAATAATGGTTGTTTGCGTGAATTTTTGTTCCATCCTGCGTGAGCAGTTAATTACAAATGCATTTTACCTATTGCCCTTATGCTGAACTTCTCGAATAACCTATATTTCTCTCTCTCCCCCTCTTCCCTTCATCCGCCACTCCCCCTCACATCCAGGTTTATTTTTGTATGTGATGTTAAATGGATAAGAGAATGGTGTCACTATTCCAGTAGTCAGTGACATTTTTCATTTATATTAGTCCTGAAACATCTATTTTTGCTGTTGTGCTAGCATTTTGTTATTATATCAACTTTTAAATATACAATTCAATTAATTACTGTTCTTCCATAAGATTATCATTGAAACTATGAAAGCCTGTGGGGCGTAGCCCTGAGGGCTGGTGTAAGTTATAAGGTGTTTCTGCACATCTATACAACAATACCTTTCTAATGACGGTATGCTTGAATTTCTCCTACGATGTGAGAAAAAAGGGGGACAGTTGTGTGCTTTAATGATAACGTTCAAATTAGATATATCATATGCTAACATCCATATGATTAGCGTTACAAGCTAAACTATACTTTCCATTACTATCAGTGCCTGTTGCAAAAAGACGATCGCCTTGTAACCTTTTCAGGCAAAAAACAAACATAATAAACCTTTTAAATACCCTAGGGCAATCTCCACAAATTTATTTAGTTAAAACACTAATTATTTAATTAATTTTTCGTAATTAAAATATCATAAAAAGGCAAACACCGTTACGTAATAAGATAATCGTAAAGTAATCTGTAAGGTACCTGACTTGATATGAATAGCTATGAATGCGAATGTAAAAATCTATATCTATAAATTCGAAAAACCGATCATCCTGCAGGCTAAAGTTCTACAAATACTACCACGAAATTTGGCAGTGTACTCTTTCCATACCGTAGGTAGCCACTAAGAAAGGATTTTAAGAAATCCCCAAAGGGCTCCGCCCCACGGGGAGTCAAAGTTCCAATCCTGTGTTATTCTTATAGTCATCCACTTTAGTTTGATCTCTTGAGAATTAAAACAGCTGATCATGATTCTTAGTAGTTCCACGGGTTAACCACAGAATGCAGCACACACAACTGTTGTATTCCTGGGTGAAACCGGGTACGATAGCAGCTAGTAGAATATAAAATGTTAATTGTTTTATTATAAGTTATCTTTAATGACCTATTTCAAAAAACATATATTGCTCAGCCATTATTAATTATTACTATTTCTGTTATTATTTTTGCATGAATAAAATTACATTTTGGAGTTGTGTAAAATTACAGAGTGACCTTTCAAGATTTATAAGACTTATAACTTATAAATAAATTTGATGGAACACGTGGGAGCTTCAAAGACTCGCTTGATATAATGCCACACATATTATCAGTGAAATATGCTTTATCGCTTTAACTAAACAACAGATAAGCAAAGATATATTTGAGGGTGTAACTGACTGGCTTCCCAGTGCAGGTTTTCAGTGACTGCCATCCCGGGCACTTACGTTCAATATATTGTGACTGGCTTAGCAGTACAAACTTTACGTGACTGGCCTTCCCGGCAAAAACACCGGTGACTGGCTTAGCATAGGAAATTTTACGTATATAAAGTTTTTATTTTTGTAATATATACGACATATATACAATCGGAAATGGCCAATGACAATATTTGAGCAAATACAAAAATATATATATCGCATATTTTCCAAGTATATGTGGGGGTGTTACTGACTGCATTCCCCGAGTATAATTTCAGTGACTGGCTCTCCGGGCATAGCCGTGTATATATATATATATATATATATATTATAGTTTCGGATCAAAGGTATAGGTATTTTATTCTGGAAAGAGGAGTTTTGATTTGATATTGAAGTGAATTTGTTGAACATAGTTTTAAAATTTAATATTGGGATATTGGATATTGCAGTACGCGTCATGCATTAAGTACTTTATTTGTTCATTTGTTAGAGTTTGGATGCAGTACGGGTACAGTTATAAACATCATGTAAATCTTTATCAAATACAGTATTTCAGTGTTAATTTAATGTTCCAATATTGCCATGTTTGTCGTTAGTAAAGCTAGTTGAAATATTAAATTTAATAGTATCTATATTTAAGGAATTTTCCGGCAAAATTACACTGAAAAGTTAAAGATACTGAAGTCGGTAAAACAATTAGAGTGAACTTTGTACTTTGAGTATTGTGCGATACGCTCCGCACAGCATTCAATATGTAATACTGTTTATATCAGTATGCAGAAAGACAATCTAGGAAACAGTAGTTTTTTTTATAAAATATGGTTTGTAATAACTGCGGAGGATATAGCACATTATCTTATTAACAATTCATTTTATTACATGGCGATCTGTATGCAACAGCAAAATAAAACAGGCCATGATTATTTTACTGCATAGATAATTGTATTTATTGAGTAAATAATAACTACGTGGCATTTTGTTAATATTGGTTAAGTTGTAATAGATTGTTTTAAAAGAATAATTAAATTATATTATTTTATTAATGCGACTTAGAAAAACCTCTATAGTTTTAAACTTATCAGCACACAATAAATACATTGTTAGCCTTAACTGAAGACTACAGTTAGAACAATCTTATTTCATCCTGCTTCATCCCTAATAATAATGTTTTAAACTTATCAGCACACAATAAATACATTGTTAGCCTTAACTGAAGACTACAGTTAGAACAATCTTATTTCATCCTGCTTCATCCCTAATAATAATGTTTTAAACTTATCAGCACACAATAAATACATTGTTAGCCTTAACTGAAGACTACAGTTAGAACAATCTTATTTCATCCTGCTTCATCCCTAATAATAATGTTTTAAACTTATCAGCACACAATAAATACTTTGTTAGCCTTAACTGAAGACTACAGTTAGAACAATCTTATTTCATCCTGCTTCATCCCTAATAATAATGTTTTAAACTTATCAGCACACAATAAATACTTTGTTAGCCTTAACTGAAGACTACAGTTAGAACAATCTTATTTCATCCTGCTTCATCCCTAATAATAATGTTTTAAACTTATCAGCACACAATAAATACATTGTTAGCCTTAACTGTAGACTACAGTTAGAACAATCTTATTTCATCCTGCTTCATCCCTAATAATAATGTTTTAAACTTATCAGCACACAATAAATACATTGTTAGCCTTAACTGAAGACTACAGTTAGAACAATCTTATTTCATCCTGCTTCATCCCTAATAATAATGTTTTAAACTCCTCTCGTACGCATTTAAAACGATCATTTACCTTAACATAAAAGGTATCTAATAAAATTTAGGGTTCAATCAGCAAAAAAACCTCTATTATCACTTATTGCCAGGGTTCAAAGCGTTCTGAGGTACCTGGTTCTGTTATTTCTGCACTAAATTGGTGCGTAAAACTTGTAGGAAAAAACTTAGTTGTTAGCTAAACCAGGTTATTGTATGCACTTAATGTACACAATTATTTAACATACATTTATAGTTTGGACACAAGATATTTCTGGTTTTAAAAAAAAGGGCTGTGGTTTTTTAAGTAACATTTGTGTTTTAGAAGAGCCAAACTTTCTGAGCGCACTTGTACCTCCTTTGAAATATAGCCCGTCTTCCCTTATTCGTCACTGTTTCAGTTTTCGTTTTGTATAATAAGGTTGGACACCGTATGGTTAAACAACTTTAAATAATTCTTTAATAAAATTAAAGTCTACTTTTATATATATAAATATTCTCTTACGAAATAAATACAAATTGCAATTAATAACCGCTTTTTATTATCTATTAGGATTTGAAGTAGAATAAACTTTTAAAAGGTCTAGTGTTTGTCAAAATTTTAATTACCAGTTTGAACTTATAGATATTCTTTTTATTATAAATTTTGAGTCACTCTTTAAATTTGAATATCGTGCGGAATGCAAGATAAAGCTTAATACTCTTAAGTTTACAACATATTATAAGTAGATATCTAGTGAATTCTTCCTATTAATATATATATAATTTGATATTGGAATTAAAATTATCTCTATAACAGTTAATATAATAGTTCTATATTGCTGTCATATAGCAGTGATTAAATCATAGGTTGATCGAAATGCGTACAAAATATATCAGCTAATCCTCAATATAGTGCTGGATGGTTAAAGAACGGTAACATATGCATAGTTCATAGTGTATTAGTAAGAAATTGTATGAGACGGGCTTATGTCTTGGACAAAGACGTAAAATGGAGCGGAACCAGAAAGAGTCGGCACTCCTGTGAATATTTCTGTTCGTCTGTCTTTAGGTGTCTGACATATTTACAAACAATAGTCGAACCAACAAAACATACACTAACAATATCGACAAAGGAAACATATTGAAATTATTCTTTGTTCATCATTCAAGTACGGATGGGGTTTAATTCCGTAGTAATATATTTATTTCAGTTGGTTGATGTTTTTTAAATAACAAATTAAAATTAATTCTTAACTAAATTACACAAATAACCTGTAGAAAAAATTATGGATATTCATTGCTCGTTCTAAATTTCAAAACGGTTACAATGAATTCACACGCGTTCGCGTTAGATAACATCTTTAAAGTATAAGTGCTCTAAATCAATCACTCAATCACAATCCAAAATTTGAAACAGGTGAGAATTTGAGCAGAAATAATATCGCTACTGAATTAAGGTTAAGGTTCCAAGAGAGCCAAAGGAAATATCAGTGGGTGGCCGGCAAGCACGCCGTATTTATGCTGGCATCATTTCAGCGTCCGAAAAGTGTACTAAAGAGTATATGTATAATTATATTTACAGGGTGTCCTGTAAGTTAACTCTCTGGGAAAAAGTAGATAGCACTATTCCTGAAATATGAAGTTCAATTTAAATTATACATACGGACAGACTGACGGAAAACTATGAACCATGTTTATATGGTAAATAAACGGTATCAGGAAACTGACACATACTTTCTCCCTTTCAGCCCAACTTTAATGAATAAATTACTTTTTATTTACTAAATATAGAATACAAAGCACGGTCGAATGTACAGAAAATCTTGTAAACAAGTTGTTTCCAAAAACATCCACCCAAATCCTTGCTATTGCTACACTCGTGGTTTTAAGAGGGGAAATGACCCCTATTCCCCCCCAGGTTTATTAAGGGGGCAACATATTTCGAATTTCCTCTGTTGGCCAATGCTAACTTGACAAGCATGTCGAGTTTGAATGAAATTGATCAGTAAATAAGAGAGAAATAGTAATTTTTGTATTCCCCATAAGAATAACATTGGACAACGTACTGCGTTTACCGCAAAATTAAAATTCCAATTTTCTCCTCAACCAGAAATTGTAGAATAGTAATTCAAAATACTGAATTATTTAGTTTTTTTAGCTCTTTTTAATGGTGAATAGTAATATTTTTGTATGTTTATGTTTTTTTATGAAAAATCAAAAAAACTGAATTTTTAATGTTTTAAGTCCTGTAATTTCTGAACCCGCATTTTTACAGAAATGCGGGTGGTGTCATTTTGTTGGAAAACTAAAGTTCTACAAACGACCAAAGTTTAATCAAAATCGTTAGAGCCGATTTTGAGAAATTTGGATTTTTCATGATTTTTGGCGGTTTTTGGGGGATAATTACCCTTAAAAATAAAAAATTCAAAAAAATGAAAAAAAAGCCTGGAGATATCGTGGATTAGTACCTACATTCCAAATTTCATAAAAATCGGCCCATTGGTTAGGGCTCTAGCTCTGTACACATCCACACAGACACACACACACACACACACACACACACACACACACACACACACACACACACACACACACACACACGGACACACACACACACACACACAGACAGTCATCACGTAAAAACCACTTTTTTGGGTTCAGGGAGCACCAAAACGAATATTTCCACCAACAACTCAAATTCGAAAATTTTGACGAAAACAATACTTTCTCCATATACTATGTATAGGGGGAGAAAGTAAAAGTGTTTGTCTTGGTCAAAGATATAACGCTATGTATCTTTGCACAGAGAGTTACGGAACACCCTGTAATAAACAATACAATTATTTATTTCCATACAAAAATCATCATTACATATTGCATTATATCCTGGAAAAACATAGCCATTTTTATCTCGTAGTGTTGGCCAGCAATATAAACATAACTACTTGATTATTTTGTCTACCTAGACAGTACTGTGTAACTAAGCGGACTACTATATGTAGTTACTTGTGATATACACAAATAATATACAGGATATTCGGAAAAAACGTTCCAATACTTTAAGATGTTTTTGTACACACAAAAATAAGCAAAAGAGTTTCTAAGTACTTATGTCTTAAAACTTACAGTTTCCCGTCTATCTGTTTGAATGTGTTTTGTACATAATTTAACATTTAATTTAAAACTTGGTACATGAATAATGACTGATAGGCACTAATTTGTATGGAGTATCTAGTTTATACTTTGCACCAATTCAAAATGGCAGCCATTTTTGTTTTTAAAAGATGAATATCTTTAAAACCGTAATATTTTGGATATCTGAAAGAATACAAAAGTTGTGTCATTTTGTCCAGAAAATAATGACATGAAGATTTGAACTATAGAATTATAATTAACTGAGTACTTGTGTTTTGTATAAGTCAAAACACGCTCTTTTGCCATTTATAGACTAAAAAATCATGTTTTAACTTATAAATATGTATACATATATATATATTATCGTATGAAGGATAAATAAAACGTTATTTATTACTTATTTATGAATGTATTTTTATTAAACTTGGCTTTCTGCAGTATTGAGACACATATTGGAAATTCGCGCAGTGTGCAGGTTTGCTGCAATGGGGGTATTTTTTGCTGTTTTGCTGTTTTTGCTGCTTCCGTGATAAAAATTCTATTTACTATCAGATAACATTATAGGAAAGGTTTTAACAAATATTTTAACAAATGGACATTTGTGTTATCTAAACCAGATGGCTTTAAATTATTTAAACTATTTATTAATTCAAATATTTCACCTTCATCAGTTGATTGAAGGAGCAAGGGACACAGATCAGCTGTTAACGCAACCACTCCCCACCCAAGGCCGACTCGCCCCACCCCACAGCAACACAGCTGTTCGTGGATAGTTACAAGATATTTAATAATTGCGTTTAAAATCAGCTGTGCATCCTCAATGTTAACCTATCAATATAGGTTTTTGTTTTGACACCAGTGAGATTGTGAATTATTGTCCTCTTGAATTCACATTAAATCCCGTGAGTAAATTACCGAAATATTGCTTGTTAGTTTTATTAATTAATTATATTTGCAAAATTGTATGTGTAATTATTTTAGTAATAATGAAAAATAACCTTTCTGTATTTTACAATTAAATCCAATTCCACAACATAGTTTAAACCAAACGCGTACAACGTTTTGAAAGGAACAAACAATGAATGAATACAATGTGAATATATGTTTTAGCTATACTGTTTTTAATTAAGTATAATTTGTTTTGTAAAATTTAGTTGCGTAGATAAAATTATAAATAAAACTTTATAAAAAGTATACTTGCACCACTTAATAAAATAGAAAAAATAAAACATATTCTTTATCCACTATTTTTAACAGTCTATTTTTGTGTGTGTTCATATAGAAGGATTTTTTTATCTAGCGAGCATAGGATGCGAGTGTTAATAAATCACTATAAAGGCAAACGCATTTGCTTGCGTAATTTGTAAGGTAAATGACTTAAACTTTAAGGTAAATGACTTAAAAAATAATGACTTAACAGTTAAGAATGTGAAAGATGCCTTTTGTAGCCTTGTTACGGACTAAGAGCGGCTGATTCATTAATTAACAGGCTAATAACTTATGATAGCTTGACCAAGTTTCTAACCTTCACATCTTGCTTTGATTATTTCAGGATCGACTTGGTGAACCTCAGTTGAGAGGGTCGCTCTCTATCCACTACGGTACCCAGCTAATTATATTACAAGTATTAAAGAGCTTATCGTGAAACACGGTTTAGAACCATAATTTTGCGTTGTAAGGGTTAAACCCGTGTCCTTTTCAATGGAGGTCCAAGACGGCAACAATCACTTTTAAATTTTCAAAACATAAAATTATTGTTGAATATTAACTTTGATTCGAAGATAAATGCGTTTTGAGTTTAAATATGACGAGGCAATCAGTATGCATTGCTTGTCAAAGGACAATTTGTGTTCTAAACTGTATGCAAATTTGGGCTTTATTGTAATCATTTCGGCAAGACTGCTGATGAATTTCGCATGTTTCCCGTCAGATCGACCGGTCGTCGTGTTATTCCCGATTGATTATGCTAATCGCTAACGGTAATTGATTTGTTTATGAGTTACTCATGTTGGATGAGTTTACTAGTCTGACATGTAATGAGGACAAATCGATTAGTAGGGTAGGGCTTTACCGCGTTATCTCATAATTCGTTTAAAGTCAATATTTTGTAACGCCATTCTTCGTAATCATACGTCTTACGAAACAGAAGGTCTAACCTAGGTTACAAGACAATTACATTACACCAAACATTCACAAATATTTGTGTACATTTACATTGGGCTCCAAGCACAGAGTATTACAGGGATCACAATATAACCAAACAGAACACAGAATAGGTGAAATAGGGTAGAATAATAATTAAGAATTTGTTATTATGACCATAAAAGCTCATTAAATCATCAGTGGCAAGTATGGACATTAATTATTGACCCTCTATTTTTCCTGTCATTAGTAGCCAGCTGAATTTGTATTACTAAATAGTTCAGTATTTGTACAAAATATGTTGAAAAGTATAATCAAAATGTGTTGAAAGCTCATAATCATTATAACCTTTACATCAACTATCAACAACTCCTTGCATGCAGCACTGTTTATTCCGTGTCCCAAAAGTTGGCTACATTGTAAACACTAAATAGGTTGTTGTATTTGCTCTTGCTGTTGTTGATCACATATTGTTTTAATTTTCATTCATTGCTGTTTTATCTAAATATGGTTTCTAGAGATTGTTATGCATGTGGTGTTGTCTTAATTAACTTATTTATTTAATACAAATGTATTGCTCGTTAGCAGTTTAAATGCTAGGGGAAGTTTCAATTAAATTTAGATGAGTAGGTCCTTCAATAAACCAGTATTATATTTTTATTGTTATTTTAATTTATTCATAAACGGTGAACGCCATTTCATAAAAAAGTATGATATATGGCAACAATAACAATAATTATTGTGCTAGGAGCTGAATGATAAGTAGCGGAATGTGCTAGAAGCAGAAACATCAGGTAGGTAGTTAGGTAGGCAGGTAGATGTAACAAAACCTACGTGGTTATAGTATTGATGTTCTGTAATGCACTTTGATGGGATTGATGTTGTTCGTGTCTCTTAACATTTACCATACCCTCCCTGCAAACTAATAACCACTTTGATAGCTGGACTGTCACGTAAACATTTAGCCATTTTAGCCACCGGTAGTCGATAATGTAGATGTAAAGTCAGCTTACCTGGATGGTGCCATTACCTTACCAACAGTTTTAAAGCTAGTCATTTAAGTACGCCATTTCGCAGTGCATCTGGAGTGTAATTGAGTTGCAATGCTCAAACAGGCGGGTATTAGATTCACCCCTCAATAAGGAAAGCGGATTCGCTACCATTAAAGAAAGGCGAGTGAACAAGGTCATTGTATCTGACCCTGAAAGGGATACGCTATTCGCAGCTCAGAATCCGTTTTTGCATACTATAAAATAAACTAGATTTATTCAAGAAAGATTTACCCTTCTAAAGTTAATTATGTTACAGAAGCTCTCAGAGTGGATAACTTGTTTGGTTTTACAACTGTTATAACTTATACCAACAGTAATAGTTATATGGAAAACTAACTGATAAACTGATAGGGGTTGGGATATGATTTTTCATTGGGGCATGCGTAGTTTGGACCCCATCCGAATTATTCTTTACGGTATTGCAAAATAAGTCTATATGATAAATCATTGTGGTGTAATGATTGCAGTGCGTGTCTTTGGTCCACAAGGCCCCGGGTTCAGTCCCTACCAACTACGAAGCTCTAGATGTGTCATAATCCGTGTCCTGGTGGTTTGGAACTAACCTAAAACTGCAAACCAACTTTCTAGAAAAAAATGTAAAGGTGTAGAGAGCTATTGGTGTATAGCAGAACTCTTCAAATTAAAATAGAAGTATCCATTAAAAGCCGTAGGATAAACGTAAATATACTATTTCAGTAATTTTCTATGAGTAAAGTTATACTCAATCTCAAGTGTTTCGGGGATGCACTGAATTTTATTAAAATTAAAATAAATTTGCAAATAGTTTTAGTTGTTGAAGTTACAGGCGTAGTCTTAGGGTCCGGCAAAGCCGCGGGGGTCTTTTATATAGATGCACGTGACTGCCCACGTGTCTCAACCGCACGTGACCCGTCAACTACAGGTATAGTCACTTAGAATAAAACTAAATATAGTAATATTAACCTAAATTTTGTGGATATCATAAAATTTATTAGTGTATTTCCTATGGAAAGTGAACTATTAGCATGACCCGCACGGTGGAACTTAAGCCCGGGACCACCATAGAATTTCCTAACGTGACCCCTGAACACGTTTTGGGGGTTCGTTCAAAATTTTATATATATTTATATATATGTGTGTGTGTGTGTGTGTGTGTGTGTGTGTGTGTGTGTGTGTGTGTGTGTGTGTGTGTGTGTATGCACTCTAGCGGTCGCATTTTTGGTCCGATTTACTTCAAATTTGGTAGGGACGTTCCTTTCTGTAATCAGTTGGACAAGTTCGTTGGGCAAATCAATTGGAAAACTCTAAACCTTTTTTGGGGATTAATCTTTTAAATTTAGAGTTTATGGGCCCAAAAAGGGTCAGAAAATCCCCGGATATAAAATTGACGAATGTAAAAAGATGGGAATTAGTGTGGCGAAACTTTTAAGCCCTCTTTCGTCATTATAGCTTATATATTTACCGAGTTATTAAAGGAAATGTGTATTGACCAAACACAGTACGTTGTCTTATGGGGGTTTTACATTAGAAAAGCCTGTTATTCGTTTGTTGGTGTACTTTTATCATCCCCAACAACCTCACGCCTACTTTAAAGCCTGACTGGACCTTATCCTAACTTTATAATACGCAAAATTGTATTCCCAGCATTGCAGATAAATAGAACCAGGAGCATCAGAACAGCCAAAAAATCAATATTTTCAGATTAAATAAAAATTGGAATAATTGTATGTTTTTAACTGATTTTGAGTTTTTATAGGTTTTATGTTGAAATTCACTTCCCTCACGTCAGCGTGCTGCGTGCGATCTCGTTTTTACTTTAGGAAAGTATTTAAGACAGAAGTCGTCAATGTTAGACAACTCTTTGAACCGGCATTTTAAACCTTTTGCAAAATTTTATTTAAATTTTGATTTGTGCATGTTCTTACACTTACACGCGAAATTTACTTGGAAAAAAGTTTTGAAGTAATTTTGACATCCTTATTTACTAATAAACGGAACCATTCATTGCATTTGAAAAAAGAAAGAGGAATACGTTGCATTTATTTCTTTGAATATCTTTGAGTTCGCTTAAAGATTGGGGAAATGTAATATTTAGAGGCGTTTTAAACATAATAGCATTTTACAGCATAATACCCATTATACCGCTCTATTCAGTGGCGGTGCGTTTCATTAAAACCTGTTGCGCGACAAGCTTTTCCTAATTGCTTTGGTTTTCCTTTTTTGGAAATATTAAGTTATTACATGATTACGCCTCAAAAATATAAACGAAATTGTATATAAAATGTTTGTTTACAAAAAATATAATATCGAGTATTAAATAACTAATAAATAATACTTATAGAATTTTACTAGGAGATCTGTTACAATCTGCAAACGATTATTGCACCAAAAAAATAATTAAAAAAACACTCAGAATGTCCCTTATCCTTTTGGGCACACTTCTTATCTTATCATTACTTCTTGGGTCAAGACTATCCTATCCTATACTCTAATATGAGCAAGGTTTGCTTGCTTGCTTGCGACACAGATCTCAAAAACGGCTCCAACGATTTCCTTCAAATGTTCGAAATAAATAATTTCTGGGATGAAAATAAGTTCTAGACAGGCCTCATCCCCAGGAAAAATCAAATAACATAAAAAAACTAAAATGAAAAGTAAAAAAATTAACATTGGGCTTATGGAGTTTCAAATCAAAACAAAAGAATTGTAACAGCTGTTCATAATCAACCAGGGAACTGTCAAAGTAATACTCATGTTGTTTAGGATTATTAACATATGGTTTCCTGAGAGCAGAGATTAAAAGATTTGAGTTAAGATTACATATACAGAGTAGTAAAATAAATCAACGGGACATTGAGCTATAAATAAGAACTGGAGGGACCTTAAAAATGTAGAAAAGAGGCAAATGAATAATACAAATATGATTATCAGTAGGGGGAAGTGGTGAAATATTACTCCGAGTCATCTAAACAAACTGACTGTTCTTCCCCCGAGCAAAGCTCGGCCCCCCAGGTACTATATTTTACAATATGAACATAGGTTTCGGTACCTAGTTTCCCATTTGTTCGTATGTACGTGTGATTTACTAAAATAATGATATTATAACAACTATTGAGCCGATTTTAACAAAACTTTGGTAAACATTTTTTCAAAGTTCGATTGGAATATCAGCTGCTTTTCCATTGCGTATTTTCATGTTGTATCAAATAATTTGTTGCTGCAGTATCGTGAAAAATAGTGTTCAAAACTCGTGGGAAAATGATTTTCCTGGTGCTTGTTCTCTTTAAATTGCTCGTCTACGACTCGCAATTTAAATACGACTCGCACCAGGAAATATCACACTTTTCCACTAGTTGTGAACTATGCTATATCGTGATCCAACAACACAAAGACTATGGTGTAACTATTGTCGAAAATTTGAAAATGGTAGCCATTTAAATTATTCTAACTTAACTCAAGAACTAACAATTTTACATACACATTAACATGGATTATTTGTTTTAGTAATCTTGGTGACAAATCTAATGACACTTAAAATATGATGTTGAATTATAAATAACCATGCTGCTGCAGTTAGTATGACCGGATGCAGCATGTCTTGTGTCTCTCTACAATTGGCTAACAATACAGCAATGTAATTAATAAGAACTCATATATTTCTGTAATATGTATTGTTCATTTGGTTTATGTGCTTGAAAAAAAAACATGCCAGTAATTAAACACCTTATTTGGGCATATGGGGAGAAGAATAAATAACAATTTATCTAAAAGTAATAATGTTACTGTTGAATGTTACTATGATAAATAACAGTATAGTACGTAGACAGTATGATAATTTCACAAAACGTTAGCTGTTTACTGCCATAAATTAGTCATCTGTTGTTTATCATAACATAATCATATGTTTACTGTCGCATGTCAGCAATAACATTGTTGTACATAAAAAAAGGTTCATTTGAGTTGTTAAGACCAGATGTTTAACTATATTAGACTTATCTGAGTTGTCATTTACTGTATTTTTCTTTAAATTAATATCTACAAGACAGAGGAGTACAGTGAGTAAAATTACTATTTATCGAGTTACTTATGTTAGAATATGGCCATTTTGAAATCGTCATAGATTATTACACCATAATCTTTGTGTTGGTAATACCTAATGCATTGCAGAGTTGACCAAAGTTTGGTTGGATTAGGTTCAGTGGTTAAGAATACGTTGTTTAGGAATAATACAAACATGCAGGCATATTGAAACCAAGCACTGGAGGCCCACGTTTGTATAGTAACATATGTTTGTCTTGGCCTTGAGAACAATGCTACAAAGCATGTCCAGAGAGTTACGGGACATCTTGTATATTATTAAAATTTAGTTCTTAAAATTGAAATCATAAATTTAAGAAACGTTTAACAAATTAAGTTAATTGTACATTAATGTTTAATAATAATGTTTTGAAATAATTAGATTAAATTTTACATTAAATGAGTTTCAAAATGCTTCTGATCTGAGAAAAATGTTAATTAAACCAATAGTTGATATTGAGTTTGGGATGTAAGACGGCCATGTGAATGTCCAATGTAATATCATATTGACCAGACAGGTTGTTTGCCCCGTGTAACCATGACAACGAGTTACTTGTCAATGACATCGACATTTTAACGAACTTGTAGACCGGACATCGCTTATAAAACGCTTCTCTTGTAGCTTGCTTGTGATGTTGGGCGAACTTTCAAGCGTGTAAAGGTTCGGCGAGTTACGAAAATTAAATTTAGTTTTACTACACTTATTTGTTCCATAACTTTTCTTTTATGTATTACTTTAGACCTACTTTTTAAAAAGCTCCACATTCCTGAAATATCTCGAAGAATATAAAGGTATAAGATATCACCCTAAATCATACTAGTGCGGGAAGATAATTTGTATTTATGTGTTAAGAGCGTAAAGTAGGCCTTTCTCGCTTCAGAAAAACCGGGGTGCGCATTGATTTTCCGAAAATGAGAAAGACACTTTACACACGAAATTCATATAAGATTTATCCTTCAATTGAGTTTTAGATACCCCACAACATAAAAAACTTTCGTCCATTTTGGCTAAATTCACTAAATTGAGGTTATAAAAACCGAGTCAGTGAGCTCGGGCCAAAGCAACAGTCTATCAGCTCTTTATCACCGCCAGCGAGCGGAGAAGTAAGTAACAGCGAGCGAAAAATACTTTTTCACTTAAAATTACCAAACACTTGCACTTGCACTTTGGGGAAATAATAGTTTCGTTCAAAAGGCAAAAGGCGCCTTTGTGGTTCATTTTTGTCTGTAAAGTGTACATGGAGAACGATTTTTTAATGAGTTCCATATATGGACACCGGCTCGCAAAATAAAACATTGTCAATCTTTATAACGGATGTTGAATGCAAGGTATGTACTCCATATAAGAATCACAACACAATCCGTACAATTTCAAGAAAGCCCGAGGTGGTGGGCATGTGGAGGCAGAAATTAATGATGCTCATGATGTCTTACGTTAAGAACTTATTTTCACTACAAATTATCTCGATTTAAAGAAATAGGTAGTCTGTTAGTGAATTCCCCCTATAGGGAAGAAGATATTACCGTAGTCGGCATGGTAAGACCTAGGCCCGGGACCATGATAACTTTTCGTTTTGAGGTCCCCAGACCCCAAAAACACCATTCATTTGAAACAGTATATATATATAAAAAAAGATCTTAAAAAAAGGGTGTTTGTTTTTTAAAATGTTAATATTATTATTATTATATATATATATATATATATATATATATATATATACACACACACACACACACACACATATAGGTGTCCGTGGGGGCGATAACTCTCGTAAAAAAGGTCCGATTTTGATGAAATTTGGTATAAACTGGTAAAGCAGCATTTATGACTTTAAGTTCGAAAACCAGACCGATCGCCCCATCTGAAGTGGTATTTTGGGAGGGGGGGTTTGTACCCCAAACATTGTTTTTTTGAAGTTTTTAAAGTAATAATTATTGAAATAAAATTTTAGTTTTCACCATTTGATTCAGATTAAAAAAACACACAATTTGGTGTTTTGATTATTTCTCTACATCAATTGGTTACAGAGATATTGAAAGTGCTAAACACAATATGTTGTCCAATGTTATTCTTATGGAGAATAAGAAAAAAATTATATCTTGCTTATTTATGAACGTATACTAACGAAACTTGGTTTACAGCGTCATCTGGTTGTGGTCTATTGTTGTTTGCACAAAAAAGCAATTTTTAAGGATTATTCCCGTAGCAGAAAACCTGTGTACTCAGCCCCCATGTTATTCTTATGGAGAATAAGTAAAATGTAATGTCTCCCTTAATTATGAACATAAATTAATAAAACTTGGTATATGGCTTCACATAGTTGAGTTATTGATGTTGACATAAAAACAATTTTTTTGTGCCGTTCTGCAGCAAACCTGCGTACTCATCCCATGTTATTCTTATGGAGAATAATTACAATTTTATAAATCGCTTATTTATGAATGAATATTTATCGAACTTGGTATGTGGCTTCAGTTAATTGAATTATATTTATATTTGCACAAACACCAATTGTTTGTGATCCTTGTTTCAGCAAACCTACGTACTCATCCCCAATGTTATTCTTATGGAGAATAATTAAAATTGTATATATCGCTTATTTATGAATATATTTTTATGCAACTTGGTATGCGGCTTTATGTAGTATTAAGACATATATTATGCATTGGAAATTCGCTTAGTATGCAGGTTTGCTGCGACGGGGGTATTTTATTATTTGTTTCAGTTAAAATATTATATGCAATTTTAATCCAATAGCTTATCAGTTGCAATTTTATAGGACAAAAAATGCACACGAAGATTAAAGGAATAACTTTCACATAGATTGTTATTGTCATCTTGTGACCGCTGACGCTGGCGGCTCGTTGACACAGTATTCGGATTCCCACTCCAACAGTTCTTATTTGTTTACATATAGTAAAAACTCTTCAACAAACAACTGTTATTTTAACATTTCATGTTAGAGGCATAGTACTGAAGCTTTATACTATGACTATCACATCTACATCTCAAATAAAATCGGCTATTTTATAAGCCATAATTATTCCTTCGGGGAAATTAGTAATTCTAAGGGAGAAAAAGTGATCTTGAGTTAATGGAATATAAACGAAAAGCTCCATTCATATTTTACTAAAAGCAGAATATGCGTAATCATTATGGCCCTTATATAAATAAAGGTTTTAATTAGTGTTTAAAACCTATTAGCAACGTAAATACACGTTAACACTAGATAATCATACGAGCAATCAAATTTGTTTATCCATTTCGGGGTTCAAATTAAGTTGTCAATCGAATAATCACAGTTTTCAATCAGATCTGCTATTTTAACGACTCGTCCCCTCACCCCCTGTTCATTTGTCTGCCCCCCGCAGAGAAACTACCCCAGTGGCCGTCCACGCCGCAGGGGCCTTGTATTGCCGCACGTGACTGTACACGTGCCTCTCAGCACGCGGCTACTCATCACTGGGTACAGTCGCTTTCAATAAAACTATATTTGCTTAAAGTACCGTCTTCAAACACAAGTCTACATCAAGAAGTTGTAGCTTTGTTCGAGATCACATACACAACAACTTTTCTACTCTACCATCAAATAAAACAGGACCCTGTAGTGTAATAGGTAGAAAAATAAATATTTTATTTTATTTTTGTAGATTGTGATGTGTAATTTTTTTACAGGTTTTTCTTTGCAGTGGAATTTCGTGTATCGGTTCAGGAGTTTTATTTGCAGGTAAGCTATATTTTATACTGAATGGAATTGCCGGTGACCCCTAGACTTTATATTAACAACTAAACCCGTGCTTTACCTCTGTCAATAGTTCAATGAAGAAGTTGTATTATACTGAGCTATTTTCTTACGAAATCTATTGGAAACTAATAAGAATAGTGTACGAGATAAAATAAATGATTTAACTTGAATTATAATTTTATTTTATAGTTTTAAACATCATGACTTAAGACTTAACTTTCCTGTTGCAAGTTTATTAAACGTTATATAGATCTGCCAGGTAAAATGTCATCAATATTAAGATTGGGTGCGAATAATGTATGCCTCAAGGTTGTTTTTTTCACTTAATAATTTTTATTAAAATAAAATTTTAATTACCATTGGATTCAGCTTAAAACACCATTGCTCTACGTCATCAACTTGTTACCCAGATATTGAAGTGCTAAAAACAGGGCGTTATCCAATGTAATTATTATGGAGGAAAAGTAAAATTGAGAATATATATTTATACAATTTGGTATATTGCTTAATTTGGGTGCGCTCTATTAATATCCACATAAAAAAACCTCCACAGCAGCAAACCTGCATACACAGTCCTATGTAAACATATGTAAATTCCATATTATTCTTATTGGGAATAAGTACAATGCGATATCTCTATTGCTTATAACCATAATTTTGTGAAAATAAGTGCCTACATGTGGTTATGGTATATTTATATTTGCATGAAACCTCATTTTTATTTATTTTTTAATCCTCTGTTCATTGTTTTTCTTATGGAGGATAAGTAACGTCTTATATCTCACTAATTTATCAACATATTTTTATTAAAACTAGGTGAGCTGATTTATGTGGTGGCGAGGATATATATTTGCATCGGAAATCCGCTGAGTACGCAGGTTTAATGCGGCGGGGGGTATTTTTTGTAACAGTAAAACACGAAAAGTATAGAAAAAATTCAAATTCGTTGAATGCAAGTAAGGGCATGGTACAGTAAATTTGTGTAAAATATATGTCAAGATCGAAGCGCCGGCGCCGCGCCGTGGATGGCTGCGCTGTAATGTACACCACATGGTGACAGTTATTCCTGGCCGAACGTACTGACACTGGACAGTAGATCAAAGGCTTAGTTTTATTGAATCCATCAACATATGGTCGGTGGCTCTGCCAAGCGTCCACTCCTGCTACTAATTATATACAGTTAGCCCCTACACTACCAGCTGTTTTGAATATTCAAAAACGTTTCCAGCAGTGAAAAAACAGCTTTGATGGAAATCGGTGGTTTCAATTAAGAAAACCTGATAAACGGTATTTAGCTTTTAAATTATTTTATATTGCAATATGACACAACGCCAATATTAAAAAAGGTAAAATCTGTGGAAAAGCAACAGAATTATCAATAATATTACTAAAGTTGCGCTACACGTTTTAAATAGTTGACATTTTGACTTTACTGCGTTACAATGTGTTTACAATACTAAGAAAACTTCTCCATTAAGTAAAGGCTACTTAACTGTAAGTGAACTCTAAATGTTAGAATTGTTAATTTAAAAATGAGAGGAGTTTTATCAACTCCCTAAATGTAGAGTGAGTAGGAAGCTGAAAAGCGATATGTAAAGTAAAACTAAATTTTGATAAAACAACGAATCCATTGTTACTATTGTAGTCGTTATCATAAAATAATTCTTTTTCATTGATGTTTCAATTAACTGTAATATTATTATTAGTAAAACTAGTAATTTACTAAAACTATAAATTTTGTGAATATGGATTTCGCTAAACAAATAATTTGTCCTAAAACACAATTCTTTCAATAACACAATAAAAATAATAACATAACATTTGCTTGAATTGTCTTCTTAGTGAATAGTATCACAACAAATCCTTTACCGACGTTGGTATGGCAATTGAGTATTTTAATAACCATCATAATATCTCTGAATGTTGTAAATCTCCAATATTTATTTGTATTGTACTAATAATCCGGTTAAAAAACAACAGTGAGTTGTAATTTAATTCGCATTTTAAGGAAGAAAGTCTTTTTAAAAGATCTTTAGAGGTTTAAGACACAATGCCTTTGTTTAAAATAACATGATCCCCTATTATGCTGTGCATTCAATGGGGACGATGTTTCACTAATGCCTGTTGCACGACAAGCTGTCCTAATTGCTTGCCTCTTTTTAGAAAATATACAATGCATCGCGGTGCTTTCGTGCAACCAAGGTAATTAATTATTATCTGGAAGACGTGGTGTTTAATTACTCTAAATTAAAATTATAGTTTAAAATATGAACACATTTCGCTAGAGTTTTAGTATGTTTTGTACTATAAAGACTGTTTTGTCTTTGCTACTACTAGGATGTAGCAGATCTAAATTATGAAAACAGTAAAATTTTACAGACAGTTTTTTTTTCATGTAACGACGAAAATGTAGTGCAGGAAGTGTAGGTATTGTAGGTAAATTAAGATAATGCAGAGATCATGTAGAGTACAAAGAGTTTTCAGTCATTAAATATTATTTGATCAAGCTATTACTATAGGGTACATTGCACATCTTTGCCAAATTGTGTTATACGTAAAACAACTATGGTATTTTAAAAGGTTGGAATTATTTTACGAAAAGCCCTTTCCAAACTGAGCACATATTTTTGTTCATCTGATTGTTTTCCGTATGGTGGGCTACTCCAGTTGTTATTATAACTTAATCCTTCTTTAGTGTTTTTCAAAGGTAACATTATCCCTGCATTATGTCCGCTCTATTTGAATTGCCATTTAATGTCTCTACACTCTTCTGACAAAACCCACATTTTGTTACTTTAACAATCGAGTGTTACTTTGACAGTCGAATACTGTAGTTGGTTTTCAACCGCTGTTGGGATTATTTAATTTGTATACAATATACCAGATGCGAATTGTCAATTCTATTAAATTTACAAACTTGTTATTTCACAAAATTAAATCTTGGAATGGGGTTATTCTAGGACAGATTTTAATTCATAAATTAATTAGTCCCAATACTTGCCGTTTTGAGATAAGAATTGCAAGTAAGCTCTACAAACAAATAAGGAATCATATAAACATACAAGTATAACTACACATATATACATATACATACAAGAATTCAAGTATGCATACATACAATCATATAAGTATGGAAGCTAGCAAACCTTATCCATACTACATGATAACTAAGCGTGATCAACTAAATATCTCCCAGTTGATACTTACATAGTGATGATGTTGTATTAAACCTACTTAGCGGAAGTCTGGTCGGCGGACAAGCGCTTCCCTGTCGAGCCTAGGCCAGATATGATCAATGTAATGAAGCGAGTTATTATGCTGTGTGTGGGGCGGCGCGGCGCGGCGTCGGGACGGGGGCGGCGCCGGAGATGCCCGAACACCCGCGGGACCACCCGAACCTCCGAGTCGTCCCGACGCCGTCGTCCGACCACCAGTTAGTGACTCGACGCTGGTCGGGAGACACGACGTGACGTCAGCAGGTAGTCGTCATCACGCACGGGTCAGTGGTGCACACCGGCAGCCCCCAGTGTTCGCTACATCTCCTAACTGGTTCGGGTTCGGTTCCGCTGTTCGATACAACCGGTACGCGTTGTTGCTCTAGAATCGACATTTCAAGAATCGAAAACACCTCGGAAAATGAAATCCCCCACGGGGATCAGTTGACGATCCTCAGCTTTTAGTGACTAGATATGAAAATAGGTGGAAATTCTGAAGCGGATTGTGCGGTTTAGTGATAATTAGTTTTTGAAACAGTGATTTTCCCTTGGATACTTTAATCCGCTGGTGAGTATGATTTATTTCTAATATCGAAATTTAGACTTAATTTTCATCTTCATAAGTAAATTTAATATTGCGATTCGTGAAATACTTGGACCAATAAAAAATATAATCACCGCCTAAGAATTCTAGTACAGAATTACATTACATTAAGTTAAATGATCAATAGAAACATCGCATCATCACTATACCATTTGATCAAATAAAATACAATTATTACAATAAACCATTTTGTATAAAAAACTGATATAAAATTAGAATCGTATTAAACAAATAATGAACCAAAGATATTTCATTTCTGTGTAGTGGAAGCGAGCGTTATCTGAAATTGGGAAATTCTAATTTAATACAATGTCCTAGTAATCGAACGCCGAGGGCAAATAATTCCCGATATTGGAATTGTCATATGTTTGAACACACGGAGTCGACCTTGTTCACCGTGTTGGCGTGTTGCAGAAACCATATTCTGTTAACTTTGGTTAACAGCTTTTCTTGTTTTAACTCAAATATAAAAAAGAGTTTTTATGTATTTATACAGTAAGAAAATATTAATAACAAAATTTTAAATAGCATTTTACCTTTATATTTATTACGACTGACCAAAACTCCATTTCTTTCAGATATGGAAAATTAAACATCATTGTTCAAAAAGTTCAATATTTAGGTAATATATATAAACACGAATAAATATATAAATCAATAATACTTATTATTATTAGTAACAATTAAATAAAACCGTAGTAGAAATCATATCTATGCGAAGAGTTCTTTTTTATTTAACTCAAAGAATTACAGGATTTATAAACAGTAACAATATATCCCGTTTGTTTATAAATAAAATGGCTTTTTGATTAAAGAAGAAATTAAAGCTAAATATTGTGTTGCTGGGTTTGAGATTAAAGAAGTAATTAAAGCTAAAAAAAATTGATTACTATCGTATAACAAAGAATGTTATTATAATACCTCTAAAAGTTGTAACATAAAAACCATGCACTAAAAAGCCTGGTGTTACACCATAAAATATCTACGAACGGATACAAAATATCCCATATTCTTTTTAAAATATTTACTTAAAATATACAAAATAGCGATTCTCATATCATTTCCGAAAGTTTATGAAACAACAAATCAATCATGGCGCATTAATAAATGCATGTAGTGAAATATTAATTTTATATTTTTGCATTACATTATTTTGAAGCCACTGAAATGTTGTACAAGCTGAGAAGAGGCTGCCATGCGGCTATCTCAGCTCTCGTTATCTTGCGGTGACCTGGTGGACCCCGCACGACCTCCGTTGTTAGCTTCTCCTGCCTTGATTACAATATTTTGCATCTAATACTTTATAAATTATACTACAGCAAAATGTTAAAATAATAAAAATAACTTCGGAGGATTTGCTAAAATAATATTTATTGTTAGTAGTCATTAGGAAAACTTATATCGGTATATTTTTATAACGTTTTTGATTATTTTATTTTTATAATAATGGCTGAAGTAGTCTTAACAAATTATTAAATACAATTATTTTAACTTTTACTTTCTCCCCCTATACATAGTATATGGAGAAAGAATTGTTTTCGTCAAAATTTTCGAATTTGAGTTGTTAGTGGAAATATTCGTTTTGGTGCCCTCCCTGAACCCAAAAAAGTGGTTTTTACGTGATGTCTGTCTGTGTGTGTGTGTGTGTGTGTGTGTGTGTGTGTGTGTGTGTGTGTGTGTGTGTGTGTGTGTGTGTGTGTGTGTGTGTGTGTGTGTGTGTGTGTGTGTGTGTGTCTGTGTGGATGTGTACAGAGCTAGAGCCCTAACCAATGGGCCGATTCTTATGAAATTTTGTATGTAGTTACTAATCCACGATATCTCCAGGTGTTTTTTCATTTTTTGAATTTTTGGTTTTTAAGGGTTATTATTATTATATAATTATCCCCCAAAAAACATAAAAAATCAAAATTTCTCAAAAACGACTCTAATTTTGATTAAACTTTAGTCGTTTGTAGAACTTTAGTTTTCAAACAAAATGACACTACCCGCATTCCTGTAAAAATTCGGGTTCAGAAATTACAGGACTTAAAACATCAAAAATTCAGTTTTTTAGATTTTTCATAAATGACTTAAATATAAAAAAATATTACTACTCACCATTAAAAAGAGCTCAAAAAATTAAATAATTTAGTATTTTGAATTACTATTCTACGATTGCTGGTTTCGGATAAAATCGAAATTTTCATTTAGCGGTAAACGCAGTACGTTGTCCAATGTTATTCTTATGGGGAATACAAAATTACTATTTCTCTCTGATTTACTGATCAGTTTCATTCAAACTTGATATGCTTGTCAATTTAGCATAGACCAACAGAGGAAATTCGAAATATGTTGCCCCTTAATAACCCTGGGGGGGGGGTAATAGGGGGCATTTCCCCTCTTAAAACCACGAGTGTAGCAATGGATTCTGTAGTGCCTCTAAAGCAGGGATTTGGTTGGATGTTTTTTAAAACAACTTGTTTAAAAGATTTTCTGTACATTCGACCGTGCTTTGTATTCTATATTTAGTAAATAACAAGTAATTTATTCGTTAAAGTTGGGCTAAAAGGGAGAAAGTATGTGTCAGTTTCCTGATACCGTTTATCTTAGGTGACGAATCAATTACAATTAGATGAAGTATTTCCAGACATACAAATTCAGTGATGAAACTTTTTACAGTACATTTAAATTATGACAGAGTTTAATGGAACCACATGAGAAAAATATGAGGGAAGGTCATAAACAAATGGAGTGTGTAACGAAGTAGGCTTTCTTAAAGTTATTTTAATATGAATATTTTAATAACCACTGTACATTTTTCAAAGGAATACATTTAAATCATAAAGTAATCTTTCAATTACAGATTTAATTAGTTTAGTTTACTGATAGAAAATGAAAAAGCCTAACTTTTGAGTTTACATTAGGTATAAACCTATTGTTTTTACGAAATATGGTCGGTAAACAAATCAAAATTAGTATTAAAATGTAAAAAATCATAACAACAATGTGCATTTAATTAGTTTGTAGCTTCTGGTGTATTCACTCGAAATTCAAATCAAACCGATAAACCCTTAACTCGGTAATTATTTTCGAAGTTTGTTATGTAAATATTTCATAAAGAACTGTAATATTTTATTGGAGAAAACAGATTTAATTTTTTCCATGTATTGTTTTACGTCATTTTCCGGTGAACAAACAATGAACAATTTAACATCAGTAGTTCATTAGTGTTTAGCTATTGTTTTCAAAGAACAATGCACTTGATTGCCCTTACATTAAATGTTTATTTACTACATACAAGTTACAAATTAATATATTAATGTTATATTTTATAAATTCATAAAGAATATTTATTTTATTTATTTTTAGTCGTAGAAATGAACAGTTTAAATAACACTATTTTACCGAACAGACATATTTTTCATTGGATTGTAAACAACGCAACGAACCTGATTTCAAGACAAATTTTAACTATTAATTAAAATATCTTTAATATTTATCACCTTTTACGATTTTTCGACTAGCTGTGCGCATGCAGGAAAAATAAGAAAGAGCAGGCCGTAGGAACATGTTTTTAGCTTGTCGTAGTGTTATTTCTTGTCTACGAAAATATGCGTTGGCACTTGCTGCCGCTATTTGTCCCTCACCATGGGAAGAATAATATTTACAATTAATTTCAACTAGAAAACACAATTAGAGAGTTGCCACTGTCCTAGGTCCACTGTGTTGGCTTTTAATTACCTTCGTTGAGCCGGATTTAATGGCGTAGTGATTTTCTCGAAAGGATATTCACAAATATAACATTATACGCTCGAGGCTATTAACTTATGACTAATTACAGAGTAAATGCTGGTGCTATAGTTCTAAATCTAATTAAAATTAATTGTTATGTTTTATTTTGTAAATTACATGAGATGTTATTATATTTTGTGGATAGTTTAACAAAACGGAAAGTATTCCAGTTCTGATAATAAGCTTTTCGGGTTCTAAAAATGTGTGGTATTTTTACCTTAAGTATAGTGCGTTGAAGCTACGATGTCTGTGAACTAATGATATTACTGTCACCATCAGAATACACTAAGCAACCGTGAGGTTGATGAAATAAAAGAAAAGTCGATGTTATAACAAAAACTGGTGTTTTAGGGGAGACAACCTCAACACAGTGTTGGAATTGGAGTTAAAGCGCAAATGAATAAAAAGAGTCTATATTATGAAAATATAATATGTTTACTTGAATCAAACTTTAAAACCGCATGGCGAGGAAATCAAAAGATAAGCAGTATAAAGATAAATAACATTATTTAAAAAATATACGTTTATACGTATTTCTAATGTAAAAAAACATATCTCATAATTATTATTGTTGAAAACGTTATAATTGTTTATTTTACTAACATATAATTCACGCTAAAATACGAAATCTTATATAAATTTCTGCAATAGTGTAATACAAAGTAAAATAAATGTATACAATATTTTCAGTAACTATGTATAAGTGTATAAAAGTAATTAAATTGTCTTTGTATGATGCAACGGATAATTTGGTGCTAAAGTTAATACAAAACTATGTTGCAACTGAATAAACTTTTAATCCCACCAATGCTTTCACGAACAGTAATTATTTATCTATTTACAAAAAACCTTAGTAATAATTAGAATTTTACAATAGTTTATTTTTAATCGTATAATTTATCGAGTATAAAAGGACAGGTCGGAAACGTTTTATTTGTGTATTTATACATCTAGAAAATACAGAAAATCATTATATTGTTTGCACCCGTGTTTTAAATAAAATAACATTTTCTGGCAGAACAATCAAACAATGAGACGTCGCTTACTGAGCCGTCTACCGTCTTGGAAGCAACAAGTAATCCCACGGTGCCCGTCTGTCTGTCTGACTGTCAGGGTAATGTTATGGGTTCCCTAGGGCTAACGTGTTGGTTTATCTGTGTCCTCAGTCCGCTTGACTAACAACTGTCAACAATGCAACAAGCAGAGAAGCTGTTTGCATTGGGACATTTAAATATGCATGATATATTTGTATACTTGCATAGTAGATACGAGGTAGGTGACAACTATATTAAAATTGGATCAGGACAATATAAGCATTTAGTGTACGTAAAACTACCTTTTGAAGTATTTTCCTTTCTATTGAAACTTAATAATTTAAACACAACGTTTCTGGGGTTGATTAGAATTCTTAAAATAAGGTGAATATGTGTTTTTGTGGGATTTCATTTGTGTAATTAAGTTGAAGAAACACTCATTAGCTTTTTAAATGTCAACATTAATGTTTAGGGGTGGAATACATTGAAAACAAATTTATTTAAAATCATAGGAACAGTAATCAGAGGTCACTTTTACATTGGCGAATGTTGTGCCTAAAAGCTAGACACCACGGATGCCTTGGGGAAAAAATACAGGGGGAACTTGATCGGCTCTTACTCCCAATCCTCTACCACCACTTTAGTAGACACCTATTCCACACAACACGGTAAGTTATAAATTATGATATAAATAAACAACAAATATAAATACTATTTATCAAATTATAAAAATAATAAGGCAAATGTTGAAATAAAGCTACTTTCCAAACAAATATGAGTTGAATAATTATTTAGGTGTTATAGGGATTTCGGAAAATATCCTCCTTCAGGGCTCCCCCCCGGGTTTTAAAAGTTCAAATTTTAATATTATTAAAGAATAGCAATAAAATTTACAAAACGTTTAACAGCTGTTTATTGTAACAAATCAAAGTACAGCAGAAAGAACAGCTGACCAAAGCTAACTCCTGGTTCTCAATGTGTAAAAACCTAACATAAGCTGGAAATTCTAAAAATTAAATATTTTATCGAATTCGGGTAATCGGGTAAGCTCGTAAATATTACAAATACACAACACTGATTAATTGGTGTGCTAGTGAATTATTTGGGAATTTGACGTTTGACGGTTCGATTTCGATGAAGAATCTGACTTGTGGATTGATTGTTTGTTAATGACACGTCTCAAGAATAGGTTTACCAAGGACGGTACCAAGTCCATTGTTTGAGCTGTTCCCTGTTAGAAATCTAAGATTTCTGTACAGTTATTCATTTTTACAATCTATAACGCAAGACAGTTCAAGGTTATATAGCGTCTTAAGAGTATTTAAGCGTTAAAATGTATTTTTTTTAGGGTTGAGTCCCTTTACTTTGTTCCGTGATCTTGATTGTGTCCACAAACACACCACCTGACAATCCACTAGCAAATGTAACGATACATAAGTAACCAAACACTATATTTATTTATTTTTTGTCTTCTCATAAACTTTAACGCTCACTACGAATGCTTTAGCTAAATATAATTTTCACTTAGAAAGCTTTACGTTAAAATTAAGGGAGTAGCCTTGATAAGTAATAACTTAAGTTTAAGAAACGTGTGATTTTATGTGTTTGTGAAATAACGCAATGGAATATATATATATTCACAGTAAATATTAAACGAGTTCGCACGCAGCACGCTGACGTGAGGGAAGTGAATTTCCACATAAAAAACTATAAAAACTCAAAATCAGTTAAAAACATACAATTATTCCAATTTTTATTCAAATCTGAAAATATTGATTTTTTGGCTGTTTTGATGCTCCTGGTTCTATTTACCTGCAATGCTGGGAATACAATTTTGTGCATTATAAGGTTAGGAGAAGGTCCAGTCAGGCTTTAAAGTAGGCGTGAGGTTGCTGGAGATGTTAAAAGTACACCAACAAATGAATAACAGGCTTTTCTGAAGTAAAACCCCCATAAGACAACGTACTGCGTTTGGTCAATACACATTTTCTTTAATAACTCGGTAAATATTTATGCTAGAATGACGAGAGAGGGCTTAAAACTTTCGCCTAACTAATTCCCATCTTTTTCCACGCATTAATTTTGCATCCGGGGCTTTTCTGACCCTTTTGGGGCCCAAAAACTCGAAATTTGAAAGATTAATCCCCCAAAAAATGGGTTTAGAGTTTTCCGATTGTTTTGCCCAACGAACTTGTCCAACAGATTATAGAAAGGAACGTCCCTACCAAATTTGAAGTAAATCGGACAAAAAATGCGACCGCTAGAGTGCATACACATATATATATATATATATATATGTGTCTATATATATATATATATATATATATATATATATATATAAAATTTTGAACGACCCCCCAAAACGTGTTCAGGGGGTCACGTTAGGAACTTCTATGGTGGTCCCGGGCTTAAGTTTCACCGTGCGGGTCATGCTAATAGTTCACTTTCCATAGGAAATTCACTAACTAGTATTTCGCACATTGTGGATACTTAATTGGTTTAAGTTACGGGTGAAGTGTTAGACCATGTTCTTGAAAACAAAAAAAAATCAGCTTCGATTTGTTATACAAATATTCTAACATTTTCCACGTTAAAAGTTAAAACTAAGAAAATAAAATCACCACGGAGTTGAAAGTATCACACAATTTTACGAGGTTAAATCTTGAATACCCAATTTCCTTGTTCCAGTGCCAAATTTCTTTCCCAAATCAGTCACCCCAGTCAACACGTGGGGTAACAGATGACGCTGCGGACGGTGGCGCGCATGGTGTTAACCCTTGTCATTAATTTATTTCAATTCGCCGCCATGTTTTACGCCACTGTTGTGGTATTGATACGTTCCCCGCACATTAGTCTTGATAACTAATGATACTCCAGCCCTACAAGGGGATTTATGTTCTTAATTTATCAAATTGATACTTTGCTGTTAAACAATACGGGGTTGAGGGTATTAGTCGAGCTCTACTTTAGGGAATAATGTGTAATATGTAATTACAGCGCTGTTAAACAATACGGGGTTGAGGGTATTAGTCGAGCTCTACTTTAGGGAATAATGTGTACTATGTAATTACAGCCTGATCTCTTATTCGTAACAGAGGGGTTTTAACTTTTTTAACTGGTCATTTATTTATTCTGCATAATAAACTATACGTTAAAAAGCGCCGTATATATCTAACCATACTAACCGTTTATTTCGGTTAGGTGATTATTTGTTTTTTGTCATTTTTATCTCCTTAACTGCCTCATTTTGTTATAAATGTTCTAAAGGGATATTTTGTTATAGTTATATATAAAACTTAACGAAATTTGACTGTTGCAGAAGCAAATTAGTAAGCGGATTGTAAAAAATTGTTGCTCTTTATTTATTATAATTTAGCTACATTAAATATTATTGTCTAAATCTAAAATTTGGATTTTAATCAGATAATTTTGTATTTATGTAAAGTAACAGTGAATAAATTGTACGCAAGCATCAGGAACGCATGCAGTATTCACAAACAAATGGCATCATGGGACCAGACAACACGGGAAAGTCAAGCAGGTTGACATATGTGTGGTAGAAAACAATCTAGAGAACATTTGTCTGTTTTTCATGATTTGTTGGAAATGCATTTAAATTAAGTGGAACACATATAAAGTGGCTCATTTTTAATGTGTGTGTTAGGAGTTGATCTAGTTTTTAATTTAAAAAATGAAATAAGTGAGGTCTCTTAAAAAGGAAGTGCACAACTTTTGTCAAAACTGCTTACCTTTTATGTGAATAATAAACATATACCAGTTGACCATGCAAAATTTAGAATAAATTAGTATTGGTCACATCAACTTTGGCTTCGAGTTTTTGTGTGTAAAATTTTAACTGTGTATATAATTTATATAAAATAAACAATTTTAACATTTTATATTTAATTTATAATTTTGAATACTAAATATTTATTTGTACATCGTATATTGTTGGTGTAGTGTAACTGATTTGAATAATAACAGTTTCAGTACAATTAACAAATCTAAATATTAATTAGGAATATCGCTGATTATTAATGCTGATTATATTGAAGATGTCGTTATTGTGAAATCAAAATCATACCATACTCTAATGCACCTACTTTATTTATATGAATTCAATTCCTAAACAGCTACGTAGTAAGTTCCTGTCACTTTTTCATTGGTTTTGTTTCTTCATAGACTAATTTTTGAAAATGTATATATTTAATTTCGGAGTTATACAACTATTACACATAATTTTATATAATTTGGCATTTTGACGTACGTTTAACTTCATATAATTCCTATACATTACAGTATTCTGAATCATGTAAGATGACGAAAGGAAACCGACTTCGTCTGGTCGCCAATCATCGTAATGTCGGTAAAAATAAATAAAGGACCTAACAAGGCGTATTCAATTAAATTCTTAATAAAGTTTTAATATAACTAAAGTAACTTTCTGGTTGTAATAATAGTTTTGCGGCATGTTGTAGCATTAAGTGGTACAGTTGTCATTTGGAAAGCCAACGCAGTTTGAATAAGGAACAAGTCAGACTCGATGGACAAGTTGCCCGCATTTGCGAGGAGGTCTGTCTCAGATATAAATAAAATATTTCTCATCTCTCGCCTTTCTCTGCAACATTCCCTCTGTTGTATTTATCATTCATACGGCATGAGTTTGTATCAATTTTCTTCTTTTTTGTCTATATTACTCTTCAAAAGAAAAAGGTACAACCAATTTGTAAAACAAAAATCTGTTATGGCGCTGTGATTTTGCGGTGGAGATTCAATGTTGGTGAATCTGTATGGACTAAAATGTTTGAACGTATACTCTAACTCGTTAATTTTAATTCAAGTACAATGATGTGAACAAATAAAGGGAACAGACATATTATATGCAAGCAATAATGTACCCAGAATTCCACCTAAATATATATGAAAAAATCATGAATTGTGGTTTCGAAATCATAATCTCATTCTAAAACCATTAAAAACCACACAAAACTTTAAATTGAAAGACATTTATTTTGATTAATTTCGTTTCAATACGTTAAGGCATTGTTAAGTGCGTCGATGATTTAACGTAAGTTGGTGATTTGTATGGACTAAAAGTCAGGAATGTATATTCTAACTTAATAATTATAGTTGAAATTTAAGCTTGTGGAAACAAAGAAACAGAAACACTATATGCAATTAAAAATACACTCACAAGTTTCCCTTAAATATTAAACAAATCTGGAACACGACACAATCTTTTACATTGAGAGAAATATATTTATATTAATACTGATTATATTTAAATATCAGTAAATTTGAAATAACATAAAATATATGCAGCTTTTATAACTAAAATATTGCATATTCATGAATCTTATAAAGTTTATTTACCTTCTGTTAATTAAAATCAAACATTCAGCTGCAGGCTACAAAATATTTTTTTTTACAGATGATTGAAACGTTAATAACTCAAAGAAATATTACACAACTCGATTATTGTGTTGATTATCGACTGATTGGAAAGGAATGCAAATTTATATAGTTTACATACTTTGATTACGAAAGGTTTAATTTGGACAAAAGCGATATAATTGCAATACAGAACTTTGTGCGTTTTCAAGAATATTAATATAAGTTTACCTGTGGGCGGTACGAGCATAATTAGTTCAAGGATACAAATACAATTTTCCTCTCAATGTAATGTTTTTTATAAAAGGAATGAGTAAATCAATTTAGCACCAATTGCAATTTCATGGGTTATCTCGTTAGGTAAAATACAACTATTTCATAGTTATAAGGTGACGTTTACTTTTGTATAATATGTTTACAATCCAATTTGATTGATTTTTCTATGTTGGCAATATTACCTAATACGTACGTAAACTCGTGATTAAAATCTATCGGATGGTTTTAGTAGTAACTTTAACATCACACCAAACTAAACCTATAAACTAACCTATAAACTAAAGAAACAGGCAAGATGGCCTGACCTGTTCAAAACTCATCTTTGTCTGTAATTTACCGCCTGTGAATTTACTTATTTTTCGTTACATTTGTTATATTTTAGAATTTGTTCGAACTTAAAGACTCATACACAATATTATACTTTACATTTAAAAACGTCTTAAATTTTTTTTTCTTGAATCAATAATGATCGCTGTCGGAACTTGTTCGTTACCCTTCTAAAAGCGATTATAACTATATGTTGATCTAGGTTGCTATATATAGTAATTTGAAATGCCTTATAGAGTGATTACAGCGTTTGGTGTAATGGTAGCGTAGTAATTACACAAAATGAATACAATTTATTTTATTTTATTAAGTAAATACTACTCAACAACGATCAAAGATGGTTCATGATCACCTGATGTATTGTCGAGAACAGGACATGTTGGAACATTCACAATTAATTAGAAAATTACAAATATGTTGACAACAATTAAATACTTTTTATAACGTAATACGTCACTGCGTTCAGAATCAGAGTGCTAAAACAATTCAAAATCATGGGTCACAACCACATCTTTACATAAAAAAACACAATATGATGATAGTTTTAACTTAGACGAAATAAATAAATTACTATCTAAGAATTAGCGGTGGTCCAGGTTTGATATTTTAGCAAATGTAGAAATAAAGGGGGATGTCACTGATAAATTAGGATAGAGCAGACATGAGAAAAGTAGAACTATTAAAAAACTGTATGTGTTACTCTGACTTTATAATTACGAGCTACTCCCCCGCAAACATTTGCTGATATAATCCATATAAAAGCTGTTTATTGAATTAAGAAAGGACACATGTTACATAAACCAAATAAAACTCTCCTCCATATGAATAACATGGGAACTTGGAAGACCCGTGTGGCAGAGCAGTGGGGCCTAAATTGAAATTCTGGCTCGACAGTGACTTAGAACTTTAAAACTTGATGCTATGTTTCAAATAAAAAAAGCATCATCAAATCGGTTAAGTATTAACTTCAGTTAGTGGGCGAACAAAAAGCAGGATTTTTTAAATGAGTAGATTTGTTATGTGAATTCAAAATTATTTAAACCATGCATAATGAATATTTCCAAATTCGGCGGTGGTCCAGGGTTCATATATATTAACAAATACAGAAACAGGTATGGGGGGGGGTGTAAAATTAACCTATAAATTAAATTGAATAGCTATTGGTCACCTTTTTGTAAAAATTATAATATAAAAAATTGACTTACTTGATATTTAAAACGATTTTCAGTTTTGGAAGTGTAATACTTATCTAAACAAAAATCAAAAACAAAATACTTTCCTGTAAAATACAAACTGAGATGTTTTGTCGAGACTTATTCTAGGCATTATTTCTCCACTAAAAGAAACCCCATCCTGCTCCACCCTTTAGTATTGATTGTCCATTATGCGGCTATTTAAATATTGGAGCGCAGACATGAACGGGTTTCTTCTTTTATAAAAAGATAATCCTTGACTTGGCTGAAAAAATGCTCTGAAAATATATGTAACACATATTCACTGTGGTGGTTATTTTAACACTTTTTTTAAAATATTACTTAATAAATTACTTAAGAGTTTAAAAATAATTTTTAAACATTCAAATAAGACATGATATACATTTGAAACATTTGGGGTTGATTAACAGCGCTACACAAATCATTTCCAAAATAATTTTGACTACCGTGGAGAAATAAAACAGAATTAATGCTTATAGAAAAAATATACATTCCGCAGATATTTTTATTCTTTGTCAGAATATCCCCCTGAAAATTACCGTAGTTGGCATGGTAAGATCTAGGCCCGGGACCATGATAACTTTTCGTTTTGAGGACCCCAGATGCCAAAAACACCATTCGTTCAAAACTGTATATATATATATATATATATATATATATATATATATATATTTGATGTTTTGTTGGTTGTATATATATATATATATTTATATATATGTGTGTCCGTGAGAACGATAACTGTCGTAAAAATAATCCGATTTTGACGTAATTTAGTGTAAACGTGTAAAGCAGCATTTATGACTAAGTTCGAAAACCAGACAGATCGCCCTATCCGAAGGGGGTATTTTGGGGGGGGGGTTTGTACCCCAAAAATGGGTTTTTTGAGTTTTTACATATAATTTTTTTTAAAGTCAAATTTTAAATTTTTCCATTGGAATCAGCTCAAAAAGACGCAAAATTTAGTGTTTTGACCATTGCTCTACGTCAAATGGTTACAGAGATATTGAAAGTGCTAAACACAGTGCGTTGTCTGATGTTATTCTTATGGAGGATAAGAAAAATATTATATCTCGCTTATTTATCAACTTATCCTGATGAAACTTGTTATATTGCTTCATATCATTATCGTCTATTGATATTTGCACTAAAAAACATTTTTTTTTGGCTGATAGTTCCTGTAGCCGCAAACCTGCGTACTCAGCCCCATGTTATTCTTATGGAGAATAAGTAACGTGTTACCTCCCTTAATTATAATCACAAATTAATAAAATTTGGTATGTGGCTTTACCAACTTAAGTTATATTGATATTTGTATAAACTGCCATTTTTTGTGTACCTTGCTTCAGCAAACCTGCATACTCAGCCGCCATGTCATTCCTATGGAGAATAATAAAAATGTCATAAATCGTTTATTTATGAATGTATATTGATGAAATTTGGTATGTGGCTTTATGTAGTATTAAGATACATATATATGGAGTACGCAGGTTGGCTGCTACGGGGGTATTATAAAATCAAATTTCTCATTCCGATAGTTTATATCGAAAAGCATTGTCCATTATTCCCTTGATGCTATGATTACTTTATATTCTCGCTCTAAAAAAGGAAAAAATACAATTGCGTTTATTAAAAACTAAATGGTTGTGTTTATAAATATAAAAAAATGTGTTGTGTTTTTGCAGACCACGATTAATATTATCCCAATAAAGTAAAATAAATCGTTATCTTGAAACTACTGTGCCACGTATCTTGGCATCAGTTATAATACAAACATTTGCAAGGTTAGATGTAGAATTCCGACGTGGAAGTTGCAACATGAACGTGCCAATTAGATTCTGCACGCACATGTTTATTCACTAGACAGCATTTGTCTAAGGAGATGGCAACTAACTCCGTCACTGAGTTCCCTACACGGTTCCGATAAGCAACGAACTCTATCAAGCTTGAATCAACTGAGTTCTCTATACGGTTCCGATAAGCAACGAACTCTATCAAGCTTGAATCAACTGAGTTCTCTATACGGTTCCGATAAGCAACGAACTCTATCAAGCTTGAATCAACTGAGTTCTCTATACGGTTCCGATAAGCAACGAACTCTATCAAGCTTGAATCAACTGAGTTCTCTATACGGTTCCGATAAGCAACGAACTCTATCAAGCTTGAATCAACTGAGTTCTCTATACGGTTCCGATAAGCAACGAACTCTATCAAGCTTGAATCAAGTGAGTTCTCTATACGGTTCCGATAAGCAACGAACTCTATCAAGCTTGAATCAACTGAGTTCTCTATACGGTTCCGATAAGCAACGAACTCTATCAAGCTTGAATCAACTGAGTTCTCTATACGGTTCCGATAAGCAACGAACTCTATCAAGCTTGAATCAAGTGAGTTCTCTATACGGTTCCGATAAGCAACGAACTCTATCAAGCTTGAATCAAGTGAGTTCTCTATACGGTTCCGATAAGCAACGAACTCTATCAAGCTTGAATCAAGTGAGTTCTCTATACGGTTCCGATAAGCAACGAACTCTATCAAGCTTGAATCAAGTGAGTTCTCTATACGGTTCCGATAAGCAACGAACTCTATCAAGCTTGAATCAACTGAGTTCTCTATACGGTTCCGATAAGCAACGAACTCTATCAAGCTTGAATCAACTGAGTTCTCTATACGGTTCCGATAAGCAACGAACTCTATCAAGCTTGAATCAAGTGAGTTCTCTATACGGTTCCGATAAGCAACGAACTCTATCAAGCTTGAATCAAGTGAGTTCTCTATACGGTTCCGATAAGCAACGAACTCTATCAAGCTTGAATCAAGTGAGTTCTCTATACGGTTCCGATAAGCAACGAACTCTATCAAGCTTGAATCAAGTGAGTTCTCTATACGGTTCCGATAAGCAACGAACTCTATCAAGCTTGAATCAAGTTAGGACGTAGATTTTGTGAAATCTTCAATCCGATATGAGATTTTTCTCGTAGATCTTCGATGTTTGATTTCTTTCAGAAATATATTTTATATTAAGCTTTATGTTGAATGAGATTGTACGTTGATACCGTGTCATTGACAAAGTTTGAATCTGTCATAAGAGTAACAGTTGATCTTAACTAGTGAACGATTTGTTAGCTGTTTAAACAAATTAAACGAATAAATGTTTCGTTATTAAACTAAAATGGGTAGCATGGTAATTAGTTAGTTACTTCTAATAAGGATTACTTGTTTTTTAGAGTTGTTTATATCATGCTAATACTTACTACTTATCAGTTTGAATGATTTTAGTTCTTTGACTACTTTGCCTTACCAGCGATTCACGTAAATCAAGCTTGAATTTAACCACCGTAAAGAGGTAACTTTCCCAAAGGGATATCAATGTACTTGGAAAATATTTCTGTACGGTACTACACTAAACCTGGAGAATACTACAGTAGGATATAAATATAATTCTTCATCTCTCAGTCACTATCTGCTCACCAGTTTCGCTCATGAAATACCATCTCTGTCATCCTATCAAAAGATATTATTCTATGTTTTAAAATATATTAGCGTAACTTTAAGTTTATGTTTATTTTTTACGTGACTGATGTGGTCACAGATGCATGCAGTGTATGCAGAACACGGTACCCCTGACTGTCAGGAGAAGCTTTCCTTATAGTCCTGTGGGATGACAACTAATCCTACCATCCAGGATGGAATAGAATAATTCATAGCGACAAATTTATTTCACTAATGCACGATATACAGTAAATCGTAACAGTAATTAAGTAGAAATAGTCTTGAATTAACTTCGAAGGCTTATACAATTGTGACATTTATAAAATTAGTGACTTTTAGGCTGTTTCAGGATGTACCTTGTTTATGAGAGAATATTAAAACATATGGTGTAACTTGAACAAATCAGTCATAGAAACATATGGCAGAACAGTAGGCACAGTAGATAGTTTAGCCCGCATACATCTCTATAGTGGAAATGCATCTTCAATCATTTCTGGAACTAAATAATTTTTCTCTAAGTATCCTTAAAAGGAACGTTTATTTGAAATTTATTTTATCATTACTTGTTAAACGTTTAAATTAAATTTTTTACAACACACCCTTACAAAATTATACACTAACGAAGTAATATTTGTAGTAAACTCATGATTTTTCATTTAATTACTGACTAACTAAGCAAACGCCTCTATTCTACCCGCTTTACAATAAAATTAGTTTTCATGTTTAAAACCCCTTAGGATAAAACAGGGTATACTATCCCAAAGCTCTAATCGAGAAATCGAGGCAGACGTCTATACGACTCTACCGAAGGGGTCGGAAGGGTGTGTTTTTATTGGGACTGTCGATTGTAGGTGGAAGGGGGCAAAATGGGGCAAGTTTTTGAGCACCTGGGAAATGTTGAGGCTCAGCCCCACTCACTGTAATTGAAGTTGTGAAATGTGGCCGCTGTACACTGACCAAGCGCTCCTGGCTTGTATCACCACTTAAAAATATCTTTTATAAATTTTCTAATTATATTTCTTGTCTGTATTTTTAATTCTGTTGGAATTGTATAGGATTTTTGAAGTTTCTCAGCAGTAAGTATCTTTGCTTACAGTATTTATATATTTTCTGTTTGTTGCTGTATTACATAAAACTATTGGACTGATTGGAGCCTCTATTATTTTATAGAAGGCTACTATTCGATGTACTCTTAAAAAATTGAAGAGATTGAGGCGTTTATATTTACCGTAATTGAGACTGTATGCTCCTGGCCGAAGTGTGGTAATTACTTTTATAACTGAAAAATCCATTTAAATATATAAAACATAGGTAACTCTTAAAAATAAATAATAAACTCGACACTTGCAAAGTTAAATTCAAACATTCAACGGAAAATATTTTACTTATACAGGGTGAGTTTCTACTGACGCCCATAACTTCGCCAGGGGATTCTAATGATAAAAAGGAACAAAAAAGTTCCAGTAAACGCTAGTCCGATTCCGAACCGTTTGGTCATAATTGAGAAATTTGTGTTTTCTACAAAATATTAGACTTTGTCCCACTATATACTTTATAAAAATGAAACCAAATAACCTATTGATTGATATTTAAAATAATTAGAAAGGGCATTCAATTTTCTATAAAACCAAGGTTACATGTACAAATTTCATTTCATACATCGGTTCCTAGCCAAATTGAAATGAAAAATATGCTGTAATTAATTATTTAGGCTAAGTTTAAAGACCCTTTTTTGTTACTTTAACCTGGTGCAACGCGATGTCCAACTAGATAAAAAACTTCCTCATTTAATAAGCTTTAAAGTGATATGCTATTTTAAACTGTTGTAGGTGGGAATGACAGAAAAACTACTATCAACCTAAATAAAAACACGGTTTACGAGTGAAGGTATTGTTATTAATAATACAAGGCAAATGGCCACAAAATTGTAATACGGTAACTCAATGTTTACTTTGCATTAACAAATTAATTACAAGCCTTCAGAATGAACAATGTTAATTGCTACTTGAGTAAGTTTTCGAAATGACCACCACTTTGTCTGATGCAGATGCGGACACGTTTTCTCGGCTCTCTCACAGTAAATCAGTGAGTAGATTATTATTACTAGGTTTGTTACCTTGCTAAAACCAAATCAGTAAACAGTGTTTTACTTTAGTTTGGTGGTAGTTTTTCTGTCATTACCACCTACAACAGTTTAAAATAGCATATCAATTTAAAGCTTATTAAATGAGGAAGTTTTTTATCTAGTTGGACATCGCGTTGCACCAGATTAAAGTAACAAAAAAGGGTCTTTAAACTTAACCTAAATAATTAATTATAGCATATTTTTAATTTCAACTTGGCTAGGAACCGATGTACAAAATGAAATTTTTACATGTAACCTTGGTTTTATAGCAAATTTAATGCGCTTTCTAATTATTTTAAATATCAATCGCTAGGTTAATTGGTTTCATTTTTATAAAGTAAATAGTAGGACAAAGTCCAATATTTTGTAGAAAAAACAAATTTCTCAATTATGACCAAACGGTTCGGAATCGGACTATCGTTTACTGGAACTTTTTTGTTCCTTTTTATCATTAGAATCCCCTGGCGAAGTTATGGGCGTCAGTAGAAACTCACCCTGTATATGCTCGAACTGGAGTAGACACTATAAGCTAAAATAGTATTACAATAGTTCCCAAAGAAAAAAATACATGATACATATCTAAATTGCCATAAAGTTTTTTCACACTTGTTTTACAAAACCCCTCTCGCTGCTAATTGCTTACCGATGAAAGGTACAGATTATGCAATTATATAGATTCAGTAATTAAAGTATAGTTCTATTGTTATGCTACTGTACTTTCAATATTAATGATTTTCTCAAAGAGAGAGGAATTACAAATCCTTCGTGAAGGGTTATTTCAAAGCGAACCAAATAACAATTGAGTCAAGTTTTAACGACCAATTTTGGATCTATAACATGTAAATTTAGCCAGAAACTCAATAAATAATGAGGAATTTCTACCCTATATTAACTAAAAATTTACAGTCTTTAATACTTAATAACTTAATACGCTTCGTGTCAGTGATTTTCTCAGAAATATAATATTAACTGGGCGAGGATAGATTTTGCATAGTCTTATTGTCTGACAAATTGATCGTACAGAGCACCAAATTTGTTTAATGTTTGATGAACTAGACATTCAAAAGACAATTTTATAAATTATATACTGTATACCCATACCACCAAAATTAAATATGTAGGCTATATATGTAGTATTAGATGAGTAAGTAAGATTCTAGTGAGTAACATGACATTTATAAACATACTTATAAGTCCCAAGATGTAAAAATCGACGAGCAGGCGTTATTAATTAGGTGGTGTAGGTGCCGCCGGTGGAAGAGAGCCAAAGTGCGAGTGGCACTCACATTTCTGTCTTTCTCTCTGTCGTTTTACTTCCGGTCCTTTCTTAGACGTCCACTAACTCGTATTCAGTTAGTCACGATTTACTTGAAAGACGAAATTACTTTGTGGTTAACGAGTTTAATCAAGTATTTGTTAGTACATTTAATATGTATTTATTTATTTACTCTTAGCAGAATTAAAATATAATAAATATATTGCGCCTCTGAAAGAAGATGTCTTTGAAGACTATCTACAGTAAACGTACAAATGAACACTATGATATGTATGCAATTATATTACTGCGATTCAACGCGTAAGAGACAGTGACACATCGTTGTGCGTGTGTCGTTGCATTAGTAGTTAAATTCCATTATAATTTATAGAGTTCTCTTTTGTGAGTGTTATTTTGTTGGGTTCAAAATATTCCTATAACATTTTAAGACAGTTTAGATGCATCTATAAAAATTTAAATGACACTTGTACATATAGGTTATCTGCATTTGAATCACAACCTAAAATTTACTGTTATACCAAAATGTTAAATATAAATAAACAATAATACTTATACAGTTTATTATTTGAGATTGATCCGCAGAGGCCCCAAAATAGGATTTTTGTGAGAAAATAAAAATCTTCAATACGTAAAAAGAAATTTAATCTTAGAGTAAAATAAAAGGTTGGATATTCGAAGGAGTATATTTAGTAATACAGTACGTAAGTATGTGTTTAGTCTTAATCACACTGAGAGTACTTACATCCTTAAAATATTTCGAACTTTAAATTTTGAAGAAACCTTCTTTAGTGGTGGTGCAATTGTCATAAGTAATTTACAGAAAATACATTTAGTGGCTTCGAAAAATATTTATAGATTTGCAATTTTGTATAAAAGTGACTTTTTTCATCATGATTAATTTAACCGATATAGGACACTCTTTTCATCACCCAGTTCATCACTGCTGAGTTTATTTGTTATTTACAAAATATTGAAAATACAGTCTCTTACAACAATACATATTACTAACCCTTATATGGTAACTGGTCATTGTGGGAGGTCTCTTACAGATTGCATTAAAGAGGATCGTGTTTCATCATGATCATTGTTGCTGATTAGGACACCCCAGCATAACCGCTAGGCACACCTTCCACAAGCGGGAATATTGCGCAGGTTACCGGAAGGGTAGGATATAGCAGGAAAGGAAAGGGTGGGATGGGACGGCAGCCAAATCGACCCTTCAGAGAGCCAACTCCCGTGCCCCTGTGACAGCTGGGATGAGGCTCTCAAACAGGGGACCCGCATTCTGCCCTCCAATTGGTCAACTCAACTGACAGGGTATCCATGGACAACAGCCAGGGACCATACATTCTCAGGTTGGCAGGTTGGGGACCAAACCCGGAGATTCTGTCTCTGGACGCTGCAAATGAAGGGACCAAGGGTGAAAGGGAAGTGTGACATAATGGACAGCCAAAAGACTTACCATATGAAATGACAACTTCATTTGCTGTACCCAATGGCAACCTCAAAACTGGTATATATTAGTTTTAAGGCAGCCCTGGGACGAGGATCGTGTTTATTAAACTTTACAGTTACATCAAAATGTTTATAAAATATTTTCGTTTTAGCCAGGAAAATAAATCAATCTTGGGCAAATGTTATAATAATTAAATAATGCAATAGAATATAAATCAAATGAAGTTAACCCATGTTATATGATATAACATGTTTCACGTAATTAATAATGCGATTCAAGGCTTTAAACTAATAAAACATGGTAAAGAATGAAAACAGGATTGTAGGTCCCCTGTCCTTGATACTGTAATATCCAGTTTGTACATTGTGGCATTGCTTCTGCAAGCTCAGACCTTCCGCTCCATGACGACTGAGATGGCAAGGTGTAAATAAAACAGGGCTCATCTATTGCTCTATTGCCTACAGATTGTTCACATTTCTTATTTATCTTAGGACTCCTAGGGTTGGAAAGATTTGGAGTAAAATCCTAAATTTTAAAAATGTAATAACATTATGTGTGGTTTAGCCTATCAACACGTTTTAAAAGCCTGTAAAAAGTACTAGAGGTTTTGTTGCTAAGCCTGTAAATCAAACATGAAAATATGGTCATTAGAGGAATTGTAGGGGATGAAAAATGCAATATTAGGAAAGTACTTATAAACGAGTTCGCACGCAGCACGCTGACGTGAGGGAAGTGAATTTCCACATACAAAACTTTTAAAACTCAAAGCCAGTATAAAAACATACATTTATTTCAATTTTATTGGAATCTGAAATTATTGATTTTTTGGCTGTTCTGATGCTCCTGGTTCCATTTACCTGCAATGCTTGAAATAACATTTTGCGCATTATAAGGTTAGGAGAAGGTCCATTCAGGCTTGAAAGTAGGCGTGAGGTGGTTGGGAATGATAAAAGTACACCAACAAATGAATAACAGGCTTTTCTAATGTAAAACCCCTACAAGACAACGTACCGTGTTTATTTGATACACATTTTCTTTAATAATTCGGTAAATGTTTATGCTAGAATGACGAGAGTTGGCTTAAAACCTCCGCCTCACTAATTGCCATCTTTGTACATGCATTAATTTTACATCCGGGGCTTTTCTGACCCTTTTAGGACCCAAAACCCCGAAATTTAAAAGATTAATCCCCAAAAAAGGGGTTTAGAGTTTTTCGATTGTTTTTCCCAACGAACTTGTCCAACTGATTATAGAAAAGAACGTCCATACCAAATTTGAAGTAAATAGGGCAAAAAATGCGACCACTAGAGTGCATACACACACACACACACACACACACACACACACACACACACACACACACACACATATATATATATATGAAAACAGGATTCGAACTTTTAAAAAACTCTTCGTTAATAGAAAATATTTTTTCTAGACCACCTAGGATGGTTTTTAAAATACCTCCAAATTTAAAGAACATGCTTGTAAGGCCCAAGCTTGAAAATATAAATCCCAATTTGGCCCATGGATGTGAACCATCTAATAAACCGCGTTGCGGTATATGCAAAATTATGCGTAAGACAGACCGCTTTCGAAGCACAGTAACGGACAAAGTTTACCCGATAGCTGGACACATGGATTGTCCATCCAACCATGCGATTTACCAGCTAACGTGTAAACTTTGTCCTAAGGAGTACATTGGACAAACATCCAACTCCTTACGTGTTCGGATGACGGGACATTGGTTTTCTGTCAACCATAAAGACAACCACAAGCCGGTGGCTTTACACGCTGTTCAACATAATGCTGAGTTTGAAGATTGTTTCCATCTTAAAGCTATGCACAAAATCCAAAGTTTTGAAAACAAAGAACTAAATCACATGAATTTGAGAACAGTCGAATTGGCTCATCAGTTAGTTTTAAGAACGAAACAACCACATGGACTCTACATTCGTTAATTTTATAATATTTTGCTCCTTATTCTTTCCACAGTATCAAAATAGTTTTATTCCACATCATCTGATCTTAACCAAATGTGTAAATAACATCTGATCCATTGTTTTTATATTTTATTTTTCATTTATTTTTATGCTTGATAAAGATATTATATCGAAATATTGCAACGAAATGGTTTTAATTTCTTAAATGAACATACATACATATATATATATATATATATATATATATATATATTATTTTGAATGACCCCCTAAAACGTGTTCAGGGGGTCGCGTTAGGAACTTCTATGGTGGACCCGGGCTTAAGTTTCGCCGTGCAGGTCATGCTAATAGTTCACTTTCCATAGGAAATTCACTAATAAACTTGTTATATTACTGCGAAAACATACAATTAGTAGTTAGAGCTAATAAACTTGATTCAGTTTCTAAATATTTAAAATATTCAAACAAGTTTAAAATGATGGAAACAGAATTCATCATAGGAACGACATATGCCCCTTGCGATTCGGGGACGGGCAGCTAATTGAATAATCCTATTAGGCTCAGTCTCGTGGCAGAAATTTTATGATCCTCCAGCGGGAATCCAGCCGTTCTCCACATGGCTCTCCTCGTTATGACATTTATGAGTTACAACAGCTATTTTATATACATTGAAATTCAGAAGACTTTTTATACATTTTATAAAAAACAAAATAACTAACACCTATGAGAAATCTGCCCTTTTGTCCGGTATTTTTATTAAAGGTAGGTAGTACCAACGTCATTGTTAAAGGAAATAGAAATTTGTTTAAGTCATAATTGGAAATAGGCTCCTATTGATACTTTATGATACCGTCAATACTTCCTACAGCCAAAGAAAATACCCCCGTAGCAGCAAACCTGCGTACTCAGTGAATTTACAATGCATATATATATATGTATCTTAATACCACATAATAACAGGTTTCATCAATATACACTCATAAATAAACGATTTATGAATTTTTAATTATTCTCCATAAGAATAACATGGCGGCTGAGTATGCAGGTTTGCTGAAGCAAGAAACACAAAAATGGGGTTTTATACAAATATAAATATAACTCAATTAGATAAAGCCACATGCCAAATTTTATTAATTTATGTTCATAATTAAGGGAGATAACACGTTTATTCTCCATAAGAATAATATGGGGGCTGAGGATGCAGGTTTGCTGCTACAGGAACTATAGGAAAAACAATGTTTTTTAGTGCAAATATCAATAGACCACAACGATATGAAGCAATATACCAAGTTTCATAAGGATAAGTTGATAAATAAGCGAGATATACAATTTTTCTTATTCTCCATAAGAATAAAATTGGACAACGTACTGTGTTTAGCACTTTCAATATCTCTGTAACCAATTGATGTAGAGCAATGATCAAAAAACCAAATTGTTTGTTTTTTAAGCTGAATTTAATGGTGAGGACTAATATTGGATTTACTAAAGTATTATTTGTAAAAACTCAAAAAACCCATTTTTGGTGTACAAAACCCCCCAAAAATACCCCTTTTGATAGAGCGATCTGGCTGGTTTTCGAACTTAAAGTCATAAATGATGCTTTACATGTTTCATAAAAATCGGATAATTTTTAGAACCCAAAAACCCAAAATTTTAAAGATTAATCCCCAAAAAAGGGGTTTAGAGTTTTTCGATTGTTTTTCCCAACGAACTTGTCAAACTCATTATAGAAAAGAACATCCATACCAAATTTGAAGTAAATCGGGCAGAAAATGCGACCACTAGATTGTACACACACACACACACACACACACACACACACACACACACACACACACACACACACACACACACACACACACACACACACATACACATATATATATATATATATACAGTTTTGAACGAATGGTGTTTTTGGAATCTGGGGACCTCAAAACGAAAAGTTATTATGGTCCCGGGCCTAGGTCTCACCATGCCGACTACGGTAATAGCTTCTTCCCTATAGGGGAAATTCGCTAAAATGCAATACAACCGGTGAGCAGCAATAATTTGCAAGTCCCTGGGACAACAAATACTATATGGTAATTATAAGTTTTTGTTTCCGATGTAGAATTAAAAGTAAATTATACTATTAGTTTTAGTGAATACGACTTTTGATATTATTGCCATTTACTAATTCCGTGAGTGAATCACTCTAACAAAATAAAAAATACATATAAAAAGATAAAAAATCTTTGTGCTGAGTTTGTGACTGAAACATGCTATTGTGCTGAGTATACTACTAAATAGGAACTTATTACCTTTTATTATAGACTTGTTTATCCAAACTTAATTTCCCTTTGACATTGCCTTTGGTACTTTCATTCTGAAATTTCCATATGCAATATCGATTATAAAAAACAGTCGTCACGCCAATAGTAACTGAGTTACATTTATTTTCTATGGATGTTGTTTTTTCGATTTACGAAAAAACAAACAATACATTTAATTTTTAACCAGTAAAGATGAGATGTAATCATGTTAAAAAGAATTCTATTATATATATAATAGCCAAGAAATGAAGTAAAATAATTTATTCAAAATTTAACAAGTTAAAGCATTTAAAAAAAAAACTACACGATTTAAATTTTTCAAACTTTACGAAATTTAAAATATACCGGTAATAACTGAAAATACCCCCGTCGCAGCAAACCTGCATACTCAGCGAATTTCCAATGAATACATGACATAACACATTAAGCCACTTAACAGAAATCATAAGAAATGTATATTCACAAACAAGCGATATTTAAAATATTAATTATTCTCCATAAGAACAACATTGGGGATGAGTACGCAGGTTTACTGCAACAAGGAACACAAAATAATGGGATTCATGCAAATATTAATGGAACTCATCTAAGTGAAGTCACATACCAAGTTTCATCCATATACATTCATAATTAAGCGATATATAACATTTTAATTATTTTCCATAAGAATAACATGCAGACCGAGTACCTAGGTTTGCTGCTACGGTAACCTTGAAAAAAATTGTTTTTGTGCAAACAATAAACCACATTCAGATGAAGCCATATACCAAATTTCGTCAGTTGATGTTCATAAATAAGCAAGATATGCAATTTTTATTTTTCTCCATAGGAATAACATTAGACATCGTACTGTGTTTAGCACTTTCAGTATCTCAGTAACCAATTGACGTGTAGCAATGATCAAAATACCAAATTTGTTATGCTGAATTCAATGGTAAAGATTAAAATTTAATTTAAATAACAATTACATGTGGAAACCCCCAAAAAACATTTGTTGGATACAAAACCCCCCTTCGGATAGTGCGATTCGTCTGGTTTTCGAACTCGTTCAAATAAATAGTACTTTACACATTTATACCAAATTTCATTAAGATCGGACCTTTTTTACGAGAGTTATCACGCTTACGGACATAAATATATACAAATTTGAACGAATTTTTTTGGCATCTGGGGACCTCAAAATGCAAAGTTATCATGGTCTCGGGCTTAAGTCTTACCATGAGACCTACGGTAATAGCTTCTTCCCTATAGGGGAAATTCGCTAAAAGTTGACATTCAAAACATATTTGATATTATTTTATACTTAACGCAAAGTAATTTTATAATACTTTTGCTTAGTGTTTGCATAGAATCTGAACGATTATAAAATATATTTAATTCGTTACAGGATTCAAGTGTATTAGACCAACATAGACTTCAACCACTAGAATTAAATAACTTTATATAAGATATGGTACTGAATAATATCAATGTTACAGTGTAATTCTAAACATAATATTCGGTATGAAATCAAGGTTAATTAAATTCCAAGTTATATTTGCTGAGTTATCCAACATCCAGCGCCCCATGACGGTTGAGGTGGCGAGGTGTAAATAAAACATGGCTCATCTTCTGGTATATTGCCTGCAGATTGCTCGCATTTCTTATTCATGTATACTCCCCAATTTCGCCTTATTAAATAAGAACAATTCTAGGGGGTGTAAAAAGGAACGTTTTGCTGCTAATATGAAACCCGTCACAGAGTAATATTCAAGTTTAAGTTCTAGTTTATTAGTTATATTTGGTAAGTGGTATAATTAGCTTATTTAGTATTAGTTTGCTAAAGAAAAAACACTAGAAACCGGCAAATTGTAAAAATACCGTGTATTTAAAATAAACTCCTGGGCAAATTTTAATGCTAATCCATAAAACAAGAGTCCTAAAAATTGTTTACATAAATAAAATATTCGATGAAGTAAAAAAAACGAAACACTTACATATTTATAAATTTATTTTTTTTATATTTTTTCATTTTTATTTTTTCAGAATTTTTTATTTTTAAAAATATTCATAATTTTTAAAGTTGTTACTATTTCAAATATTTTAACAGTAAATGAGCAAAACCTAGAATTAAAAGTGACATATGCCAGCAAGAGCGGCAATTGCAGGATCGTTTGATGATTAAATAATCCCCATAGACCCAGAGCTGTGGCAGAAATTGCGTTAGCCTTCATCGAGCATACTGCTGCAAAAATCTCGTCAAAAGTTGCCTGATTATGCAATTTCGTATTATTTTACGATTTCGGCCTTGTAGCTACCAAGCGAGATTTTCAATTAAAAAACGTTTTCAGTTTACTGTACCACGTAACAAAGTCCAAGATTTTAAAGAACAATAATGCAATAAACCTATATAAAACCCGCAAAATAATATAAATCTAATTAATATTTCTTCTATAACAAACAATAATTATATATATAAATTAAATATAAATTATAAGTGTTGAAATAAACATAATTCGTGTCACGATCATTTGCTGATAGTTTCATTTTTATAGCAAGGTAATAATCTGAGGTGTTACAACATATATACTTAACCATCTACCAAAAGCTAATTTTTCGGGACTATAATATACTTTACTGTCATTCAGTAAACGTATAGGCTTTTTTTAGACTCGTAGACATAGATGATATTTCGATGCCTTTTGATTGGGCTAATGGTGCTTTCAGAGATCGGAAATTCGAACACGCAAGGGCTAACCCAATATGGCGCTACTTGGGCACATGGCCTCATGGTGGAATCACATTACGGCCTGTAACCTGATACCGTCAGCCTTTAGCGTCGATGTCTTTGTTCTGACAAAATTCCTTTAGCGTATTACAGCTGATATAAATATCTGCCATAGCTTGGACTTCATATTTGAGTCACACACTGAATGTATATTGGGAAAAGTTATACCACTGAGTAGGTTTCGTTGATGATTTTATTGAAGAATTTTTAAACTAATCCATGAATTTTGAAACTAATCCAAAGGTTATTATTTGTAGGAGAGTTTAATCCAAAATTATGTAAATTCATCCAACCCACCACTCGCTAGAGTTACCACTCATGACTAACACAGTATTTACCAGGGTTACCAATATTTCTACCGAATCACAAAATTGTTTAACCAACATCAATTTATAATAGCTTTTTAGGGAACCTGTGCTGGAATAAATTATATTAGAACCCTCTAACCCCCCACCACCCTTAAAGGTAACAGGGACTGCATCGTGTTTTTTGTTCCTGTAACTTTAAAATACACTCGGTGAATTGACACATCTTAATGAAAAGGTAAACAATTTTAATTAGTATTTAAACCTTTATAGTTGATAATTTATGCAAAAAAATTTATGCATTAGGCTATAGTATACAAATATAAAGTGCACTACGTATAAAGTATACTCAATATGTAAGGTGATGATTATTACCCTTCGTGAGTTGAAATGTGCAATTTCAGACAATCTGGTCGCAAAGGCGGAGTGCATTTGCGTAAGGAAATAGAAGCATAAGTCAATGACTGAAGCATCGCTTCGCACTTCCGTTTGGCGACGAATTCACTTCCGCCGTGAATCGATTTGTGCTAAAATAAAACCTCCCGATGTATTTTACCTTAAGGGTACAATTAAAATATTTTTCACCATACTACGGTGAAATCACCTGTTTTCGGAACGTCATTTGAATACCGAAAGTAGAGCTTTTCCGCCCAAGTCACCTGATCTATTTAGCCAGTGTTGCCAACATGTTTTCAAGCGTACACGACGTTACCTGGTTAGTACGTGTATACTATTTTGTGTTCTTTGGTTGAAACACTGGTAAAAATAACAGCAACATTAAAAACATTGTACCATCGATGTTTTGTTAATTTATTAACTGTTTTTAGTCCGAGATTAGATGAGGCCGCTCGTGTTTTATGACCGATCACATTTAACCCGTTAATAATTAAAATGACCAACATCCCTGATGATTAATGTTTCAAATAATCACAGCTGTACTTTCAATATTATGTAAATAGGGACAAAAAGTAAAATAGAAGGAGAAAAATTCATAACCTCATAGTTTCGTTTATAGGATGTTAATTTTCAAATAAATATTCACAATATTATTTTATAGTGTTTATTTCATAGTGTAGTATGGTGAAAAATAGCGTTCGCACCTCTGCCGAAAGGGTTTTGCATAGCCCTCGAACGTTTTTATGACCTCGACTTCGTCTCGGTCATAAAACACGATCTCGGGCCAGCAAAACCCCCTTGGTTTGAAATATACTATTGGGATACAGTTTCGTAAAGATGAATGTACAGCCAGATCTCAATCGGACGTAAAGACCCCGTCTAAGGTTAGGTGATGTTACTGCTTGGTGGGGGTGGGGGCAATAAGGGGCAAGTTTTCGAGCACCTGGGAAATGTTACACCCAGACCCTCTCACTGTAATTGAACTTGTGAAGTGTGACGTCAGCAGAACACTGGCCAGAGATAACCTTCTTCATAACTGATAATTATAACAACTTTTGTGCTGTGCCAAGTCATTATTCGAATCAAACAGTAATGATGGGAAAATACAGTAATTAGCCACCCGAATATAAAATAAAAATTATTTGAATTACACAAAGAAGGAAGATTAATTCTTTTTAACAAATTGAAAATAACTGGTGAATAGTATTGTGTACAAATTTAAGTACAATAGAGATTTAGAGACGGTAGAACATTATGAGTGTTTCCGTTTGTAGTTATATTTTACCATATTTGAAATCACTTATTGAGAAACATCGAATTATTTTGTACCATCTTTTGTGTATATTTTACTGTCTTGTATGTAAGTACAGTATAAGTGTAAATATACTTTTGTATAATAGTGTTGTAAGACTATTTTATTTATCCTGTTTTGTTGTAACAACACGTATCATGCTAATAAAGAAATTATTTATTGAATTATTTTGTAGTTTTAAGAAAAAATCGTGATTAGTATCCCAATTTATTACAATATATCTAGTTCTAAGTTCTAAGTTGTTTTTAAACTTAATTCCTATAAAGTAGTAAAACTAGCTGTACCAATTCTTCCCTATTACTTTGGTTTTTATTTATAACCTCCACGTGAAAACTAATCCAAACAGAACCGAACAGGTTTTTGCTAATAAAGTTATCACCAGTCTTCTTCCTAAGTATAATATAGAGATCACTAATAGATTGCAAGGGTCTAAAGGATAAATGAGTTAGGATTCATAGGTAAGGTAAGGTGAGTTAGGTTAGGTAAGTCTAGGATTCAAGTATTTAGGCCTAGGATTTATTAGATTCTTCTGGAGGCCAGTTTTGTCAACGATGGTTTAGTATGATTCAGTTTAAGGTCGTATAAGACGAAAACTAAATCTCGTTGAATGTTGATTGGCTGTTAAGATTATCCGTTCTTGGTGTCTGAAGAATTTTACTGAATGATGATAATTGGCACTCTTCTGATGGCTTACATTGTGTATATTGACTTTTACAAAAAAAATCAAATGGATATTACATTATAATGCACGTATAAAACTGAGATTTGTAAAGAATTTACGAACACAGATATAAAATTATAATTAGCAAATGTAGGTGTGTGTAGTATCAAAGACCTAACCAGAGAAACTTATATAGTTTAACTTTGAATGCTAGTATCTCCACCTCATGAAAGCTAAGATGGAAATAAAATATGCTTGATCATTTGATCGGCTGCCTGTATAGATTAATACGCCAATAACCTTCCTTATTGACACAATATAAGTAACAAGAGGGATTAATACGCCAATAACCTTCCTTATTGACACAATATAAGTAACAAGAGGTTTACAATTTTCTAGAATTTGATCCATAAGTAAACATTAATGCTTTTTATTTAAGACCATCTTTTAGTTCTACCTCCAAAAACAAGTACGTAACAATTTGTTCTTGAAAAATGAAATTTCCCTTGGTAAAAAGTCAAAAGAACACTAACTTCTCACAACACATTTCTGCAGCACTATAAGCTGCCGTAATAATAATTATTTTTCCTGTTTACTAAACTAATATTCTTCAAACGTAAGCTAACTTCACACAGATAAAGTTAACCCCACATGGCGCTCCTTGGGCACATGGTCTCATAGTGGAATTGCATTACGGGCTGTAACTTGATACCGTCTGCCTTTTGCGTCGATGTCTTTGATCTGACAAAATTCCTTTAGCGTATGACAGCTGATATATGGCCTTTCCTCTTCAATCTATAAAGAAAATAAAAATAGATGGATATATTGGGGTTCTAATACCTATTCATAGAGAATATTTGAGGACGCCTATGCCGGTGGTTTTATTTTAAAAATTGAATATTAGAACTATCTTAGCACATTTTATATTATAATAATACAACCTAATGTTCCCTATTGCAATTTAACGCATTAAAAATATTTATTTAATTAAAATTATAACTAAAGGAACTACTTTGTCAGACGCAAGGCTTCAGACGAACGTTAGTGTAAAGTCCATGTGAATAACTTTAACATAAACTCACGAACTCTTTACTTTAAAGGAGAAATTATGTCAATAATATTACCTTTAAAATTTATTGAAAGTTATGTTGAGTGTAAAATAATTATAATTTAACCTTTTTAAAATTGGATGATGCAACAGATACCAGCATTAAACGTCACCTAAACTAACAGAAATGTGGTATATATATATATATATATATATATATATACATATTTCCCCTGTTTTACATCCTTCGCCTCTAAAGAGTCTAGTGTACATTTATCTCCTCCTTCCCTTCCCTAATTGAGAAATAAACGGATATCTTTATGTGGAAGCACTATCAGGATACATGGCGGAGAAGGGAGGTAGAACGGGTTAAGATTTTGAGCATCGGAGGCGGTCTGAACAGCAAGGCGGCACTCAGCCTAATGGGGCACATGAAATGTGTCAGCCAATCATTGGGAGGATCCCCACTGTCGATGTGTTACTTAACTGTCCTGTGTATCGTAAACCTCATATTTAATATGATAAAAAAAGTTAAACTCCAAACAAAATTATCATAAACATCAATGTGTAATCGAGTAAATAAACATCGTTTTCTTCGTGATACAAATTTATTTAGTAAAATGCCATTTTCATGATGTTATAACATAAAACTAATGTTTGGGCATGTTACTATATAAGCCACCCATTCTCACAAAAAAAAAAAAAACTATGGTAGCCTACATTACTAACATGTATCCTAGATTATTTAATAAAACGCTATTATAAAGTCATTCGTATTTAACAGAGAAACTAGAACATTTACTGCAGGAAAATCCTATCTCATACAAACACAAGCAGTTTCTAATAAAGTAACATTATAGTTACTGCACGTAAATAAGAAATAGAAGCAATCTGCTGGCAGTGCTGTACGGGATGAAGATGTTTTATTTATATTTCACACATCAAGGTAACTGTCAAGAGCAACTGTTATGTGTTGGATGCGGTAAGATAGTTTAAAACTACAAACTAATAAACATGAGAAATTTCAACCCTGATGAATTTGTTCATGTTATAAATGCAACATATTGTAAAAAAATTACAATTTAAAAAATCTATATGTTTAATACAGTGGTTGTTTAAAACGTTAATGTTTTAAAAACTCTTTAATACACAAGAACAAAATGATCGTCAATTATGGGATTTAAGGAAGATGATGAGAATTTCCGAACCAGCGAGCCGTCTTCAAACGGTTATTCAATTACTATGAGAAGTCAGTTCTGTACTTCAACCCTCCTCTTAACCGAATACACCCTGTGTAGGATACGGTGGGGTGCTATTATTTCCATTTGGTTTATTTATGTGCTTATAATAATTAATAAATTACATTATACCGCCTACATTTCAAATAAACGAAACTCCATTTCAGCGGAAACAAGGAAGAATAAAATAATTCTAGTAAAGTTTTTAGAATCGCTAAGCAATAAACTTAAAACCTTCTGTAATATGATTAAGTATAATTCATGATATACGAGGAATTTTTAAAGATAAATTATGGCTGTTTAATACAGTAAAATTAAAGGTATTGGGACGCCCAAGGGCATCCTACGAATATTAGTGTTTTCTTTTAAGTTGCAAGTCACACCCCTTTTTCAAAACTTTAATCATAATACAAGTATGGGAAATAAAAAAAAAAACAATGAAAAAACTCGGTGTTTTGCCCGAATTTTGGCATAAGTTCCTGCTTTGTTTACAAAAGGTTAGGAGCTATGGCCCCTTACAAGATACTAGTTTAAATACAATATCAGAGCATAATCGTTTTGTATATGTCACCAAGACAAAAAATATCTGTAATATACAGTTATTTTGGGACTAATTTCAGCATAATTTTTATTCCAACTCTAATTAAACATATTTAGTTGATATTTGATACCTAATTCAATGTTTTTTGTTGCTATTAATTACAAAACACTTTTATTACTACACCTTAGTTAATCATGATTTAGTGTATTTTCTATACATGCCAATAGGAGTGTAATACCGGATATTATTTGTAAAATAATTCAAAGCAGACGTCTGACGTGTTAAAACCACAAAATAAATAATTATTATATTACAAACCTTTAAAACAATTATTTTGATTTGTCAGTATTAAAAAAATGTTAAACTACAAAATTGAGGTAACATATTATGTAATGTAAAATTTAATATGCAACAAGTGTTATATATTACATATTATGTAGCTTGTATAAGACTATATGATTGAGGCCAGTCGAAGTTTCAACCTGGCAATGGGTTAGTCAGTATCTTGTTATATGCGCAGTAGTAATTTATAATATGTCACATTAAGGGAATAATACAAACATATCTGTTTAATAGCAACTAATTATAGGGCTTCACTTTCTTTACTTAAAGGGGGAACAGTAAGAAGTAGCAGTCTCAAAAGAGACCGGAAGTAAAAGACAGAAGAGGCCTCCTCTCATTTGGCACCCTTCCATCTTGGGAACGAACAACACCTAATTATTAGTAGATTCTTCAAGTATATATTTGTTTAGATATTTAATCTTTTTAGTAAATAATACGTTTATCGTTTCTCTAAAGAAGATGCATTTATCTACATATTGTTTATTATTGTTAATTTAATTTCGCCATCAATTAAAGTTAAATATTCTTATGAACGATTGATTTGTTTGGACATTTTAAGACACATTTTAAAGGGAATATCGTAACGTAAAGGATCTGGTATTTATAAGCACAGCACCACCCCACCCCAACATGCTATTGACTGACTGTGTAATGACCATTTCCGGATGAATATTTTATGCTCAGTACAAATCATTATTTGTGACCCGAAATGCTTTATCCTCTACAGGTAACATTAACTGGACGGTTGATTTCATGTGTCAATGTTATATAACATTTTTAACAATATACTAAATGTTAGGTATTGAGGTAAACAAACTTATTTAGATGGGTATTTATTTATATTAATTTATAAGAACATACTTGCAAAAAGAATAAAACTGATAAAACTCAATTGTATATGAGGTTAAAATCTTAAATAATTTTCCTACGAACTATTTTTTACTAACTAGCTATCGCAAGTAAACGACTTTGTATTTTAAAAATGTACTATCCAAAGAAGTAATCTTTAACTATCATTTACACAATTGAACAAAATGTACTATCCAAAGAAGTAATCTTTAACTATCATTTACACAATTGAACAAAATGTACTATCCAAAGAAGTAATCTTTAACTATCATTTACACAATTGAACAAAATGTACTATCCAAAGAAGTAATCTTTAACTATCATTTACACAATTGAACAAAATGTACTATCCAAAGAAGTAATCTTTAACTATCATTTACACAATTGAACAAAATGTACTATCCAAAGAAGTAATCTTTAACTATCATTTACACAATTGAACAAAATGTACTATCCAAAGAAGTAATCTTTAACTATCATTTACACAATTGAACAAAATGTACTATCCAAAGAAGTAATCTTTAACTATCATTTACACAATTGAACAAAATGTACTATCCAAAGAAGTAATCTTTAACTATCATTTACACAATTGAACAAAATGTACTATCCAAAGAACTAATCTTTAACTATCATTTACACAATTGAACAAAATGTACTATCCAAAGAAGTAATCTTTAACTATCATTTACACAATTGAACAAAATGTACTATCCAAAGAAGTAATCTTTAACTATCATTTACACATTGAACAAACCCCCTCCCCCCCGCCAACTCATTGAAGGGAATGCCTTATAGGAGGATTAATTGTTGAAGATTTTATTTACAACGAATCTCTCAGTTACATGAACATCGTCCCTCTCATGAACCCGTTAGGCAGTGTAAGACTTGGAACTTCGTCTACTGTTGAGCTGATAAGCCTGCTGAGGAAGGTAATACAACTTTATTCAATTGAGAAAGGAAACTAACGAGCTCCGTTAGCATACAGTGATAAATATTGTAAATTTAAATTATCTTTTTGGATTATTAGAAATTAGTTGTAGCACTACAAATCTATTTTTGAAAACTGAACAGAAACAACTTTGGGTTATTAAAGTTTAAACATTGATGACTGTCTCAAAGGTACAAGTAAATAAGGTTTAATATTTTTTTTACTGGATTTTGTAGGGGGTTTAAGTAATTTGGAAATAATTTGGTGATAGTGTTCCTCGATAGGTGACTGTCTGTTTTGGAATAGAAGGTGGAAAATATTATGTCCAGGATTTTGTTTTCATCCTGCCATTTGTTGAATTTCACTCATAGATAATTAGATAGGTTAAAATGATCTTGAAGCTGTAGTGAGGAAAGAGGTTTTATATGTAATAAACTAACACATTAAGATAAGGATAAACTATTACATTATTTTACGATCATTTTTATTCATTATCATTTTAATCTTTTATTTATACTTAAGAAAATAATATAAATTTAAATATTTATATCTATTTCACAATATATTGAAACCAACAGAAATAAAGAAAAAATACAACACAATACAATACAACAATAATATACATAGCCAATAATATTATTCATAAGAAGTAGTATATTTAATACGTCATTGTCGAATATAACGAATTAATTAATTACAATTATCAATGGGCAGGATATTGCCATAAAGATCAGGCTGGCCCAATTGCGTTGTAGGTGGTCGGATAATTGAATGGTGCCCTTATACCGCACTGTGATGCGTACAATTTTGGATTATCTTGCACTGGGGATAAATTTGGATAAAGTAATACTTTAACTGTTGTATTGAATTTTATTTCAAAAGGCCGCCAAAGGAATAACGTAAAAACATTCAAAAAAGTGTTATCATGTAAGGAAATAAATTTAAAAAGCTAATTTTTTTCCTGAAATAGAGATGAAAGTTTACATGATTAAATAAATCTTTACTTGAAATTATAGAATATTTTTAAAAAGTAAACCATTTAAAATTTACTGTAATTTATATTTTAAACCACAAGACATTAACCTGACTTATGGAGTTCAAGGCCATGTGTTCAATTTGAAAAGTAGACAAGGGTTTTTACACATCACAGTATTTTTCTACACCTTACGTATGACTCCAGCTATATTTGATGTCTTACTGAAGAACAAAATACACGTTTGCCGTAAAAACTCGTTTAATTGTAGGTTTTAATCCCAAAAAATGGTAAAACATAATATTACTAGATTAGCCTGAAAATAATGGTTCTGATCAAAAATAGGTGTTTCTACCAATAATGCAAGCTGACCTAGTACAAAACAAGGTCCCAATGGAACCAGATACCGCAGACACCCGATGCTGAATTCTTGTTACTTGTGTTGCCTTTGATGTGTTGTTGGCAAGGGGGTGTAATATGAGAAAAATAAGTACTTTATAGAAACATCTATGGAAATGAAGATACATCTATACATCTATAGAAGCATCTATACATTCAAGATAACGTCAATTCATCTGGCGTGTATTATATAAAGTACGTATTTAACCACAGATACCCGTACTATTGTCCAATAAGACTGTCCAGTGATTCAGAAACTTATACGGGCGTTCACACAACAGCCAAGAGATGTCTTTTTACAGGTTGTACCGGGCATAGTAGTGGGAAACACTTATTAACAGTACGGTTGTAAGACAAACTCAAACGGAAAATGTCGCGATTGCGTTGTTGTTGATTTCGGAAAAAATTCCTAAGCATACAAACAAGATTAGGTTTGCATTAAATTGTGCTGAAGAATTGTGTGTGCATTACATAAATTTATGACATGGTGAAGTGATGAAAATTCAATTTTTAATAACTACTACCAGAAGAATATTTAAACTGAAAGGGACCAAAAAGGGCAAAGTTTTTACCAAGATTAGGTGACCTCGGTTACGTTCAGCTTTTTTAACTTAATTAAAAACGAGGTTATAACCTAGGAATATATTTTTATAACATTACATATGTAATACCTTTTATGTATTAGTATAATCTGATGTATATGTATTAGCAACTGATTAATAATAATTAACTTGGTGTAGGTTTAGGTAAAAAGTCAACAATATCTGCGAGTGTTTTATACATTACTGTTACGTTATTGTTCGAGATAAAAGGGTACAAAATCATATTCTACTGTTTTTGTTGAAGGTCTTATGATGTTAGTTTAATTTAAAACCTAACTCCTTTAAGCATGCATGTGCTTATATGTGAGTTATTATTAAAATATCACTGAATTTCGTACCTCCTAAATTTACTGTAGCATAAGTTACTCATTAAAAAATAAGATTACACAAGGTTACGTTTATAGATGAAAAGTTCAATTTTAATAATACAAACAAAATATGTATGTTGTGTTGCAGGTATGTTTCCCGTTCCTTGTACTCAACAAGTCAACGTGTGAGTAATTTAGGCACTATAAACATATTTGTCCTTAGTTAAATAAACGTCATTATTTTCATCGACGCCATGCAAAATAAAACGTTCATTACGATGAGATTTAATTTATTAGTAATTTATTTAAAAAAAATAAAAAATAAAATAAAAAAAAACATATAAGGAAAAACTATATCACAGGTTTATCAAACAATGATGGTCCGCCATCAACAACAATGCATTTTAAACAAAGAATGTATGACTAAGTAATAAAAACAAAAACCCATAAAACTTCAATAAACGATAAAAATGCTATAGTATATACTATAGTATAGGTATTATTAAAGTATAATCTACATAAAAAATGAAGCAAAGATTATGAAATAAGTCATTTTCCAGGATGTCACAGATCGGTTTAAAATTATAAAGACTCGTGGCAAGATAAAGTGATTAAGCCAAATTAGTGTTTAACTTTCAGAAAACGTCGTTCTTCGAGAGCATTAAAGTAAAGAAAAGTTTATCAGTTAATCATAGATAATTGGTTTTGGAAATGATGGCTTCTGATTAGCAAATTATTTCAGTTTATATTTTGAAATGAGAAACTATAGTGCAGAGTAACAATTGTTTTATATTGCACAATGACTCACCGCAATTACATTAGGGAAGAGATGTTTTAGTATTATTGATGTTATAACAATTGCCTGATCGAAATAATTGTGTTGCAGTTATAAATATGTGTGATAAATTACAATTTAAAATACGTTTAAATCAGTAACGCGTGATTTAAATTTGTTTATAATCAAATATTCATTAAGTATTTTCTATCCTTTAGTTTGATAACACCCTCCATAGTTGCTTTTAGCGAATTTCCCCTATAGGGAAGAAGCTATTACTGTAGGTCTCATGGTAAGATTTAAGCCCGAGACCATGACAAATTTTTTTTAGGTCCCCAGATGACTAAAACACAATTCGTTCAAATTTATATATATATATATATATATATATATATATATATATGTGTGTGTGTGTGTGTGTGTCCGTCCGTGAATGCGATAACTTGAGTAAAAATCGTCCGATTTCGATGAAATTTGGCTCAAATGCGTAAAGTGACATTTATGACTTTAAGTTCGAAAACCAAAAAAATAGGGCAATGGGAAGGGGGGTTTATGGGGGTTTTAAATTTTCCAAAAATCAGTTATTTGCACTTTTTACCCTTAAATTTTTAAAACGCTTAATTTTGGTTTAGACCATGTTATAGAGCTTAAAAAAACAAATAATATGGTATTTTGAATTATTAAGCTAGGTTAAGTGGTTGTGGAGAAAATCCAAAAAAACCTGCTGATAAAATCTCCTATGTTAATCTTATGGGAAAAAGGATTTGGCTTTTCCTAAGTTAATTTTAATGTAAACTTCACATTTGCTTTTACCAAACAACTCAGCTCCACAAAAAAATCATTTTGTTGTTTAAATTGTGATTCTACGTACAACCGTTGCAGAGATATTCAATGTGCTAAACACAGTACGTTGTACAATGTTATCCTTATGGAGAATAAATAAAATTTGATATCTCCATTATTAATGAATGTATATTGATGAAACTTGGCACGTGGGGTCACGTAGTACTGGTATATTGATATTTGCACAAAAAATTGATTTTTTGTTGATTATCCCCGTAGCAGCGAACCTGCGTACTTAGCCCCCATGTTATTCTTATGGAGAGTAAGTAAAATGTAATGACTCCCTTAATTATGAACATAAATTAATAAAACTTGGTATGTGGCTTCACCTTGTTGAGTTATATTGATATTTGCATAAAACCCATTTTTTTAGTTTCTTGTTGCAGCAAACCTGCTTACTCATCTCCCATGTTATTCTTATGGAGAATAATTAAAATGTTATATAGTGCTTACTAAGGATTGAATATTGATTAAACTTGGTATATGGCTTCACCTAGTTAAATTATATTTATATTTGCATAAAAACCAATTGTTTGTGTTCCTTGTTTCAGCAAACTTATGTACTCATCACCAATGCTATTCTTATGGAGAATAATTAAAATTGTATTGATCGCTTATATATGAATTTTTTTTATGAAACTTGGTATGCGGCTTTATATGGTATTAAGACATATATTATGCATTGGAAATTCGCTGAGTACGCAGGTTTGCTGCGAGGGGGTATTTTAGTTCATAGTTAGACTCATTTTGATAATATTCTTAAGTAATATTACAATAATGTGTTAACTTATTACTCCCTTATTTAATTCAAATAAACACTGCATAGAATGAATTTTACTGTTTAAATACAATACGATTATATCCAACTATACTGTTGAGTTGTCATTTATGCATTGTGCATGTTATTTATCTATAATATATTATTGATTAAATTGATTTTAATTGGTAATATTTACAATAACACGTTTATTAAAAAAAACTATTTACATGAATTCACGTATTAAAAATTATTAATCAATCTCAATGAATGTTTTAACCTTTTTGGATACCGTTTGAAGAATTAAATGAAGTATAAGAAGTTGTTTAGTTACCTAATGTACACTTTTACCCGAAAAAATATAGTTTCTCTCAGTTTAACCCGGGATAAATTTTAAATCGGGACGATTTCAACACTACAATTTTATCGACTTAGAAACCGGAAATGGAAACGTAAACCAATAGAAGGGAGATTCTTACTTCCGCCATCACGCGATTTGAACTTTAATGATCCTCAGTCGATTAAGGTAGTACAAAAATTCGATGGACTGTTAATTTATGCGATACAATTTTAAGATAAATATGTTCCTCATTGCTAGATTTCAATGTATCAATTTTTTCTGTGTTATGTTATGATATAATACATTTAATTTTCGGAAATGGGTGTATATGTATTGTTAATTTTTCCTAAGAAATATTTTATACAAATAAAAAAAAATTGTAACTCTATTTGTTCCGAGTTAAGTGCGTCAGCCATATTATGTAAAATTCCTTTTTAATCAGTTTTCTGATCTAATAAAAATGTTAGCTGTCCCATGTTTGTTCTTTGCTCTAACTTAAAATTCACGTTGTTTTAGAGTAATGATTAAACATATTTCTGAATAGACCCAACTGTGGAATTCTTCGTAAAATAATAGTTTTTCTGACGTGATTTATCCCTAATAAAAAATTGTAATTTTCAACAATAACGAAATTACCTAATAAAATTAGGAACATGATGAGTAGGATTAATTGTTTAGCAGTTTTATATCAAATCATCGTTTCGTAAAAATATGAAAGATAATATCTCAAAATCTGTATGGTTTTTTAAAGACAATAATTCTTTTTCCAAAAAGATCAAAAATGGCATAACCCTTGTTATAGAATAAAAACTAAATTAAGCTTTAAATAAGATTTACTGTAGGTTTAAAAGTAGTAAAATCTTTTGGATTTTCATAGCTGATTAGTGTTTATTGCAGCAACATAAAACCACCTAAAAGGTGCTAATACCATTGGGAGATAACGACTAATTGTAGTTTGATTTTAATTATGAATCTTCCTAGATTTTAATACGGTTTCTTTGCAGTTTGGGGTCTCATCATTAAAGGGGGTCCCACACTACTCGCTGTATTTCAGAGCGATCGTGATAATTTAGAATGTTCGGCAACATGTGGGACCTGGTCGAGTACCGAATACATAGTTGATCAAATCAATAACCAGTGTACAGCAGAGATATTATGACAAATGTTCACCAAAATAATTTGAGTGTATTTGCGAATAGTGTGGACTAGCTTACTGCTTTTATCGCATTCAATTTAATATTTTGAAGATGCATGATGTTGATTAATTAGATCAGTTAGAGTTAATGCAGAATTTCTTGAAAATAAACTCTATATATAGTCTGTGGATTTGTGGGATTTATGCAGGAAGATAGTATGGAAATCCTCAATCCGCTCAGTGGTCATTGTGAATTGCAACTTTGCAATTTGCATTTCAGATAGTGAACTGTTCATCTCAATCTATGTCATGAGCTGAATGCATTTTGTAGAAATATAAATAACACAAAGTTTAGAAAAGCATACTAATAAAAATCACACATGCCTTGGTTTGTTTTTATAATAAATTCAAATTGAACAAAATTCTGTTTTATGTTCCCAATATATTTTCTTAGTACATATATATTTGAAATATATTTGATTTTAGTTTTGTTGTATCGCTTTTGCATTTACCAGTTTACAAACGTAAATTTACCACCAGTGTCTACATTGTTACAAAGTCCCGCAATGAGAATATTTTTGTGATAAGCAAAAGTTGAACCTTGGGTTTCAAGGTCAGAATTTATTCAACTACATAACTTGTTTACGTTAATTTCAGAAAATTAATTTCGGTTAAATATACTCGTGATTAAAGTTTGAATATATTCGTCTCCATAGTCTTTATATCCGACTAAATAAAACATATATATATCAATAAGAAATGTGTGAAATCTAAAAACAATAGAGGATGATATAAAGGGAAATATTATTTATTTCCCAATTTCCTCATGCCATGGGATGGATATGAGGTAAATCTTCCCTTGTTGGTAAACAGTGGTAATAGCTACAATGTGTTAAAAAAGCACACAAGTAATAAATATGTGTTTATTCCTTTTAATGATACTTGATAATCTCATATTTTAATACATGTTTTATAAACGTACATATGGCAACCTCCAAAATTGTTGTCCGTTGGTAAATACAGAACAAAATAAACACAATACTTGAATGATATACTCGCATAGAAATAACCGAAACACAACCTGCGTAAGCTTCAAGGTAAAACTTGATGAATTAACATGATATTTATAATGGACTAAGTTGTGTATAATTCGTAAATGCAGACGCTTCGATCAGGCGTTCTTGGCTTCTCTAAAGCAGCAAGTGAGAAAAAAATAATGCGCGACCGTTCAGTCACTTGGCGCACTTCCATCTTCTAAACGACGCACCTGCTAATTAAGAAGAAGATTTCAAAGCGATTCGTTTTATATTTCAATGGGTACACTTCTTTGTTGAATATGTTTAACATTAATTCATAGATTTTTTCTAAATTACAAATTATCTTTAGTTTGGTAATTTTACCTCTGCTGGAAACATATTCATGGCCTTAGTGTTAGACAACAAAGAGTTGATACCTGTGGCAGTGAAATATTTTAATTATAGCTTAAATACTCAACTTTTTATAATAAAAGCTACTGATTGTAAACATGTTCCTATTTTACTAGGTATTTATGAATTTATTAACCAATTCATTCAGGAGTATTAATCAACATCCAAAGTTGATTAAAAAAATATATATATTTGTATTGGTTTAAGAGGAGAGAAATATTGAATGCAGAGACAGTTCTTCTTATCTAAACGATCCCTGTTCGTTTTCTAGATTGGTGGGTCCACTTCTTAAGGTGGTGGTGGTGATTCCAAACCTCCGGGAAGCGGCATTATTACCAGCTGATAACCATTTCACTAATATTAGGCACCAGGCACCACTACAACAAAACGTTAAGTGGCAAGAACTGTGTACAGTTATTGAATTTCGTACACACAATAATTGCTTGTTAAAGGTAAAGAAATATTCATAGTAAATGAAGTTACTGTAGGGATATATAACGAATTAACTTATAATTACTCCGGGTTTTAGTTATATGCAATGGAAGCAAAACATGAAGTTAAAAATAACATGTCATTAATCACAATACATCTCACTGATCGGCATCATGACTCATCTCCAACCAAGATACTGTAATTTTGATAATCATTGCCGTTAATTAGTCGTAGTAAGTGATGATTTGAAAGTATCGAATAAGTGCTGATACTACCGTCTAATTTAATATTTAAATACAACTTGTTTCGACATTAGAAAAGAATATGAAGAAAATTAATTAATCATTTTCCATCAATACGCTAGTCGTACAATTTACGAATACAAATGCACAAGAATGAGAGGATCCTACCGTAAATGCACAAATTAGAAATAATTTTTCTTTTATACAAATCAATCGCAGGGCCCTTTTACATTGTGCGGGTCGGATTTGCGAGCCCGATTGCCCCAACGGACCATCTGCGAGTCATGAGTCCATGGGATGATTGATTCCGATGTTGGATTCAATCTCAGTCATCCAATTACTCTCCCCCTATCGCATCCACCCTTAACTCTTTATCCTGATTAAAATTGGCGAAGTCCACGGAACTTTGTTGAAGCCAAAATATCAACTATGGTAGTTATTTTTACTCCAAAAGCTGATGGGTTTGGCATATATTACTTAGAATAAAAAATAATACGATTTATTAAAAATATAACGTTAATGTTATTAAGGTACGATAGAAAACTTTGGCACAATTTATTAACTGTGTGATGACAATGGAATGATAACATAATACAATGTTTATCAATTTATAATAACAGTTTACCTTAAAATCCGATACAGAAATTAATGGATTTCATTATTGTAATTCTTGCAGACAATTGTGTTCTAAGGCCTAACAAATATTAACTTATTTACTAATTATATATTTACTACCACCCCCTCCACCCCCGCTACACAATCAATTATCAACTTATAACTTAGTCTTCTTAATCAAAGACACACTTTTCGTTGACACTAGTAACCCGAAGCATAGGCAATAAGCATAGGTATTAAGGCGAATTAATAAACTTAAACATATGGTTGGTGTATGGTAATGTTGATAAATTTATTGTAAAAAAAATAGTCGGGCACTGAAAAGTTTTAACTGGAGAGTTTAAAAAATTAATTTCACATAATTTAAAAGCAGGTTCAAAACTGAATACATTGCATTGGGGCTTATAATCTACATGCTATTTACCCTTATATAATGATCACATTCAAAAATGGGTTAAATGTTTTTTTTATTTTTATAAAATAAATGTTAGGGTGATTGTGATCCCATCTATATCGAATAAGAGTATAATGATATAGACCATGTCAAATAAGAATCAGTTAGAAATCCTGCTTGAAATGTTTAGTTAAAAAGAGAGTGATTTTTCTGTAGATAATTGTAGAAGTTTAGTAAATTGAAGTTATATCAACAGCAATATACCCCTGCTGGACAATATAAAAGACCTTTACTATTAAACAAGTCATAATATTGTAATATGTGGATTATATTTTATACAATTCTGTATTAAAGGTGGTAAACATGTTTGGCTTAGCTGTAAATCGCGAGGTAAGTTATAAAATCCTTTGTAAAAAATTGAATACCGTAGCAGTCTCTTAAACAATAAAACACGATCAATTCTTTATAGTTTATTTTAAAACAGACTGAAGTGGAAAAAAAATTCTGTTCTCTAAATTGGAGCAATTCCCATTCTGCGTTCTACCAGAATTCAGTAGACTGACTAATACGGTTTTTTAATAATTGCAGTCACTTGTGAAACTTTGCAAAATAGTTGTGACCTCGTTCGTTCTAAGTTTGAAACTACCTTGACTTTTGAGAATGTTTTAACATCCTATTAGAATTATTGTTGAATGTAAGTTAATATATTATTTAAATTTGTAAAAATTATATACAACTAATTTTGTATGACCCTTCAATAAAGAGTTTTATAATTAATTTATGTAATGATACGATGGCAAAGAATAAAATTTGACGTGTAAAAACAATCTTTTGACATCAATTGTTCAGGGTAGAGGAGATGTCAATAACATATTTTTATATCGGTGTATTTTTATAAAAGCAACTATATGTTTAAGTTTATTAATTCGCCTTAATACCTATGCTTATTGCCTATGCTTCGGGCTACTAGTGTCAATGAAATGTGTGTCTTATGGATTAAGAAGACTAAGTTATAAGTTGATAATTGATTGTGTAGCGGGGGTGGAGGGGGTGGTAGTAAATATATAATTAGTAAATAAGTTAATATTTGTTAGGCCTTAGAACACAATTTTCTGCAAGAATTACAATAATGAAATCCATTAATTTATATATCGGATTTTAAGGTAAACTGTTATTATAAATTGATGAACATTGTATTGTGTTATATGTAATCATTCCATTGTCATCACACAGTTAATAAATTGTGCCAAAGTTTTCTATCGTACTTTTTTTGGTCTCCCAAAATTTTACTCGAGGATGTGTTTGCTTTGGTAAACCGGTGTAAAATTACGAATTATTTACAAGCGCATCGAGTTGACACGTAAGACACTGAATACATGTTCTAAATGGATCAAAACATAATTTTTCGTATTTATTTATTTGATGAAAACCATTTTTATAACAAGGATATCTTCAGGAGAACAAAATTAATCCTAATATCTTAATAAAAAATCATTAAAGTTAGTTGAACAATAATGAAAACGTATTGCATATAAATTAAAAAAAAAAAACTTTTCTTACTAGCCTAAGAGTACTCTTTAGAACGGCTTTTTTTACTTAGCTTTTCAGATAAAATAGCTATCAATTTTGATACCAGGAGCATTTCTTTACTTAATTATACATAATTTTGAAACTACTAAAATCTTATATATTAATATGCTAAGCAAATTTTGTTAAGAAAACTCCTCCGCTATTCTGAACCGATTTTAATGATTGAGGTACCAAAATATTCCTCCTTATTTGTAATTGTGCAAAAATGTTTTTTAAATATTTTCAATCTGAAGGGCACGGGCCGGCCTCAAAGTTATTTTTCCCTCAAGATTAACATGGGGAATAATTTGACTTTAATTGCAGCTGTTAATACATTATTGACAGGTTATTCGCAATACCAGATGTAAGGTAGGTAGGTAAGGAGTGTATTTATCTATATAAAACAAACAAGCTTATTTTCTACATCGCTTTGAGCAGTGAAATGTTGTATGCGGCAGAAAATGTAAATTGTTGTTAAAATTAGTTCATCCGACTGTAGTTTATGAGCCAGATTTGTTCCATGTTTCACAAAAAAAGACTGTACTGAATGAAATATTTTGCCCACTTTCGTGTGGAGGAGGAAACTTCTTGGCTGTTTATGCCCCTTTGTTAGGCACTGCTCCACAGTAGATCTTAAGGGTACAGGTTACTCAGACTTTGACTACGCAGAATTCACCATATTTGGTGTAATGAGCATTTAGTCAGCTATTTATCTTTTATCACAGAACGGAGGAAACACGTCTGCTTTACTACTGTAAAAATTATTTACACTAAACCAAAAAAGATAAAGGAATGACAGTGAAACATTGGGTAGCCCCAAAAGCCCTTGCACTGGTGAAACAAAAAAGTCCTTGCAGCATGGAAAAGCTTATAAAACGCAGTTCGTCTAGGTAGTAAATTGTGATCATAATACTGCATATTGGATGTGTCTTCAAGCCCACCATCAATAAGTCCAACAAACCACAGAAGTTATTGAACAGATATTTGGAAGAAGATGGGTCCATCCCAAACACCAGTGCTCACTCCCGTTTGAATGAGGCTCGGCCCTAACGACCTTAAACATTTTCATAATAACTTACTAGACCGATTGAGTAAAACTGTTTTAGAAAGACAGCAGTCAAACAATAAAAGATTGTTTCTATAATCTATAATCATTATAATCAGAAACAGGCCTATACTTTCCATCCCGAATGTCCTTTGCGACTTATCTGCTCCATCGGCATTTGACATTTTAATTTAATCGTCAATAACTTTATTAGTTAACTGGACCGATTGAGCAAACATTTTTTAGGAGGATAGTAAATATATCAGAGTAAAACCTTTGACTGTTCCTGCTCCAAAAATGATTAACTTTAGGGCTCTCCAAATGTTGGAACTAGGCTATAGAATTTATGGGTTAGTAATAAATACTAATCAGGCCTCATCCCTAGAAAAATATAGTTTTGTATACAAAATTACTCAAAAAACAACCGAATGATTGGTGACCCATACTTGAAGTGCTCTCGGGTGTATCTTGGCCTTTGTCAATAGTTTATTTTAAAAGTTAGTTTAAGTTGCATTCAGTTATTGTACGTAATGCATTTAGTTGTATGCTGTCCCACTTTCAAAAACAGTCCAAATAGGTAATATTTAAAAGCAAATCGATTACCATGAAATTCGTCGAATATTTCGATAGCAAGTGATAACTTAGATGTTGGTATTGTTGATGGATATTACCATAAAGATCGGCCCGGCCCCATTGTGGCTTGGCTCGTCCAATAATTGAATGATCCTCTTATAGCGCGCTGTGTAGCACGAGATTTTGTATTATCTTGCATCGAGGATTCATCCGGATCAAATTATACTAAAGCCATTATAATGTTAGAGATTTAGGGTTGAACAGTTTAGCTCTATATGAAATAGTTGATGAGTTCCCGTAATTTAGAGAATCTTTGTAGAAGTATATGAAGAATAAAATCAATTATTTTAAACAAATATTATTTATATCCTCAAGTATGTTATGTAATTGTACGGAAATAGTGTTTTTATTGATTCATTTGAACTTGGATTGGTATTGGTCCCCCATCATAATTGGTACTTAGCTTTATTTATCTGATAAAATGTTCCTTAAAGGTGAAAGTAACTTCAAGAGTCCTAATGCTAATGGACAGAATTCTAACATTTCTTTATTATTGGTAACGTAAAACCTGTGAACTCACCGATTACAAAAATGATACTTGGAATAATAGTGTTCCCAGTAAACAATGTTCCCGTGAAACAGGATACTGTAGAAATCCAATGCTGACTGCTTGTTACGGGCATTGCCTTTGATCTGCTGCATAGGTAATGGAAGCAATGTGAAAAATAATATGCAGTTTCTGCGACCAGATTTGTTGTTTGCAGAAACTGACGCATTATAGACTATATAATAGACAAAGGAATAAGGTAAGATTTTGCTAAATTTGTTTAAATATTTTACCATTTGTAGAAATAAAAATGAGTATATCTCATCATTCAAACTGGAACAATACAAAAGTGTTTCTAATGTAGAAAAATGCAAGATATACAAACAAAGTAATACAAAATTAAATACGTCATGTGCAAATAATAGATTTATCATTTATGGAACTTCATGTTAAAACGTAATAATGTACATTTTTTAACGCTTATGGTACTTCATGATTCATGAAAAAGAAACTACGTCACTCGGATGAATGTTGAACATCTAAATAGATAATTATCATTATAATATATGTTAAATTAATGGTATATTCTGAAGTTCTTGGGAAGGAAAAACTAATGATTCCTTTAAAGAAACTTATATTTTCAACTCATACTTTCCTTAGCTCTTCCAACATTTTATCTATCCCTGAAGTATAATATACCAAACTTTAAGACTTAGCTTGGACTGGAATTTTGCTAGACTTAAAATATAGACTATAGTGATTTAAATTTAAATTTGAACTTAAATTTAGATTCCCTTGATCTTATTTATCCCAGCCCCAATTTAATTTCCCCTCCTTATAGTAAAAAGCTCTTTCTGAAAATTAATTTTATCTCAAATCTAATTAGACAACGATAAATTAAACAAAATAGCTCTATATTACGCACTGAAATAATGTTCACAAAGTTGTTATTAGCTTGGTAACTTTGTTCAACAATAAGTCGATTAAGTATATTTGCTTATCTCTGAAAATCTTTGTCCAAAGTTGATTAAACTCAAACATGAAACTTAGTTAATTTTTTTATTGGTGGCAAGAAATAATTAGACGACGATGTAATGTCAAGTTTTTTACTGATAAAAATTAGTTTATGTCAAGTTTTTTACTGATAAAAATTAGTTTAAGAACTAACTTATCACCTTGAGGATTAAAACTACAATCTCACATATTTTTGTTTGGTATAACTTGTTTATCTTCTATTTTCCCCCTTTAATAACATACTATGACTCAATGTTTCATTAATACCAGGGTTTGTTTGAATTACTTTACGTCTTCGTTGTCGCTCCACCCAGACCTCAATACAAGGATTTAAATTTCAAATTTCGGTCCCGGATAAACATTTTCGTCTTGAATAGAGCAGGAGGTATATACTTGGAATAAAAGGAAAAGTTGGGCAAGAGCTTATGCAATACTTCTTGAAAGCAAACTCTTCATTCTATGGACGAGGGGGATGATCCAGAATGATTGCATGAAAATCTTCAACACACTCACGCGCTGGCTGAATTTCAAATTTATGATTTGAATTTCAGATTAAGACTGCGCACTTAATACTAGGGAATGTCATGAGTCAAAAGATGTTTCTGATTTGCAAATGCGGAAACTTTCGCCATGTGGAAATCAGATTCACACATACATGGAAATATTCACACATACATGGAAATCTGCCTAGTGATTACTAGTTTGTTAATAATGAGAATCATTTTTTGTTTGTAGAATATACCCGAAAATACAGTACAGTATAATAAAATATATAACAACTTATAAAATAATAATATATCATATTACAATCTTCCCTTTTCATTTAAGTGTTTATTTTTTACGTTAGATATGATAAACGGTATAATATGATCAATAAAAGTTACGTATTTTTCCATGCATATTTCGGCCACAGTTAAACAGAGTTTGCTTGTATCCAAAAAAGTCCGATATGAAATTAATTTTATTATAATAGTTCTACTTTAATTGTTGTACATTTCGATTACGACGTGTCTTCAACTATTGGTGTAGTAATCGCTCGATTAAAAAGCAACTCATCCATTTTGAAGGAAATGAATAATGTTTAATTTAAATATATATATTTAATCAAAAGAAGTCCAGATATCGGACCTGAGTGTCTCTAAAACAAAAAGCCAGTTAATATGAAAATGTGGAATAATTATGACAAATCCGTACTTTACTAAAGAGTAAAGTTAAAACAACAGCAAATATAAGTATTCGTAGTTAATACAAATCTGCTAAGCTTTCTGAAATAAAATCAGGATCAGAAAGCTATATTTCGTTACTAATAAAACAATCTCTGAGCTATTTACAAATATTTAAAATCTTGCCTATCGCAAGTGGATTGTCCAGATAGCCTTTAACATTGTCGTTGAAACCACTTATACTAAGGTATTTTTGATGTTGTAAGGTTTTATTATCATCAGTATTACTTACAGTTTCATTAAATTAAAAGATCTTGAATAATAATTTGTCAGTGTTCAACAAAGATTAGGTGTGATGTTAACTAATGAGCGGGAGATAAGAGAGGCAGTATCATCAATATCAGTCACTCACCGGTCTTCGTCGCTGGTTTAGAAAGTCTACTTTGACTGTATTTCTCTTCGCAAAAAAGGCTTTAAGTTGTTACATACTCTCCTAAATAACAAGTGATTACAGTACTCATAATTTTGAGTTTATATAAATTTTGATCGCAATAGCATTGTACGAACATTTGAATAGGTTGTTTCACACTAATTTAGATTAAAAACGAGTTCGCACGCAGCACGCTGACGTGAGGGAAGTGAGTTTTCACATAAAAAACTATAAAAACTCAAAATCAGTTAAAAACATACAATTATTCCAATTTTTATTCAAATCTGAAAATATTGATTTTTTGGCTGTTTTGATGCTCCTAGTTCTATTTACCTGCAATGCTGGGAATACAATTTTGTGCATTATAAGGTTAGGAGAAGGTCCAGTCAGGCTTTAAAGTAGGCGTGAGGTTGCTGGAGATGTTAAAAGTACACCAACAAATGAATAACAGGCTTTTCTAATGTAAAACCCCCATAAGACAACGTACTGCGTTTGGTCAATACACATTTTCTTTAATAACTCGGTAAATATTTATGCTAGAATGACGAGAGAGGGCTTAAAACTTTCGCATAACTAATTCCCATCTTTTTCCACGCAGTAATTTTGCATCCGGGGCTTTTATGACCCTTTTTGGGCCCAAAAACTCGAAATTTGAAAGATTAATCCCCAAAAAAATGGGTTTAGAGTTTTCCGATTGTTTTGCCCAACGAACTTGTCCAACAGATTATAGAAAGGAACGTCCCTACCAAATTTTAAGTAAATCGGACAAAAAATGCGACCGCTAGAGTGCATACACGTATATATATATATATAGATATATGTGTATATACTAGAGTGCATACATATATATCTAAAATTTTGAACGACCCCCCAAAACGTGTTCAGGGGGTCACGTTAGGAACTTCTATGGTGGTCCCGGGCTTTAGTTTCACCGTGCGGGTCATGCTAATAGTTCACTTTCCAAAGGAAATTCACTAACAAGTAAAACAACAGTAAGAACAAAAGGTAAATTAAATAGAAATCGAACTATGCTAACTGGGTACTTATTATACTTACTTACCCAGTAAGTAATTTTTTTGATAAGAGTTTTAAATATTATTTTACGGGTTTGTACTTGTTCGTTAAACATGCTTTTAATGAAAACAAGCTATAGACAAAACAAATGAATGTAAGTAGGTTTCCAGGTGAACCCATTTGTGGGCTGTTTTCTTTATCTTTTTATAGCTAACAAAATAAATGCTGAATTTGGTAAAAGTTTGATTATTTTAACCAAACCAATACTATTAAAAAGCATATTGAATGTTCGTCAGTAATGGACTGGGTATTTCCATAAAGATGGAACCAGATTCGTTGTGGTAGGGCTGGTCTGATGATTACATTAATGTCCTTCACACGCACCCCGTTGCAATAATAGTTTGTATCAGCTGGTAGATATTGTATTAGTATGACACAAGAACAGTTTTTCCCCGTAATTATAGGTAGGTAAGTAGTAATAAGTCTCATTTAAAATTAACATACTTAAAACTAAATTTAACTTAAAACATATTATTCTCTGTGTAAAACCTAGTCAAAATAAAATATATTATGACATGCTTCCTAGCCAATAGTGCGCACGTATCTTTCCATGGTAAGAGTTTACTATTTTATTTAAAGATTATTGGTTAGACAACACAATTTTAAAATTGTGCGCGGAACTTCTCGGCAGTGGAGAGCGGAACGCGGAGAGCGGAGAAAGCTGGCCTCTCCTCATCATGTAATCAAATCCAAGGTGCGTCGCGGAACAATTCCGCTGTCTAGGAAAACAGCGCCATTTGATTAAATGATGAGGAGATGCCAGCGTTATCCGCTCGCGTTCCGCGCTCCGCTTCCGAAAAGTTCCGCGCCTAGGAAAACCCAGCTTAAGACATTCTGTACCTTGAAACAATAAGAGAAAAAGACTACAAAGGAAAACAAATTAAAATCAGTAGCAATACGGAAGTTAACACAGATGAACCAAAGGTTCCAATTCCTATTAGATTAATGAATAACTCGGCGAAGCCATGGAAATAAAATCCTAAACCCGTAACCCTTCTGCCACCCCCTCTTCATATTGGTTGTTTGACTTTTCAAGTGTAAAAATCTGATTTACAGAGGCTGTTAGGCAATTCGTAACATTATTAGTAGAGCGTTGAATAAAATTAGCACTAACTATCTTAAAAAAAATACAAGCTCAACGATTTTCTACAAATGTATATAGAACAACCGGATGGTGTTACACCTGATTTTCTAATATTATAATATTTAGTTTGAAAATAAATTTGGCTCTAATTAGCACACAATTGGCTGAGTTATGTGCTTTTGGAATCATAAATAGCGCAATAACTCGTTTAGATTAATATTTCATTGAAAACCTCCTGACTTAAAAACAACTTATTAACATATATTAGTAAATAGTAAAAAAATCCACGTTTTATGAAGAATGACTGAGCGTTGCATTATCCTATTTCAGTAACAACGATTTGGATAGTGTAGGGTCTCCATATCCTACCACACGTACAAAATCTTAGCATTTTTAGGGAATTTCCCCTATAGGGAAGAAGCTATTACCGTAGTCGGCATGGTAAGACCTAGGCCCGGGACCATGATAACTTTTCGTTTTGAGGTCCCCAGACCCCAAAAACACCATTCGTTCGAAACTGTATATATATATATATATATATATATATATATATATATATATATATATATATATATATATAAGTGTGTGTCCGTGAGCACGATAACTCTCGTAAAACTAATTAGATTTTGACAAAATTTGGTATAAGCGTGTAAAGCAGCATTTATGACTAAGTTCGAAAACCAGACAGATCGACCTATCCGAAGGTAATCCGAAGGTATTTTGGGAGGATTTTGTACCCCAAAAATGGGTTTTTTGAGTTTTATACGTATAATTTTTGAAAAAGTAAAATTTTAGTTTCTTCCATTGGAATCAGCTTAAAAGGACGCACAATTTGGTGTTTTGACCATTTTTATACGTCAAATGGTTACAGAGATATTGAAAGTGCTAAACACAGTACGTTGTCCAATGTTATTCTTATGGAGAATAAGAAAAATTGTACATATCGCTTATTTATCAACTTATCCTGATGAAACTTGGTATATTGCTTCATATCGTTGTGGTCTATTGATATTTGCACTAAAATAAATTTTTTGCCAATAGTTCCCGTAGCAGCGAACCTGCGTACTCAGCCCCCATGTTATTCTTATGGGGAATAAGTAATGTGTTATCTCCCTTAATTATGAACATAAATTAATACAATTTGGCATGTTGATTTACCTACTTGAGTTATAATGATATTTGTATAAAACCCCATTTTTTGTGATCCTTGCTTCAGCAAACCTGCATACTCATCCGCCATGTTATTCTTATGGAGAATAATTAAAATGTCATAATTCGTTTATTTATGAATGTATATTGATGAAACTTGGTATTTGGTTTTATGTGGTATTAAGATACATATATATGCATTGGAAATTCGCTGAGTACGCAGGTTTGCTGCTACGGGGGTATTTTCTTATCTGACAAGTCAGACTGGCACACAACGGAGCTGGCGCAAATGAAGGATCTCACTGAAAATAATATTCTAATCCGTGAACCCTCAGTAAACAGACCTCAGTTGATTCCCATGTTACGTAGTATTCTCCTCGGTAACAGGTTTCAAATTCCAATCAGTCAGCCAATACAGCTTTTATTGCCAACTTATAAATCCTTTTGAGAACGTATGTAGCCTCATCAATCGCAACAGACCACAACCCTCTTCGAGTTCAGTGTTCGCTGTTTCTACGGCAGATTTAAACTCGTATTTTATTCAGGTTGACTCGTGTCACTAATATCGGTATTTGCCAAAGTCTTGGAGTCAATGAAGCTCATCCAAGTGTACCACTACATGTAGGGGAATGACCTCCTAGTGCTGAATAAATTTTTATGTAGCCCAAAAAAGAAAAACCAAAAGAGCCTGCAGTAGAATCTCTAATGGGTTTGGTCTATATATTTTATTATAATTAAAAAATCAACACATGTAGTTTTTTGTGACCTACCACGTGCGATTGTATACCATATAATGGACCTTTTGGTTAAGCTAAAATATTATGGCCTAGGAGGGTTTTCCCTTAAGACGGTTTCTTCCTCTCAACATTATTGGTTTTGTATTTTGTAGCTGGTCAACGTGGTCTATTGTGCAATCAGTTTTGGATGACCAAATGAAGACTTACTGTATTATGTGGAAATCTAACAAGTTTTTCTGTTAGATTTATTGTACTTTGTAGTTGGTTCAGTGGTGAAACACTTAAGAAGAACGTTAAACAAATAAATACAAATCTCTTCAATTCCAAAGCAAGATGCTGGAAATTTCAGAATAATCAAGATTTACCATATGCAAATTCCAAAACATATTCAAGCTCCTAGCAACTGGGAGTGTGGTAATAAGTAAGATTTCCACTCGCTAGATGCACACTTGGCTTAGAGGTTCTTTATAATGTGTTTGTATATTTTCCTAATTTATTACCAGTAATCGATTTTGAATAGGTTTAATTCATTAATATATTATACACACAAAGAAAACCCTTAAAATGTGAATACAAATCATTTAATTTGTATTGTTGAACATCACCCAAAATATTCAGATTTCTATTGTAATTCAACCTTTTTCGTAAAATTAAAATATATTTCATATATTTAGTTATATATATTTAGTTCTATATTTAGTTATATATATTTAGTTGCATATATTTAGTTCATAGTTGCATATATTTAGATACTGATAATGAAAACTCTTAGCAATGTTCATCCTTGTAACTTCTACATCGAGAAGCCTCCTATCTCAGAAATATAATTTTTTAGCAGTTTTCGTCGTACAATTTAGTTTGCCTGACTTTATCTAGATAGCTAGACATCAACATTATTATCGATTCATTTAGTTAGTAGTTTGATGTTGAAGTCGTGGTAACATTTACCAGCTTAGTTATTCATATTTGTATTAAATACAAATAAAACACCCTGTTTAAATGAAAACTCCAGATAATAATGCTTACAGTTATATTTTGCTCACAATCACATGTCTCATTGAAAATAACAAATATTAGTAGTATGAATAATAAATAAAAGAGTTATATAAGTACTAAAAACTCAACATTTCTAAAGGGTTTTAAAAATAGCAATGTCAACCCGAAACGTAAAATAATTGTTCAAGGAGAAGTGTGTTTAAAATCATCATATAAGTAAGTCGTTCAATATACTGAGACCTTATTACTAATACCTTTTGAAATTTGATTTTGAAATTCCTCTGCCAAAATATGATCGTACACCAGTTGCAAGCCACAAGAATATAGGGAAGTAGTGCGAATCCCAACAGGACAAGTAATTAAGAAGAAATATATTCTTTTGAGATCAATTTTAGTTATTCAAATGTATGTAAGAAATACAACTTTCCCTACACTAAGCCTTCAGATAGCATACTTATGCCATTGGTCTAAATACTTTCGCTAAACTAAGCCATTAAAAATCGCTTGCAATTGGAAAGTGTCATCTTCGCTACAAACAATTTCGTTGGTGAAGAGAACGGAAATGGAAACGTAAACCAATAAGAGGGGAGCTTCTCACTTCCGACAACACGCGATTCTGCACTTGGAGCCCCTGAGTCAATTAGGCTACTAAATACCACTTCAGTGCTGTTCCATTTCTGTTGGGGCATATTACCTCCATAATCATAACTGTATCTATTAAAACAACACATATTGTTTCAATTCCAAGGGGTTTCATTGATTAGCAGTTTTTGTTTTAGAGTATAAGAAGATATTTTGAGATAACTGGCTTTCCCTACCTCAAACTAAGTAATTTAAGCGTCTGCATTAGGATGGAGAAAAATACAAGAAAAGTGAACATAAAATAAATTAATTTTTATTTGCAAGAAAACCAGCAATTGTCTTTTACATAGTTTCCATGAAGGATCTAACGAAGACTCGGTTAATTCAAGTGGCAATGAATATCACTGTTTCTAGAATTTCGTATTTAGAATTAACGAAATTTATAACTTTAGGTTTTAATGATAAATAAAAGCAGCATTGAATACTTTTAGTCAGCTTCATTGAGTTGATATAAGAAATTATTAAATTTGTTACCTTGTAGTTGAAATCCACTTAATAATGATAAAAAACTAAGCCGGGATAGTATTTTATCAGCTTGACGAGTTCATGAAATATTGAGCACCGTTTAAAAATAATAATTTATTACACGTCAGTACTGTCTAGTCTACTTCTTTGAAATATATTTATATACAAAACGATGGATAATATAAAACATAGTGTGGTTTTAGTCAACCAGTTAACTTGTTTCATTAAATAGGCAAAATAAATTATCATTGATAACATATACAATGTAGAAACTATAACTTCATACAATGTATGAATGAGATATCATTAAAGTAAAAATTACCATTAAATCCCCTTAACATTTTTTTTGTAAATATTTCTGCAGCGAAAAGTAGACGATTTCACATGAAAATACCTTAACCAATTAAACCTATTTAACTCCCTTCTTCAATATTTGAGTTTTATTTTTCAAGAAATTGTCCTTGTTGGATTTAATAAACTCAGAAATGCCCGCTTTTAAATATTTTACAGGAATTTAATATTTTCAGTTACATGTGTTTTTATTTCCCCTTAAATCCTAGCTAGTACAAATGTTACTCAGTAGACATGTATTAAAAAAATGTGGACCTAAGATGAAAATACTTATGCGGGTTCATGTTGCCCTGTGCAATAAATTAATTATTGATAAATTATATATATATATATATATATATATATATATATGTATATATATAATCATGGTAAAAGGGAAACACAGCATATAATAACAAAAAGGGTATATGAAATATTTAATCTAAAGATCATCCTGTAATTTGCTTTAAAGCAAAATTACGCTGTAAAATACCCCCGTAGCAGCAAACCTGCATACTCAGCGAATTTCCAGTGCATATTAATTTATCTTAATACCACATACCAAGTTTCATCAATATACATTCATAAATAAACTATTTATGACATTTTAATTATTCTCCATAAGAATAACATGGCGGCTGAGTATGCAGGTTTGCTGAAATAAGGAACACTAAAAATGGGCTTTTATACAAATATCATTATAACTCAACTAGGTAAAGCCACATACCAAGTTCTATTAATTTATGTTCATAATTAAAGGAGATAACACGTTAATTATTCTCCATAAGAATAACATGGGGCTGAGTATGCAGGTTTGCTGCTACGGGAACTATCGGGCAAAAAATGGATTTTTGTGCAAATATCAATAGACCACAACCAAATAAAGCCATATACCAAATTTTGCCAGTTTACGTTCATAAATAAGCGAGATATACAATTTTTCTTTTTTCTCCATAAGAATAACATTAGACAACGTACTGTGTTTAGCACTTTCACTATCTCGGTAACCAATTGACGTAGAGCAATGATCAAAATACCAAATTGTTTGTTTTTTTAAGCTGAATTTAATGGTATAAATTAAAATTTGATTTAAATTAAAATTACATGTGAAAACCCCAAAAAACACATTTTTGGGGTACAAAACCCCCCAAAAACCCCCCTTCGGATGGTGCGATTCGAACTCGTTCAAATAAATGGTACTTTACACATTTGTACCAAATTTCATTAAGATCGGACCTTTTTTACGAGAGTTATCGTGCTTACGGACATATATATATATATATATATATATATATATATATATATATATATATATATACATATATAAAAATTTGAACGAATGGTGTTTTTGGCATCTGGGGACCTCAAAATGAAAAGTTATCATGGTCTCGGGCTTAAGTCTTACCATGAGACCTACGGTAATAGCTTCTTCCCTATAGGGGAAATTCGCTAACATGAAAATACTCAAAAGAAAATAACAAAACGACAAATTTTAAAATTTATTTTGATTACAATAAGTTTTTTTTTGTTTCGAAACTTTAACTGCTTTAACTGGTGTTTCTTTAACTTCAAACCTTTAACAAACAAAACTTACTTGACAGTGAAAAGTCTATTTGTAAACACCACTAAACTACTAACATTATTTTAGGTTATATGTTTTATGTTATTACGGTGTTCATTATGTCACGATTTTGATACATTTGTTTTATTCAATATCGGGTAATTCCAGTCCATAATCTACAAAAAGAATATTTTTAAATTTAACTAATAACAACTAACTAAACGATAGGCATGTATAATTTATGAGGTTTTTTTGACAAATTGGATTTTTACAACAAATCAATAGGCCTAAAATAGTGTGAACAGAAGTTTTGAACGTGTTTTATAAATTAAATACATTCTACTCATCATCTCAAGTCAACATTTTGGAAACAAAATTATAAGGTTATACGATTTTAACACGATTTCCAGTAAGTTACTGCGCAGTTCTTACAAACATATATAAACGGAGTATAAAAGCCACAGAAAACCCTTCAAGGAAAATCACTACTCTTGCCGGATAATCCAGATTTACACAAGCAAATCCCAAAACTTCTTTTTGATGCCAGCGGTTGGAATGTTGTAGTGTAAAGGGGTTGCAGAGGGGGGGGGTGTTGCGGTGTTGGTGTGTTGGGTGTTGTGTGGTTTTTGAAAATAAAGTAAAGTAAATGAGCTAAATTAATTTAATTTCGTAATTTTTTCCTATAGATACCAATGTTTATCGCCGAGATGATTAAATTATTTGGCAACCTACTAATGTACTAATGTAAGTAGGTCCTGGATATTATAACCACTAGACCTGGTATGGTAATAAAATTCGAATAATTGATGGTAACAAATCTACACAATGCCGAGTTCCACAGGGAAGACTAATATCTTCAACGCAAAATAGTAAAAATATGACATTGTTTCCAATCTGTGTAGTTTGCAGTAGCAGTTACTAAAGAAAATGTACACACTTCAACCCCTATTGCGGGTGTCCAATGGAGGCACGCACAGTAGTGGACATTATAACTTCTTAACAATTAACTTTATATAAATGTTCATAATGTCTAATTAATTTTCATTCAATATTACAAATCTCAACATATACATATTGGACATTAAAGCAATTTGTTTTAAAACTGAATGTTTTTAAAACAAAGATCAACCATTTACCAAAATATTTTAATATTAACCCCAACCAACCGATTACGAAATTGTACGTATAATATTGTATTATAATTCATTTTACTAACGGAAAATGGTAGTATCGATGATACTGTATAATGATGATGAAAATAAATGAAAAGTTTTTCGCAGGTATATTACCAGCTGACTTTTCTTAGAAATGATTACTTTATTTATCTTATTATTCTGATACAATGCAATTAGGTTGATCCCCTAATAATTGTTGTATATCGTTCAATAAGTTTCTAAAACTAGGTCAAACTAAGCAAGATGCTAAAATAAGTCAAGTTTACGTGAGAGATTTAAGTTGAAATTCAATACGAATAGGTTGTGAATATTTAATTACAAGAATAATTTCAAGGCAAGCAGGGTTTATATGTTAAAAAAAGAATGAAATCGTTTGAATTATTTAAAGAATAGTAACTTCTTTTTACATTCCTAGTGTTACCAATAAGATTTTCATGTTATAGGAACTTGTCACGTTTTTATTCAAGCAGTCCAATATATCTTTACTTTTAAACCTTTTGTTAATAATTTTTTTGGTGAAGAAACTATATGTTTCTGTAGGGTGTTTTGAAACATTTAATACACTTAAGAAAAATATTGTGTAAATGTATACAGATCTTTTAAGAGATCTAAATTGTTTTTGGCTTTGAGTGGGCAATATTTAGTTCATTAATCAACTAATTTTGAACTAATTTAAGGTAATCGTAAAACAAGAATGCAATAGTTTTCCGTAAACAAATATTTTATTAAATTAAATTATCGCTGTGTTTTAAGAAAACAAAGCTGTCGGGTAAGGAGAGAGCCAGTCTCGAGGAGACACAAATCCCCGGTTACTCTGGAGCTCTCCGATGTCAACCGTCTCTTTGGCGGAAAGAAAGACAAATCCTACTGGAACGTTTAATTTCTCGGCTCTCCGGTTTTTTAAATATTTTGTTATACACGTGTTTTGTTACCGGTTAAGTCTGAACCCATTATTAACTTAGACAAGCGCTATTTGGAGTAAAAATCGATAAAAAACTGAGGATTGCAATCCCTAAATTAGATTTTAGTTATACTATTCAGGTATCGGTAGTGAAATGATTTAATTATAATGTTTTCAATAATTTAAAAGCGTTAAACTATTACTTCAAACTTCAAAGGAACGTAAAATGACGTCACGACGTAAAAAAGTATAGCTTCATTGTTGAAACTGATATTGTTAGAATGATTTTCTTAAATTACATTTTTATTGTGGGCTAGGCAAATCGCAGTATAAATATATCGCAGTATTGAGGGCCCGGGGAAAATAACAGTATAAATATGTATGATTCTGTAAGCGAAATATGTAACTGGAAATTTTGGGTGTTTAGCAAACCGCAGTTATCCTTATAGTTAACTTAACTATAAAGTAAGTTAACTATAAAGTAACTTAACTATAAACTATTCACTAAAAAGTACTATACTAGTTAACTTGTTAGACGCCTAATTAATTACTGCTGAAATACGAAGTTTTAATAATTAATAAAACGCGCAGTCCGTGTGATTATATAGTTACAATTACAAATTTGATCTCCGAAACCCTTAACTGAAAATAAAGGAGGGAAAAGTCCAGTTTTCAGCCACGTGTGTATCGTAAACTGGTTACGATAAACTGCTGGATCCACTTAACCCATAGACTTGATGACCTTTTGACTGCTCCAGAGGTCCACCTACCGTTTTAACCACTTTGTGGCTCTTGGTTCAGCGTCTAATGGCATTTTTACAGGGAAAAATGCTAAAAAAAGAAAGTCATCAGAAATAATATATAAAGAAGGAATTAACATTTGACTATGAATACAACTTTTTCAATTACGTTTTTATTTAGCGTTAATTTCTTGTTAACGAGCAATTAGAGCAACGGCAAGATCATTAGGTTGTGGTTATAATGTAGGAACTATAATTCCCACTTCACCACTATTACAAAATTAGGTCATAGTTATCAGCTCCACTGCCCAGGAGCCAGTCTGGCGTTTGAGTTTTGTGCAACTTCCCACCTCACTTCAATGAAGTATTAATTTACCAGTTGGTACACAAGTTTAACTGTTATATCACAGTTGTATTTAAAATAAATTCACTGTCGTACAATTATTATTGATCCTTCTGATGATGAATCCTATTTGTTTTATTATTCTTATAAGAATATCATTTTACGCGTATTTATCTTGCTGCTTATACCCTTTTTCGGATAAAATATGAATAAACATTTGGTATATGTGTTAGAAAGGCATAGTGATGTATAAATAAATTATAAGTTACAACACGTAATATGCTAATAAAAAAGTTGTTTATAAATAAATATCACATCGTGATGGTTTAATATGCTGAAAAATGTGTCGGTTCTCCTCTAAATAAATTAAATAATAAAAAATGGTTTCTACTAGGTAAAATGATTAAATAAAATATTTTACCATGAATACTTTTTAACTTTATACCTTTGTCATACGTTATACTAATTGAATTTTCATCATAATAAAGGGGTTCTAAGTGCTTAAATGAATAGTTTACTAACGTTATTTAAATTATTAGTTCCAATAGCCTACAAACCATACCCTAAAAATACATTGTACAAATAATGTATTAACTATTTTCCCAATTAGGTTAATATTAGTTTATTACAACTATAATGTAAGTGGTATAATACGCTTAATGATAGAATATATATCCTATTCAAAAGTAAAACAATTTCCTACGACAACGGCATCATCGTTAGGTTCGAGTTCAATACGTTTTATACATTTTTATCTTTAAACTAATTAAATTGATCTCATCACGTAGGAAACCAACGAGACCTAGATATGCTATCCGTTATTTTAGGAAGTGGTCAGTTCATTGACGTAACAAGATGAAAAACATTTAAACTTATCATATATTAGTTAAATATAACATGTATCTAATATTATACAGATCAGTGTTGTATCAGTAATACCCTGCAAAAAAGTTGAAACGTAAATGCGTATTATGTAAATAGTGTAATCGAATAGTGAGTCGTTTGTCGGAGGAAATTGACGGATGACCGACCAGGTTATTGGGATTGAGGGCCTAGGACCCCCTCAAAAACCTACACTCCAACAAAATGGAAATATCCAAGGATAATCCAGAGTCTTCGTATAAAATGCGTCGGTATCCCTTTCCTTGACACACGATTCACTTTAAACCTAATATTTACATCGATACATCTTCAAGGATATTTGAGATTTCGCAAAATAAGTAATAGGTAAAACTCCAATCAATATTTTGGGATTTGTAATGTTTAGGTTTTTTATTAAAAATATATGTTGTAGTAACCTTAAGTAGTTTTTTACCGATGTAATATATAGTAAAACCATGCTTAATCTATGGTAAAACGTGCATAATGTATAATACTATTATAATTTTTAAATATTTATACAAGTTTGCGATACAAAATTGTTCGTAAAAATGTGTGTGAATAATTAATTTCACTCACATTTAACAAACCTAACCTGTAACTAATACACAAAAATGTACCTATTTACCCTAAACCTTTATCTATAAAGGTTTATAGTTTAATCACTAGTTAATAATACGTGATTTAAAAAACCAAATAACTTTCGGTGTTAGTTTTCGAAGGGGAAAAGACTTTTCGGTGCGGCCGGCGCACTTGAAGTTAGGGAGCCCTTGTGTATAGGAGATATGTGAGTCCCATTTATCTTGGGTTAAACCACCGCCACATTCATTGACTGAACTGAGCAACAGGGAGTAGGCTGGAGTAGCGACCGGGAATAAAAGTAAAAGAGGTTTTGGAATAATACCTTCTCTCTAAATGTTTGGGTATGCTATTAATGTCTAAATGAAATTAAATGGGTTATTCAAATAAAAGTATGTTCTTTTACTTGGAACATAAAAATCTTGTATAATTTAAAATTATTTGTGGTAAGTTAGATTATTAGTACTAACCCTAGAATAAACAAATTCCCTTATTAAACACATCCTAGAATAAGTCAAATTATTTTAAAAATATAAACTTGGGATCCTGGATTTAATTTCAAAATTGTACTTCTATTTAATGCTTAATCAGAGATAATCGAGTCTGAAAACGTTGTTCCCGGAAGTATTATTGAATTAATGCAGACCTCTCACCGTAGCTGAAAACCCCAACTGTCCCTGGCAATTTATATAAGTCAAGCCAACTGGTTCTGCATAATTTGGCGAAGGAGGCGAGGTTTAATGCAGTTTATGCTGCAATATTTGTCCAACGAGAATTACATTTATTGGATTTCTCTAAGATCTAATGACTGTTTTAGACTTGAATTTAATTTTCGTCATACTGCTTCAAAAACATCTGTTTTTGACAGATGCGTTGAGATTCAAAAGTTCTTCTTTTTAGTCATTGGATAATAACATATGTTTTGATGATCATTATCGTACTAGGACTAAAAAGATCATTGTTGATGATACTTTTGATTCGAGGTCGTCATAAATCGATTAAAATTCATTCGATTATAAATAATCGAAACGTTCATTGTTGTATTGTTATTTGAAGAACAACCGATTGATTCGAACCACAATGATTGGTTTGAATGATCGACTCAACAACCGATAGATATGAATGAACCGAAGTTATGCATGTGCAACAGCTGATTGTTTCAAGAGACAAGCTGAAAGAAACATTTGAGGTTATGAAGACACAGTACGTAAATTTTACTTTTGTTTTTGTTTAAACCTTAAGTTTTTTGGCAGTATGACGAAAAATATAGTTCGTCACTCGGATCAAAAGTGTCTTTTTAATACTCGCTCATTTCCCAGCCTCGGCTTCGCCTCGGCAGTTAAACTGGAGCTCGTATTAAAAAGATCCACTTTTGATCCTAGTGACGAAATATACTATTTTATTGGGGAGGCGATTGCTACTCCTAATACTTGATGTTTTGACTTGAAGTTTTGTTATAACTTTATAATTTTTACTAATAGATCTAAGTTTAGTGGTTTTAAGAATATAAAATTGTATTAACAGTGTTCGATTTCTGATACTATTATTCTTGAAGAACAATCTAATACTTTGATCCGGTCTAAATTTAGGTGTGTATTGTAGTAGTATTTTTCACTTATTTTTCAACATTTCTGTAAAATGCAATGTAGGATTTTTGAAAAAATTGTCTAAACGGCATTGGTGTGTAAGTGATCCAGAAGCTATACATGCCGTTATATAAATATTACTGAGGACTCAACTGATGTTACGTTTATAATAGCTAATCAAGACATTTTAAAGTTATTGTATAATGTTAAAACTTGTTTTATAAATAATTTGTTATTATTGTTCTCGTATCCGCCAAGTAAACTATTAAAGTAGCATTATAATTAGATTTCATCCTTTAAATATTAAAAGCTGTAGTGTTTTCTGTTTATGATAATGAATGCGCTTGTCAGCCATTTCTCTGCATAAAATTAAGTTTGTTTTTAATTTAGAAAGACAAATACGTCGTTTTTGTAATTCAGAAAGTGATTAAATAAATATACCGGGTGTCTCATAGAGGTCCCCCCTCTTAATCTTTGAACGACTGTAAATTTTCAAACAATCTTTGGTGATTGTTACTAGCATAGGTCAAAGTATTTTTTTAGGTGGTTAAGGGTTTCAACCCTTACCCCTAATTAGGGATTGCTGAGGGTAGTTTTTATTTTTTAAATAGCAACCCATAATAAGTTGCATACCGTTTTAAATAAGATAAAAAAAGAAAATTAATCCGCAAACTAGACCTCTCTATGTTTATTTAATCTAATGTTATGGCCAGCAAAAGATGTTTATTTTGTTATCTAAAGGGCTAAGATTCGCCTCCTTACCAGAAATCAGATACAAAATGGGCAAATCCAACTTTCTCTTGATCAGACTTTTGAATAAAGACCATTTAAATTGCAAGAAAGTCATTTAAAAAAAATCCTTATTTTTGTCAAGGACTCCATTCACGTTTTTGAAAAAAAAAGGTTTTATTAAAATAACTTTCTTACCATTTAATTGGTCTGTATTCAAAAGTCTGATCAAGGGAAAGTTGGATGTAACAAAATTAATACATCTTTCGCTGACCGTAACTATAGATTAAATGAACATAGAGAGGTCTAGTTTGCGAAATTCATTTTATTTTTTAACCCCTTTGAAACGATATGCAATTTTTTAGGGGTTGCTATTTAAAAAATAAAAACTAACGGCAGCAACTCCTATTTAGGGGTGAGGGTTGAAACCCTTAACCACTTAAAAACATACTTTAACTTATGATAGTAACGTTTACCAAAGATTGTTTGAAAATTTACAGTCGTTGAAAATTAATAGGGCGGGACCTTTTATGGGGACCTTTTATGGAATAACAATTGGTTATTACTAATTAACATTAGCAAAACGTACTAATTGTATATTTTTATAATTTTTTTTAGGAACTGACTTCTTAAACTTTCTATATAAACTGTTATAACACACTACTAAAACAAATGTTTAAGTTGAGACTAGTTTTACATCACCATCTTATTTTACTAGATTCTTAGGTGGTACAATGAATAAATACTTAAGGAGAAGACAGTTGAATCGTCAATTAAAAAGAAGCTAGCTTCGTGTGCCGGTGGAGCTTTGCCAAAACTGTGACATATACCGACTCCCCTACTCCCTCTCCTCCCTACTCCCTCCCCACCAATAGGCACTTGAAACCCTTCTACTCATGAACTGGAGCCCTTACCTTACAACGATACCGTCGTTTTTACTTAAGTTCACCTATGTGGGTTGTAGGGCTAACATATTAACTTTTTACAAGTACTATTAACTTAATGTTAGGTTAATATTGTTAAAGTGTAATGTGATTAATGTATTTGTGGACCGTCTAAATATGTTTGCTTGGGTTTTTAATGTTTTGCAAGGGACGTAACTGTCGTACTTTTAAGTAGGTAACCAAACTTTGAAGATGAGTTAGTACTGGTACTGTTAATGTGCAGATAAATAATACTATCGTGCATTGCTTTGTTTTAAGCTTAAATATACTGTATCAGGAAACTGACATATACTTTCTCGCTTTTAGCCCAACTCAAATGAAAAAACTTTTTATTTACTAAATATAGAATATAAATAACGGTCAAATGTACAGAAAATCTTCTAAACAAGTTGTTCTCAAATATGTCACCCAAATCCACTTTTTGGAGAAACTACAGAATCCTTTGTTACACACAGTGGTTTTAAGTGAGGAAAGGCCCCCTAAACCCCTCCCCCCAGGGTTATGGCAACATATTTCGAATATCCTCTGATGGTCAATGCCAACCTGGCGTGAATATAAAGTTGTATCGAAATTGATCAAAAAATAAGAGAGAAATATTATTTTTTGTTTTCCCCATAAGAATAACATTGGACAACGTACTGCGTTTACTGCTAAATGAAAATTTGTCGGTAACCAGCAATCGTAGAATAATAATTTAATATAGTCAGTTATTTAGCTTTTTGAGCTCTTTTTAATGGTGATAAGTAATCTTATCCAGAATTTATGGTTTTTTAACGAAAAATCTAAATAATTGTATTTTGGATGATTTAAGTCCTGTAATTTATGAACCCGAATGTTTCCAGAAACACGGGTGGTTTAATTTTGTTGGAAACCTAAAGTTCAACAAATACTAAATTTTAATCAAAATCGTTAGAGCAGTTTTTTAAATTTAAATTTTCATATTTTTTTGCGTTTTAGGGGATAATTACCCTTAAAAAAAGAAAAAAAAAACACCTACAGATATCGTGGATTAGCACCTACATACAAAATTTCATCAAAATCGGACCAAAATGTGCGGAGCCCAGCTCTGTACACACCCAGGCAGACATCAGTCCGAAAACCATTTTTAGAATCTGGGACCATTATAACCAATATTTCCACTAATAACTCGAATTTTAAAATTTTGACGAAAATAATACTTTATCCATATATTATGTAAAAGGGGGAGAAAGTAAAAACAACTAATGGAAAATAATCCAGTGGAAAATACAACAATCATTACCACATAAAAATATATCCTTCGCAGTAAACTCTATTGAATAACAACAAATAAATTAAGTTGCTTTACAATCACATAAAGCTACTTACCAAATTTCATAACAATTACAAATGTTAGTTTCATAACAAGTTTCATATTATGTAAAAATAGGATAGATGTCAAATTGTCTTTACTCTCCACCATTATGCCGTTAGGGCTGAATTCTGGACGCACGTTTGCCACCCCTATGTTCTTAAGTATGCGAGGTAAAACATTTTACCTACTCTCCTTAAGACTTGCAATACAAAACGTACATTGTGTAGCACAATCAATACATCAGACCATGCTAACTACCTAATAGCTTCTTCCTCAAAGGGGAAATTTGATACAAAGTTATCAGTTAAAGTTTGGTCACAGTTGTCATGAAATACTTAACTTTCAGGAACAAGAAAATCAATCGTTCCTTACAACACCCGAAGCATTTATTTTTCAAATGAGAGCCGATGAAATGCTTCTACCTCGTTAAATTGCCGAGCTTTGCTACTTTAGAACGTAAAAAATAAGTGAATAGACAGACATCAGAGCGGAGTTAGTTAATCTCGTTTACCAGTGAAATGTGGGTCCCATTTATCTTATGTTAAACCGCCACCCGCATACATTGACTTCGCTTTTTATATATTTAAACTTTTGCGTGGGTTTATTTTTTGTTGTGAGTATGTAGAATGCCCAACCACTGAATTCGTGTTTGTGTTTAAACTTGTGTATGGTATTTGTTGTTTTATATATAAAGTATATATACTCTGGCTTTATGTCAACAAAAAAACTAATATTGTTTAAGTAATTATTTTGTTAGTCCTTATCACATTTAAAATCCTGAATTTATTGTTTGACATTACCTAATACTGTTACTCAATATATCAAATGTTTTGAAAGGCAGTCCAATTTATGAGATTTAACGAAGTGGCAGTTAAATACTGTTTTTATATAAGAATAGTCCGTTGAAATTTAAAGCCATATCCGTCGGAACAATAATTGCTATGTCGTTCATTATATTTTGTTAAAAAACTTTTTGATTAGCATATTACGTGTTGTTATTACTTACGGGATGTAATACAAGACGTCTTACAACAGTTAAGATATATTTACACTTATACTGATTCACATACAGACGGTAAACATATAAGAAGGTGGTACTAGGCAAAGCACTTAGGTATTCCAGTCATAGTAGATGTAGTGTTTGACCGTTATATTGTAAAAAACATAATTCACAACTTAGGATACTTCGTTGTAGGGTGAAATTTTCTAGTAAATTAATGCAATATTCATTTGCTGAGAGTTTTATAAGCACCAAAAATGCACTGACTTAGATTATACATGGTTTTAAAGCATAATAGTGTGGACCATAAATTAAGTTTTTTGGAAAATAATTTTAACAAATAAAATTCATTTTATTCACCAACAGTTTATTAAAAAAATTTAGGCCGCGCATGAAATGTTCGTTTAGAGAAATTTTTTAATAAAATTTCACATTTAATTGTTGAATTTCAAAGATAGTTGTTGAAAGCTTGTTTATAGGGGAGTGGGAATTCGGAAGGGAGGGAGGTGCAAGACGCTCAAATGCAACCAATTAATGCAGTATTCGATTTACCCATTAGAAGCAAACTCGACCCCATTCACGCTTTGTGGATTCGACAGCTGACTTATGAGTTTATCGAGTTGTTCTTATTTTTATTTTCCTTTTTCATTACAAGTGTTTTAGAACACTGAAAATTCTTTGTCCTTGTGGAAAAACAGTTGTTTTATTTGTCGAATTAACCAAAACTTAAGTATATAAATAGTTTGTTACTTTGTTATACAGTAAATATCTAAAGTGAACAACTTTTGGTTTCGAAATACCAGAGAAATTTCATTTACTTTATTAATACATGAACTTATGTATCGAACTATGAAATAAAATATATGTAATAACGAATATAGTATATGCAATTAATGAGAAAAATATTTATAATATCTTGTTTTACTTTGGTCAAAGAAAGGGAAATGAAGATTTCACTAAATACAACTTACATTGTTTGTTTCCTAATGTATAAGAAATATAATTATTCGACTGGCATGACAATACATATAAGTAGAACTTGCTGTCCTCTACTTGACTGCTATTGTTAACTTGTAAAATAAGTGCCTGCCTGTAAGAAAATACCTCCGTATTTTAATATAACCATTTATAAGGTTAAATAAGGTGTTTGTAATATTTGAACTTTTTAATGTGCGCATTAATAGCAGAAATAGCAATAAACCAGGGTTAAGCTAACTACAGTATTTTCTTAAACGTATTAAGCTGATATTTTATTGGCATGATGTAATATCTAAAATAATACCACTTGAGTGGATTTATACGTTTTTTTGTATCTCTAGCACTTTTGACATAAATAAACAAAATTGTAAAATAAATCTAACATATCTAAATAGTTAAAGGGAAATAATTCCAATGGTAATTAAAACCTCTTTGTCATTTTGAATTATGCAGGTATGTCATGTTGTTATGTAGGTACATTTCACTTTTGAATTTGGTTACAAATTAGTGGAATAATATAGTAAAGTAGGTAAACAAAATTAAGATTAGTTACCATTTACAAAATAAGGTAAGTTTAAATGGGCTCATAGATAACCCTTTCACATTTTACTGTGGTGCGTTTTAAGATAAGGCTCTTTTGCTTCCTAGACTGTTTTGTTATTGCGTGAAACAGAGTGAAGGGCTTTTTTCCTAGTTTTAATCATAAGGTAATACAGATTGGTTTAGATAAAGGGAAGCAAGCCCAGCACTTCTCAAATTTGGCAAGGTTCCACTTCCTTGAATCCAACACCTGCTAATTAGTACAGTCAGCTCACAGTTTCTTCTCAGATCCAGTCTCCTTTTTCACAACTTCGCTCGCCCATTCATCGACGTGGGTGGTTAATTTAAATTTGCCCTTTTGTAATAGAAAACTGATAAAGAAAAATAGAGCACCTTTACGAACAAAAAAAAGAGTTATTATATCTTTAAATAGGCATGTTGTATGTCTTCTTTGTATGTCTTATGCATGTTGTATGTCACCTTTGTATGTCTTATTAAGACATACAAAATTTAATTTTATTAAACAATAATTTTTTATAGTTAAGTCATGAACAACTACCAAATAATACAAGCTATAACTTTCCATACATATAATTGTCAGGAATCCTAGTCAAGTGAGAACATTTTCATGTTTATTTTTATGTTTAACGTTATTACATTGTATAGAAAATAGGATGGACGTTACTGTACAAAATACCCTGGGTAAAGTACTGTAGGAACGTCACAATATGTCTAACAACAATATGTTTTTATATATATCCTGAATATGTTTGACTCGTTGCTTCGTTCTGGTTGCATATGGCATCACCACTTTCGTTACCCTTAGTTGTCAACTGTGGTTATACCCCACTACATTGAACCTTCGTCTAAGAATTATAGTTGAGGCAGTAGTTAAAGCAAATTCCCGGTCAACGATGTAAAAGAATCATAACTTCCAACGCTCTGTCACGAATATTTCCGTTGTAAATATTGCAGTTCGAAGGGTTAGTAATAATTTATCGTGAAATCACAGATCTTATTTCCATACTTCTTGTAACTATTGGGTTACTGTTGGGTAGTTGAAGTGCTTCCGATACGTGTAAATTAAAAATAAACAAAACAAACATATATAGTTTTAGTTTTAACGATTTGTTAAATCAGCATTTTAACGACTATTGTGCGTACATTTACGACACACCTGGTACTGTGTCTAGCAATTTACGTAACATTTGTTGTGTCAATAAAGAATTTTAATTCGACAGTTTGCTTAGTGATTATTTCACAATGATGTGCCTAACTTGATGGAATTTGAAATACAAACTATAGAGATTGTATAATTCTTCTTCATGGCAGACGTTTTCCATCAACAAATATATGTTTCATTTGAATAGTTTTTCATTTTAAAAGGCTCCTCCTATTTACATTGTTTTACATGGATCTACAACAAAAAGAAAATTTTTTAAAATAAGTTAGAAGTAGAATTTAATGATTAGTTGATATTTTCAGAATTAATCCCATCAAATTACTTAATGTTTCTTCCATAGTCTAACATCCACTAGTACACATAATGGATAAAATACGACAATATATCCCCAAGAACACGTCAGTTGAGAATTAAAGCAATTTTCAATCTATTGACAGAAACAGTCGTATTTCAGGTCTAAGAATTAATAACGAAATCGTATATGGGTGCCCCGGAAATATAAGAGCGGTATAAAGGAAGCAAAGCCAATCTAAGGCAATCCCCTTAAAGCGTTTGCAGCCCTCCCAAAGAGATTGAAGATAATCCAGATTTACTACATGCAAATCCTGAAACATTTTTATTCCATGTTTCCATATGTGTTTGCACACTTTAGTGCACTTTTCGTTTTCCAATACGATTATAGGCGTTTCTCCCTCCTACCTTTGACAGTCACATTCGTTCCAATCTTGTAAAGTCATGTCTAGATATTGTTTTGGGTGCAGTTCCGTATCTGTCCTATCGTTCTATCGAATGGAAATATCGAAGTGTTAACAATGGATTATATATATATTTATTAGATTTTTAATAATCAAATATTTTTAATAATTATTATTTAAAATTGTTTATTTACATTTTATTATAAAGTAAATATAAATGAAAGTATAAAAAATAATGTGATTTTGTTAATTTTAGGTATTTGTGGAAAAATGTATTTAATTAAATTGAAAATTGTGTTGTTTTTCTACGAGATAAAGACTCACACCTAAGAATCCAAATTGCAAAGTGTGTGGAGACCGAACAAAAACTAAAATACGTGGTGAGAACCCGAAACTTCTAGACTGCTAACTAAACTAACTTTTAGATCCATCTGAAAATCTTAATATTGCCTTTTTAAAATTCCCATTTCTTTTGCAAATAAAAAGAATATGAGGTTCAATAGGTTTCCACTATTCCTCGCCTAGCTGTGAATTTTTCAAAAAACCCTTGCAAATACTGGTAAAACTGCGTATCTTCGACATCACACCTGGCAAAGTTTAGCATCACTCGGAGGATTAATTAACACGATGTGGAAATATTTGTACCACCGTGAGGTAAAAATGTCTTCGGAAGATCTATTTCTTAATTTTTTGAAGGCGATAAAAACCGTTTATCCTGGAAACTGAAGTTTATCTTAAGTTTTGCATTTTAACACATCAATCTGATGTTTTTTAATTTATTAAATTAAAAGTTCATTTGTTATATGGTTATGTTATTGTCATTTTAATTCGTTTAAACAATTACTTTTAGTATTCGATATTTAAATCGATTGTTAAAACGTCGATATTTTCATTCGATAGTATGGTAGGAGAGATACGGAACTGCACCCATTGTTTTTATATTATGCCGTATTTTATTTTTGAATATGTATATGTTTTGAAGGAATTGTAAGCTATGTGTTAAAGTAAGGTATAAACGTATGTTCACTCGGTGAAAACGTAAGTTAAAATTAAGCCATGAATACAATTTATTTGTATTAAAAATTAGTATAAACAAGAAAATATTTATGACTAGTTGTAATATTGTAAGTTAAAAATCAATAGTAAAAGATGTGATATAATGAACGCCAGTATATTATACCATATTTCAGTGTCCTTCATATAATGTGATACAGTTTCACATGTGACATATGATGAAATAATACTGCAGTTACATTATTTAAAAACATATTTAAGTCATACATAATTTTACAAAACAAATACATATATACATTGTTTTGTGTTTGAGATTGTGATTGTATTTATCTGTTATAACTTAAAATTTTCATTATATCCGTTAAACTTATCGTTTTTCGGCAAGACAGATTTTAGGTTTTGTACAAAACTGAGGCATTAAAAATGAGGAATTAAATAAGTAGTCATTAAACAGTGAGCGGTAAAAACGAATAATAAATAGTTGTGATTATGTCCAAGTCCCAAACATGAAGCCTGTTAGGCAAGGGTTTGGGTAAGGTCTGCTATCTACGGTACAGGGCTCAGAGGAACCGTAACTTCTCTAACTGGGAATTATGCAAATCTGTGAGAGCAGTAACACTGTCAAGCCATATCGTATTAGCATGAACCGCTTCAAAATTGGCAAGGACAGTACGTTTAGGAAGGGGAGGAGGAATTGATTCAACCCAATGTTAACTACAATGAAATTTTTATAGATACATTAAATTTACCTAGTGTTTAAGAGAAATTGCTTAAATTAGTACACTTTTAAAGCTTGGTTTAAATTCTGTTTTGTAATAAAACTGAACAAGAACGCATATTTTATACGTTTTTTAAAATTTTGTTTCAGACCGATTACGTAATTTCACTAGTAATAAAGCAAATGCAGTTCTTGTGTCGCTTGATTGAAACGCTGATTAAATGTACTCGTAGATTATTATAAGAAAAAATTACCGTCCTTCAACCTAAAATAATCCACCAGATTTCATTAAATGTTTATTCAAAACACATATTTAGTATACTGAAAATAATTTGCCCACTATAAACCTTTCTTTACTAAATATTTGACGACTTTTACTTTCTCCCCCTATACATAGTATATGGAGAAAGTATTGTTTTCGTAAAAATTTTCGAATTTGAGTTGTTAGTGGAAATATTCGTTTTGGTGCTCCCTGAACCCAAAAAAGTGGTTTTTACGTGATGTCTATCTGTGTGTCCGTGTGTGTGTGTGTGTGTGTGTGTGTGTGTGTGTGTGTGTGTGTGTGTGTGTGTGTGTGTGTGTGTGTGTGTGTGTGTGTGTGTGTGTGTGTGTGTGTGTGTGTGTGTGTGTGTGTGTGTGTGTGTGTGTGTGTGTGTGTGTGTGTGTGTGTGTGTGTGTGTGTGTGCGTGTGTGTGTGTGTGTGTGTGTGTGTCCGTGTGTGTGTGTCTGTGTGGAGGTGTACAGAGCTAGAGCCCTAACCAATGGCCGATTTTTATGAAATTTGGTATGTAGGTACTAATCCACGATATCTCCAGGCGTTTTTTTAATTTTTTGGAATTTTTTATTTTTAAGGGTACTTATCCCCCCAAAACCGCCAAAAAACATAAAAAATCAAAATTTCTCAAAAACGGCTCTAACGATTTTGATTAAACTTTAGTCCTTTGTAGAACTTTAGTTCTCCAAAAAAATGACACCACCCGAATTTTTGTAAAAATTCGGGTTCAGAAATTACAGGACTTAAAACATCAAAAATTCAGTTTTTTGGATTTTTCATAAAAAGACATAAATAAAAAAAAATATTACTATTCACTACTAAAAAGAGCTAAAAAAAACTAAATAATTTAGTATTTTGAATTACTATTCTACGATTGCTGGTTTCGGAGAAAATTGACATTTTCATTTTGCGGTAAACGCTGTAAGTTGTCCAATGTTATTCTTATGAGGAATACAAAAATTATTATTTCTCTCTTATTTACTGATAAATTTCATTCAAACTTGATATGCTTGTCAATTTAGCATTGACCAACAGAGGAAATTCGAAATATGTCGTCCCTCAATAACCCTGGGGGGGAATAGGGGGTATTTCCCCTCTTAAAACCACGAGTGTATCAATGGATTCCATAGTGCCTCCAAAGCAGGGATTTGGGTGGACGTTTTTTAAAACAACTTGTTTACAAGATTTTATGTACATTCGACCGTGCTTTGTATTCTATATTTAGTAAATAAAAAGTAATTTATTCGTTAAAGTTGGGCAAAAAGGGAGAAAGTATGTGTCAGTTTCCTGATACCGTTTACAGTATTAGTATTTATGTACATTTGCTTTGCTGAATTGATTATAAATTTACATAATTATAACAACGTTTACAATATTTTCTGAGGGGATGGGTGATTATGAGTTATATTTTCCCCTTTCACAAAAATATGTATGGTTCAATTATGCAAGTAAAATACACAAACAATACAGAATATAAACTAGCAGCTACTTATGTTTTACTCGGCTACTTAAGCTACGATATATTTCCTGTACTATAAAAATTATAAAAAATCTGTAATACTAAATAAAATAATTATTGCTACATAACTGACGGTAAATTAATTCCTTTTAAGCGAAATGAATTATAAAGACTGCAGGATCGGAAGTGGTTGTGGGGTGGTTAATTAAGCCAGTATTTGATTTAACCATTAGAAGTCGTCAAGTCACCCCATTCATGTTTTGTGTTGCTGACAGCCAAGTTATGAGAAAACCAAATGATCTCTCGTTCTAATTCGGGTTTTTAATTTTCAATCAATAATAGGATTTATTGACTTTGATCTTAAAATATCGAGCGAATCCATAAATCATGCATTAAATTAATTAACGTAATGAATTAGGAATGATAAATTTTGTGATTGGGATGTGCAGCAATGTTGATTTAATATTTACTTTATAAAATGTAAAAATAATTTAGGGAAAACGTAATACCATAAGCTACATTTAAATGCCATATTTATCTTTATACCTATATTATATCTTGCGATTATAATAAAGCAGCTGTAAATGGTACAGAATGATATTTTACGTAGTTTAGTTTGATGTAGTCACTTCAAACTTGGAAGAAAATGCTTAAGTTTCTCTAAAGATAGCCACTTAAAGATTTAAAAAGTCACTAGCTTATTAATGATAACTATGTATATAATAATACATACCTTTCTTACCTTCCAGAATATTTATACTACCTTATTAATTAACCAGTAACATAAGAACTTCGATTTATAATTTTAATGTACTGCATTAATCTGTACTTATTTTAAAGAAGATATAATTGGCGTTAATGATAGGAAATACATACGTTGGTTAGAACTGCAAATTCATAGTTTGGCTAGTTAGAGGAACCTAATGGGCTCAAGAATATTTCTTGGGTTTGCATAAGTAACAGATATATTTTTCTTGCTTTAATAATAAACAGAGCACCTCCTATTTTTGTAACTAAGTTGTGTTTTTCATAACTCAGTATTTTATTTGTAAATAAAAAGCTCAAAACCTGATGTTATTTTTAAATTCCTGATTTTTAAATTAAAATTAAAAGTTGACAATTTAAAAAGGTAATTTATTATAGTAATTTCAAAGAAATGTTCTATAACGTAAGAACTAAATCATCAACGAGATAATTCGTAAAGTCTTTCAACAATTCTATACAAGGAATTACAGAATGCAAATCAAGTCACTGGAGACTTTGCTATTTAAAAGGCGCGATGGTGAAACAAAAATACCCCCGCAGCAGCAAACCTGCATACTCAGCGAATTTCCAATGAATATATACGTATCTTAATACCACATAAAGCCACATACCAATTTTCATCAATATACATTCATAAATAAACGATTTATGACATTTTAATTATTCTCCATAAGAATAACATGGCGGCTGAGTATGCAGGTTTGCTGAAGGAAGGAAAACAAAAAATGGGGTTTTATACAAATATCAATACAACTCATTTAGGCAAAGCCACATACCAAATTTCATTAATTTATTTTCATAATTAAGGGAGATAACACGTCATTTATTCTCCATAAGAATAACATGGGGCTGAGTACGCAGGTTTGCTGCTACGGGAGCCTTTGGCAAAAAATGGTTTTTTTGAGCAAATATCAGTGGTCCACAACCAGATGAAGCCGTATACCAAGTTTCGTCAGTATACGTTCATAATTAAGCGAGATGTAACATTTTTCTTTTCCTCCTTAAGAATAACATTAGACAACGTACTGTGTTTAGCACTTTCAATATCTCGGTAACCAATTGACGTAGAGAAATGATCAAAATACCAAATTGTGTGTTTTTTTAAGTTGAATCCAATGGTAAAAACTAAAATTTGACTATTTCAAAAATTATATGTAAAAAATTCAAAAAACCCATTTTTGGGGTACAAAACCCCCCCAAAATACCCCTTCGGATAAAGCGATCTGGCTGGTTTTCGAACTTAAAGTCATAAATGTTGCTTTACACGTTTATACCAAATTTCATCAAAATCGGATAATTTTTACGAGAGTTATCGTGCTCACGGACACATATATATATATATATATATATATATATATATATATATATATATATATACAGTTTCGAACGAATGGTGTTTTTGGGGTCTGGGGACCTCAAAACGAAAAGTTATCATGATCCCGGGCCTAGGTCTTACCATGCCGACTACGGTAATAGCTTCTTCCCTATAGGGGAAATTCGCTAAAAAGAGTCACAACTAATCCGGGTAACCGAGTTTCCAGCTCATTATCTTATAAAAACCTCTTAACCAGAGCTTTAACTTTGTATTTATATTACAGCATTGCTCTCTGAATTTTTCAGTTAAACTCGTACTCTATCTGTAATCACTATACACACGTTTTTTTCTATTTGTAGTTTATATACTTTGTCTTTTTGGAAGTGGAATTTTGTATTTTGTAACTATTTGTTATATTGTAATATTATAATACCAGGGAAAACATGGTGATTAGTTAGACCTAGTTATAGTACATCCTTTTAAACTTTTAAACAATTCGATATTGCTATAGGTGTCGTTATTATATTGACCACGGCGACGGACTCTAAAACCTTGATATAATACGAAAAAAATTGTGTTGCTGGAAATAATTTTTGAAGTATATTTTTGTTACATATGATATCGTTTTAAAACTAACGAACCGGCTCGCGACTTTTGGGATGGTCTGTAAATGCATACATAAATAACCATGCTGTTAAAATAAAAATAAAATTACAATTTAGTTTGTGAAGAGGTGCACCAACGAGCGAGACTCCTAATCAATAACTTTTATGTTCTAAAATATCAACTTTTACTGCTTGAACGCAATAAAAGGTAAACGACTTTGATTGAGTTATTAATCTACAGCGTAGTTCAATACTGACAGTAAAACTTGCTAATATCGATTGAAAAAATAGGACCTTAAATTTATTCTTTGTTTGTGAGTGGTGCAATATGAACTGGTCACGTTCACAAATTGAGTTCCAGTTAAAAAAATGATAGTTCATATTTGTTATCAATGGTGTCACCATTTCAAAAATTTAAACAGGATTAAATTTAAAATAACATGATAATTCAGTAAACCACTAATAATTATTGAACTTACCATCAAAAACTGTGATTAACGGCAGATAATTCTTCAAAAATAAATTAAACTATAACAAATAACATATAACAAAACAATTAGACATGAAAGATTAATGCCAATAAAATGTAATGCGGATATTTAAAATCTGATTACAATTACATGGTTATATTAAATGAGAATAAGGACTGGAAAGGAGAAAAGTATAACAGTAAAAAGTAAAAAACGTCAATTATGATGAGCTGTAATGAGCTCCAAAAAAATGGAGTGCCAACAATTTTATAGGCCATAAATATAAATTTAAATTCCTAACATTAACACTAATCCCAAGAGGTACAGGTTTTATATCGTAGGATTACACAAAATTTATTAAAACTCCATTGTTAAATTAAAGGTAGTTCGGTAAATAAAATTCGTGTTCATTATTATTAATTAATAATGAACACGATGGTATGGGTATGTTACTAAAATATTTATAACTTTACATTGGTTATTTACCTAAATCATCTAGTTTTACCTGGGACTCTTCAAAAAAACATTAGATTTGTGTATACTCTACAACACTAACTAGTTATTTTTTTGTTTTTTGTAGGTACGGGCGTGATTTTTGCGTCGCTTACAGGTAAGCTATAAGTTTAAGGAGTACTTTTAAGGTGTAGAAGTTCTTATTAGGATAATAGCTATTAATCCTTAAAAAATAAGGTGCATCTATAATGATTAGCAACAAATAGATAAGAGGCAGTTAAAAGTTGTCAATGTCTATATAAGAACTACATTTATATTTAGGTACTAAGTTTATGTGTGTGGATAACTTTAAGAAATGTTGTCTTAAATAACGGAGAAAACTCGCTTTTGTTTGCAATAAGTGGTGTTCATTCTGGATTATCTGGTCATGTTAAAGGTAAAATGTCCCTACATTACCATAATATATAAGTATAACCCGTTGTGCATTACTCAATTATTATACATCATAAATTAAAAGGTTTGTCTACTGCCCTAAAGTTTATTTCTTGAACTTTGCTAATGTTATTTGGGATTTTAGAAAATTAATTTTGTAGAATTTTAACTGCTGCATTTTTAAACCCAATGTTTAAAACAAACAACTTTTAAAATAATTGTTATGTCACCTAAATGCCACGGAAATGTTTAAAACAAGTATATATATATCTTTTTTAATAAATCATTTCTAGGATATTAGGGTTTTTATAAAAATCATATACAGATAAACAGACGAACCAAAAAGCGAAATAGGACTACATATTATGCAGTGTTTCTTTTTTTGTTTTTACCTACGGTATTACCTTTTGAAGTTTTATTAGCACCCAATAAATAAAAAAGCTCCAAGTTTTCATTTCATTCGATAAGTTTTCAATTTTAGTACTTTACTAATCTTGTCATATAATAATTTCATGGACTTAAATTTGTAAAGCCTATTTATGAGTTTTAACTATAACAGGATAAAGTATCAAATAAACCCAGACTCACTCCAAGGGTTGGCTAATTAAATGCGGTATCCGATTTGCCCATTAGGGTGGCTCTAATCTCTTTATCTGAAGGCTAGTGGATGAACTGCTCTAACCGTCTTGTCTCTTGGGTTACAATCTGTGGACGAATATAATTTCAAAACGTTTAAGCAGCATTTAGTGATTGTGTGAATACTTAAGTAACAAAAATATAACATATCCATTTGTAGTTGAAAATTAAATTTTGGGTATTCGTAATGAACTTGTATGTGAACGAGTGACATATCTCTATCTTGTATCACTCGTTTAAAAATCGAATATTCATCAAATATATTGTGTAACGGTAACAGTAATACAATATAATTTGTTAAAAGTGTGTTACGGTCAAATACGGGTTTTCCTTTATCCCCCATTACATAATTATGGAAACAGTTTTGTGTACGTAAACATCTTGAAGATTTAGTTATTGGTGAAAATATTGTTTTTATTGTGTATAACACTGATAAAGTAGTTTTCGTGGTAATATTTGCCTGTCTCCCCATATGGATGTGCCCAGACCTACATATTACAAAAAAACCGATTTTGAAGTTATTTGATAAATAGGTTTAATCATCGATGTGTCCAGGCGTTATTAGTTATCAAAAATGTTGATTTTGAAGGGTTACTATTCCCCTAAACGAGACAAAAGGGATTTTTTTTAATTTCTCTAAAGGCCTTGATTATTATTTGATAGTTTATGGTGCTTTAGGTTCGTAATAAAATGACAACCTCTTCATTTATTGGACAATTGTTGGTCAGGAGTTATAGTGCTTTAACATTTTCATTTTTTTGCAAAACCAAATTTTTCTATATAAATACAAAAAATCGAAGAAAACTTAACAGGGCCACCTATTGATCGAAATTACACTTATCCGGATGACAATTTGACCGAAATTTCAAATGTTAATAATTATAAATAAATAGGTGGCTGAAACCAACTTATCGACGTGAAAACTGTCCATATGACCATATGATCGAAATAAAAAAAATAATAATTATTAATAAAGAGATGGCTGAAACCAAGTTATCAACATGAAACTTGCCCGAATGACCATATTATAGAGATTTTAAATGGATGACCTCACGAAGTGTGTGAAATCCATATACATTACTTTTGTATAAATAGTTTAGTTACGCAACGTTGATCAAAACACCCCCACCACATAACACAGCATAGCGCTACACTACACTCCCTCCCTCCCTTAAGTGAGTTACGTAATATGTGTATCACTTCGTGAGCTCATCCAGTTATTTAAAATGTCGGTAATATGGATATCGGGCAAGTTTCATGACGATAACATGATTTTAGCCCTCTTTTTATTAATAATTATTAATGTTTTTAATGACGATCATGCGGTAATACGACCAAGTTTCATGTCGATAAGTTGGTTTCAGCCACCTGTTTATTACTAGTTATTAATATTTGATATGTCGATCAAATTGTCATCCGGGCAACGGTTGTTTACGGTCAAATGGTAGCACCCCAACGTAGCAATATGGAAATAGTACAATATTAAACTTGCATTCTGAAAAATGAAATCATAGTAAATTAATAATCTGTAATACAACATATTGTGGTAACAAGACATTTGTCATGCACACCTCGAGTTACTAAGGCTAATTGATGAAAGAACACATTAAGCAACTACTAAAAAAAACATATTTTTACATCAAATTGACACTAACCAATCCAAGAAATATCATTTAAGAGAGTCCAAAGCCTCGTCTGATACCTGCGAGGCAACTCTGAGCTGGGTCGTAAGAGTTTGGACAGTTTCTATTTCCGGTGAAGCCCCACACAGAGACCGACGTTGGTGACAATGTGTCAGCATGTCCTGCGTGTCATCCTGCGACTGTTTGTGTCCTTTCTTTGCTCAGTGGGTGATGCAAATACAACCTGCTTAAACTTGAACTGGAAAAATTTAATCAATTGCAATTTGTTCAATGAAATTACCAAAAATGATGTGAGACCTGAATATTTTATTGTTTGTAATTTATAGTACAGATATATATATATTTAGTATAACTAGTGATTTGGTAGTGTTAATATTGGTATATATATGTTCATTACACGGTAAAACTTAGAAAAGTAAAACTCCGCAAATCCATATTGGACTTAATATATAGTTTACAGAGCTCTCTAACTCTCAATCTACAATATTGTATGACCCGTAAGAAGTCAGCGAAAATCTTAAATACGTCTGTAGATTGAGTTATACATCAAAGTAAATGTCTTAATTAATAAAAGACTATGACGCATTTCCGACCTAAAACGGACAAATTAGTCAGAAATGGCAGTTGGTCAAACATCGAATTTATGGCTCAGGTCTACCCCTGCCGCGTGGAACGGTGCAAAGGTTTGCAAGATTAAACTTTACTCTTCAATCAATAAACACTTCAGTCAAAGGAAAATCATAATATTAAAGACTCAAAAGGAAAGACAACAGTTTAATTTTATATATTTTAATTTTGTTTAAATTGAGTTTACTGATTTTACACACCTTGTCAAATGACCAAACAATATTTTTTTAACTATAGCAACTTAAGAATGAATAACTTTATTTTGAATCTATAACAATTAGCATCAGTAGTATAAACTTTCGCTTACTATCAAATTTCGTTTAGAGTTTGTTGATAACATCTTAGTCTTAAACTGAAATGCAGAACACTCCTTTTCTTAAGAATATATTTTCACGCGGCGACGTAGATTTCCACCTAGGGTAGATTAGAGACTTATCTAAAATAAACAGTGATTTTAAGAAAACTGACATTTCGAGGTCCAGATAAAAAGGTTTTCCATAATAATAAACTAGAACATTTGAACACCCGTGGGGTGGAGCCCTAAGGTTAAATGTGAATTAAACCTCTTTAATATTTCTATTATAAACCTAAAGAACCAGTGTAACAAGTATATCTGAAAGTTGGATGACAGCGATAAATTACCTTAAGCTTTTGTATTTTGATCTTTACAAAAAAATCCCAACCTCTGTACACTATCACATCAAGCACACAAATTCAGTAGCTCTTTAAAAGATATCAACCTTAGAAAAATCCTGCTTGCCTATTAAATTTATTTCAGAAACGGGGTGTATCATGGAACATTCTAAAATTTGTGAAAGCGACCCGTTACAAAATTGTGCAAACGAGTAAGCAAGGCGTGAGTTGCAGCGACGGCCCGATGTTGGTGGATATCGTCCAACTGTCTGACACACTGCTTCCGGTGCAACGCTGTGCCACTTGCCGTCCAACCTTCTCTCAGTCAATATCGTATCACCAATCTCTTAAATTTGTTTCAATGAAACACATTTTCAATTGAATTCGTGCTCCAGTTACAATATTTGGCGTTTATACCTGCTTCCCAATAAGGCCAACTTTCAGACCCCGTTCTTCCTCAACGGGTTTTTAGATATCGTTGACTTATGGCTAATTTGAAAGAAAAAAATATATCTAGAAGAGAACATGTTGGTATAAAAAATAATAGTCATTACATAAAATTCCAAAATATTCCATATTTACGATTTTTATGGTTGAAATATATGCGATATCGAAATTATGGTCACTGAAATTGCTATGTATTATTTTGCTATTTAAAATTTATAATTTAAACGATTTCAGATCATTCATTGAGGAGGGACAGGCTTTGAAAGTTAACATTGGCCTGAAAGGAGAAGCAGGTAGAAAGGAATTTTATGAAAATCATAGGCCAATAACGGGCAGGAATCTTTCCGGTGTCAACTGGGATCGTCAACTGTAAAAACACATCGTAAAACGCTATTTAGTGAGCGAAAAAGACATTTCCGCTCGCTGACACCTATAAACTGCTGATTGATTGTTACTTTGGACCAAGCAAACAGACTCGGTGTTATAATCTCAATCTTGTGAATTTAGCCAAAATGGATGAAAATGAATTTTTGTCTATTTGTGATATCCTAAATTGCTGTTGTAGGAAAAATTGTGTATGTAATTCGAGAGTTAAGTATCTTTGTCACTTTTGGAAAAATTACCGTGCTCCGCTATGCTAACGTGGTAACCGTTCCGCTACCCGTAACGTGGGAATCGCTCCGCCATGCGTAACGTGGGAACCGCTCCGCTATGCGTAACGTGGTAACCACTACGCTATGCGTAACGTGGTAACCGCTCCGCTATGCGTATCGTGGTAACCGCTGCGCTATGCCTAACGTGGTAACCGCTGCGCTATGCGTAACGTGGTAACTGCTCCGCTATGCGTAACGTGGTAACCGCTCCGCTATGCGTATCGTGGTAACCGCTGCACTATGCTTAACGTGGTAACCGCTGCACTATGCATAACTTGGGAACCGCTCCGCTATGCATAACGTGGTAACCGATCCGCTATGCGTATCGTGGTAACCGCTACTCTATGCCTAACGTGGTAACCGCTGCGCTATGCGTAACGTGGTAACTGCTCCGCTATGTGTAACGTGGTAACCGCTCCGCTATGCGTATCGTGGTAACCGCTACTCTATGCCTAACGTGGTAACCGCTGCGCTATGCGTAACGTGGTAACTGCTCCGCTATGTGTAACGTGGTAACCGCTCCGCTTTGCGTTTCGTGGTAACCGCTGCTCTATGCCTAACGTGGTAACCGCTGCGCTATGCGTAACGTGGTAACCGCTGCGCTATGCGTATCGTGGTAACCGCTGCGCTATGCGTAACGTGGTAACCGCTCCGCTATGCATAACGTGGTAACCGATCCGCTATGCGTATCGTGGTAACCGCTCCGCTATGCGTAACGTGGTAACCGTTCCGCTACCCGTAACGTGGGAATCGCTCCGCTATGCGTAACGTGGGAACCGCTCCACTATGCGTAAAGTGGTAACCGCTGCGCTATGCGTAACGTAGTAACCGGTCCGCTATGCGTATCGTGGTAACCGCTGCGCTATGCCTAACGTGGGAACCGCTCCGCTATGCATAACGTGGTAACCGATCCGCTATGCGTATCGTGGTAACCGCTACTCTATGCCTAACGTGGTAACCACTGCGCTATGTGTAACATGGTAACCGCTCCACTATGCATAACGTGGTAACCGATCCGCTATGCGTATCGTAGTAACCGCTGCTCTATGCCTAACGTGGGAACCGCTCCGCTATGCATAACGTGGTAACCGATCCGCTATGCGTATCGTGGTAACCGCTGCTCTATGCCTAACGTGGTAACCACTGCGCTATGCGTAACATGGTAACCGCTCCACTATGCGTAACGTGGTAACCGCTCCGCTATGCGTATCGTGGTAACCGCTGCACTATGCTTAACGTGGTAACCGCTGCACTATGCATAACGTGGTAACCGCTCCGTTATGTGTATTGTGGTAACCGCTACGCTATGCGTAACGTGGTAACCGCTCTGCTATGCGTAACGTGGTAACCGCTCCGCTATGCGTAACGTGGTAACCGCTTTCTCTCAGGCGACAAAGAACAACTTTACGTTCTTGATACATAAATAATAATTTATCGCAACTCAGGCTTATTTGTCCATGGAAAATAAATGTTAAGTAAAAACAAGCATATGCATGGACAATTCACGGCTGAAAAGGTCAGCGAGGAATGCTTTTCTTGCGTATGACGTGATTGAAAGTGCCATTACCGTCGCTCTATACTTTTAACGCAATTAATTATAAGTTTTACCAATTTTGGCTTGCCAGTCTGTTCAAGCGCGAGGGCTGCCAACTTTCAATTGCATCTCTTTGAATCGGTGCTTCACGAGCGTTTCACTGCTGCTTCGGAAAACCTCCTCTAGAATTGCATATTTCCCCCTTACATTCGTGTTAATGTTACTGAAATGCCTGAGTTTCATTATCGTGGTTAGTGCGACGATATAAACTTTAGAGCTGCCTTTTATATTTATTTAGTAGCTTTGGAAGAATTCATTTAAAAGTAGGATTGTTTGTGTCATGTAAGATTATTTAAAAGTTGTTCTAGTTATTTTAATTACTTGTTTTAGACTAAGTAACATCAAGACATATGGTTTTCCTTGGAAAAAACCCTTTTAAAACACTGATCAACTATTTTATAGATTTGGTTAGTTTACCTGTTTTAGTAAATAATAACAACTGGATCACTATAAAGCGATAATATGGGGATAGGGATAGCCTTGAAAAAGTTCTAGACCATAATTGTTTTATTTACAGTTAAGGAACTGTTTTTATACTTATGAGAGTCTGGTTTTGTTTCAAGCAACATGTTAAAGCAGTAGACTATATAACCTTGGTGTATCTTACATTGAATCTATAATTACAGATCGGCAACGACAGTGACACCGTTGATGATCAAGCCAATCTTAAAGTTTAGCTCCTTCATACCCTCTGCTTAACAGTATCCTTACGTTATGCTTTACCATCTAAATTATTCCTTTGAAAGAAGTTTCCATAACTCGAATTACTTCTGAAATTTGATAAAAAATAATTAAACATACATAGGTTCAAATAAAATTTAAACTTTTGTTCTGGATAGTCTACAACCACTGGAATTGTAATAGTAAAATAATTAAAGAAATGTCATTAAATCACTACCGGTACAGTTAAAAAAATATAACAGAGATATTTCTGTTGTCTAGATAAAGTAATCCGATAAGACACCCTAATGGACGAATCGGATACGAAGTTTAATTTGTCCACCTTGGAGGTCTCGGGTTGGTTTCCTCTTTATCTCAAGATAACGAGCAGGAAGAGATTGTTACGGTCTTAACATTTAGGTAAAGAAAGAATCCTGAGCTTCTTATGTTTTGCGATCGTAATAAGATATTAAGTACATTAAAGCTGCTTGAAGTGGTTGAGGCTAAAGTGGTTTTGTATTCTAAAATTATTTATCTTACTTATTTTATGGTAGCGTGTAAATGTTGTCGCCAATTTATCTCCTAAACGTAAATTGCGTATGAAGTATGAATGTGTAATAAAAATATAATAAATAATCAGGGTAGAGGGGAAATTATAATAATTTTGATTTCAATGGTATAGATTTGTTAAGGAGAAATATTTATTTTTATGGCTAGACCGTAAATGAAATTTATCTTGAGAAATCTTTGTTAGTTATTCACCTAAATCTTTGTTTTAATGTTTATTACGGTGTTATATACACTCACATTTGGGCATCCCTGTTTGGAGAGCTCAGTCATCTAGAACAGTACAATTCAGGTTACAAAAGCGTACCTTTAGACTTGATAAACCCCAAACATGCAAACACACTTTTAAACAATACAAAATCCTAACTTTTCCTTCAATCCTAATTTTGGAAAAGTTATTGTTTGTGAAGAAAACATAAAAGTTTTACCATAGTTTTACATCCTAATCCTACGATCTCCAAACCAGTTTTGCCCTATCAATTTCTAAACATAGAACCTCGTTTTCTGAACACCACCTGTGTCATACCGGGATCCGGCTTTATTCTAAACTGATAAGTTTAGATTTACATTGAAACCTATTCTCATTGACACAGTGCTCTATAAGGTAGAGCATTTCAATTTGAATTAGCTATAAGGTTATACAGATGGTGTTACATAATATTGATTGTTAAGTGTTGCCTTAGTTTTAGTTACGACAAGTGCTCATGTACTTAAATGCATCTTTTAGCACAACGAAGAAATTGAAACGGAAAACCAATAGCTTAAGTTTTGACTGGGTAATATGAAATTGTAGCAGGCCAATAACCGCTGTCCACGACATTAAGTCTCCTCTCCCCTCATACTCTATGCCCAACCCGCGGCGATTCATTAAAAAGTTTATCAACTTCACCCGCCTGTCAGCTGGCTCGTGGATTATGAACTGTGTAATGGAGAAGTACTTGAATTATCAAACTCTTGGGGGAATTATTTTCATGAAATACGTATTAAAACATAGCTTTTGCGACGTAAGTACAACTCATGCTTGTTACACATATATTAGGCATTAACATCAATGCCAGTAACTGGAAATAAGCTAATAACTGCCAGTGTAATGCTGGAATGTAATTACGCCTTGATGTCAGTCATGGCAACATTTGTAGTTGTAAATACTCTAAAAGTTAGGTCACACCTCTAACTCTTGTATTATGTTAGGTTATAAACTTAAACTCTTTCTTTAGGAAAATATGAACATGAAGTAAAAAACCAAGCACAGAAAGTACAACAACTCCTTATAATGTTTAAAGTCTTACCAGTTTGAAATGTTTATTTTCTACAATGTGATTTGGTGAACGAACATGTATCTATTTATTTATACGTTATTTAAACTTAATTTTTATTAATGAATCGTAATACTAGAATTAGTCCCTTATTATCATGGAGTATATGCCATTTCATTCATTTGGCATTGCATTCCTCATATGGCAATGAGGATATAACTTTAGTATGTTCAAATGTTAGTATATACTGTAGTAATACAAACATATTATACATTTTAGTAATTAAAGTATACAGTTTATTGTTGACGCTATGTGGAACAGTGTGGTATTGTCACACCAGTTCCCAGTATGTAGTAATGTTTTCCTCTTCGTCGCGCAATTTTAATGTAATGACACTTGTTTTATGCCTAACCACTCGAATTGAAATATTGTATTATGTTTATTGGTGAATGTATACAAAATTTAGGAATTTTCAAATGACTACAGCATTTGTTAACGTTGAAATCAAATTTGTTATTTATCTTGCACACTCTGATTTATAATTATAATTTTTTGGACGAGATTTTTGTTTCTTGTATAAGTAAAACAAGCAATATCCATTTGTTCGAATTCAAACAAATATTGTTATTTTCCCTTTACCTAGCTTATATACAGATCTATTATTTTGTATTGTGTTGCAATTCCAGAAGTAAGCTTCAGACGAATGTTTTTCTATTTGTACGGTACTCTGTTTTGTTAGTATAAGCAGCTGTTAAATGATGTTCAATTAATTCAATTGATTTATATTCCTCGAAAAGATTAACATTGGAAAATTTAAAGCCAAAGGGTTAAAGCCTTGAAGGTGAATGTTTAAAAAAACAAAAAACACATGTAGACGTTGAAGGCTATCTAATAAAATATTAATCATGATTTAATATATAACAGTTTACCCTGTAGACTTGTCACACTAACATCGGATCATTCTTTAATAAATAGGTTAAGTTAGTTAGGCACAAACATGACATTCCCACATGACTTGCTCATATAATAACGGTTGTCACATGATACATGTATTAGTTTTGAAAATACCAGGAAAAAACAAATGTCAGCAATGTAAATCGGAAGAAGAATCCAAGGAATAGTGGACTGGTATAGGTTTAAAGGAATTGACAAACAGACGAATCATTTTGAGGGGCAACTTAGACTTTGGTTTCGGGTTCGGGGTTTTTGACCGTTTTTGCATAACTGGGCGTTAAGCGTTTGTTGTTTTCAAACAGGAACAAGGTTTTAAACGTTCTAAAACCTAAGGTAACAGTTTAGACAACCTGCGAGTTTGTCATTAGTTTATTTGATTCACTTATAAAGTCCTTAAACGGGAAACATAATTGAAAATACAGTATGTAATACTGGATAAGCAAAATTAAATAACTACCGCCGCAACTTTATCTAAGACTGGTCACATTAATGGATTAAAGACTTGCTAATGGGCAAATCGGATACCGGCTTTAATTAGCGCTCCTTGGAGATCTTAGTTGTTTCTTTTATTTATCTCTATTTAACGAGATGGAGTTTTTATTCTGATTAGTGTTTTTCTCGTGAATTAAACTATTTGAGTATAATATTTTATATTGTAAAAATAATTAATGTGAGGATATTGGTTTTGTACAAACTGAAGCTGATGTCATAACGTCAGATAAATACCTATAATATTTCAAACGAAATATACTGTTGAAAACAAATTATTCTGAGTTTTACCCGAGGATCTGAGCAAGGCTTACTTCCAATTCTAAACACTTGATCGGTCTAATAATTTTAATCTGCCAGAATAAAGATTGAGAAACTCCTATAAAACATGGGTCTATACACGCTGATTTAGAATAGAAGAAAAGTAATGAAGGAGGGACCTGAGTTCTTCATATAAGCTGTTCAAAATAAAATATGTTCCTGGTAAACAAATATAGCTACATATTCGTTTTAACTCTATTGATACTGTGTAACTTAAACAATATAAAAGTTGGGAGAACGTTTTATAAGAATATATGTGTGTACACGGAGTTCACTGCAACATTAGTTTAATTGCTCTTCCGATAGAACAACTCCAAAGAAAATACAATTGCTGACGTCCTGGTATAAGATACTTCACGTTGTCCATAGCTATTTTGCCAACAGTTGTTACAACTCAATATATTGCAATATTGACGTGTGTGCATTGTTACTGAGACAACTGGCCTTAGATTTTCGAGCGATTTAATTCAATTGTTATCGGCATTAATAGAAAATCAAGATTTTACTTAGTTTATCTTGATTGGTTTTAAGAGTACGTTTTCAGCCGTCTAACAGATTTCTAGTGTTTTATAAAATCGCCGTAACATTTTACCATACTTATGAGATAGGACTGATGTTTTGTAGTAAATTATACAATAATGACTTTACAGACTTTGTTATTATTTTAGGAAACACAATTTCAAGTGGATGGTAATGCACCCTCAGTTTTATTTCGTTTTCCTGCACTTAAAAAGCCTAGAAACCGACGCTAGCAAGTTAGTTTTTTGCTAGTTATATGGCCTTATTATAATAAAAGTAATGTTTGCACGAGCTTGTTCCTCAAAAAGTATTTTATCGTTGCCTCAAGTTACACTTGTAACATAAGGTGGTGACAATTTTAAAACCAGTAAAAGGTTAAATTATGTTCCTGATAGGTGAAATCATCAGTCTTTTAATTTGTAACGTCACCGTAACTTTATAATTCTAGTAACAAACTGTTTGAAATTTTGTAACATTTGTAATAACCTCAGGTTATTTTTGCTTTAAGTCTTGATTAAGAGTCAAAGAGCTGACACAAATACCAAAGGCAGTGCAATGGTTCATCTAATGCCAACGACTTGTCCGGAAAGGTTGAAGATAGACAGTTTGGCAAGATACCTAAAGTTTCAGACAACACCGATGTAAACAACACGGATTAAATATCAAATGATTGCATTTTTATATTGCAGAATCTTTTTTAAAGTTAATGAAAAATCGGTTGAGATGATAACCTAATTTAACATTTACTAAATTTGATGACCTTTTAATACCAGAATATTTTATCATACCTATATGGATACGTATTCTTTGTGATATTGAACAAACGTGTGAATAAACTGGAAGTACAACCAAAGAAATCAATATAAATAAAATGGTTTGGTGACAAAAAATTAAAATAAAGTTTATACATTTTTATTAAAAAGTACTAGTACTTTTTTAATATTGGCAATAGATCTTTCAGTTTATTTTTTTGATATTGGCTTACAAGTAGGTTAAATTTTTAAAATTTTATCATGTTTTTATTATTCTATTATTATCATTTTCTAAGTTAAACATTTATAATCGATATTTACTGAAGTACTTCATCCTGTTTCAAACAGGTTGAACAAAACAGTTTCCCGTTCAACCCACTCATTTCAATAATAATTTCACAATTAAGGAACCACTATAATTATAGTGCATCATGAAAGTGTTGCAAGAAACAAACTAAATTATGACTAAGTAAAATATCATATACATTTTGAAGAGAGGACCATGGTTGTACTCCGTTTTGTAGATAGCACAAAGGCTTTTTAAAAAGGTGTAGGCCTATTAGTGGGATATGCATATTTGTACTCATGCCTCAACATAAACATATAGTATTATTTAAACCGTAATGAGGATATATATCTGACACTTCATCATATTACACACAACAGGTAAGTGGTGGAGTTTCTGAATCAAATGAGAACTATTGTTTCTTTATTATTGAACTACAATTAAGAGTATAATCATTATAAATATATTCGAAAACTACGCTTCCGCCTCATTTTAGGGTATCGTACATCTATATGAGCAATCTTTGTTTGTAAAATCTATCTCGGAATTCATCGGAAAATTTTGGTAAAAACCTCAACCCCTGGAAAACTCAAAATTCGAATTTGAAATTGTAAATAATAACTTTGGGCCTATGGAATTTAAAATTAAAACAAAGTAATAATAACAACGAGAAATGAATAACCAGTAAACCGAAAAGTGAACAAAAGTAAAGTAAATTAACAAAAGTAAAGAGAAAAGTGAACCGTAAATTATCAACAAGCGATTTATAGAAAATAGTGACTAGAACAATGGAATGAATATAAAGAGTAGACATATACAATGAACTAAGTGTGCATACATAAAGAATACTAACTGAAGGGAAATTGAGTTTTAATAATAACCGGACTGACCCCATCATGCGGGAAAGAGGATATTGACTGAAGAAAACCTGATAGTAATGGGGCTGTGGTAAAAAAGTACTCTAGGACTATTGCACAAACCGATAAACTTAATCGAGTAATGATAAAAAAAAACAACGAAAAAACGAAGTAATATAAATGAAAAAGAGGGATAATTGATAAGTTTTGCTAACTTACACAGACAATATCATCAGACTATTTGTTCTTTATTGCGTAATTACACATCATTTACCTCTTGCATTTCTTCACCCACAAAAACTAACCAAATACTACCCTCTGTAATACAATGAATACGACATATTAAAAGCAATAAGGGTAAAAAACCATTTCACAAATTTGAAATTTTAGTTTTGAAGTTGTTGTAAACAAAAGAACCAATGTAGAATGAGGTGGACTCCAAACAAAGTTCTGGTTTTGCGGAAGGCAATTCGTTTGAAAGTTGACACAGCTCGTGGTCGCACGCCAACCTTGTTTATTGCCTCCGGTCGTGGATGCGATTTCCATTCCACCCTTCTCTTGTGGGCTTCAACACTTATTAATATTAATTTTTATTAATTTTAAAATTATTCGTTTATCTAGCGTTATAAAAGTAATCAATATTTAATTAGATATATTTGTACTGTTCTTCCTTGGATGGAAGGTTGGGTAATGAATGGACTTTTATACCGATACAGAGGGTAAATATATGTAATGGTTAAATGTTTGATGTATTGTAATTGTTATTAGTTAAATATCTTCAAAATCAATTAAAAATTAATAAATATATATTTTATTTTCATTTTAATTTCATTAAATTTCACGAGTTCCCACCCATTTTAAGATTTAACCGGTTCTTTTTTTATTTTGTAACATATTTTTACATATTTTAAGTTAGAGTACAATTCTTATAAATTATTTTAGGACCCCGAATGAATACTCAGATAATGTGTTGTGATGTTAAAAACATATTTATTAATATAACAAATAAAGGAAAGATTGCCTGTAGAGGGTAAGCCAACATTGCTTCAATATCATAAATCTTGTTGTACCCTGGGTCGTCGTACATAAAATCTGCAATTAATCAAAGCCTTCTTATCTTATTGTTGTTGAGTGAAATTTGAAAGAAACATTTATCATAGAACATAGGCAAAGCTCAATGGTGTAGCATTGTTCACATATGCCACTGCAAGATTTATCTATATCCACACTCCACTAAATTTACCATTTCAATGTTATAATTTTAGTTAAGAGTTAGTTATTGGGTTTAACTTGATAAGGGTGTTCTCAGTGAATTCCTAGTAAAAAGTCAACTAGGCTATTAGGTTTTACTAGATTGGCAGCTTCATTCCTTATTTCGGGCGCCCACATTAACTCAAAGTACCTTCATTGAACGTTACCAGCAAAACAAGGAGTGAGCCATTATAGTTTTTATTCAAACTAAAAACTGAATAAAAGTTTTTTTTCAACATGTACTGTTTACTGAGGTTTGTGTCAAGACTATGAATCCAACCTATGTCATCATTGCTAATAATTCGGTGACCGCCAACTATGCCAATGACCTTCGGCACTCTTATAAAACAACTTATATACAATTTTTTGAAAGAAATAGTTTGAATAAGTCGATGAACTATTTAAAACTAGAACTCATTAGTAACGTACTACTTTTAACTCTCATGTTGGAAAATCAAAATGCACGAATCACATTTTTAAATATGCTCAAATATTTTCTTTGCAACCAAAGGGAAAAGTTCACTTTAGTTCAATCACCTAAGGCTCTAATCGCCTGCTTTATCATAATACCAATGTTAAATCCCTTCCCTCCTAAACGAATTATCTAAAATTGTTACTTTATGGTTCATTTTATAGAGGAAAAAATGCTTACCGGTGTCAATAAGCAGAATTTTGATACCACAAACGAAAATGTTCAACCAAGTTCCACAATATTCAATATTTGTGATCTTGTTTGTGGCTAGTGTATTTGTGATATAACAATTATGTTCACTTATATCACTAGGTATTTTTACGATTTTTAAAACTAACTACAAATCAATGATGTCGAATGATCAGTTAAGGAGGGTGGGATTTGAAAGTTAGCATTACCCTTTGGAAAAAGCAAGTAGAAACGCGAAACGTTACGTGACTGGGGCCCCCTCTTAATAGGCCACTATATAATAAAATGGCTCCCCAAAATAACCTCAGTGAGATTTCAAAAAAGTTTTTCTGTCAGAGACTACGAAAAAAGCAATATTTTAAGTCTGAATTCCGTGTGCGGCGAAGGGGACAGACAAAGACACATTGGCGTCGCGACGACCTGCGATCAAGATTGACGATCTTTGCTGTGCCTATTGATATTTGCACTGCCATTCTTTCCAAAGAAATACCAAGCGGTTGTTTCTCTTTCTGATATTACCTTATAATGCATCATCAATGTACATTACAAATTTATTGTGCAATGTTATTCCATATTGAAATAATACGTAAAAGTAAAAGTGACCAGTTTATATACATTCATATTTTACTGTGCAAACAAACAATGTGCATTAATTCTATGGATGTGATTATTTTCAGTATACCCTATTTCAGTATGCAGTTATGCATCTCTGTTTAGGAGGAATTAGTAATGAAGGGCTTGTCCGCTCGACGGCGCTCGTTCTAGCCGGGTAATCCCCAACAATGGTCTGTTGTTCTAACGTGAAAAACGTGGCTTACCGGACCTGTCCTGAGTTTTCCTCTAAGGCATCTCTTTCACCCGACCCTTTCATTGTAGAGGACAACATTAACATTCATAAAAACGTTTACATGGTCTTTCTTCACGGTTGGTACATTAATACATTACCGTCTAATAAATCTGTACATGTTTTTGGCAAAGTGAAACTTCTAACGCGATTTTTTAAATTTTAGGCTTACTAAAAAAGCTTTTGTTCTTGTTCTGAAGATTAGTGTTGTTCGATGGTCACCCACCTGGAAGGCCCCAATTCAGTTATATTTTAAACTTTATCATATTTCGTATCCGTTAATATAAGTTGTTAATTAGAGTTTCTTTTAACTCTCTTTCACTTTCAAAATGTATTTTACCTTCTAATTTTACATTAAAATGGGTTTGAATTGACTTAAAAACTTCAAAGTCTTAAACTTAAAATAATTAGTGTCTAAAGTCTGCAACTAACAGGTATTGTCGTTTCAATAGCTCAAGGGAAGGTTTATAATCACAATCTCAATTGAGCTCCGTACACAAGTTAAACGTAAACAGTTTAAATAAGTACGTTTTATTTGTTACCTATTTTCATGTGTCAATAAATCTAGGTATTGTCATAAAACAATATTACGTTTTGCTAGGTAAAGCTGTATACAAACAGAAATCGTAACTGTTAAGTGTCAATGTTTTATAATGATGTTAATTATGTCGGTTCCCTACATTATAAAGTATTTTATTTATCCCTTTGAGAAATAAGAAGCTTATATTCCCCTTCACTTAAAACGCCGAGCACCACAGACCATCGCCCTCATTATACTGGGATGAGGAACCGAGACTTACAGTTTTAAGGGCTGCCTGGAAATAATTATTCGTGGTATCCGATTTGGCATTGTGTTGCTCATAGTATTATACTAATTGTGTGCAGGTATTATGAATTGTTATATTTTGACATATCTTTATTACATTTAAACACAATATTTTAAGTATCGCAATTAGTATAAAGTAGTGAAACTTATATTATTTTCCTAAATACCGTTTAACAGGTGGTATTGAGTGTAATGCAGGTTTCCTGGTTTTTCCTTTGTTGGCTTCTAGTATTTTAATGATAAGCAAACTTATTACAGAACTTGTACAATATATAAACAACAAATTTTAAGACCATAAATAGTTTTTATTGGAGAAACTAGCACCTAGTAATGACAGGGCCAGTATGTGTCTTAATAAAAACAGTTGTTTACGTGTTCATACCAATCTGTGTGAGATTCGTTTATTCGTTGGACCAACAGTCGTTTGGTCGGTATTCCAGTTGTGATAATAATTAGAAAACTCAAAAAGTTTTAAAATTTACCGAAGCAAATGCTATTTGTTTTATTATATTGTTATGCAACTTGCTTGAAACAAGATACTTTTGAAGGCGATGTGTTAGTAACAAATTAAACAACTTCAAAGCTTCAAATCTGAATCACAACTTTATCTTATTTTCACAGATAAGAATTAATTAACTGAATTAGTATGCATATGGATAATTTTTTAGTTTAATATGTATATTTAACTCATTGTTTTTTTAAAACAATTTTATAAAGTTATGGTGACGTTTATTCTGGCTACATATTTCCTCTTGTCATTCCCTTCTTATAGAAAACATGTTTAATCTAACAAAAATACTATCCCATTAATAAGTATTTATTTATTAGGTATTATGAGGTTTTGTATTAATAGCTATTATTAGTTACTATAAAAATTTGTCATTCCGGTTCCTAAAAAACATCTTTGGAAGACACTACTTAATTTAAATTTTTTTTAACTACTTAATTTCAGCTTTCCTGGAAAGAATGCGGCCAGGAATTACAGCTATTTCATAAACCCGATTCTTTTATATTCTTAAAATTTGTAAACATTAAAATAAATGCTTTTGGAAGTATTAACACATCAACATCAGACCGTACTTTAGCTGGAAAGTTGTGTAGAGATGTCTTCCAACCGAGGATCATAGTTGGCAAGTAAATTTGTATTACCATCTAGAAAATACTTTGCAAATATAAAAATTATAATTTATTTTTGTAATTAGATGTACATATTAAGTAATAAAGTAATTATTCATGTTTTATCGTTCCACCAGTGAATATATATTTTAATACCCTTATATAATTACAGATAGTTGCACAACAATAATGGTGATGTAAACTTCCAGATTTTCTCGCAATAAAACAAGAATGCCTGTTATAAGTGAAATTTTCTATGAATTTTACCCGTTATATAATATATACTGTATATAAGTGTAAGCTATCGAGATAACAACAGTCTATGTTGGTAATTTTTTATATTTTATAATGTTTACGCGATCAAAGTAGAACCTTTGTATATGAACTTGCACATCATTAAGTAGACCTGATCATTCTAAAAACCACCAACATGACTACTTCATTTATTTGTACTATCACCAGAAACAAATTCGATTACCATGTTCATGATGTTATTTAATATTTAATTGTACGTCCCATACGCGATTATTCACTCAGAGTTTTAAATAATAAATACGTCATTCGTATGCACTTGTGAATCTACCAAGCTCTAAGCTAAGGAAGTTTTCCTAGTAAACGCATTTGTCGAAGTATGTTGGAAGAGTTGCCAGCTCTAAGCTAAGGAAGTTTTCGTAGTAAACGCATTTGTCGAAGTATGTTGGAAGAGTTGCCAGCTCTAAGCTAAGGAAGTTTTCCTAGTAAACGCATTTGTCGAAGTATGTTGGAAGAGTTGCCAGCTCTAAGCTAAGGAAGTTTTCGTAGTAAACGCATTTGTCGAAGTATGTTGGAAGAGTTGCCAGCTCTAAGCTAAGGAAGTTTTCGTAGTAAACGCATTTGTCGAAGTATGTTGGAAGAGTTGCCAGCTCTAAGCTAAGGAAGTTTTCGTAGTAAACGCATTTGTCGAAGTATGTTGGAAGAGTTGCCAGCTCTTTTGAAGGAGTTGATCTTCCTCGGCGAGCTCTCTACCTGAGGGGTATTCATTAAAAGTTTACGACTCTTTAAGTTCGTCTGTCAGTTTTAGAAATTTAAACTTAAAGTAAACGAGTCAAGTGGTAATCAGTTGTCAGTTATGTTGCATAAACTGATATTAACTTTAATTTAAGTATTTAATCAATACATAATTTATTTTACAACTTATATATTCAAATTTACAAGAATATTGTGTCGTTAAAGGTCGTAACTGTAAGAATATTTTCATATTTATTAGAAGAATAATAAAAATAACCCCGTCACAGCAAACCTGCGTACTCAGCGAATTTACAATGCATGCATATGTTTCTTATTACCACATGAAGCCACTTACTAAGTTTCATAAAAATATGTAAATAAATAAGTGTTATATCGCATTTTATTTATTATCCATAAGAATAAAATGATGGCTGAGTAAGCAGGTTTGCTGCTACGCGGATAATAAAAAAAATTTGTTTTGCAAACATGAATATACCAGTACTAGGTGAAGCCACATACAAAGTTTAATCAATATACGTTCATAAACAATCGAGATATCAAATTTTAAATATTCTCCATAAGGATAACATTGGACAACGTACTGTGTTTAGCACTGTGAATATCTCAGCAACGGTTGTACGCAGCATCACAATTTAAACACCAACATGATTGTTTTGTGGAGCTAAACTGATTGGTAAAAGCAAATTTGAAGTTTACAGTAAAATTAATTGATGAAAAGCTAAAAACAATTTTCTCATAAGATTAACATGGGAGATTTTATGAATACGTTTTTTGTTTTTTCCGCAACCACTTAACTAGGTTAATGATTCGAAATACTACATTATTTGTTTTTTAACTCTATAAAATGGTCAAAACAAAAATTGTGTGTTTTAACAATTTCAGCGTGAAAAGTGCAAAAAACTGTTTTTTGGAAAATTTTGAAACCCCATAAACCCTCTTTCCCATGATCCGATTTTTATGGTTTTCGAAATTAATCTCATGAATGTCACTTTACACATTTCAGCTAATTTTTATCGAAATCGGATGTTTTTTACTGAAGTTATCGCATTCACGGACACATATATATAAATTTGAACGAATAACGTTTTTGGCATCTGGGGACCTAAGAAAAAAGCTTTATTATGGTTTTGGGGTTAGGTCTTACCTTTGGACCGACGGTAATAGCTTCTTCCCTATAGGGAAAATTCGCTAATATCGTGTAACAATTGTTTAAAGAAACCACGTTTCTAAATATCAGCGTTAACGGATATTATAAATTTAGAGTCGCTACTTGATGTTAAATTATGCCAATTTCGAAACTTACTTATTCTTAACCAAATATTGTTACGCATATCAAATTCTAGTAAAACTCGCCATTAGGTTACCTAGCGTAAAAATCGACAACACAAGTACAATATTGGAATTATACAGTGGAAATATTGAAGCTATATTTTTTGTAACGTTCAACATGTTTTTATGTTTGAAATGACAGTTAAGCTTTGGTATTTATTTTAAATTAATGTTTCAGGTTTAATCCTTGACGTGTAGCACAAACATAGAGGCACATCAGACTTGTAGCGTGTGATCTAGATTGATGATCTTTTGTCTACTGACATTAGCATCGCCTCTCCCCCACAAGAAAGATTGAATTGCTTTTAGTGTTCTCTTACTGCTTCTTTTTGCTCGTCTTGTAAAATCTATTGTACGATCCAATATTTCTTGGCTAGGCATTTCCAAAAATTCCAAACTCCATCGTAAAATACATATACAGTGTGAGTTTTAAAGTGAATTTTGGAGAGAGTTTTAAAGATCCCAATTTTAAACATGCACATATTCTCATAATTACATCAAATAATGATCATGAACCAATCTGTATAATTTCCGTATCATTCTGTATAATTTAATGAACCAATCTGTAATTTTCTGTCACCAATCATTGTTGAGTGACATTCTCTTCATTTTGACATAATTAAAATTTTCGGCCGCCATTTTGGATCCGCCATTTCGGAATAAGATAAGTTTTCAGATGTAAAGGTAGGATTGTGACCCATCATTTCCAACTCATTTCCACGCTGAAATTAATTCAGCAATCCGTTTTTAAATATAACGTTGCATTTTCATGGTACTGTCACTTTTTGAAATGTTAACGGAAATCTTTCAATACAGTATCATGAAAAAGAAAGGTAAGATATGAATACCCCCCGTCTCAGCAAACCTGCGTACTCAGCGAATTTACATTCCATTTATATATTTTTCTCACTCCTACATAAGCCAATTACCAAGTTTCACAAAAATACGTTCATAAATAAGTGATTTATAACATTTTATTTATTCCCCATAAGAATAAAATTAGGATTGAGTACGCAGGTTTGCTGCAACGAGGAAGATAATAAATTAGTTTTTATGAAATTATCAATATAACTGAACCAGGTGAAGCTAAATACCAAGTTTTATTAATTATGTTCATAATTAAGGGAGATGTAAAACTTTACTTATTCTCCATAAGAATAACATTATGGCTGAGTATGCAGGTTAGCTGCTACGGAGAAAACCAACAAAAAATGTATTTGTTGTGCAAATAAAAATCTACCCGTACAACGTGAAACTACATACCGAGTTTCATCAATGTACATTCATAAATAATCGAGATATCAAATGTTATTTATTCTCCATAAGGATAACATTGGACAACGTACTGTGTTTAGCACTTTGAATATAAATTAATAAATAATAATTGATAGGTATGGTGTTTTATTAGTTCTGGATTCTTTGGTAATGAATCAAAGACAAACATGTTAGTTATTAATATAAAAAGAAACAATAAAAAACATCTTTTTAAATATTATTAAGTTATGGGAAAATTTAAACTTTTTCTAATAAAACCATACTGGTTGTGGTAATTGATGAAAAACGGACATGGAAAAACTAGATTAAAAATATTTAAGAAATATTAAACATAGTTTTATTGGTAGTTCATGGTCATTATTTGAATCAATTATGAGAATATGGGCATGTTTTAAGGTTGGGACCTTTAAAACTCTCTCCAAAATTATTTTTGTTTAATTCGCCAATATCTTGAGAACGAATAATGATTTTCAAAAACGGATTGCGGCATTGTTTTCACCGTAAAAAGTTACTTTTATATGATAGGTCACAACCCCACAAACAAATAAATTAAAAATAAATAGTTGAATTCAATATGGCGGTCAAAAATATTAACTAAGTCGAAATGAAGTATAAGTTGGTCAACAATGATTGGGGGTGGTCCGGAGTCCCTGTCTTAAGAAATGTAGAAATAATTAAGGGGGGGACTCATTTAAAACTCACCCTGTATATAAGCATATAATGTGAAGAACTGTATCGTTTAAGTTTATGGGTGATGAAGGAACAAATATAGTACTACATTCTGGTAATCTGCGGTTTTAAAATTGTGAAACGTTTAACTAAGCAGGCAATCACAACCAAACTCCAATAATCAACCTTTTATAATAATATTAACCCTTCTAGAACTGAATATTTTGACAGTTTATATAGTAGTTTTGCTTCCGCACTTTGTAATGTTCTAACTTATGTTATCAATACATATCTTGTATATGATCTTCGTATATCTTGTTCAGTACATAAGTAATACGATGTAAAGTGGTGTATTGCCGTTTGAAATAAATACATCAATAGGACCCTTATCTAAAATAATGAAACTTATGTAAAAATTGCAAAGTTAGGTAAAAAAGTAAAATTTGCAGGTTCATGGCGGGTAAAACGTAGCGGGGTGTTTGTAGTAAGAGAAACAAACACTTAAACTTGTGCTATTATTGATTTACACTATTAATATTGTATTTAGCTGATTGAAATCTATAAAATAACAAACTAATAGCTGAAATATTTTGCCTTGCACACTTATAAGTTCAATAAATTTCCAGTTTAATCCCAAATCTTAAATTTTATACAGAAGGGTTTTCAGAGCAGTCCTATAATTATATACAATATTGACGGCGCAAGGCTACTATGTAAAATTTCATAATTAAATTCTAATCTTGAAAACTTTGTAGACAACGAGTAATAATTAGAACAATGTTCATACACATGAACTAAAACACGTAGATTTTACATAATTTGGTTCATAACATTTTTCTAATTATTACCAGCTTTTGGCCTTTTAAAAGTAAGTTTACGTATTAAAGCAAAGTATAAATAACAAAAGTAGTTTACCTTTGGTTTTAAAACCGTTGACTGTGAGAATCTCCGCAGGAAGTAAAATGGCAGAATGTTGGCCCAGATCCACTATGCTCTAATGTACCTGACCCGTCCTCACCTCCCGAGTTCTTTTATTTTTATATGCCAACTTTCTCTTGTGTTCAATAAGAATTATTGAAGACTCTTTTCTTTTCAACATTGAGTGCCACTTAAAATAACGGTAACATGAATGAAACACATATTCATGTACACATTGATTGGCCAATTGACAATTAAAATGTGATTTTAGGTAACAACTAAATGATGAAAAAATATTTTTAAAGTGTTTTTCACATGTTTATGTTTTGCACTGTTAGTAAACTAAATGCGAGAGTTATTGCTACAAATTAAACCCTTTTACCCTTTTACTTGCTTTTACATGTGTTAATGTATACATTACATTTAAGCACTTCATTTAGGACTACGCATGGATGAAAATAAATTGAAAATGATAATGTGGACACATCCTTGAACTGAATAGTTTGTTAATATTAGTAGTATTATTATGTTTGGTCTTTAACATGTAGAATATTAATACTACGGCCAATACTCACGGGTATTCTATGTCAGGCCTAAGTTTTTACTTTTAATCTCAGTTGACTTTGAATTTCATAAAGATTATATGAGAATAACTCATGCCCCGTTTGATAATTACAATCACAAATGACGGTGTTTTAAACCGGAAAGATGATAAACACCTAGTTTCCAATTATAAAACACCTAATTTTAAGTTCAATATTGAATGTTTGCATCAAGCTAGACCAAACGTTCTCTGTTACCTCCTTCGTTAATTCTCTACAATTAATCTCATAATTCTCTGCAATATGAGAGCAAATTGTTTATATAAGATCTACGAGGATAACGATCCATTAAAATTACGACCTAAATTTAATTAAAAACATCCTTTTGAACACCTCACAAAATAAATTTTAGTGCTGTATATTATAGAAATAATTATACCTTATAAATAAATCTCGCTAAGAATATAAAAAAATAACATTTTAAATATAACAAATTTATACATTTTAATAGTGGCAACTTAAAATATATCACTGATTGACTTACTGAATACTAATGGTCATTGTAAGGCCAAGTAGGTACAACAACGACCTCATGCGAGCAAAAACCTCATCACACATTCTGACTGTAGAGGACAGGATTATATACGACTGGCTTGTCCTGGAGGCTGTCAGGTAGAACCATACATAATTTAGACGCATAACTGATCTAATTTGACACAACTGTTTTATGCATCCAGTTGGTAAGTTTTAAAATGAGATTGATAACAAACACTCTATGTTTAAAATTATAGTTTTTAAGTACATGTAACCAAATACGAAATCCATCGTACAAAATTTGACGGTGTTATCGTGAAATACCATTTCAAACACTTCGTTAAAATATTAAAAATCCCTTAGGTCTTCGGCCCAATGGTTTATTGCTTTGCAGACGATAAGGTTATTTGTCCAGGTGATTACTTAAACATATCTTTACATCATCTTGGCAAAACTGATATTTTCAGACCTATGGTTTTAATTTATAATGAATAGTGTTTGATAGTTTGATGTCTCAAGGCAGGACAGATAAAACCTCTATTTCAAATATGCAAGTCTAAACAATTAGGTAAATAGCATTGTAAATAGGTAATTTCGTAATGAAATTTATATTTTTATCCAGTTAGTTCTCAGAAAATGAGATTACCCCTATCACAGTTATGGAGTAAATTTAACAAAATATATTAACCTTGAGTTTTCCTCAAAGAGTCATCAAACAGAATTTGTAAAGAGTTGACAATAATAACAGGTTTTTTCAACATACACGCAATCCAATAGCTTAAGAGCCTTGACTACGTTGTACGTTGTATTTTAAACAATTGTATTGGGCTGTTAAACATTGGAAAGTCTCAAGAATCAGCGGTTGACAAGAACTCTTATTCCGTCTCCCTATACTGAAGAAATCATACTTCATAAACCAGAAATCAGTGTGGTTACAACTTATACAAACTCTTATTCCGTTTCCCTGTACTGAAGAAATTATACTTCATAAATCAGTAGTCGGTGTGGTTGCAACTTCTACAAACTCTTATTCCGTCTCCCTGTACTGAAGAAATCATACTTCATCAACCAGAAGTCGGTGTGGTTGCAACTTCTACAAACTCTTATTCCGTCTCCCTGTACTGAAGAAATCATATTTCATAAGTCAGAAATCGGTGTGGTTGCAACTTCTACAAACTCTTATTCCATCTCCCTGTACTGAAGAAATCATACTTCATAAGTCGGAAGTCGGTGTGGTTGCAACTTCTACAAACTCTTATTCCGTCTCCCTGTACTGAAGAAATCATATTTCATAAGTCAGAAATCGGTGTGGTTGCAACTTATACAAACTCTTATTCCATCTCCCTGTACTGAAGAAATCATACTTCATAAGTCAGAAGTCGGTGCGGTTGCAACTTCTACAAACTCTTATTTCGTCTTCCTGTACTGAAGAAATCATACTTCATCAACCAGAAGTCGGTGCGGTTGCAACTTCTACAAACTCTTATTCCGTCTCCCTGTACTGAAGAAATCATACTTCATAAACCAGAAGTCGGTGCGGTTGCAACTTCTACAAACTCTTATTCCGTCTACCTGTACTGAAGAAATCATATTCATAAGTCAGAAGTCAGTGCGGTAGCAACTTCTACAAACTCTTATTTCGTCTCCCTGTACTGAAGAAATCATACTTCCTAAACCAAAAGTCGGTGTGGTTGCAACTTCTACAAACTCTTATTCCGTCTCCCTGTACTGAAGAAATCATACTGCATAAGTCAGAAGTCGGTGTGGTTGCAACTTCTACAAACTCTTATTCCGTCTCCCTGTACTGAAGAAATCATATTTCATAAGTCAGAAATCGGTGTGGTTGCAACTTATACAAACACTTATTCCATCTCCCTGTACTGAAGAAATCATACTTCATAAGTCAGAAGTCGGTGCGGTTGCAACTTCTACAAACTCTTATTTCGTCTCCCTGTACTGAACAAATCATACTTCCTAAACCAGAAGTCGGTGCGGTTGCAACTTCTACAAACTCTTATTCCGTCTCCCTGTACTGAATAAATCATACTTCATAAGTCAGAAGTCGGTGTGGTTGCAACTTCTACAAACTCTTATTCCGTCTCCCTGTACTGAAGAAATCATACTTCATAAACCAGAAGTCGGTGCGGTTGCAACTTCTACAAACTCTTATTCCGTCTCCCTGTACTGAAGAAATCATACTTCATAAACCAGAAGTCGGTGCGGTTGAAACTTATACAAACTCTTATTCCGTCTACCTGTACTGAAGAAATCATATTCATAAGTCAGAAGTCAGTGCGGTAGCAACTTCTACAAACTCTTATTTCGTCTCCCTGTTTTGAAGAAATCATACTTCATAAGTCAGAAGTCGGTGTGGTTGCAACTTCTACAAACTCTTATTCCGTCTCCCTGTACTGAAGAAATCATACTTCCTAAACCAAAAGTCGGTGTGGTTGCAACTTCTACAAACTCTTATTCCGTCTCCCTGTACTGAAGAAATCATACTGCATAAGTCAGAAGTTGGTGTGGTTGCAACTTCTACAAACTCTTATTCCATCTCCCTGTACTGAAGAAATCATACTTCATAAGTCAGAAGTCTGATGGTGTGGTTGCAACTTATACATTTCTTATTCCATCTCCCTGTACTGAAGAAATCTTACTTCATAAACCAGAAGTCGGTGTGGTTGCAACTTCTACAAACTCTTATTCCGTCTCCCTGTACTGAAGAAATCATACTTCATAAGTCAGAAGTCTGATGGTGTGGTTGCAACTTATACATTTCTTATTCCATCTCCCTGTACTGAAGAAATCATACTTCATAAGTCAGAAGTCGGTGCGGTTGCAACTTCTACAAACTCTTATTTCGTCTTCCTGTACTGAAGAAATCATACTTCATCAACCAGAAGTCGGTGCGGTTGCAACTTCTACAAACTCTTATTCCGTCTCCCTGTACTGAAGAAATCATACTTCATAAACCAGAAGTCGGTGCGGTTGCAACTTCTACAAACTCTTATTCCGTCTACCTGTACTGAAGAAATCATATTCATAAGTCAGAAGTCAGTGCGGTAGCAACTTCTACAAACTCTTATTTCGTCTCCCTGTACTGAAGAAATCATACTTCCTAAACCAAAAGTCGGTGTGGTTGCAACTTCTACAAACTCTTATTCCGTCTCCCTGTACTGAAGAAATCATATTTCATAAGTTAGAAATCGGTGTGGTTGCAACTTATACAAACTCTTATTCCATCTCCCTGTACTGAAGAAATCATACTTCATAAGTCAGAAGTCGGTGCGGTTGCAACTTCTACAAACTCTCATTTCGTCTCCCTGTACTGAAGAAATCATACTTCATAAACCAGAAGTCGGTGCGGTTGCAACTTCTACAAACTCTTATTCCGTCTCCCTGTACTGAAGAAATCATATTTCATAAGTCAGAAATCGGTGTGGTTGCAACTTATACAAACTCTTATTCCATCTCCCTGTACTGAAGAAATCATACTTCATAAGTCAGAAGTCGGTGCGGTTGCAACTTCTACAAACTCTTATTTCGTCTCCCTGTACTGAAGAAATCATACTTCATAAACCAGAAGTCGGTGCGGTTGCAACTTCTACAAACTCTTATTCCGTCTCCCTGTACTGAAGAAATCATACTTCATAAACCAGAAGTCGGTGCGGTTGAAACTTATACAAACTCTTATTCCGTCTACCTGTACTGAAGAAATCATATTCATAAGTCAGAAGTCAGTGCGGTAGCAACTTCTACAAACTCTTATTCCGTCTCCCTGTACTGAAGAAATCATACTGCATAAGTCAGAAATCGGTGTGGTTGCAACTTATACAAACTCTTATTCCATCTCCCTGTACTGAAGAAATCATACTTCATAAGTCAGAAGTCGGTGTGGTTGCAACTTCTACAAACTCTTATTCCGTCTCCCTGTACTGAAGAAATCATACTTCATAAACCAGAAGTCGGTGCGCTTGCAACTTCTACAAACTCTTATTCCGTCTCCCTGTACTGAAGAAATCATACTTCATAAACCAGAAGTCGGTGCGGTTGAAACTTATACAAACTCTTATTCCGTCTACCTGTACTGAAGAAATCATATTCATAAGTCAGAAGTCAGTGCGGTAGCAACTTCTACAAACTCTTATTTCGTCTCCCTGTACTGAAGAAATCATACTTCATAAGTCAGAAGTCCGTGTGGTTGCAACTTCTACAAACTCTTATTCCGTCTCCCTGTACTGAAGAAATCATACTTCCTAAACCAAAAGTCGGTGTGGTTGCAACTTCTACAAACTCTTATTCCGTCTCCCTGTACTGAAGAAATCATACTGCATAAGTCAGAAGTTGGTGTGGTTGCAACTTCTACAAACTCTTATTCCATCTCCCTGTACTGAAGAAATCATACTTCATAAGTCAGAAGTCTGATGGTGTGGTTGCAACTTATACATTTCTTATTCCATCTCCCTGTACTGAAGAAATCTTACTTCATAAACCAGAAGTCGGTGTGGTTGCAACTTCTACAAACTCTTATTCCGTCTCCCTGTACTGAAGAAATCATACTTCATAAGTCAGAAGTCTGATGGTGTGGTTGCAACTTATACATTTCTTATTCCATCTCCCTGTACTGAAGAAATCTTACTTCATAAACCAGAAGTCAGTGTGGTTGCAACTTCTACAAACTCTTACTCCGTCTCCCTGTACTGAAGAAATCATACTTCATAAGTCAGAAGTCGGTGCGGTTGCAACTTATACAAACTCTTATTCCATCTCCCTGTACTGAAGAAATCATACTTCCTAAACCAAAAGTCGGTGCGGTTTCAACTTCTACAAACTCTTATTCCATCTCCCTGTACTGAAGAAATCTTACTTCATAAACCAGAAGTCGGTGTGGCTGCAACTTCTACAAACTCTTATTCCATCTCCCTGTACTGAAGAAATCATACTTCATAAGTCAGAAGACGGTGCGGTTACAACTTATACAAACTCTTATTCCATCTCCCTGTACTGAAGAAATCATACTTCATAAATCAGAAGTCGGTGCGGTTACAACTTATACAAACTCTTATTCCATCTCCCTGTACTGAAGATATCTTACTTCATAAACCAGAAGTCGGTGTGGTTGCAACTTCTACAAACTCTTATTCCGTCTCCCTGTACTGAAGAAATCATACTTCATAAGTCAGAAGTCGGTGTGGTTGCAACTTCTACAAACTCTTATTCCGTCTCCCTGTACTGAAGAATACAAACTTCACAAGTCAGAAGTCAGTGTGGTTGCAACTTATACAAACTCTTATTCCGTCTCCCTCTACTGAAGAAGTTATACTTCATAAGTCAGAAGTCGGTGCGGTTGCAACTTATACAAACTCTTATTCCATATCCCTGTACTGAAGAAATCATACTTCATAAATCAGAAGTCGGTGCGGTTACAACTTATACAAACTCTTATTCCGTCTCCTTATACTGAAGAAATCATACTACATAAGTCAGAAGTCTGATGGTGTGGTTGCAACTTATACATTTCTTATTCCATCTCCCTGTACTGAAGAAATCTTACTTCATAAACCAGAAGTCAGTGTGGTTGCAACTTCTACAAACTCTTATTCCGTCTCCCTGTACTGAAGAAATCATACTTCATAAGTCAGAAGTCGGTGCGGTTGCAACTTATACAAACTCTTATTCCATCTCCCTGTACTGAAGAAATCATACTTCCTAAACCAAAAGTCGGTGCGGTTTCAACTTCTACAAACTCTTATTCCATCTCCCTGTACTGAAGAAATCTTACTTCATAAACCAGAAGTCGGTGTGGCTGCAACTTCTACAAACTCTTATTCCATCTCCCTGTACTGAAGAAATCATACTTCATAAGTCAGAAGACGGTGCGGTTACAACTTATACAAACTCTTATTCCATCTCCCTGTACTGAAGAAATCATACTTCATAAATCAGAAGTCGGTTTGGTTACAACTTATACAAACTCTTATTCCATCTCCCTGTACTGAAGATATCTTACTTCATAAACCAGAAGTCGGTGTGGTTGCAACTTCTACAAACTCTTATTCCGTCTCCCTGTACTGAAGAAATCATACTTCATAAGTCAGAAGTCGGTGTGGTTGCAACTTCTACAAACTCTTATTCCGTCTCCCTGTACTGAAGAATACAAACCTCACAAGTCAGAAGTCAGTGTGGTTGCAACTTCTACAAACTCTTATTCCGTCTCCCTCTACTGAAGAAGTTATACTTCATAAGTCAGAAGTCGGTGCGGTTGCAACTTATACAAACTCTTATTCCATATCCCTGTACTGAAGAAATCATACTTCCTAAACCAAAAGTCGGTGCGGTTGCAACTTCTACAAACTCTTATTCCATCTCCCTGTACTGAAGATATCTTACTTCATAAACCAGAAGTCGGTGTGGTTGCAACTTCTACAAACTCTTATTCCGTCTCCCTGTACTGAAGAAATCATACTTCATAAGTCAGAAGTCGGTGTGGTTGCAACTTCTACAAACTCTTATTCCGTCTCCCTGTACTGAAGAATACAAACCTCACAAGTCAGAAGTCAGTGTGGTTGCAACTTCTACAAACTCTTATTCCGTCTCCCTCTACTGAAGAAGTTATACTTCATAAGTCAGAAGTCGGTGCGGTTGCAACTTATACAAACTCTTATTCCATATCCCTGTACTGAAGAAATCATACTTCCTAAACCAAAAGTCGGTGGGGTTGCAACTTCTACAAACTCTTATTCCGTCTCCTTATACTGAAGAATACAAACTTCATAAGTCAGAAGTCAGTGTGGCTGCAACTTCTACAAACTCTTATTCCATCTCCCTGTACTGAAGAAATCTTACTTCATAAACCAGAAGTCGGTGTGGTTGCAACTTCTACAAACTCTTATTCCGTCTCCCTGTACTGAAGAAATCATACTTCATAAACCAGAAGTCAGTGTGGTTGCAACTTCTACAAACTCTTATTCCGTCTCCCTGTACTGAAGAAATCATACTTCATAAACCAGAAGTCGGTGCGGTTGAAACTTATACAAACTCTTATTCCATCTCCCTGTACTGAAGAAATCATACTTCATAAGTCAGAAGTCGGTGTGGTTGCAACTTCTACAAACTTTTATTCCGTATCCCTGTACTGAAGAAATCATACTTCATAAACCAGAAGTCGGTGTGGTTGCAACTTATACAAACTCTAATTTCATCTCCCTGTACTGAAGAAATCATACTGCATAAGTCGGAAGTTGGTGTGGTTGCAACTTCTACAACTTTTAAATGAAATCCTCTTCGCTGAAGATCTAACTTAAAGAGGGAAAATCCCCTTACTCGAGTAGAAAATACCTCTCCCTAACGCACTTCTATACTTTTAACATCATTATAAGTTTAACCGATTTCGGCTTCCAGACAGTTCAGGCATGAGTGGCGCGAACTTTCAATTGCATCACATTGAATCGGTGCTTGACGAGTATTTGAGTGCAGCCTCAGACAACTCTCTTACGAGACACGCATGTCGCTTCTGTAACGTCCATCATCAAATTTTGTAGAGGGGTTTATCATATTGATTACCTGTACACAATCTTAATTAAATTTCTAATGAAATTTCGCTTATGACAATGATGATAAATTTAGTAAAACTCAGTAAGTTATTGCGGACATTTCCCATCACTAATTAGTTAGTGATTTTACTAATGTCAAGCTAATCATTATCTAACATTAAGCTAATTATTATCTTATGATGAAAATAATTTCATAAATAACATAAACTCATCATCACCAACAAAACTTTTAAATCAAAGAACTTAGACATTTTATTACTACTCTGATTGTCACACTCATTATGTTTAGAAGTGAAATAAATCGTATTTCAAGAATAACATTTGCAGTTTGGTACATATAGCTGGCAAAGTTCTGAACGTGTTATTAATAAATCACATTGTTTTTAGAAATTTAATTTGTATACAATTTATTGAATAGTCTAGGTATAAAAATCACCTGCAGTCAGACAATAAGGGACACGGGACTTAAAATTTCGTTTAACAGTAATACAACTTAAAAACTCACCCAGTTGTTAAATTGGTTTATAGCAAAAATATTTGAAATTAGAATATTCCTAATTATGAAAATACACAGTTGAAGTTTTCTTAAATATATATTGTTCATGTCAAAGCAATCTGTTCAATGTAAGTCTCCCCAAGTGACATATACTGTACTGTAGAGAGGTTCGCTTTGAAAACAATTAGTTCTTTATTATTGGCTTCACTGGTAGTATCAATTTAACAACACTTTTCAGATTCGATAACTTTAAATAGCGAACTGTTATTGGAAAGAAATTGGAGATTTATAAATCATGAAAAAATGTTTAATCGGTGCAATTAGCTCTATGGATTTATCATCGTCTTAAGCTGGCCAAGAGGATTAAATATTTGAGTACCAGCTCGGGTTGGTAAAATCTTACAGTTATAGCAGTATATAAACATGTAATTAAAGGCGGTCCCACACTACTCGCGAACACGCCTGAACATTTGGCCGAACATTCTACAGAACATTTGGCCGAACTTTCACTGAACGTTCGCCCTGATGAAGCTCCCACACTTCTCGCGAACACACACCGAACATTCGGGGGAATGTTCGGGCGAGCATTCCCTCCGGGCGAACATTCCCTTGAACATCAATAAATTCCCATCAGCTGTTTGCGCATTGTCCGTCGTGTCCAACGAGCATTATCGTGAAAAAATGGGCGACTCTACAGATAATGTTACTGTTGTTGCATCTACAGTCGTATTTTTCTGCAATAGCAGATACACGCCTGTTAGATTTTGTTAATCAGCTGATTATAAACAATTGTTGGAAATCAGCTGTAATAACTGCTAGTTTGGACGTTGACACGGCGATCGTCCACTGTTGACCACTCTGCCTTCAGTGTGCACAAGGCAACGCTTTGTATTTGACTTGTTTATAATTAATTAATGATAATAATATTAATAACAATGTTTTCATTTGTCGGCAATTAATTAACATCGAGTAAATATGTCTTCTCCTGATGTAATAAGTTATAAAAGGTGTAGAATTTAGTCTTGTAGAAGAAACCAAGAAAAATATGAGAAGCCTATGTTTTACGAAGTAAAAAATCAACTATAAATATATCAAGTACTAGCTGATACCAGTATTTCGCACAGTTGATTGAAATCCTACTGTAAACGTCTGTTTAAGCCTGATTCGTTAAACCTATTGCCCATAGTAACATTGTAACTTTAAGGGGCGAAGCCCTAAGGGATTGCTAAGATGGGCCATGAAACGGAACAGGCAAGTGGACAGACAGTCACCACCTTTCTTTTATACATGTATAAGATAGTATAATTCATTATAAAAAAAGGTTAACAAACATTGGACATTATTTTAGTAATCGGCATAAACATTTATACATTAAGTTTATTAACATTCAAGCTTTTACAAGTTCTTACAATAAGGAATATACTGAAAAATAATATTAGTAAATAGATAACTCAAAAAACTATTCTTTTCGGGGAAAATTTCAACGTAAGAATGACAGATTGGTTGTGCACCAACACCACGCCGCCGATGCGATTGATGTAATTCTTGGAAGCTTCTTATCTCTTGTTAAATAATTGAGGTAAATGAAATCGATTCCACTGCCATTTACTCAACTTAGATGACACATTTACATTAAGTTGCAAAAAAAGATACGTTTGGGTGCTGGGACCACAAACAAATGTTTTTTCTCCTTGAGTAGTTGTCCCCCCTTCACCACTGTGACCGGCACTGATTATGGAGTGTGGAAGAAAATCAACTTATATTTAAATAAAGGATATGTAGGGACAATAATTAAGGGATCCGTATTGAATCCGTATCTTCTATAAATAATTAATTAAAATGTCATTATTGAGGTTTGGCGTCAATCTGCTGCCGCGAAAACGCAATTGATTGAACTGAATGATTTGAAACAACACATTGCCTCAACACACTGACAAAATAGTGGAGCTAAGTTGAAGAAGTGACTCAAGCCCTGAATCCTGCTGAATCCGTCGACAGTATACTAATAAATGTCAACCCCCTGTGAATTAAAACAAAACTTCAATTTACACAAATAACAGTAAAATAACTTGTTTATAGCTATAATTACAACTGACATACGCATATTATGTCAGTACAACTAGAGATTGACATTTAATTATTGATTTTTCATTACCAATGACCACTTAAGTGGTATTCAATACTTACTTGAAAGCACGACAAATAATTACGATACGCATACAAATAAATACGCATGTGTCTCAGTAGAACAAGATCGATCAATGATGCAGTGATAAAATAATGCATGTTCGCGAACAGTCTGGGAGCCTCCCGAATATTCGTCGGAATGTTCGGTTGAACATTCGCCCGAATGTTCACTGAACGTTTACTGAACATACTCCCACTCTTCTCGCGAATACTCCAAACATTTGGAGTTCGGCCGAATGTTCGGGCGTGTTCGCGAGTAGTGTGGGACCGCCTTAAACAAAGCAATTAGTCTAAGCGGTTATGCATTAAAGTTTGTATTACAGCTATAACACGGTATGCTAATACATTATAACGTCAAGCAAGCTTCTCTTCTGCTGCACTCTAAACTGAAGGGCAGTTCATTAAAACCAACTGTGAAGAAATGTCTCTTGAGTAGCGGGTTATGAACTATATGATGTAAATAGGCGGGAGGGATAAAATTAAACTATATTAATTTGCGAATACATTTTAATTGGTGCGAATATTACCTATTAAAGCAGACAGAATAACACATATGTTATATTTGAACATGAATAAAAACGTATTTATTAGGCAATTTTTTACATAGATACCAGTTTGTATTTTATTTACCTTAACTGCCCGTCACCATAGAAAAATAGGCATTTGCGGCAGTCTGACGACATAGACGTACCATAACGGAAATAGTAACATGGTCAAGTATCATAGCAGCCGGCAGGGATCGAACCTTCGTTTGGCCACGGCTGACTTTCGAGGCCAGCGCTCTACCTCTGAACTCTGAAATACCGGACCGGTTTTATTTTTGCATGATAATATCAATACAAATTCCTTTAAATATTTTGATATAAATTATTTATATTTTAGGACAGGTTTTATATTTGTTAAATGCCATGTTCAACTATGATTGGCAATAGAGAAAATATGTATATATTTTTGTTCTATTAGAAAATACGTAAACCGCCTTTTTGAACTTTATCTTTCGGGTAAATATGTACATTTAGGTATACTAAAGTATTTTATCGTCTAACTGCTGGCAAACGTGACAGTAGATAGCAATTAACCGATCAATATTGCAAAGCAAGCGTTACTTTGGAAAATACAATACAGTGAATAACAGTGGGGCGTGCGGCCTGTGATGTGTCAACTTTCAAATACAAGTCCAAACAACTACTTTACATAAAGTATCCTATATTCGAGGCTCTCATGAATAAAAAAAGACTTCGGTTATGTGTTCTTTGTAGGTTGTATTCTTATTTTCTCCACTTTCGGTTTAGTTTAGTGTTAGTTTTTAATAAGGATTAATGTTGGACCATTGTCATACTTATTGTTCATTGTGCGATATTCAAATTTTTATTTTCAGAATTTGAAGGTGGTTAACACACAATTTCGAGAAAGTGGGTGAAATTAACAGGAACTAACCTTATTGAAAGATTCAGCACCTTAAACCTCAGTTAAACTGTTCATAAACCGTCCTCAAGTAAAAACAAGTGATTCACAAACGTGAGTTAAGTTTAACTAAAAGTTAAATTTCTCGTATTTGCTGGTATCTGAAAACTGCAAAATCAAAACAACATGTTTTTTATAAGATAGTTGTAGCAGTATTTATTTTATAGGTATTTTTAAACTGAACGTTAGCCCACATAGCACGATTGGCCAACATGTAGACCTGCAACTTTACTACTCGGTGAAGGTGAATAACAGTGTTTATAAATAAAGTAAACAGAGTGGGCATGAGGTTGGTAATTTTAAAATGGAAACAAAACTATACAAATTGATGTTTTAAAATGTATAGGTACATTATTTGTAAAACATAAACACAATTTATACAAAGCGTAAATATATTTGTTCTTATAAGATATAACTTCCCAGTTTTTTGTTTTATAAAGAACAGTAAGCCCACACATTTCCGATTTGTTTTAGGTCGGTTTAACCAATGATTTGTCTTAGTTAGGCTTTAAGGTCGGTTGAAGGGAGGTTCGAGGACATTTGATAATTCTATCCCGGTGAATGTATCGAATGAAATTATCGAAGTTTTATCAATCGATATATATCGAATACTAAAAATAATTGTTTAAAGAATTAAAACAACAATAACATACCCATATACAAAATGAACTGTTTATTTAATGAATTTAATAAAATACATAACTAAAATTGATGTTTGAAAATACAAAACTAAATATAAACTTAAGTTTCCTGGATAAACTGTTTTTATCGCCTTAACAAATTTAAGAAATGGATCTTACGAAGACATTTTTACCTCACGGCGGTACAAATAAATATTCCACTAGATGGGAAGCCAAATCATCTGATTTAATGCCAGTTTTAAGGGATCTTGTTAGTGCACACCAAGAAGATTCAACTGTGACATCGAAAGTTTACTGAGTTCTCACCCCGCATTTTAGATTTGGTTCGGTCTCCACACACTTTGCAATTTGGATTCTTAGGTATGAGTTATTTATCTTTGTAGGAAACCAACACAATTTTCAATTGAACTAAATACATTTTTTGCAAAAATATCTAAAATTAACAAAATCACAATTCCACTTTTATCATTTTCTACTTCCACTTTTATTTACTTATAAAATGTGAATAAACAATTTTAATTAATAATGAACTAAAACATATGATTATTACAAATCTAATAGTTTAACTATTTGATATATATCAATTGTTAAAACTTCGATATTTTCATTCGATAGTATGGTAGGTTAGATACGGAACTGCACCCATTCTATTCTCATATTTGTATTTAATTGTATTATAAAGAGTTTATTTAGCACATAATACTCAGGTCCCAGAAGTGCCCGAGGTCAAAATTACTATGGGTAAAGATAGGAACTCCCAAACTTCGTCAACTCTCCATGGCATTTTAGTGCCTACTAGTGCAGCTCATAACTATTATTAGTGAATTTCCTTTGGAAAGTGAACTATTAGCATGACCCGCATGGTGAAACTTAAGCCCGGGACCACCATAGAAGTTCCTAACGTGACCCCCTGAACACTTTTTGGGGGGTCGTTCAAAGTTTTATATATATACACTGTATATATATATATATATATATATATATATATATATATATATGTTTGCACTCTAGCGGTCGCATGTTTTGTCCGATAAACTTAAAATTTGATAGAGACGTTTCTTTCTGTAATCAGTTGGACAAGTTCGTTGGGCGAAACAATCGGAAAACTCCAAACCCCTTTTTTGGGGATTAATCTTTCAAATTTCGAGTTTTTGGGCCCAAAAAGGGTCAGAAGAGACCCGTATGTAAAATTAATGCATGTAATAAGATGGGAATTAGTAAGGCGAAAGTTTTAAGCCCTCTCTCTTGTCATTCTATCATAAATAATTACCGAGTTATTAAAGAAAATGTGTTTCGACTAAACACAGTACGTTGTCTTATGGGGGGTTAACGTTAGAAAAGCCTGCTACTCCTTTGTTAAGTACTTTTATCATCCCCAGCAACCTCACGCCTACTTTAAACCCTGACTGGACCTTCTCCTAACATTATAATGCCCAAAATTGTATTCCTAGCTTTGCAGATAAATGAATCTAGGAGCATCAGAACAGCCAAAAAATCACTGTTTACAGATTTCAATAAAAATTGGAATACATGAATGTTTTTACATTGATTTTAAGTTTTAAAAGTTTTGATATGGAAATTCACTTCCCTCACGTCAGCGTGCTGCGTGCAAACTCGTTTTAAGTTGGCTCAAACGTAGTTAACTTACACATTACTATCCAGTAACACTTTAAGGCCCACTGGGAATAAAACTTTGGTTCCGTTTATTATAAAAATGCATCATTGTTTTTTCGTTGCTAAATGGAATCCTTATTAAACGTCACTTTTTGGTTCCTTAATTCAAATGTTTGGTTTATTTGGTATATCTCATAACATAGTTATTTTTTAAATTTCCACCAAATTTCCACGGGTATAATACCTATTTTACCTTTTGTTAGGCTGGTGACATATAGTTATAATCTTGTATTCCACGAACTATATGTTTGCCACGATATAAATTAAATAGGCAACGTTCAACGATTTTATTTGAGCACCTACCAAAAACTGGGATTTGATCAAACACAACTTTTAGCTGGTCCAGCAATGCGGCCGCAGAGATCAAACACAACGTTTAGTTGGTCCAGCAATGCGGCCGCAGAGATCAAACACAACGTTTAGCTGGTCCAGCAATGCGGCCGCAGAGATCAAACACAACGTTTAGCTGGTCCAGCAATGCGGCCGCAGAGATCAAACACAACGTTTAGCTGGTCCAGCAATGCGGCCGCAGAGATCAAACACACCGTTTAGCTGGTCCAGCAATGCGGCCGCAGAGATCAAACACAACGTTTAGCTGGTCCAGCAATGCGGCCGCAGAGATCAAACACAACGTTTAGCTGGTCCAGCAATGCGGCCGCAGAGATCAAACACAACGTTTAGCTGATCCAGCAATGCGGCCGCAGAGATCAAACACAACATTTAGCTGGTCCAGCAATGCGGCCGCAGAGATCAAACACAACGTTTAGCTGGTCTAGCAATGCGGCTGCAGAGACTCATACATTTTTTAAACTCACACCCTCATAAAATATAAATGAATGAATGAGCCAGAAAAGTCATACGGAAGCCCCTAAGACCCCTTTTATCTTGTGTTTTCTTTCAGTACGTTAAAAGGAAATATTAAAAGACACGCTTGAGGGAATATAATATGACCAAAAGACGAAACTTCAGTTGGAATCAGTAACGAGGGGATTTATTACCTTCAGAACTTCAGAATCTAATTTTCTTAAGACGGTTGAGCAATATTTCATTATGAGTAGAGTAATTGAAAATACTAATTACTGTCCTAGTTTAGAAAACTTCCCGAAGCGATGATTCTATTTCTATTTAGTTTATTTACTTATTTCACAAGTTTTATAAATTTAACTTTATGTAATTTCTTCATGTCAAAGCCATATAAAAACTGGTACAAACTGATGATTTCAAGTACTGTAATACTACTGATAATAATAATAACTATACAGTGCACTGATAATAGTAATATTTTCTCTAATAATGTAAATTCATAAATCTCTTACGCTTTTGCTACAACTTTGCAACATCAACATTTCCTATTTATATAAAGTTGATGTGTAAGAAAAACTCCACTTTTAACATGCTACTACATCTTTCAAATTCCATGTTCTATGTTTTACTCAGACATACTTTCGGTCGGATGGTCAAAGGGTATAAAAAGGCGTGACATAAATACCAGTCGCGGTGCAACGTATCGCCCAATGCCAACGATTTGTCCGCAGCGGTTGAAGATAGACAATCTGGCAAGCGGTCCAAAATCTCAGACCGCAACAGTGTAAATAATACGGATTATTTATAGATGCAATCCCCTTCATAGTTTGAATCAGTGAATGAGAATGAAAATGTCGCTTGATCAGGAATATTAGAGAATTTCAGTAAACGTAACGCTAGTAACAGCTGTTGTTTAATTTAAATCTGAAGGTTTTTGCCAGACGAACGATTGTCTCCCTCTTTTATCCTTCCTCTCCCGAGATTCAATTTCATTATTTATCTAGGAAACAGGATGAATATCCCTGTTCCTTAACAATGAAGCAAACCTGTAGAAAGATTTGTATTTGGGATGTTTGCAAAATTACGGACAAACACACTACGATACAACAAATTATCTGGTTTTAAACGTGGTATTGAAACACAAAAAGGTTCGAAGCAGTTTTTTTTCAATGGGTCTTAGTCCACAAGAATACAGTAGGCTTGTTTTTTATATTTAAAATAATCTAAAAAGCAATCATTCAATTCCTCAGGGAACTTAGGCTGTCCATTTACAACAAGTATTCAGTCAACCCAAAAACAACTGTTCTATGGATTAAAGAATTATAAGTGTTGAAAATAAATTCCAATGAACTTGTAACAAATTCAGAAATCCAAACGTGTTACATATACAACAATAAAAAACAAACAAATGAACCAACGTTGAATGGGGTGGACTCCAAACAAAGTTCTGGTTTTGCGGAAGGCAATTCGTTTGAAAGTTGACACAGCTCGTGGTCGCACGCCAACCTTGTTTATTGCCTTCGGTCGTGGATGCGATTTTTCCTTTTTACATGCTCTGTAGAATTAAATAATTCATTGAGTATTAACACCTTGTAATTAGATCAAAAGTGCATCAAATTAGTTTTTGTAGTACGCTCAGTGGGAAAATTGTGACTGATTTATTTCGGTATAAAGGTTAAGTAAACTATTTCCATTTTGTATTAATTAAATGCTCAATGGTTAAAAATAATTTATTGTTTGAGCTTGGTTGCAAACGGAAGTATGAACAACCTTACTTAACTTTTCATTATTTAAATTAATCTTCTACAACTGATAACAAGTTTATTGATATAATTTAGTTGTTTATGCACTATGAAGAATATATATATATATATACATCGTTTTTGTGTGTTTGATAACGAATAACATACCTGCTTTCTGAATGGTAAAACGTTCTCGAGATTCAAATTCAATATATATTATCTTGTTGGAGTGTATGAGAAATGTCTTGATCTTCATCTTGTTTCTTCTGAAAGCTAGCTAATTCAGTTAGCCAGTCCGGGTCGTTGCTGACACTGATTCTCTTGTTTCTTTCCCCTAGATGTACAGGCAGAGCTAAGTTTATTAAATCTATTGACTATAAATTGAATTTGATTCCAAGCGTTACTAGGTAAATAATGATTACAAATTTTGACGTTTGTGGGACACAATATATATATATATATATATATGTTCTCATGTTATCAGCTACTAAATCACGTATGGTTAAAGCAATGGTTCAAATACCTTTACTGCTAAAGTGATACTTTGTAAAGCTGATAGGTTTAGTCTCTATAATACTTCCAGGTGGTTTTAGACTATTTTCGTTATTTCTAAACCTATTTTGACGGTTGAAGCATGACAAATTACCCTGATCAGTAGTTGTGCAAAAGTTAATATTAAAATGTTTACACATTTAATCAATAATAGGAACACCTTATATTGGTCTATTATTGTGTTGGGCCGTGCAGTAGATTCGATGACTTCACTAACGTCGAACTGCACTCACTGACACTGATGGTTGCAGAAGCATGCTTTCGCCACATCGGCATCTGTCAGCTGAAGATGATCAGAGTCAGCACAATCAGAGTCAGAGTCAGCTGAAGATGCCGATGTGGCGAAAGCATGCTCCTGCGACCATCAGTGTCAGTGAGTGCAGTTCGACGGCAGACGACGTTAGTGAAGTCACCTTACATTGGATTGTACAGATAGCCGGTTATGCAGCAAAACACAATTTAACAGCAAGGAAAAATGTTACAAGCAATTTTTAAGTGCAAAGTCCAAGGTGTTACACGAGCAAGACGAGGTTACTGTACCGATAAACATTTACTCAAACCAAAAGACAGAATCTTGCATGAACAATTTTGCTCTGCGTTGAATTTTTTCAGTAAAATGTATAGGTGTTTTATTGGTTGAAGAAGATGAAGTTAAGTTTCGCCATTTGGTCACATCTTTATATATAACATTGTAGGTGTAATTTAAAGTCAAAACCGAGGGAGTTTGGCAAATCGCAGGATGATGGGAGACGGCTCAAATTTATTGTCTTGATCCCAGGGACTCGGAAAAAATCAGTGTTTCCACCAAACGAGAAATAACGTAAATCATTTCCACAATAAAAAAATGGGGATTTAAAAACGTTTGAATTGTTTATATTAAAACAAATGATTAAGTGTCTAATTTGTTTACCAACCGAAATGTGTTCCCACTTAATTTTGTTTATTTACCTCAGCATGTAAGGAGTAATGGAACAAAGTTAGGGGCCTTGGCCCCTTCAAGCCACTAGTAATGGTTAATTATCAAGGAATTCGCTCGATGAGAAGCAGTAGCGGCTGAATGTAAAGTTTTGGATAGCGGAAGGCAATCCATTTGAAAGTTGACGCGGCCGCGACCGCACGCCGTGCCGTTGTTTATAGCTTCTTGGGTTTAAAATACACTGGACCCTGGGTTAAAAACCATATTGTACGGGATGTTTGCTCATAATAGAACATTTGTTAAAGCTCGTTACGAACATTTGTAAAGCAAAAGCAGAAGTAATCCACAGTTGTTATAACTGTTTCAACATTTATAAATGTGCGATTCTTAACATGTTATATGATTCGTAAAACATCAATAGAAACCCCAGGAAATAAAAATAAACCATAAACTATATAGGATGGTAAAATAATTCATAAACTATATGAATAAAGCAGAAACGAGGAAAAATTGGACACGAACGCTAAATATGGTTTTGCATCTACAAAAAACTAGGTACTTTTTCATTGTTTTTATTTTCCTTTACTATAATTTTTTGTTGAAGTTTTGCCAAATAATAGGTTCATACATTAAAATGTATATATCTTTTATTTATACTTTGTTACCGTGGTTATAAATATACTTTTTGAGGATATGCCATTGCATGTTTTGTGGTTAGAGCCACATTTTCAGTTCACTATTTGTACCCAAAAACACGTTTTGGATTTAGGAGGATTTTAAAGTTTTATTGAATGTCCATGTAAAAATCAACTGTCAGTAATAATGTTACTTAAATCACTGTGTGAGGTCGTGTTTGAGGGATTTTACTCTACTAACGGATATACAATAATTATAAAAGACATAATTGCCTCACAACAACTATACACACTAGACACAGGATAAATACGAGAAGAACAAGCAAAACAAAACCGCAACAAGCAGAACAAGCAACGTATTTAGATGCGTTGTTCTTTTTTTTTTTTTTTTTTTTTTGACTAATGGATTGTGTCCTTATATTAGCTCATCTTGGTTTTTTTTTATTGAAGTAAGCTGATTGACGCCCGAGTGAAAAACACTTCTTAAGACACCTACATTGATTTGAAAAAGTCCAATTCTCTATAAGCAACGTGCACGCAGAATGTATTGTCAAATCAAGGACTATAAGCACTTGTGTGTCAAACAGAATTAACATTTATATGTAATACAAATTGCTCAAAAACTCCTAAACAGTTAGATTTAGGGTATTTGTGTTAAAACAAAAGTTGTTACTTGATTTGTAAGCAAAATTTATTGTAATGAAGTGTACTTCACTGTATATCACCGTTTTCGAGATATAAGCTCCATAAGACTTTCATGTAATCAACACCACCGCCATTTTTAAAATGGCGGATTCTGAGGTTATATCCACTCTGCCAGGCTGTTACACTCACGAAAAATGTTATTGGGTATAGTGCCTAAATTATCCTCTAGGGTATTTTTCTATACATATAGTGGGGTACTATAGCAAGTAGATTATCAAGCACTGTATTTCAGATTTTTGATTTCACAAACGATTCCAAATACTGGATAACATTATTTCACGGACATTATATGGAGGCTAAGTGACATAGTCTTAAAAAACTAAATGGTAGGTTAAAGTTACTGCATCCCTATAAGACGAGTAAATACACAAAATATGTTGCATTTAATTGTTAACGTTTTCGATCGCTCACTGATCCTCAGACGACAAAATGATAGTTATGATCTTCGACTGAGAAAAATTAATTCATTTTAGTTGCGATTTTGTTAAAGTATATTTATGTTTTAATTTTTGAAGAATCATTTTTTTATTAATTGAATAATTAATTGATGCCCGGCGTTTACAAAATTAATTTCAACAACTGTGATCACTTTTATATTGGTCAAACTGTTGATTTTGTGAAAAGATTTAAGAACCATGTATCAGCTTGGAAGAACAGGAAACCGGAAAGATCAAACGTAGCGAAACATATTTTAGAAAATGGCCACACCATAGGGAAAATAGAAGAAAACCTCAGCATCCTCAAGAATTGTAAAAAGGGAAATGAAATGAATGCATGGGAATAATTGTCTATATTTAAATAAAAGTTTAAAGATAGAGATACATTAATAAATGAACAAGTTAACTTCGACTCTGGTGGCACATTTAGGAACCTGTATCCGGAACTTCCGGTAACCAATAGGATATAAGCAGGGACGTCATTTTGATTCTGTCAGTTCTCTCATTGGCCTGGCCTGATGATGACCGGTGTGACTGGTCGAAATCGATAGCCTTGTACCATATTTTATATATGTTTACCCTATGTATGTGAATCAGTAGAATTGTAAATGTATTATTAAGTGTTGTAAGACGTCTTTTATTACATCCCGTAAAATTGTCAACCCACAAACTATTTTCTGGTACGGCAACGTCTTAGTAACTCTAAATTTTAACGATTTATTTACCCTTATTTGCTTTGTTCTTTTGTATTTTAAATAATACGACTGATAGGACAATAAATAATTTAAATAAGTCTATAGATCACTCTATAGTGTCCTCACAATCCCATAGATTTTTATTCAAATTCATTACAGTATTTTAGTAAAACTGGTAGCCTTTTTAATCGAAATTGTGTGCGGCAAAGGGGACAGGCAAAGACATTGGCGCCGCGACGACCTGCGATCAAGATTGACGATCTTTCGATGTTGCCTGTTGATATTTGCACCGTAGTTCTTCAGGAGACTATATATTTGTCCGATTGTTTCACCGGTATTTACTTACAATTTTATCCGTTACCTTTTTCAGCATATTACAGATTAGCTTTATTTTATTTGAGGGAAAATGAAAGATAACGTTGAAGAATGAGTAAAAAAGAATGTTAAAATGGATATTTAATAATAGGACGAAGCTGAATAAAGCTAAACATATATGTTTATCTTGAACAAAGAGACGTAATATTAGTTAAGAATTCATTAAAAATTAAAACATTCACCAATATTTTAAAACATTTGTATATTTTTGAGGCCTTTCGCCAGCAACGAACTCACTGTTTACTTTTAAATTTTATTTTTATCTTAGTATGGTGATGTACCACAATTATCCAATATGTTGGATTTTTCCATATTAAGGTTAAAAGGTGGTCTTAAATTGTTGGTAGTCTAGAATCGTTTTTAGTAAACTTTGCATCAGTAATAAAACTTATCATTTGTATTCTTCACCTAATTATTTTCGAACATTATTTGTCATGAATTTAATTCATGGCTAAGCACCCTTGCTCTAGTTTTAAAGCAAACCCATTTTAGACTTTACACTAAGAAATGGGACTAGTGCATAGTTTCAATGACTTTTGACTAGACAACTCCTTATTCAGTAAGCATAAGAAACTCCTAACAAGAAACTTAAATTAACAATTCATAACTCGTATTCAATGAACGAAACAAACCCGTCATATGAATGGGTATTATCGTGTCGTGAATGTAAGCAAAGTAAGTGCCCGCATTAGCGTGGATTAGTAATGAGGTTTTTGTCCGCCAGGCAGCGCTCGTGTCCCGTTGGATAATCTTCAACAATGGGCCGTTGTTCTTCTGACCAAGCAAGAACACGGCCTAACGGACCTGTTTTGGGGTTTTGTCTAAAAACACGTCTCTCAGTCTATCCATTTTTCAGCAGTTTAAAAATTAATTCATAACCGATCTATATTGTTTGTAATGTTGAACATTAATATTTATTTCAACAGAAAATCGTCCAACTATTGTATTTAAAGAGCTTATACCCTTTTGTATACTTAATTTTTACACTTTTGAATACGCATTTGTATACTTGATCTAATTAAATTAGCTTTCATTAGGTTATAACGCTGTAATAATATAAAAATATACCAACATAATTTAAATATTAATAATTTTATAGAATTAAAATACACTAATACATAAGCACGTTAAATAACCTATTTAACTACCTTTTTAGAAAACAGACTTTGTATACAGGCATCAAATCATACAATTCCTCCCATCCGACCTCATGACCATAACTGATGTGGAGGAGGCTGGAGTGTTCAGGAGGAGGCTGGAGTGTTCAGGAGGAGGCCGAGATCCTTTTTTAGTTGCTAAGGAGTACTACAGTGTGTCTGACTATTTTATTGCCAAGAAATAATTAATTTTTTACCATTGACATATGTAGTATGGTACTGTATACATTGTGCTATTAATTAGTTATATTTGCACACTGTTGTATATGACGTTTGTCAATGCTTGTAAAAGTCGGATGTCAATTAAAAATAATATTACGTTTTTTAAATATAAAGAGAAAAATCTTTTATGGAACATATTAGATGCGTTGGTAATCGTTGATGAATTTCACTATGGTATTAAGGAATTGAATTATAAATCATGCTTAGACAAACAATAAAAAACTATTGTTTTCCTTATTTATTTAGTTTAAATGTCAACGTAGTTTAGATTATTTTGCAAATTTTCTATTTAAACTTACATACCAAGAACACAGCCAAGGGGGCCAACAAGTAATCAAGAATTCCTTCTCAACTCTTAAGTACTCTTGTCAGTCATTTTATACTCTCCCTCGAGTCTTTCAACTTATTGTGGTGATATTTTATAAAACGGCTTGACATTTTAGGTTTGCTTGTTAGCTCGGTTATTCAAAATTTCAATCCCTATACAATGTAACTGTGGAAACGATTACATAAAAAGTAGCTACACGTTTGATTTTATTAAAACTGAATAAAAATAATGTAACGTATTATACTAATTATTAGTGATAAAATGTAAACTAGGAACCCTTCCGAAGATTTATTTTTAAACTTAAAGCTTGTGGATTTGAGACTATTTTTAGGTGGACATTTTATTTAACTTGGTTATGTTATAAAGAAAAATAAATTATAATCGAATGTAATCCAATAAAATTGTGGTGAAATTGAAATTGAAAACGTATCTATAAATAATTTTGCCATAGTAGCGAGTCTAATATGTGTTTTTTTTCTAGTTACTTATTTCTCAGTTTGATTCTCCTTATTAAACAAATAGTTTTTGTGACATTCGATTGTGAATTTAGAACATTTTGAGAACTGTCTCTTTACTTCATGAATATGTGTAGTTCTTCTTCGGAGTCCACGTTTTTCACTTTAGTCATATATTCAAGGATTAGTATTAGTTATGATCGGAATAAAAAATAGTTCCGCATATTTCATGCTTGTTTTGTTGTTACTTTAAGGCCTTCCATATGTTCTCAGAATCTTGGTTTAAATAGCTTTTCTGTTCGACCATTTTAATACGTTTATCAATCAGAAAAACGAATTAATAGATAAGTAAGATACTTTATTAGTTGTCTTATCTGATTATGTGATGGATTTATATATTTTTATGATAATAAGAAAAACATTATTGTTAGTTACTGCTCATAATTTCAATATACATTATATCCCTCAATCGTATAATTTTAAATTACATAAAATGTTTGTACTCTACGTGAGTAATCGTTTTGGCATACTTGTAAGATCATAAATTTCTAAATGAACACTTAAAAAAAATTTAAAATTATTATCTCGTGTTTGTGGATACTTTTATATTCTTGAAAACAAAGTACAAGCCAACAATAACTGGTAATATCCACAATTGACTTTAATGAACTTAGAGTTAAGTTAAATAGCAGGAAGGACGTAAACAGATGGGCTGTAGGTTCATCAACTAGCCTTCAGATAAAGAGATTAGAGCCACCCTAATGGACAAATCGGATACCGCATTTAATTAGCCAACCCTTGGAGTGAGTCTGGGTTTTGTCGTCTCTTCATTGTAAAATCATTTAAAATGTTAAGTCCTTCTGTCACAACTTTCTGTAAAAGTCTAATTCATAACTTACATAAAAAACAGATTTAAATATTTCCCAAATAAAATTATGATTTTGAAGTTTGTTATAGTTTGTTAAATAGTTATTTGTTAACCTGTAATAACTCCTTAATATACATTTTGGTGAATTCAGATCCACACGAAACATTTGTGTTGATAAAAAATAGCTTTACAGATTTTATTTATCCAAAATTACATTTTGATATAAAATGTAAAAGAAACATTTAGTATTACAGGCTACAACTTTTATTTAGTTGTATTGTATTAAATAGTGTTTATTTTATTGTTTTCATACCACATACACCTCTAGACTTGTAACTGAAGGGTCTTGGAACCCATCGACTTAGGCCCGGTGCACACCAGCGGTTTGCGGCGGCGGCGCGGCAGCGGCGCGTTCTTAGATACATGGGAGCAAATGGAGAATTGCCGAGCAGTGCACACCAACGGTTTGCGGCGGCGGCGCGGCGACGGCGAAATCTTGGCCGCAGTTTTGTCCTGCCGCAGCCCCGCCGCAAGGTCTATCGGGGCATAGAATCAAATGGAGCAGTGCACACTAGCGGCGGCGGCGAGTTCGCCGCAGGCTTCGGACCACTCCAGTAGTGATGGAAAACGTCTTCTTCTCAGATGTTTTTATTAGTAAAATTCGGGAGCCCCGTTATTTTTACATAACAACTGGTTTATTAAACTATAATAATATTCTTAAACTAACTTTAACTATGTAACATCGTACAAAACTAAATTGTGTCATGGAATTTATAAAATAATCCATTCAATAATAATAATTCAAATTCTCTTTATTTTCTCGCATGCCCATTCAGTTCTTATATTGCATTGCATAATTATCTCTGTAGCTAAAGCTTTTTGAGAGAAAACACAAGCGTAGTTTGCATGCATATTACATACCGTTTGTTTTACATTATTAATATTTTTGTAGAATTAAAGAACTTTTCTTGATCTTACTTATTTAAATTATTTTATTCTGACGGGCATAAACTAGAATTTTACATCCGGTGTAGTCTATCTGTTGTACTGGGAGGAAGTGACGCTATCCGGAAATAACCCGTGGGCCGACTGGTCTAGCCATGTATTATTGCAGATACAAAATTTATCATTAGATAAAACATAAAACACATGTTATAGTATATTTTAAGTTAATCTATATAATAATAGGTTAAAGACTTTTTGTGGTACCGATTTCTCGGATGTGCGGCATCGTAAGATTATGAAACTTGGCACACTTATTTAGTACTATTAGGGGATATGTCGAAATGAAAATAATGTTGTGTTTGGGTGTGTTTTTGGCTTTAAAAGTTTACATGTTATCCTTATGGGAACTTGCGTTCTGCTTTTTGTTGTTTTTCATTTAATAAAAAGCTGCGTTATTCAAATAAATATGTAGCACATCAGGAAGAACAGATGATTCTTAAGTACAAATGTTACTGACTGCTGAAATGGTAACACCCTTCTCTTAACTCATTCTCCGTTTTAACTCTACATAAAAAACCTGTTTGTGAGGGTGGTAAGAGGGGCGGGGAGATGATAATGTGGAGATTTTTCAGTCATAAATAAAAAGGCCACTGATCTTACGCCTTCTGCTATCCGTTTTAACTCCACGTAAAAATAAAATATCTGGAAGTGCGGATGGGGGAAGGGGAGGTAAAGATGAGCCCACTAGATATTAAACTTGTTTTCATATGTATTCGTCGACTTTTTATTCAAAATATATTTGGTCGAATTTCGACCATTGGGCGGTCTCTAGTTTGTATTAAACATGCCAGCAATAAATAAATACCTTATACCATAACAACAAAAACAAAGTTTACAATCATTCATAAATATTATTGTAAACTAATAATAGCATTGATTCAATTATGTACAGTATTTACTTTAGATTCGTACGATTATATTTTAAGAAACAAATAAATATCGAGTTGGAAAACCTATCAATTTCTTAAAATTGTTGTTTATTATTTATTTTGTTACCAAAGTTTTTGTTTTGGAGTAAAAGATTGATTAATACCATTGATTATTGATCTTATGTATAATCAATGCTAATACTATATAGTCGCCGCTGCCGCGCCGCCGCCGCCGCCGCTGATGTGCACTACCTTTCTCGTCTCCGCACGCCGCACGCCGCAGCGGCGCCGCCGCCGCAAACCGCTGATGTGCACCGGGCCTTAGTAAATAGTTTTACTTTGTAAACTAATGGATTGAAAATTAAGTTGAGATAATGTATAAATGGCTTACTATTCAGATAAATTAACTCACGACTATTCAGTGGATGGCAGAGCTAACAATATTCAGCCTTCGGTTCAATCCTGGTATATCTAAGGAGAAGAACTGCAATCTAAAGGTATTATTAGGTACATTTAACTATACTGGATCATGTATCCGTTTTTAATATCGTGAATCTATGTATACATACAACACTAAACAAGATATAAGTACAAATATTAACAAAATAAATAAATGTTAAAATATTGTGTAAAAAGATAAAACGAATGCATTCAGATTCTAAGGTACTTTTAAAGTTATCAAACTTTTACGAACAAAATATTACAGTATATCAATAATATAAGTCATATTAAATTGAATGTAGAGTGAGAAAATTATTTCCGAAATATATAAACAATACTAATGGTAATGATTTTCTTAACGTAGAAAGAATTAAAACCTAGTGCAAGCCTAGAATGTCAATAATTTGACTAACAGCTGAAAGCATTAGATGGCACCGGCGCGGCGAGGCAACTGAGTAGGCACTACAATGTTATAACATGTTGTTGACACTGTCGTGGCCAGTGCCGTTCATTGCTGCCCTATTGTTCTCAAACAATCGGTTGTTCCATTTCTGAAAACAACATAATTGCTCAAATCACTCGATTGAATTACATTTGAAAAGCGTCTTACCTACTTAAGCTTAAGATTTATCGTAAGACAGTACTACAAAGATGAAGTATGTTTTATGTGTGAAGACGGAACAGGGGGTTATAGTTTTTATACAAACATTAACTATAAATAATTTAAAATGAGAAAATTAATTAGTTTTTACCAATCGAAAATAATGATAACTATGTCATTTATTTCTTTGAAATATTTCGTGATGTAGACTTACGTTTGTCTAAGTACAGTGAGTTTATACAATGAATTTATAAACTCGAATTCGAAGCGAGAATGCCCAATTAAATATAGTCTCAAACAAGGCTTCGGTTTACCCTGCGAATGATGAACGCTAACCCCACAGTGAGGAAATATTATGCTACAAAAGGAAATAAAAGCGAATTAAAAATTTAAAAGGATTACTATTGGGCATATAGGAAATAAATATTAGGAAATAAGTACGTTTTTGATGAAATTAGAATAAAAATGCAGTTTCTAAAGATTTAAAATATCGTTTACGAATTTAATTATTATTTGAAAATAACTGAAAATAAAACTAAACAACAACAAAAAACCGCAAACCCTTGCATTGCTTGTTGCGGCAGAGATAAAGTATATCGAAGCCTTCAGACATCCTTAATAACACCTTTACCATAAATTGGTTTATCACAAAATTTAGAATTGCATGTCAATTAGTATTTAGCTGGCTCAATTATAATAAGTCATTGTTAAATTGTCTTGATTCCTCTATGCCAATTTATTTGTCATTACCAACTTCAATTCTTGGTCAGTAAGAGAATATTAATACGTTTTTTGTTTTGAATACACCTGTCCTTTTAATTTTAGTTTTTCAAGATATTGTTGAGTTTTTATTTACTTTTTAATTTTAACGTTTAAATAACCTCTTCAGTTTGTTATTTTTGTAATATGTCTTCCTTAAATTGCATTAAATATATCCCTGTCGAGGTAGCAAAAGACAAGTGTAAATTGAAACAATAGACCTCTTACACATTTCTTGACCGCTTAAAACACATTTTAACCCATAAATTATTCACGTTTGAAGGTAATCGTTTGGATCCGTCTTTGAGATCAGAGTTGCAAGTAACAAACAAACTATTAAACCTTAATCATATAGGATACTAAACCTATTTTGAAGGCTTCAACTTCCCATTTTCCACCCCAGACCTCTTCAACCCCTCCTTCTGCCGAGGCTCGGTGCAAATTACGCTTCCCCAACCCCCAGCTGGGTCGAGAGCGATGGAAAGAAGGGCAAAACAATGGAGACCAAGAGAGCCATCTGTCGCCCGATTATCAACTTGCAGCGTCCTTGTCATTGCTCCTGCAGCCGTAACGAGGGCGCACCCTTTATACTGCTGCAGGTACACACCGTTTTTGAAATCGTTATTCACTAGATGGGTTTCTTATCCATTAAAAATTTAAATTTTAATAATTTTTTAGTTGGTATGTCTTTGTATTATTAATATGTGAAGTCTTCGTTTGTTGATGAAAAAATGGTATATTTACATTCGATTTTAATAATATAGTAATTTTGCGTTGCATGTTTTATTATATTTAAAATTTAAGCCAGTAACATTTTCACTTGCACATTTGATTTGCATACATTTTATCATTATCTTGTATACTATTATAATTGTAACAACTTGTTTATTAGCATATTACGTGTTGTTATTACTTACGGGATGTAATAAAAGACTTCTTACAACACTTAAGGCATATTTACACTTATACTGATTCACATTCAGACGGTAAACATATCGTCTTTTATACATATCGGCCTAGTACAATCTTTTATATATGTTTACCGTCTGAATGTGAATCAGTATAAGTGTAAATATATCTTAAGTGTTGTAAGAAGTCTTTTATTACATCCCGTATTATAATTTATTCAGTAACAAAATACGTGTTGTTAAATTAAACAGGATAAAATAAACTACGTCTCAAAATACCATAAAAATACATTTACTCATACTGTAATTAAGTACAAGACAGTAAATATGCAATAAATAAAGATGGTAAAAGGCGATCGATTCCAACCAGTCACACCAGTCATCTTGAGGCCTAATCAGAGAATGGCAGAAACAAAATGTAAATTGAACATTTAGTTAATTTAATCACTGGTTTAAATCGATTACCTTTTACCATCTTTCCGTCTTGCATGCAAGTACAGTATAAACGTAAATATATTCGGTAGTGCTGTGAGACGTAGTTTATTTTATTCTGTTTACTATTTATGCATAGTTTGGATTTGTATCAGCTAGCACATTAAACATTTAATAAAGAATTTGTTAGAGGAGGTATATAGGATTTTGAGGATAAATAACATGAACCGTCTTCCAAACTGGTGTTACAATACTCTTACAGTCATACACAGTAATGAATAATAGTAATAATATCTGTAATAATAGCTACACATCATGTACAAACGTAGATATTACCTTATTCAGTATCCTTGGTGAGGTGTGGAGACGACTACCACATCTTCAGGCGATCCTCTACAGTAAATTCGTCATACATACAACGACTCACGATCGTATAATCGTACGATCGTTTTTCGTACGATGTGCAAATCTACATGTTTATTTGTTACATCAATATCCAGTAGTAGGAAAAATTAATAAACATCATTGTTTATAACTCACCTTACATAGGGTTTTACCTTTGTTCGCCTAGTTTGAATATTGAAAACCTTCTTCTCTTAAATTTGCATTTTAATTAAATCTCCTTTCAATACTTTAAGTTTCTTCCTTCCACCTAAACTGTGCTCTTATATACAAATTATCCTGCATAATAAGGTTAAAAAAAACACGTTAATATGGTCAGTATGTATTATCAAATACTAACTTGCTAAAAATCTATGCCGTTATTCTAATTGCATAGTGTTCAACGTGTTCTATATTAAAAAGTGTTTAGTTTATAACAAATTTGGTGAAGGTTAAAACACATTATCTAAGAATGTTTATAATCTAACAGTGAATTTCCTTTTTAGCAAAACTTATTGATAATGTATTTTTCAAAAGAAAATGCATAACAATATATATTTTAATTGTAAATTCAACTCACATAAATCTTTTAAAATTCAACCAAACAAAAATGTGCTGTGTAATAATGTATAACGTGGATACGGGAAACGAAAGTTGATCAATATGAAGTGGAGGCAAAGTTTGGGTTTGCGGAAGGCAATTCATTTGAAAGTTGACACAGCCCTACCGCACGCCGCGCTGTTGTTTATTGAGCCCTGTTTTGGCTACAAATCCGCACGTCAGCTTTTGTTGAGCCTTTTCTCGTTAGTTTTACCAGCAATTAAGTTAAATTGCAGCTCCCACCCAACCTTATTACCTTGAAAGTGCTAATAATAAAGCGTTAACTGTCCTTTTCCTAAAATGTATAAATAGGTAAGCTTAAAAAATTACGATATGTATTTCGTATAACTAGGACCTACGGAAGTTTGAATTGTAACTTATTCCCTGCAAAAATTCAATATTCAATGGCCCAAGAAATATTTTCATAATTCACTCATGATATAAAAGCAAGCGGTGCGAGTCAGCCAATAAACAAAAACATTACAAGAAAAAAAGCTGAAATTTATTTTATATCCAGGATTGAAGTAATGAATAGATTAAAAAGACATTTGTGACAATTATTAAAAAAATAGCAGGTGTTTACTATATGGTGGCTAGTCACCGAGTAATTAGAACGTTTTTAACTAAGCTTTATTTTTACATACTTACAAATACGTAAATAAACTCCATGATATTTTAAAATAGATGACTCGGAGAATATTTTAGCACTTTTCTCTTAACGGAATATTTGGGGGCCAGTAGAACACGCCGAGAAAAAACTGGACATTTTCAGTTTTCCTAGGAAACGTTATCACCTACGTGTTTATGATGAAGTGTTTATCGTAAACAGTAGTCTTTAAACAATATTATTAGCTACAAAAAATCTAGACAAAAACTAGTTTTAAATATTGTTTTGGATTTATCTCACAAACTACAGCGTTTTAAACACTAGACCACCCTTACAAATGTTGATGGGCAAGCCGACTTTTTAAATTTTAACCTTTATGTGTGAAGCATTAAGCACAATATGGTACGGAAATTTACTGAAAACCACAAAGCTAATTAGGAGAATGTATATAGCTTCACACTCAGTTTTACTACCTGATTTAATATTTTTAATGGCGCAGTTTATAGATTTCGTTTAAAGAATCTAATACTTCCGGGAGGTTATTTCGAGCGAGGGCTGAGACCAAACTGTGTAGCAGCTTGGGTAAAGTCAAAAGGAAAAATCAATAGGAGTTGTACTCAAGGTGTCCGGACGTAATGAATAATACTATAACATTGGAAGACGCATTTGAAGAACGCCGTGAGCTAAGAGGATGGTCCAGTTCCGGTCACGTGACGACTGGATGATTAATGACGTCACGACCACGCGCTATTTCCGTCTCACTCTTCTTGACACTCCCTGTTTTCCCTCTCTCTCGCTCCCTTTAGAGTTTATGGTTTGATCCTTGAGACCTGTTGAAGCTGATATTGTTGGTGTAAGCTTAGTATACAATTATTCAAGAATAAAGTTTGTTTACTGTCATAAATCTATATGTAAAGCATGAACAATTGACTACATTGTTGGTCAATAACAAAATAAAAATAAATACTATTCTAATTAAAAACTAACATCGTCAGCAAAATACTCCGGGACGCTGTAGTACTCTTTGCCAACCAAAAATTACCTAAGCCTGCCTCTAAACCATTAAATATTTCATTCGTTATCCATCTGTCTATATTATTGATTTTTATCAGAGAATTTATTGATTTTTCTAATTTATAGATTTTTGTTCAGAGATTTCCGATCTTTAATACAGTAATATTATTTTGTATACATGTTAGATATCAATCAAAATCTCTTGATCTCCAAACAACCTTCAGGGCTCTGCCCCACATAGTTAAAATGTCCAAACCTTTAGGAATTAGTTATTTAGGTAGTCATGATAACCAAAGCATAACATTTCCAAAACATCGGACACTGACTGCGTGATCTCTGTGCGGAAAATCGGACAATGAATTAGAATTCGTCAGCAGTATTTTTTTCAATCGATTAATCTAAAAGTATTTATTTTAAAAAAGTTGCAATACATTAGCGGAAAGAATTTTATATTTAATTTTGTTTATGCGAAGAATCAATTAAAATAATTTACGAAATAAAATTAACTTCAGAATAAATAAGTAACTTTCGAACGTTACTTCATTGAGATGCACGGACCAGAAGCAGCTTACTGCTGACCCGGCTGAGGCTGTTACCCACTCCCTAGTGTATACCCGGCGCGGGCCTACTGGTCTGGTATTGAGAGATGTTTGAAAACCCCTCCTACCTTGTACGAGTAGCTTGTTCATCATCTCCATATGGATTACCACGTTCCATATTTGACGCTTTATGATTAAACGGTAGTGTATGAAACGCATGTAGTGAGTGTGTACTGAGCGACCTGAAAGAAATAGCAATGTGCAAAGTGCCTTTAAGTTCCTTTAAGGAATTGCTGGGGTTAGTTATATCAGAATATATATATATATATATATATATATATTGTGCTGTGTTTTAACAAATTTCCCCAATAAGGAAAACCGCTGTTACTTTAGGTCGTATGGAGCTAATTAAAGTAAAGTTAAACCTGAGACCATGACGACGTTTTGTGTTTAGGGCCCAAGATGCCAAAAACACCATTCAATATTTTTTTATATGCATGTATATGTCGCAGTATAATTGTAGAATGTGCCATTTTGTAAGAATTCTATTTATAAGAAAATAAACCAAATCAATCTAAGGAAATTGTAAATCAGGAGAAGTCTTTTACAACTTATTTTATCGCTCTGTGGTGGTTAGGCTATGTTTATAACCCAAGATAATTTCAGTTTTTCACATAGCAGTTTTGTTTTAGTATAACAATTTTAGATTATGCCTATACAATTGGATTTAGCTTAAAAATAAAAACAATGTAGTATTTTAATCATTGCTGTACAAAATATATTAAAATGTATTGGTACAACTTGGTATAGCTTCATATGCTTGTCGTTTATTGATATTTGCCGAAAAAGACCAGTTCCATTGCAGGAAATCTGCTTACTCGGCACTAATGTTGTTACAGCTGTATAGGGACTAATTAACATTTATTACATTTCTTATTTAAGAAAATTTAATGATCAAACTTGATATGAGGTAAACTGGATGTGAGCTATTAACATTTGCATAAACCCCGTTATTTTATAGTACTTACGGCAGAAAACCTTCATACTCAGCCCCAATGTTATTCTTACGGAAAATAAACAAACTGTTATATATCGCTATTATTTATGAATATGTTGTTATGGAACTTGGGTGCTTCATATAGAAGTTAGATACACATATATACATTTCAATTTTGCAGTAAAAGAAATCACCTACTTTAGTCTTTGCTAGGATCTTTTAGATTATTACCTATAATATTTATTAGAATGTATTGTTCAATATTGTTTTTGTTTTAGGTAAGAGTTGCAGTTTGGTTCAGTCAACAAATTCGTAAATGGTATGTTAAATCTATTGAGCTATGGACATTAAATGTAGTATTTTTAGAATGCATGTATACAAGAGTAAAAATATATTTTATTTTAATGCACCCAGATCTTTCATATGGGTTGTTTAGGTATTTATAAATTAAATATTAACTTAATACTAGTTTCTATAACTTAACAAAAAAAACTTAACTTAGTATAAATGCAATTTATATTATTTTGATAAACTAAAAATTCATCCTTTGATAACTATATAATAAATAATACACGTAGGGAACCATTTGAAGATTTTGTGTTTTTTGCTTTGTTTTTATTTTTAAAAGCGTTCACCTGAAAGTAGAAATACTGAGCGCATGAAAACAAACAGTGAACCCCTTTCGGTGCAATGAAAAATTCATAAAATGTTGAGAGAAGATTAAATTGCACGAATAACAGTGCAAAATATCGTACGCCAGCGTGCATTCCCCTTCTGCGCAATACTATTAAAATTCATTGCTTTCGTCGCCGCCTGCCTCGTGTTGTCGTTGTTTTCCGTGTGTGTATAATTCAAGAAAACACTTAGGCTTAGTGTCCAGGGGGAAGTTTGGCCCACCCCGGTTGGGGGACCCTCCCAATAAAAACAAAGGGTGGCGGCGACCTGAGCTGATAGGGGTGGATTAATTTGTTTGGCCTTAGACCCGCCCGACCCGTGTCGGCTGACTCATTTGGATGTAAACAAGCTAGGTTTGGCTAAAGTGGAATATATATTTACCCATTTAAACCTTGAAATTACGAATTAAATCTTTGCTCTAGAGTTCCTTTACTTTATAATTACTATTAGCATATGATCTCTGTTTTTTTTGTCTACTCATATTAGAAATATTTAGAAATTTTAAATACAATTCTATCTCCTCGTGTCTGGTACTATTTTAATTGCTAGAGAATTTGGATATGTAGTGCAATTTCCTGTTAAATGTAGTTGCCTAAACTATAATTCTCTTATGACAGCAACAAAAACAACAACAAAAACAACAGCAAAATCGCTTTGGATATTGCTTTGTTTTTGGTTTTGTTATCGTTTTTACCACTTCACGTTATTGTAATTTATAAGTTGACTGTTGCTTGTTTATTTATTAGTCTAAATAACTCCTTGGGTAGCATAATAGGGTGTTGTTACTATTAAAAAGTATAAAATAAACTACGTTTTACCACACTACAAAATATATTTATACTTATACTGTACTTACATAAACGACGGTAAATATACAGGAAGGATTGTACAAAGCACATGTAAAACCAGTTCAACAAGTTACACAGGTCATTATCAGACCCAGTCGGAGAAACAGTAAAATGCATGTACAAATTTAAGGATTTTATTAGATATTTTATATACATAGTATATACAGTATACTTTTTAAAATTTTGATTATTTAGATTTTTTTGTCTCACACAATAATTATTGGCCTTATAAGTTATATTATATTAAGAGTTCTGTCCTGGCCCGAATAGGATATATTTAGAAAGTAGCAATTAAGATATTTCGTAATTAAAACAAGAGAAAACGCAATTTAAATTGTAAACAATACATAATTTTTCTACACATTAAATCCCACTGATAAGTTTAGCAAATGTTGGTAAAGTATAAAAGCTTTTATATACTTTTTAAAGATAAGTAAAAGAAATAAATTTGACAGGCCGTTAAATAAAGAGCTTGTACTGTCGTCTGCCGGCCTGAATATTCAGTTCAACTTAGTCTTGGATCCACGCAATATTTACGACAACATAAGACCGAATGGGGCCGATGGGTCAACTTTCCTGAGACTTGTTTATTAGTACAATAACGTTTAATGTGGGTTATAAAATAAACTAATTTCACCCTACAAGAAGACATTTATTGGAAGATCTCATAACTAAACCTCCATCACAAAATGTATTCGTTAAATCTAAAGGATGAACAGGGTGTTTGGTAAAACCCCTTTAAGAATTTGCCTATGAATATTCTTGCGAAAATGACGAAAATAGTGCCTATATGATAAAATGTCGGATACAATATTCACTTATTACTAAATAACTTAGTAACTTGTTTATTAGACTAAAATGACGAAATATATTTGAATTAGTCAAGTAACTATAGTACAACTCGTAACAAAATAAAATAGTATTTGAAAACAAATCATAAACTAAATGAACAAGACCGTATAATCTGACTCTAAAGACACTCCAGGTAGAAAACTCGTCAGCAAAACACTCACGAACACTGTAATAACACTTATGCAGAAGTAATTTTTTAAGTTGCCTTTTGAAGAGGCTAACATCCGACTCCAACTAAAGGAAAGAGAGGATAAGTTGAACAACTTGATTCCATTGAATTGGAAGTATTTTTGGAAAAAAGCGGGTAGAATGAGATAGAATTAGTAGCATTGCGAAGAGATTAAGAATTTGTTGGACTAAATAAATAGAAAATGGTGAATGGAGAATGCTGTTAGAAAACTGTTGCTTCAAAGAAGTTAATGTTTCAAGTAAGTAGATAGAAGGAAATGTTAATATTTTGGATGGTAATAAATAATCTTGCATGATACCCTTTTATTTATCCCATAAATTACCCTGATATCACTTACTTGGAATCGGAAAAGAGAAATTGTTCTCGCACTCTCACACCCCATTCTGGCACCGCGTGTATTAAGTAAGATTGAGTACTGGTATTCCATATGACATCATTTTTACTGACGCTGCACCTTTATTTCTCATGTGATTGTCTTAAATTAGCCTTCGCTGGATACCTAATAAGAAAGAAAACAACAAACTCTGTTTTTATGTTTTCGTGGAAAAATCGTTATTATGTCATTAAATTGTAATACATTTTTGATGTCCATAATCTTTTAACGAGTGAGAAATCCGTTTTTTTTGTATCTAAATACCGAGTTTCCAAGGAACATGTGCAAAGTTTCTTAACGATTCTGAAGAAATAACAAATTACATTCAGACAGATGGCTGGAATGCTAGGCACCAAGGAAATACCTTTACAGAAGTAATTTTCTTGATTTTTTTAAGATTAATCCTATCAAATATTATTAAAGAGGTTTTCCTAACACCCTTGACAGTCATTAACAAATCGTACATTATTTAAATTACTTCTTCGATAAAAAATCAAACTTTAAAAAAAAACTCTTCGCATTTTAAAAGCTTAAACTTGAACAACACATGGAGAGAGAACTAGTTATTAATCATCCCCATTGCAAATGCTATAATCAGAAGACACTTGTACTCATGCTAAAACCGTAGTCCAGTATTGTGTAGTAATACACAATAAGATTGATCGAGCCTAATCTGTTTGAACAAGAAATAGTGCATGTGGCTTTACTAATGAGTGGTGTAGCGAAAAATCACAAGATTCTACCTAAATATTCAATTTTAAGATTCTTCAAAATTATGTAACTCTGGAAGGCAATTATACGAATAGAAAATTTACCAAAGTTTTCTCCGACTTTCCTCAACTAAATAATTTCTTTAGGAGCATAACACGTGTTGTTAGAATCAAACAGGGTAAAAGAAAATACGTCTCAAAATAAATTAACATTTATTTTAACAGATGGTTAATCAAACAGGTAATATGTTAACCATAGAATAATCACACAAATTGTTTCATTCCCGGGAGAAACTAGAAACCGCAGCTACAGTTGTACCACTGAATAAGCTGGCTCCTAGTAGAACTGCGGCAAGTTATATGCAACCCACGGTGAGAATAAGATATTTACTTGCCCCGTCACTGCTTGGTGTTCGCTGCTCCAATACAACTTATTGCCGTACCTAAACCGTTTAGTTCATGTATACCGCACAAATTCTATTAGAAGGTAGCTTATTCAGTGGTCCAGTTACAGTTCTATTATGAAGGAAAGGAGACGCTTACATGTTGTCGTGGGGGGTTTCCGTTATAACACAAAAGGTCTTGAAGTGACGGAACTGAAATTGTGGATGTTGCTAACAAACAGAGTATTAATTAAGCCCCGGAACGGTTTTATATTTCTTTTAATGTTTTATAAGGCAGCGAAACTATGAAAATCAACAATAAGACCATTAATATAATGGAAAACAATGTTTTTCCGGGGACGGCCCTCAAGGAGTCGTAAATAATTCTTAATTCTTGACAGCATGGGTCGAGTTTGATGTCAAATTGTAGGTTTTTTAAGTTGAACTTACTGCTGAAATCTTGATCCCAAAAGGTTTGAATAAAATCAAATGGCGGCTGGTTAAGTTTTTTAAAACTTTTGCTTACTTTTAATTTTATTCAGACTCATTTTGGGTCGTTCCTCACTGGAAGTGAAGCGTCTCTAACTACAGTGATTGTGAACTGTATCGATATCATAAAGTTTCTTGTAATGCTTCTTAATACGAAACGATAACTTATTAGTAGGGTATATTGGACACTCCGACACCAGGAGGAGCAGGAGGAGCCCCCCCCCCCCCGAGGTCTCGTCTGTGACACTTTGCGAATTTTTTTTTTTTGCGAACTTTTTTGCAAACTTTTTTTTGCGAATTTTTTTTTTTTGCGAATTTTTTTTTTGCGAATTTTTTTTTTTGCGAAAATTTTTTTTTTGCGAATTTTTTTTTTTTTGCCAAATTTATTTTTGCGAATTTTTTTTTTTTTGCGAATTTTTTTTTTGCGAATTTTTTTTTTTTGCGAATATTAACCTAACCTAACCTAACCTAACCTAACCTAACCTAACCTAACCTAACCTAACCTAACCTAACCTAACCTAACGTAACCTAACCTAACCTAACCTACCCTAACGTAACATAACCTAACCTAACCTAACCCATCCTAACCTAACCTAACCTCGGATCAGATTTCTGATTGCAGATTCTTGTTCGTCTAGTCAAGCCGAGAAATTTGAGTACCCACAAAGTACATTTGGACGATGTAGGGGGGGGGGGGCTATCTCGGTTACCATAAGTCGGATTTGAATTCTGATTGCAGATTCTTGTTCGTCTAGTCGAGCCGAGAAATTTGCATACCCACAATGTACATTTGGACGATGTAGGGGGGGGGGGTTATCTCGGTTACCTTAAGTCGGAATTTAATTCTGATTGCAGATTCTTGTTCGTCTAGTCGAGCCGAGAAATTTGCATACCCACAAAGTACATTTGGACGATGTAGGGGGGGGGGCGGGCTATATCGGTTACCATAAGTCGAATTTGAATTCTGATTGCAGATTCTTGTTCGTCTAGTCGAGCCGAGTCATTTGAGTACCCACATCGTACACTTTGGATGATGTTTACAAAAAAGGGGCCCGCACCACACTTTTGACCTTTTTTTTTTTGCATTTTTGGAATCTCCTCGTCAAGCCGAGTATTCTCAGTACCCACATGACATACTTTGGATAATTAATACAAGAGTTGATCAGGGTAACGCTACAACCAACAGAGCTAGCCCATCAGCGCTTGCGGTCAATTGAACTAACAGTGAATGCAAATTTGAGGAGAATATAATTGTACTCTGCACCGAGGCAGACGTTCACACAAATAACCGTCGCGTCCAGTCTCCTGTCTGGGAATGCGGATGTTGTAATTTGATACCTCGACTGGAGGGTGCAGGTGTTCACACAAAAAACCGACAAGTCGAGACCTGTCTCGGGTGCAGCTGCGCCCGACCTCAGGAGGGCCAGGAGGAGCAGAGGAGCAGGAGGGGCAGGAGGGGCAGGAGGAGCAGGAGGAGCAGGAGGGACAGGAGGAGCAGGAGGAGCAGGAGGGGCAGGAGGAGCAGGAGGGGCAGGAGGAGCAGGAGGAGCAGGAGGGGCATGAGGAGCAGGAGGGGCAGGAGGAGCAGGAGGGGCAGGAGGAGCAGGAGGAGCAGGAGGGGCAGGAGGGTCAGGAGGAGCAGGAGGGGCAGGAGGAGCAGGAGGAGCAGGAGGGGCAGGAGGAGCCCCCCCCCACCCCCCCCCCTCCAACCGGGCAAGGTTTCGTCTGTGACACTTTTGCCAGCCAAGACGCCTGCGGACAATTGAACTACCAGTGAATGCAAATGCGGATGTTGTAATTTGATACCTCGACTGGAGGGTGCAGGTGTTCACACAAAAAACCGACAAGTCGAGACCTGTCTGGGGTGCAGCTGCGCCCGACCTCAGGAGGGCCAGGAGGGACTGGAGGAGCCCCCCCCCCAGACGCCTGCACCAACACTTGGAAGAAAATCCTCCTACATTAGAAGGATTTCCTTCTGTTCCCTAACATGAAAAGCTTTTGTGGCCTTGAAAAAGGCCGATTGTGATGGTGGGATCAGGTGGAGGTTAAGGTGTTGGAAAACGTTTATTTTTTACTGTTAAAAAACTTTGTTACTTCATCAGGGTGCAGTTCATCGGTCCGCCGATTCCACCACATTTCAACAAGCATCATGTACTTCTGCTCATGTTCAATGGCGTAGAAGTGCTCCTCTTCAATGGGGTAGAAATTCATCTTGTAGTCCATGTCACGCTGCCAATATTCCCACTCCAAGCCGTCCAGCGGGCAATGGTTCCACATGCTGTTGATTCCCCGTCGTCTGGAGTACAGAGCGTCGTCAAGATCTTGAGTAGTTGAATACATTTTTGGTTCATGAACGTACTTGAACTTTTTGTCAATGCGCCATAGCCTCTTCTTATGGAAATGCTTCAAGGTGCATTCATCGTCGTCTTTTCGGTTGTAGAATTCATCACCTTCGAAGTAATCATCTTCATCGTCAAACGGTCTCTTCTTATTATTGCTATTCATTGTCGTTTCCGCTGCAACACATACATCCTCCAACTCAACGTCTGTGATGTCACAATCCCACTCGATGTTGGCCATGATCTCTTCGTAGCTGTTGACGCTTCGAAACTCAAGACTAAACTAAACTTTACTGCTAGGGGCGGGCTGTGCGTCGTGGGATGATGGGCGCAGGTGTACAGACAAAAAACCGTCGCGTCACCCTACTGTCTGGGAATGCGGATGCTGTAATTTGATACCTCTACGGGAGGGCGCGGGTGTTCACACAAAAAACCGACGAGTCGAGACCTGTCTGGGAATGCGGATGCTGTAATTTGATACCCCGACAGGAGGGCGACCGACCCTTGCAGGAACCCATAATTATAGACCACCCGCGTCGAATTCCGAGCAATAGTACACCAGCTGTCAAACACCCACGGTCTCATTCTTGTTCTAGTCTTCAACAATTCCTGACGTATGGGGGAGCGAAAATCTCCCCCTAGTAATTAAATCAACAGAACACCAGTTGTCAAACACCCACGGTCTCATTCTTGTTCGGGAGTTTGAAGTGTGTGGCTGTGTAATAGTGTTGCTGTGTGACGTTCTGTCAGAGCGATCGCCCGACGTTTTGGCCTAACCTACAAAATGAACCACTTAACCGCCTATGTGTTTAATGATCGGCCTTTGTCTGTACTGTTTGACAGCAGCGATAATCCATGGTTCAAAGCTAAGGATGTAGCTACAATATTGGGATACGCCAACCCTAAAGAAGCAATCAGAGTACATGTTAGAGAAAAATATCGCAAAACAATTCCTGAAGTATGGGGGAGCGAAAATCTCCCCCTAACCTATAACGAGAAACATTCAATCTTTCTTAACGAGCCGGGATTATATTCGTTACTTATGAAATCTAAAATGCCCATCGCCGAGAAGTTTCAAGATTGGATCTTTGAAGAAGTTTTGCCATCCATTAGAAAAAATGGTCAGTACAGACTTATAAACGAGAACCAACGGCTGCTACAATCACTTACAAAGTCGCTAACAAATAACCGAAAGCTAGATCAAACAAATTCCGAGTTTAAAACTACAAATGATATATTGTGTATGGAAAACCAATCCATGAATCAAACGCTGATCGAACAGACATCTAAAGTGGCAGTGTTGCCTGAAGATGTAAATCTGAAGCATATATTTTGTGTGATGATTAGGGAAACCCTTCTAGAGCAGTACGGAGTTTGTGAATACAAGTGCATTCGAACACAGAAGAGGAATTTCAAACAAGCCTTGAAAAAAGCAAAGGAAGAAGGATTTACAATGTGCTACTGTAGAGAAAATGTCCCCAACGGCATAAACATAGTGAATAAGGCTAAAGAAGTGATGAAGAGTTACGGCATGCACATTGACTGCAGATACAACAACATCCTAACCTCACACAATTTCATTAATGTAGTTGAACATATCTTTGACAATGCATAGGTCTGCGCTTGTGGACTCGTTCCAGAACCTTCGACGCTAGTCAGGTAGCAACAGTCGATACGTGCTCCAAAGATGACCAGTGTGGATGACGCAAGAAAAGTAATCACCATATCAATGAACAAAATACGTTATAAACGTAACCACATCCGAGAAAGGCTCGCAATCAAGTTAGTGTTGGATAGAGCGAGAGATGTGTTTGAGAGAAAATATCATATGAAACAGCATACTTATGAAAAAAAAAACAAAAATATTGAATATCATGTGAAAGAATATAACTATGAAGAAAACAAAACAGACTGTTAAATTTAACGAGGAGCTAAATACACAGTACACTTACGAGCCCTGTGAGGATGTACAACAATTAACGTGGACTCAAATCGCAATAGATGAAATGAGATTCCGCAGACCGTTGGAACTGATGTTGGGTGAAAAAATCAAACATCTAACTTATTGCAACAAGATGTGTCACAGCGAGTGCATACAGTTTACTTCAAGGGTGAGCAGACGCACCATCAGTCCGTAGTACGGTAGAAGTCACACGGTAAGGACGTCAACATGGCCGCTTACGTTTCTGCGGACGACTATATCAAATCGTTTATTCAGGAGATTGAGGTTATGAACAATAATGCTAGTGATCAGACATTGGCATCACCTCAGACGTCATCTGTAAAACCGATCACTGCCTGCAAGAGACGAAGGAGGCCAACTCTCATCGAAGTGGAAACCAAGAAACCAGGATGGGTGCCAAAACCAACAGATGATTGTCCCATAGTGTCATGGATGGAGGATGGAAATACTTTTGCTGTTCAAAACCCGGAAACAAAGGACAAATTTTATTGAAAATGGAAATGTACGATGGTACAGATATGGTGTTCATGTGCAGTTTATTTTTGAACAAAGATGGTGAAATGCTCCAAAGTGTTAGACAAGTAGTTGATAAAGTGGAAAACATGTGGATCGATAAATCAACAGGAGTACCGAAAATTACAGGCTTAACTCAAACTGTTACACAACGCAGTGCAGTTTCGCAACCAACGTCGAAGAAGCGAGCTGTGAGGAAGAAACAACGAGTGTCGCCAGCAGTCAATTAAAGCATCAGCATTCCCAGACAGGAGGGCGACGCGTCGGTTTTTTGTGTGTGAACACCTGCGCCCGGCCAACTACTAGAGATGTCGAGCAGCAGCACTTTCAAGCTAGAGTTTCCGAGCGTGAACGGCACTGCAGCAACCGAGGACCTGAGAGCTACCCTCAACAACTGCAAGTCTGACTCTCCGCTCTACACCAGGATAGACGATCTCAGAGAGGAATGCGACTATCTCATCACTGCGATGGAGCGAGCCACAACACCCTTTGGCGAGACGATCATCGTGATCCTGGAGGGGCAGGTCGGGGACGACTTCTTTCTGCGAGTCTACCTGCCTAGGCGCTTCAACGAGGTCCTGAGCAACACCGACATCGAGCGCTACAACAGCGGGTTTGGAGAACGCCTTCGCTTGGTGAAGCGCAGCCCGAGGGGTTCCAATAGCAGATTCACACCTTTGGAGTTTATGTAAAGCAAGACTTGAAGATTATGTAAATACCTTTGTAAATTAGTTTTCGTAGTCAATACTTATAGTCACGTTCAGAACATAACCACTGTGTTATTTATTTCACTTAACCCCAAAAATGTCCTTTGGTAGTAAGTTTAAGAGCGTGAGTATGGTAACTGTGAGGTGTTTAGCTCATCAGCGTCATCATCAGAATCATCGATATTTGTACATAGATGTAACCCACCGCGTAATGCGATACAATTGATTGGAGCGCATCGTGTGTGAGCTGTCTTGTGATGGCGACATAGCACTGCGTTTGTAACAAAATAACGTGTACATTAACACGACGATCACTTTTCTTGCTTAAGTCACGATGGGCATTATGGCGTACAGGACGATTGGTAATAACAGCGTTTAAAGTAAACTGTGCACATTCGTTGTGATACGTCTTGTCACAGCACGTTAGATTTCACATTCTCACATTCAACATCAATTACAATTGTAGACGTAATCTCATTTCATCTGTTGTGATTTAAGTCCACGTTAACCATTGTACATCCTCACGCGGCTCATAAGTGTAATGAGTATTTAGTATGACAATAAACTTCTCGAATGTTAGTACGTTAAATCGTAGCTTGTTCATTGACGCATCGATCCCTATTCTTGTTTCAGTCTCAATATGCATTATGGCGTACGTGCCAGATGGTACTAACAACGCTTGAAATAAACTGCACACATGTGTTGCGATACATCCAAACACAACAAGTTAGATGCATCATTCAATCATTCAGCATCAATTGAAATGTTATGCGTGGCATCATTTCATCTGGTGTAATTTGAGGGAATAACTCGACTACGAACCTTTATCGTATGTTAGTTCGTTAACAACGTAAATTGTACATTAACACGATGATCACTTTTCTTGCTTAAGTCACGATGTGCATTATGGCGTACGGGACGATTGGTAATAACAGCGTTTAAAGTAAACTGTGCACATTCGTTGTGATACGTCTTGTCACAGCACGTTAGATTTCACATTCTCACATTCAACATCAATTACAATTGTAGACGTAATCTCATTTCATCTGTTGTGATTTAAGTCCACGTTAACCGTTGCACATCCCCACGAGGCTCGTAAGTGTAATGAGTATTTAGTATGACAATAAACTTCTCGAATGTTAGTACGTTAAATCGTAGCTTGTTCATTGACTCATCGATCCCTATTCTTGTTTCAGTCTCAATATGCATTATGGTGTACGTGCCAGATGGTACTAACAACGCTTGAAATAAACTGCACACATGTGTTGTGATTCATCCAAACACAACAAGTTAGATGCATCATTCTAACATTCAGCATCAATTGAAATGTTATGCGTGATATCATTTCATCTGGTGTAATTTGAGGGAATAACTCGACTACGAACCTTTATCGTATGTTAGTTCGTTAACAACGTAACTTGTACATTGACGCATCGATCACTTTTCATGCTTAAGTCACAATGTGCATTATGATGTATGTGACGACTGGTAATAGCAATGCTTGAAGTAAACTGAGCACATGTGTTGCGATACGTCTTGTCACAGCAGGTTATATTGCTCATTTCCCCATTCAACATCAATTACAATTGTATGCGTAATCTCATTTCATCGGTTTTAATTCAAGTCCGCGTTAACTGTTGTACATCCTCACGCGGTTCGTAAGTGTAACGAGCATTTAGTTTTACATTAAACTTCTCGTATGTCAATCCCAAGTAATCGGTGTTTGAAGAAGTTTGCCTTTCCCTCAAGAATTGTCACTAGCATTATAACATACGCGTTTAATAACCAGATCGCACTTGTAATATTTTTGTATACCGATAAAAATTCCAAGTAATCGAGGTTTGAAGAAGTTCGCACATTGATAAAAACAAAAAATAAAATCCAAGTAAACGATGTTTGAAGACGTTTGAGTTTTCGCCATCACACAAGTTCCAATCTTGAGTAATGTCAACCCAAGAAAATGAAAGCTAACAGCATCACGTAGTTGTGTTAAGTTACGATAGGTATAGTTAGGTTTATTAAGACTGTTTCCAGTTAGAAAGGGGAAACATGGAGAGACTTATCTCATCGTTAGGTTACGATATCCAGTGTAAAGTTAGGTCTCTGAATAGAAATAGGAAACGTAGACAGTTGTATCTCATCCTTAGGTTATGTTATGCTCTGTTAAGTTAGGTTTGTGCTTATAGATAGGAAATATTGTCAGTAGTATCTCGTCGTTAGGTTAAGTCATGCTCTGTTAAGTTAGGTTTGTTGTTGAATATACAAAAAAAAATCTGTGCCTTAATGTCGGCGTGCGCATTATGATTATACCATTTTTAAATTGCGCACGCCGACATTAAGGTACAGATTTTTTTTTGTATATTCAACAACAAACCTAACTTAACAGAGCATGACTTAACCTAACGACGAGATACTACTGACAATATTTCCTATCTATAAGCACAAACCTAACTTAACAGAGCATAACATAACCTAAGGATGAGATACAACTGTCTACGTTTCCTATTTCTATTCAGAGACCTAACTTTACACTGGATATCGTAACCTAACGATGAGATAAGTCTCTCCATGTTTCCCCTTTCTAACTGGAAACAGTCTTAATAAACCTAACTATACCTATCGTAACTTAACACAACTACGTGATGCTGTTAGCTTTCATTTTCTTGGGTTGACATTACTCAAGATTGGAACTTGTGTGATGGCGAAAACTCAAACGTCTTCAAACATCGTTTACTTGGATTTTATTTTTTGTTTTTATCAATGTGCGAACTTCTTCAAACCTCGATTACTTGGAATTTTTATCGGTATACAAAAATATTACAAGTGCGATCTGGTTATTAAACGCGTATGTTATAATGCTAGTGACAATTCTTGAGGGAAAGGCAAACTTCTTCAAACACCGATTACTTGGGATTGACATACGAGAAGTTTAATGTAAAACTAAATGCTCGTTACACTTACGAACCGCGTGAGGATGTACAACAGTTAACGCGGACTTGAATTAAAACCGATGAAATGAGATTACGCATACAATTGTAATTGATGTTGAATGGGGAAATGAGCAATATAACCTGCTGTGACAAGACGTATCGCAACACATGTGCTCAGTTTACTTCAAGCATTGCTATTACCAGTCGTCACATACATCATAATGCACATTGTGACTTAAGCATGAAAAGTGATCGATGCGTCAATGTACAAGTTACGTTGTTAACGAACTAACATACGATAAAGGTTCGTAGTCGAGTTATTCCCTCAAATTACACCAGATGAAATGATATCACGCATAACATTTCAATTGATGCTGAATGTTAGAATGATGCATCTAACTTGTTGTGTTTGGATGAATCACAACACATGTGTGCAGTTTATTTCAAGCGTTGTTAGTACCATCTGGCACGTACACCATAATGCATATTGAGACTGAAACAAGAATAGGGATCGATGAGTCAATGAACAAGCTACGATTTAACGTACTAACATTCGAGAAGTTTATTGTCATACTAAATACTCATTACACTTACGAGCCTCGTGGGGATGTGCAACGGTTAACGTGGACTTAAATCACAACAGATGAAATGAGATTACGTCTACAATTGTAATTGATGTTGAATGTGAGAATGTGAAATCTAACGTGCTGTGACAAGACGTATCACAACGAATGTGCACAGTTTACTTTAAACGCTGTTATTACCAATCGTCCCGTACGCCATAATGCACATCGTGACTTAAGCAAGAAAAGTGATCATCGTGTTAATGTACAATTTACGTTGTTAACGAACTAACATACGATAAAGGTTCGTAGTCGAGTTATTCCCTCAAATTACACCAGATGAAATGATGCCACGCATAACATTTCAATTGATGCTGAATGATTGAATGATGCATCTAACTTGTTGTGTTTGGATGTATCGCAACACATGTGTGCAGTTTATTTCAAGCGTTGTTAGTACCATCTGGCACGTACGCCATAATGCATATTGAGACTGAAACAAGAATAGGGATCGATGCGTCAATGAACAAGCTACGATTTAACGTACTAACATTCGAGAAGTTTATTGTCATACTAAATACTCATTACACTTATGAGCCGCGTGAGGATGTACAATGGTTAACGTGGACTTAAATCACAACAGATGAAATGAGATTACGTCTACAATTGTAATTGATGTTGAATGTGAGAATGTGAAATCTAACGTGCTGTGACAAGACGTATCACAACGAATGTGCACAGTTTACTTTAAACGCTGTTATTACCAATCGTCCTGTACGCCATAATGCCCATCGTGACTTAAGCAAGAAAAGTGATCGTCGTGTTAATGTACACGTTATTTTGTTACAAACGCAGTGCTATGTCGCCATCACAAGACAGCTCACACACGATGCGCTCCAATCAATTGTATCGCATTACGCGGTGGGTTACATCTATGTACAAATATCGATGATTCTGATGATGACGCTGATGAGCTAAACACCTCACAGTTACCATACTCACGCTCTTAAACTTACTACCAAAGGACATTTTTGGGGTTAAGTGAAATAAATAACACAGTGGTTATGTTCTGAACGTGACTATAAGTATTGACTACGAAAACTAATTTACAAAGGTATTTACATAATCTTCAAGTCTTGCTTTACATAAACTCCAAAGGTGTGAATCTGCTATTGGAACCCCTCGGGCTGCGCTTCACCAAGCGAAGGCGTTCTCCAAACCCGCTGTTGTAGCGCTCGATGTCGGTGTTGCTCAGGACCTCGTTGAAGCGCCTAGGCAGGTAGACTCGCAGAAAGAAGTCGTCCCCGACCTGCCCCTCCAGGATCACGATGATCGTCTCGCCAAAGGGTGTTGTGGCTCGCTCCATCGCAGTGATGAGATAGTCGCATTCCTCTCTGAGATCGTCTATCCTGGTGTAGAGCGGAGAGTCAGACTTGCAGTTGTTGAGGGTAGCTCTCAGGTCCTCGGTTGCTGCAGTGCCGTTCACGCTCGGAAACTCTAGCTTGAAAGTGCTGCTGCTCGACATCTCTAGTAGTTGGCCGGGCGCAGGTGTTCACACACAAAAAACCGACGCGTCGCCCTCCTGTCTGGGAATGCTGATGCTTTAATTGACTGCTGGCGACACTCGTTGTTTCTTCCTCACAGCTCGCTTCTTCGACGTTGGTTGCGAAACTGCACTGCGTTGTGTAACAGTTTGAGTTAAGCCTGTAATTTTCGGTACTCCTGTTGATTTATCGATCCACATGTTTTCCACTTTATCAACTACTTGTCTAACACTTTGGAGCATTTCACCATCTTTGTTCAAAAATAAACTGCACATGAACACCATATCTGTACCATCGTACATTTCCATTTTCAATAAAATTTGTCCTTTGTTTCCGGGTTTTGAACAGCAAAAGTATTTCCATCCTCCATCCATGACACTATGGGACAATCATCTGTTGGTTTTGGCACCCATCCTGGTTTCTTGGTTTCCACTTCGATGAGAGTTGGCCTCCTTCGTCTCTTGCAGGCAGTGATCGGTTTTACAGATGACGTCTGAGGTGATGCCAATGTCTGATCACTAGCATTATTGTTCATAACCTCAATCTCCTGAATAAACGATTTGATATAGTCGTCCGCAGAAACGTAAGCGGCCATGTTGACGTCCTTACCGTGTGACTTCTACCGTACTACGGACTGATGGTGCGTCTGCTCACCCTTGAAGTAAACTGTATGCACTCGCTGTGACACATCTTGTTGCAATAAGTTAGATGTTTGATTTTTTCACCCAACATCAGTTCCAACGGTCTGCGGAATCTCATTTCATCTATTGCGATTTGAGTCCACGTTAATTGTTGTACATCCTCACAGGGCTCGTAAGTGTACTGTGTATTTAGCTCCTCGTTAAATTTAACAGTCTGTTTTGTTTTCTTCATAGTTATATTCTTTCACATGATATTCAATATTTTTGTTTTTTTTTTCATAAGTATGCTGTTTCATATGATATTTTCTCTCAAACACATCTCTCGCTCTATCCAACACTAACTTGATTGCGAGCCTTTCTCGGATGTGGTTACGTTTATAACGTATTTTGTTCATTGATATGGTGATTACTTTTCTTGCGTCATCCACACTGGTCATCTTTGGAGCACGTATCGACTGTTGCTACCTGACTAGCGTCGAAGGTTCTGGAACGAGTCCACAAGCGCAGACCTATGCATTGTCAAAGATATGTTCAACTACATTAATGAAATTGTGTGAGGTTAGGATGTTGTTGTATCTGCAGTCAATGTGCATGCCGTAACTCTTCATCACTTCTTTAGCCTTATTCACTATGTTTATGCCGTTGGGGACATTTTCTCTACAGTAGCACATTGTAAATCCTTCTTCCTTTGCTTTTTTCAAGGCTTGTTTGAAATTCCTCTTCTGTGTTCGAATGCACTTGTATTCACAAACTCCGTACTGCTCTAGAAGGGTTTCCCTAATCATCACACAAAATATATGCTTCAGATTTACATCTTCAGGCAACACTGCCACTTTAGATGTCTGTTCGATCAGCGTTTGATTCATGGATTGGTTTTCCATACACAATATATCATTTGTAGTTTTAAACTCGGAATTTGTTTGATCTAGCTTTCGGTTATTTGTTAGCGACTTTGTAAGTGATTGTAGCAGCCGTTGGTTCTCGTTTATAAGTCTGTACTGACCATTTTTTCTAATGGATGGCAAAACTTCTTCAAAGATCCAATCTTGAAACTTCTCGGCGATGGGCATTTTAGATTTCATAAGTAACGAATATAATCCCGGCTCGTTAAGAAAGATTGAATGTTTCTCGTTATAGGTTAGGGGGAGATTTTCGCTCCCCCATACTTCAGGAATTGTTTTGCGATATTTTTCTCTAACATGTACTCTGATTGCTTCTTTAGGGTTGGCGTATCCCAATATTGTAGCTACATCCTTAGCTTTGAACCATGGATTATCGCTGCTGTCAAACAGTACAGACAAAGGCCGATCATTAAACACATAGGCGGTTAAGTGGTTCATTTTGTAGGTTAGGCCAAAACGTCGGGCGATCGCTCTGACAGAACGTCACACAGCAACACTATTACACAGCCACACACTTCAAACTCCCGAACAAGAATGAGACCGTGGGTGTTTGACAACTGGTGTTCTGTTGATTTAATTACTAGGGGGAGATTTTCGCTCCCCCATACGTCAGGAATTGTTGAAGACTAGAACAAGAATGAGACCGTGGGTGTTTGACAGCTGGTGTACTATTGCTCGGAATTCGACGCGGGTGGTCTATAATTATGGGTTCCTGCAAGGGTCGGTCGCCCTCCTGTCGGGGTATCAAATTACAGCATCCGCATTCCCAGACAGGTCTCGACTCGTCGGTTTTTTGTGTGAACACCCGCGCCCTCCCGTAGAGGTATCAAATTACAGCATCCGCATTCCCAGACAGTAGGGTGACGCGACGGTTTTTTGTCTGTACACCTGCGCCCATCATCCCACGACGCACAGCCCGCCCCTAGCAGTAAAGTTTAGTTTAGTCTTGAGTTTCGAAGCGTCAACAGCTACGAAGAGATCATGGCCAACATCGAGTGGGATTGTGACATCACAGACGTTGAGTTGGAGGATGTATGTGTTGCAGCGGAAACGACAATGAATAGCAATAATAAGAAGAGACCGTTTGACGATGAAGATGATTACTTCGAAGGTGATGAATTCTACAACCGAAAAGACGACGATGAATGCACCTTGAAGCATTTCCATAAGAAGAGGCTATGGCGCATTGACAAAAAGTTCAAGTACGTTCATGAACCAAAAATGTATTCAACTACTCAAGATCTTGACGACGCTCTGTACTCCAGACGACGGGGAATCAACAGCATGTGGAACCATTGCCCGCTGGACGGCTTGGAGTGGGAATATTGGCAGCGTGACATGGACTACAAGATGAATTTCTACCCCATTGAAGAGGAGCACTTCTACGCCATTGAACATGAGCAGAAGTACATGATGCTTGTTGAAATGTGGTGGAATCGGCGGACCGATGAACTGCACCCTGATGAAGTAACAAAGTTTTTTAACAGTAAAAAATAAACGTTTTCCAACACCTTAACCTCCACCTGATCCCACCATCACAATCGGCCTTTTTCAAGGCCACAAAAGCTTTTCATGTTAGGGAACAGAAGGAAATCCTTCTAATGTAGGAGGATTTTCTTCCAAGTGTTGGTGCAGGCGTCTGGGGGGGGGGGGGCTCCTCCAGTCCCTCCTGGCCCTCCTGAGGTCGGGCGCAGCTGCACCCCAGACAGGTCTCGACTTGTCGGTTTTTTGTGTGAACACCTGCACCCTCCAGTCGAGGTATCAAATTACAACATCCGCATTTGCATTCACTGGTAGTTCAATTGTCCGCAGGCGTCTTGGCTGGCAAAAGTGTCACAGACGAAACCTTGCCCGGTTGGAGGGGGGGGGGGGTGGGGGGGGGCTCCTCCTGCCCCTCCTGCTCCTCCTGCTCCTCCTGCCCCTCCTGCTCCTCCTGCTCCTCCTGCCCCTCCTGCCCCTCCTGCTCCTCCTGCTCCTCCTGCCCCTCCTGCTCCTCCTGCCCCTCCTACTCCTCATGCCCCTCCTGCTCCTCCTGCTCCTCCTGCCCCTCCTGCTCCTCCTGCCCCTCCTGCTCCTCCTGCTCCTCCTGTCCCTCCTGCTCCTCCTGCTCCTCCTGCCCCTCCTGCCCCTCCTGCTCCTCTGCTCCTCCTGGCCCTCCTGAGGTCGGGCGCAGCTGCACCCGAGACAGGTCTCGACTTGTCGGTTTTTTGTGTGAACACCTGCACCCTCCAGTCGAGGTATCAAATTACAACATCCGCATTTGCATTCACTGGTAGTTCAATTGTCCGCAGGCGCTGATGGGCTAGCTCTGTTGATTTAATTACTAGGGGGAGATTTTCGCTCCCCCTAACACATAATGGCTTAGGGGGAGATTTTCGCTCCCCCATACGTCAGGAATTGTTGAAGACTAGAACAAGAATGAGACCGTGACAACTGGTGTTCTGTTGATTTAATTACTAGGGGGAGATTTTTGCTCCCCCTAACACATAATGGGTTAGGGGGAGATTTTCGCTCCCCCATACGTCAGGAATTGTTGAAGCCAAAAACAAGAATGATACCGTGGGTGTTTGACAACTGGTGATTTATTGCTCGGAATTCGATACGGGCGGACTATAATTATGGGTTCCTAGAAGGGTCAGCCGTCTTCCCGTCGAGGTATCAAATTACAGCATCCGCATTCCCAGACAGGTCTCGACTTGTCGGTTTTTTGTGTGAACACCTGCACCCTCCAGTCGAGGTATCAAATTACAACATCCGCATTCCCAGACAGGAGACTGGACGCGACGGTTATTTGTGTGAACGTCTGCCTCGGTTCAGAGTACAATTATATTCTCCTCAAATTTGCATTCACTGTTAGTTCAATTGACCGCAAGCGCTGATGGGCTAGCTCTGTTGGTTGTAGCGTTACCCTGATCAACTCTTGTATTAATTATCCAAAGTATGTCATGTGGGTACTGAGAATACTCGGCTTGACGAGGAGATTCCAAAAATGCAAAAAAAAAGGTCAAAAGTGTGGTGCGGGCCCCTTTTTTGTAAACATCATCCAAAGTGTACGATGTGGGTACTCAAATGACTCGGCTCGACTAGACGAACAAGAATCTGCAATCAGAATTCAAATTCGACTTATGGTAACCGATATAGCCCGCCCCCCCCCTACATCGTCCAAATGTACATTGTGGGTATGCAAATTTCTCGGCTCGACTAGACGAACAAGAATCTGCAATCAGAATTCAAATCCGACTTATGGTAACCGAGATAGCCCCCCCCCCCCTACATCGTCCAAATGTACTTTGTGGGTACTCAAATTTCTCGGCTTGACTAGACGAACAAGAATCTGCAATCAGAAATCTGATCCGAGGTTAGGTTAGGTTAGGATGGGTTAGGTTAGGTTAGGTTATGTTACGTTAGGGTAGGTTAGGTTAGGTTAGGTTACGTTAGGTTAGGTTAGGTTAGGTTAGGTTAGGTTAGGTTAGGTTAGGTTAGGTTAGGTTAGGTTAGGTTAGGTTAGGTTAATATTCGCAAAAAAAAAAAATTCGCAAAAAAAAAAAATTCGCAAAAAAAAAAAATTCGCAAAAATAAATTTGGCAAAAAAAAAAAAATTCGCAAAAAAAAAAATTTCGCAAAAAAAAAATTCGCAAAAAAAAAAATCGCAAAAAAAAAAAAATTCGCAAAAAAAAATTCGCAAAAAAAAGTTTGCAAAAAAGTTCGCAAAAAAAAAAAATTCGCAAAGTGTCACAGACGAGACCTCGGGTGGTGGGGGGGGGGGGGGGGCTCCTCCTGCTCCTCCTGGTGTCGGAGTGTCCAATATACCCTACTCTTGTTCATATTTCAAAAATACAAAATTGTAAGTTTGAAAACTTCAACAGCCATCATTTTGTTTTTTGTTTAATTTTTGAGATCGGGTTTACAGCATTGAATTCTAGTTAAAAAGACCTACAACCAGACTCATGCTGCAATTTAAGAATTCCTTCTGATTCTTTTTATGCTTTCCCCGTGAAAAGGAAAAAATATTTTGTTCGTTGAAAAGAAGATTAATGGTCTTATTGTTGATTGGCTTATTCTTTGGTCTTATTCGTTGCTTTATCTGTAACAGTAAAATAAAGATTACTTAATTGACACCCATCAGCATACGGCACACGTATGAAATATTTGCGTTCCAAAAGCTCCTCGAGGCCGGCCATTTCATGGGTCTTTAAACCTTTAATTTATTCTTATGAACTTGTTTTCTTTAATCAGATGGTTATTTAAACGGATTTTTTTATTCGAATTAGTACAAAAGATTAATCATAAATTTGTAGAACACACGTCTGTTGTCCATTTCCCGAGCGAAGCCAGGAACTAAAGCTAATCAATAATAAGTTTGAATTTAAAGAGACTGATTTAAATTAAGTTATACGAATTTAAAACTCTGAAATTCCATTTTTGTTTCAATATACCATTAATAAATACATGTAATAGTTGTGAAATTTCAAAATGCAGAATATCGTCACGTAGACAGTGAGGGAAGCTGTCAGCTGGTGCTTAGGTACCAATGTTTACTCTAAAGTGTTTACTCTAAGTTGCTTCAACCTGGGTTGAGTGAGGCATCAAAGTTTTGTGTTCCCGCATATAGACTCGTGCAAACTTGGAAAGCTCCTCATAATAACATGTGAACATAGCTGCGATGATATGCTTACAGTTTGTCACAGTGTTATTGTTCTCAAAGATTACATTGCGTTTAGTCTGAACGCAGTCATTGACAGTGTTATTAAAATTCAAATGTGTTTAGTTAAATGGGTTACTATTCCTACAGATATGAATATTTTATAATTTTACTTATTTTGGGAGATTGTAATAGAGTTTGACACAGTTAAAATGTTCGTAATTTAACTTAGGTAATTGCCATTAATGAATAAGCGGATGTGATTTATGTTATAAATTTGTCCAAACACAAATAAGAATATATGATTATCTTTTAAGTCATCTACATGATTTATTATAAAGTTCGTCGTAATACTTGGATTAATGATTTTATGAGTTCGAGTAAACAATTAGATTTTCTAAAAATATAGTTAAACATTACCTTTTCCCTATATAGTTGATTGTGTTTAACATACTATTCATATTACTGTTAACAATCTTTATTTTTTAATTTTATAGGTCATGAGACATTTAACTAAGACTGAAATATCAAAGGGTTGACTACAATATAATCAACTTTTTTATTAGCATATTACGTGTTGTTATTACTTACGGGATGTAATAAAAGACGTCTTACAACACTTACGATATATTTACACTTATACTGATTCACATACAGACGGTTCAGTTCTCTCATTGGCCTGATGATGACTGGTGTGACTGGTCGAAATCGATAGCCTAGCACCATCTTTTATATATGTTTACCGTCTGTATGTGAATCAGTATAAGTGTAAATATATCGTAAGTGTTGTAAGACGTCTTTTATTACATCCCGTACAATATAATTTCATTACGTCTTATTTAAACGTGCAATTTATACTCAGACGTAACTTATAAGTATATTCCTCTTCAGATTAAACAAATTCAAGTAAATCAATCAGTTTAGTTCGTCAATCAATGAGAGTCGCGTGTTGTGAACAGTGGTACAAATGTTATTATTATTTTTAGATATTCTGTTGGCAAAACGTTTGTTTTCTTAACTACAACATGCCTCCGTTGATTGCATCAGTGTATCACACCCGACACATCTGTCTACGGTATGTAGTGCCAAGCTCGCTCCCACTGCTGACGCCGACCCACGCGATGCCTGACGTGCCGACGCGACGTGTGCTGATAGCGGAGAACGATATGTTCCCGGAATCAGCAGGTGGTTGACACAGCAGCAAGGTGCTGATTCCCGGATCTTCCCACAATCCTGGGACATGGCGATGTTGAGATCGCGCAATGAGATAAACAACTTGCATACCGGGGCTACTAGACAGTTGACACTGTACTTAAATAATTTGCATTTTGGATTTTTGCATTAATTCTAAACTAGCTGTTACCCGTGTCTTCACTGGCGAAAAATTAAAACACATTAAAAATATTAGCCTGACCAGTACATCTTTGTTTACGTTTTATCATATGGCTTTTGCTTTGTAGTATCTAACAAACATCTAAACAACAACTGGTAATTTTATTTATAAATTGCATCCTTCCATAAGTTTTGCATTGTAACTTACAGGACCCCTGGGGTGGAGCCCTAATTTTGTATTTAGACATTATCAGGTCTATATGTTAATGTGATATGTAAGCTATGTTTATGAAAAATTCTGGCTTAACAATTTCAGTAGTTTATGCTTGATGGAACTCTAAACATCCATCCATATACACATACTTCCAAACTTTCACATTTATAATATTAGTTGTATTGTTTAGACTATTACCATAATATGTCATTAATTGTTTTGTTTGTAAATTGGATACGTTGTTAGGGTAAAACAATTGAAATCTATAAACTTGAACAACAATTCTTATACTAAACTGTCATTAAATATTTGCTTTGTCTGATTGGTTTACAGATCCATATTAAGACCTGTTCATCCTTTCATACTGGTTTGTTTTCTTCAGGACGCAAACAATAATTTATTTCCACTTACACCAAAACAAAAGTCTAGGCTATATACCCCAACAAGCCAACAAATTATACAAATATGAAATGCTGATATCGTTATAGAGTGGGTTTCTTCCAAGGGAGGTTTTAGTTACCTTTTTTTTGGAAAGCTTGGATTTCCACTGAATTATTTATCTGTAGACTACGTTTTTTCCCTTGCGGTGTATTTAACTTATTTTCCAGCATTTAAAATGCATACAAACATGTAAATCAAAATATACATTAGTTTGCTCATTTCATGGATACATATACTGTACATATATTTTGAACAGTTTTAAGTTGATTATGATATTATTAAACTAATAAAGGGATTCTAATTTTATTTATGCTCCAAACGATTAGTGGTGAGTTTGTTTCAAAACTAATGTGTTAATTTACTAGTATTAACTGCGTAAATTAATTGTGACCGCTCATTTCATTGAATCAGTCTAATTGAATAACCAGAACGGCATTACCCGATTTCCTCATGCTAAAGGCTTGGTGATATGTGTTAGACAAATTTTCTATTTGCGTTGCGGAATGTAAACAAATTTGTTCTTCTTTCTAATTAATTGAATTTTGTTCTACATTTTAAATTAAAGTGATGACTGTGTTGCTATTATGTGCCACTTTGCTATTAAGGTTTATTAAATTATAAATAATTTTGTTGGTCCCATAGTATAAATCATATGCAAAAGTGATAAAAAAATAATTCTTTTACAACCAATGCTACATTTAGTTAAGTTATTTATTTGCGTTACGGAATTACAATACAAATTTGACCATTTTACGACACACTATATGCAAGTACTACAGCCAATATACCTTTAAGTCTTGCGCCATTCCATTCCCTTTAATTATAATAAAGTCGTATCTTTATGTGCCTGGCTGGATTGCTGCCATCCCGATCGGCTGGCTAGGACCAGCGTTCCGAAGGACTGCAGTCAGAGGGAGTTTTATTTTCGTGGAGGAAACCTCTCCTGGACCAGATTGTCACAACCAGCCTTACGATTGACGAGGGAAGTGCTGAGTTTAATATTAATATATATTACTCGAAATAAAACAGGTTTCTGTCGCAAATCCTTGGTTTACTACTTGGTTACGAAAGTATGTAAATCCACTTTATTTCTAGTCAAACTTGAAAATTAATAGGTTAAATATTAGCAGGAATAAAAACATAAGCCAGCAATTCCCTTATGTTTGTTTCTTATTGTAATGGTTTAGTTAATAAACTATGTCAAATGGATTAATAAAAAAACGACCTGACAACAATTTCACAATTAATTGCTTAAACTGTGAAAGTGCGTTTATATTTTGATTTAAACATTTTTACTCCTAATTAAAAAAACCATTAGTTCAGAGAGATATTAAGTATACCTAATAGGCGTAAACTGTAAAGAATGTTTGTAAAAACTATCTATATTTTTGAAATAACTTCTTAATTTTTGCTAACCCTCTAAAATTCCTAATACTTATTATGTGTTGTATTAATCAAAATATCTGGGACTCTATATGTTCCTTTTGGAGATTTAAAAACTTTAATCTCTTTGGCTTTCCCCATTGGTCTTGTTCAAACTTACAACATAATCTTGTGACGTGATTTAATTTATCTATTTATTTAGTTAGTGAGCCTTTTAAAATGAATCATTTCAAATAAATCTTGTATATGATTGGGAGATAACCTTGCAAAGAACAAGATACCAGCTAGTCTTCTTAACAAATCGTGTTTTTAATTACATCAATTTAAACATAAATATGTTCAAATAAGTAAGATAACTCTTTATTCACCACCCTAACTATTTCGTTTTTTACCTGCCTTACAAACTTTACCTTATTCATTAAAGAACCTTGTGCAAAAGTATGCCTCTCGTAATACATATTTTAGCAGATAGGATATGCAAACTGCCAAAGCTATACAGCAAGTCAGCCCGCGTCCAACTTGAACACTGGTAATGTAGAGTTTGGTACACAGAATGGACAGGATTACTTCAACTTCCAAGTCCTTGAAATTGCTCTATCCCGTTATGTGCATCACTGAACATTTAACAACATCCAACTTCAACCGATTTCAGCTTTGCAAATAGTTTGAATGGTCTCCAACTCCCTATTGAATTTACAAATGGAAGATGCTTTAAGTGAAGTTTATACAGATAATAATGTATCTTTTACTACATCAAAACAATGCATAATGCTTAAAATGAAAATAACCCACAGATTCCTTTGACTGTCTTCTTTGTTCGGATATTATCTAGGCAAGACAGGTAATTGATTGCACTATACGTTTGTTAACTGAAACTATAAAATAGTGGCTAATGTCATCTAAAATCGTAAAAATAAGTTTCGTATCGATTGCAGATTTTGTCTTAACAAAGTAGGCAGTAAGGAAGAAACATTTTCTTTTGTTTAATCAAATTAACGACCTGTTATTTAAGTACACAAACAAAGTACAAAATTGAAATGTTACGAAAACTAAGCTTTTTCATAAACTAAAAGCGTTTATTTTAATCCGACCTCGTGATCTTGTTAATGACTACATAAAGACATTACAATAGGGATTATCATTAGGGATGTTGGTAGAGTCTTAAAATACATATGATTTCAAAACCCCACGATTACCGATCCCCACGATTATGTAGTGTTATGATTAGTATTTAGACATCTTATTACGAAAATTCAAAAACCTAGATATGTACAAGCCTTCTCTATATAAGTTAACATTGTATGTTAACATTTTAAGTATAAATCATGAATTAATTATTAAAAAACATATAATATTACATATGATATTAGGGTTTGTCAACGGTAACAAAATGCTCAACATTATATTTAATGTTTACTTCTACTTAAATTATTGGCATTCACCATGTAAAATTATTTTGATTGCAAGGCATTTCTTAATATATATGCCCTGTAATGATGTTCAAATTACATTTAAATGATTGTGATTTAAGTATTTTTTATTCTCATATCTCTAGGTTATCACTGTTTCAATCTATACTATCTTAGAACTATCATGGAACAATTTGCTTCTGCGCGGGCTACAGAACAATACTCTTGATATAAAACAAGATTTGTGCTTATAATGATACATGATGGTCATTCATACGTTATTAACGTACTCCTACATATTTCCTACATAGATAGCTCCTAACACTTCAACATATTTCGATATTGAAGCAAACGTGTAATATATTGTTTATTTTAACATTTGTTTCAAGAGTAGCACCAAGGATGACTCTATCTTGAAACAAAAGGTCAATAGTTATTAACACAACATAGCAAAAATAAAAAGAGATCGATGGAGTGTCGGGTAAAGTGAGACGGAAATAGAGAGCGGCAGTGACGTCATTAATCAGCTCGGCGTCACGTGACCGGAAGTCGACCACTGATGGCGGGAAACTGGACTCTTCATTTAATAAACAGTGGTTTTACCATAAAGGAAATTATCATTGATTTTCGTTGTATATTTTTTGCATCGTTTTTCATGCGCCAAATTAGTTTTCTTTTTTTCATTAGCGGGTTTCTGTTAGTGTTGTTAGACCGCACAATCATAAAACGGATGTTTTAATGGACTTTAACGAATTCTGAAAGCAGTGAATTTGTTTGTATTCAAAATTGTGGTTAACTATTTAGCATTAAATAAATATAATATATTTTAATCAGACAAATTGTATAGATGAACAAACAATTAAATAAAACTATTACATTTGGCAATTCCTATGAATTAGCTGATGACTGAAAAATCACAAATCAGAACGACAATCTGGTAAACTTACAGATAAAGCGAAGGACCGTTACCGGGATCACTTTTTGATTTTAAAATATTTGGAGTATATTTTATATAGCAAATCCTAATCATTTTGCATAAAAATTAACCGTTTGAAGTGTAAATGCAAGGTTAGTAAGTAAATGCCAATCGGTGTAACAATCATTATATCGTGTTACAACTAATAATTCATCTAACAAAATATTGCTGAGAATTACGTAGCAAGATCGAACAAGACTCCATTCCTATTGTCGACAGGGTGAAATTATGACCATTCTATTTGTGGCGTGACCTATTTTTGGATTTTTATATTTGAAACTCCGCTGGGCGTTTGAAATTGATTGGGTCGTCTGACTTTACCGCCTGGCGTGTATTAGAACCAGATATTTCAGTTGGCAGCATTAATAATCCAGGCTTCCTCCTCCCACAGTACAAAAATAGATAATAAACAAACATCGTTTTAAGGTTTACAAAGCAGAATAAAATAGTTGCATTTTGTAACTTTCACTCCATTTGTGTTTATTAGTTATGTATATACTCGTATCATGAAATACTGTACATTTGAATAACCATTTATGTCTTAGGAAATATTACTGATATGTAATATATTAACAAAGAGGAAAAATATTTGATAATACAAGGAATGCTAAGAGTAATATAAATTACTATTATTACATACAAAATATTGCTTGGTTAAAAAATATAATAAACTTACAGTTCACGTGTTAAGTTTTGCAAATGTAACTTCAACATATTATAGCAACTTACATTAAAGCAAGAATTTATGGACCAACAACTTACACGTGCAGAGTGGTTCATTTTGCAGTAAATAGTTGTGTATAGTCCACCGACAATGTTGTGTACGGAGAGACGCTTTGCTGAGCACTGAGCACCTCGATGTTCAAACACGGCACAATGAGAAAGGTCGCAGAAATAGCATCTCGCTAGCCTAACGGTTAGCGCCTTCGGACCAAGAGGTCACTGGTTCGAATCTCGGGATGTTCACTCAAGTCTGTGGGTTTGGACCGTGTTCCCATAAGAGCGTGTACGTGCTCTAAAAAAAGGCCTCTGGCATAAAAAAATACCCCCGTAGGAGCAAACCTGCGTATTCAGCGAATTTACAATGTATATATATATCTTATTACCACTTAAAGCCACATACCAAGTTTCATCAATAAACATTCATAAATAAATTATTTATGACATTTTCTGTAAAAGAATAACATGGTGTCTGAGGATGCAGGTTTGCTGAAGCAAGGTATACAAAAAAGGGGTTTTATGCAATTTTGTTATAACGCAACTAGGTGAAGCCACATACCAAATTTTATTAATTTATGTATATAACTAAAGGAGATAACATTTGACTTATTCTCCATAAGAAGAAAAAGGGGCTGAGTACGCAGATTTGCTGCTACAGTAACCATCGGTAAAATGATAATTTTTCGTACAAATATCAATAGAACACAACAGTATGAAGCAATATACCAATTTTCGTCAGGACAAGTTGATAAATAAACAAGATATACAACTTTCATTATTCTCCATAAGGATAACATTGGACAATGTACTGCGTTTAGCACTTTCAACATCTCGGTAACCAATTGACGTAGACCAATGATCAAAATCCAAATTGTATGTTTTTATAAGCTGAATTTAATGGTGCAAACGAAAATTGGATTTAATAAAATATTATATGTAAAAAACTCAAAAAACCTATTTTTGGGCTACAAACCCCCCCCAAATACCCCTTTGGATAGAGCGATCTGGCTAGTTTTCGAATTTAAGTCATAAATGTTGCTTTTCATGTGTGTACTAAATTTCATAAAAATTGGATCATTTTTACGAGGGTTATTGCACCCATGGACACACACACACACACATATATATATATATATATATAAATATATACAAGAGGTCACTGTTTAGAATCTCGGGATGTTCGCTCAAGTCTGTGGGTTTGAACCGTGTTCCCATAAGAGCGTGTACGTGCTCTAAAAAAAGGCCTCTGGCATAAAAAAATACCCCCGTAGCAGCAAAAACTAGGTGAATAAAAAACTAGGTTTATATATACAAAATTTTGAACGAATGGTGTTTTTGGCATCTGGGGACCTCAAAGCGAAAAGTTATCATGGTCCCGGGCCTAGGTCTTATCATGCCAACTACGGTAACAGCTTCTTCCCTTTAGGGGATATTCGCTCAAATAAAATCAAAAATAAAGAACGGATGACTGTTAAGGGCGTTGGAAACACGGGCGCAGAGGTGGGAAAACGTTCTCAAGAACTGTTTAAAATATATCTTTCTAAACTTTAGACTACTTTTAGGATTGTCTGTCTACACTTTAGTAACATAACTATCAAGCTTTTCCTGGAGTTTTACTACTAACCATTGTTAAATTTTAGGTTTGTTCCACTCGAAAATGGAATTGGATTCCTGATCGTGAAACTTCCTCAAACTCGTTTTCAGTGACGTTAACTTCTTCAACAACACAAACTCACCATCATCAACAACAAATTTCAAGCATAATTGTCTCGAAATTCTTGTAATAAATTGTTATAAGATCATTATATGTAACATACTGTGAACGATTGGAAGAGAATAACAAATCGGTAAATGTATTTATGTCTTGATTATAGTTAGCAACACAATCAAGTTCGGCAGGAAGGGATGATAGGGATGATTGCAGGATTACGCAGGCTGAGTTGAGCATTCAATATATCCTCGCCGCGTCTTGACATGGGGATTGAATAGGCCTTATCGCTTACAGAGGATGCGACTAGACTGTTAGTTTAGACTGTTACAAAACGTTTATTATTAGTTACATTTGCCAAATTAAAAGTTACTTATGATGTACTGTTATTATAAGCGGGTTTTACCTATTGTTGGAAATATTTAGAAAGCTTACAAAACGTAAACTTTACTATAAATTTGGAGTGTCTTGCTTTTGGATTATTACCTATTTGTTACCGCATTTAAACACACAATCAGGGTGCATTAAGGAACTACTAAGTTCTCATTGCAGTCTTTATAAATAATTCTCCAATTAATAATGATAATAAATAATAAACTTCTTTATTTAGCCAGCATTCTTTAAAGTTACAATCTTTGTTTTACAAGTCAACAACTGTTGTCAATACTAGTACTAAAAGACTTGTAGTAATTTATACTACAGGAAATCGAACATAACTCTTAACTTTTGTTACGAAATATAACTATTTGAGTTCAGTTTAGAAGGTATGGGGTAAGTAGTAAGTTTGGGGTCCAAAGAAAATGCCCTTTTCCCTGACTTAGACAGACAGACACTCAGACATCACGTAAAAATAACTGTTTTGGGTTCAGGGAGCACCAAAACGAATATTTCCACTAACAACTCAAATTCGAAAATGTTGACTAAAACAGTACTTTCTCCATATGCTATGTATAAGGGGAGAAAGTAAAAAATACAAGTCGGTTTTTTAAGCAAAAATTATCTCATGTTTGAATATTTGCTTTGTATCAATTATAACTATACTAGATTAACATGTATTACGATTTCCATTTACAACTTAGCCACTTAAAACCTGAAATCCCGTTTTAGAAGAGTTAGACCCTGCCTATTTTTTTGGGTAATGGAGTACTTTTTAATTTTTTTATGAAAGAAACGTGTTGTGCTTTTTAATGCCAAGATTATAAATTTTGATGAATAAAACAGAGTAAATGTATAGGATTGTGTATTCATAAGAAACCCATTTACTGACTTATTGAACTGTAAACAATTGCCCTACGACCTATTGCCGTAACTCGTAAGGCTATGTTACTAAATAATAAAATGGCTAATATATTAGCTAATTTACGAGTGAGGTGGAACATGGAAACCATTCCCTCAAAAAATGACATAATTGAACAAAGTACTCTCACGAACTCCTTGAAATAATTACATTTTGATTTAAATTACTCCTTTGCTTTTGGAAATTCTTCAACAAATTATTTCCGTAGGTCAAACTAAAAAGTATTAAAGTATGTGGAAATTGTAATTTTATTGAATCTATAGGGTTTTCTATCTTTATCCAATAATTTATAAGAATACTCCCATTACAGTTACAGTAAAATATACAATTTTAAGACAACATTTGAATTGTATGTGGTTAGGCAAACTAAAGGTCGTTTTACGTCGACAAAACACGATTACAATCTAAAGTCAAACAGAGCTGATGGATGGGCCAAACTACACTTGTTTGGCCTTTACAAACTATCACCTGTGACGTATGATCTCTGTTTGACAGTTGAATTTAAATATTTGTTAATAGCTTGGTTCGTGTTTTTTTTTTTTTTTTTTTTTTTTACGATAGGAAAATGCATTATGCACCGTCAGGGTTTGGTGTTTCCCCCGGTGTGTAGGACTCTCACCCACTAAAAACCTATCGGTCCAGGCAATGGAAGCCCTCTCGGAAACGCTGTTCGCAATACTTCAAGAGGGTGCCTTCGTACGCCAAAGATGGCATTTCAACTGCGATGCTCCACCAGGTTTAGCTGCGTCGATGCATCACAGCTGTTCCGTTCTCTTTTCTTTCAGCACCCTCCTGGAGAATGCAGAAACAGAGCTCCACGATTCGGGACTGGACAACATTCGACGAACGAGTGTGTCCGGCGAGATCGGGCCAACGGCCCCTTCGAGGTCCCTTCTGTCCGCTTCCCACCTCACGCAATGGAAGAAGGTGTGCAGTACATCGTCGTAGTCGGAGTCACCGTACTGACATTCCGGGCTCGCTGACTTCCCCATCTTGTGAAGGTAGGCCCCAAAACAACCGTGTCCGGTGAGGAACTGGGTGAGATAAAAATCTACCTCCCCGTGCCCCCGCTCAACCCACTCTCGGAGATCCCCGATGAGTCTCGCCGTCCATCTTCCCCGTTCGTCCCCCTCCCAGCGGTTTCGCCAATCCTCCATAGTGCGTTCTCGGGCTTCGGCACGGCTCAAAGCACCGTTCCCATCGAAGATCCGCTTCCGCTCGAAAGCAAGAAGATCGATGGGAATTACCCCAGCAACTACGAGGACGGCCGGCTCCGACACTGTGCGGTACGCCGAAGCGATCCGAAGAGCGCCTCTCCTCTGGACCGCTGCCATCTTTCCCCTCAGTCGTTTTTTCCGGAGGGCCTCTGCCCATGCCTCACACCCAAAAAGAAGAACGGAGTGAACCACAGACATCAGCACCCGCCGCTTGCTACCAATCGGTCCCCCGACATTCTTCATCAGTCTGCTTAGTTCGTGTTAGGTCGAACCCATTTCACCATAGACCGTATTTGGGAATTCATTTATTGTCAATCTAATAATGTCACACATTCAAGGACACAAGTTTCAAGTTTTCCAATGCCATTGCCACCGCTTCCTGTTGAGTAGTCATTTTAGGCCAGCAGATTATTTTTATATTATTTATATATCAACAGTTCTTACTGATTAATTATGTATAGTACACATAAAAAACCTTTCCCTTAAGTGTTGTCAGGTGTTACTGTTCTAATCCTTTGAAAAACATTGGGGGTAACTGTTTACAAAACTATACAAAAGTACGTCACAGAAATGTATATTTATCCTTTTAGTGATAGTTCTTAAAATATTAATCGCAAATCATCACTGCTAGGTAATTTCTGTCAATGATTGCAGCCTATAAAATCACTTTTTGAGCTGTAACAGGTATAATGATGTTTCATTCGTGTAAGAAAGAGATTGGGATATTATAGCACTCAGATAAAATAAAACTAAACGTTACAAACTGATCGCCGAAATAAATAGTCATGTAAATGTTCCGACTTGACTGTTTGACTAGAAGTACGTACATATGAACTGGGCTGATCGAAATAGCCCAAGATTTATTGGGTTGTTTTCGTTATATTCTTTTAGTTAGTTTATTCTCACTGTCAGTGAAATAATTCGTCAATCTAGTATTCGGAACTACACGTTTTTTTCTTTTACTGTCCACCTCCAACAAATATTATTTCTGTTGCTATTCCTTTTTTTCGTCTACTCACATAATTCCCGTTATCTTTATTAGTGAATTTCCTTTGGAAAGTGAACTATTAGCATGACCTGCACGGTGAAACTTAAGCCCGGGACCACCATAGAAGTTCCTAACGTGACCCCCTGAACACGTTTTGGGGGGTCGTTCAAAATTTTATATATATATATATATATATATATATGTGTATGCACTCTAGCGGTCGCATTTTTTGTCCGATTTACTTCAAATTTGGTAGGGACGTTCCTTTCTATAACCTGTTGGACAAGTTCGTTGGGCAAAACAATCGAAAACTCTAAACCCATTTTTTGGGGATTAATCTTTCAAATTTTGAGTTTTTGGGCCCAAAAAGGGTCAGAAAAGCCCCAGATGTAAAATTAATGCATGTTAAAAGATGGGAATTAAAAAGGCGAAAGTTTTAAGCCCTCTCCCGTCATTCTAGCATAAATATTTACCGAGTTATTATAGAAAACTTTTATCGGGTAAACACAGTACGTTGTCTTATGGGGGTTTTACACTAGAAAAGCCTGTTATTCCTTTGTTAGAGTACTTTAATTATCCCCAGCAACCTCACGCCTACTTTCAAGCCTGTCTGGACCTTCTCCTAACCTTATAATGCGTAAAATTGTATTCCCAGCTTTGCAAGTAAATGAAACCAGGAGTATCAGAACAGCCAAAAAAACAATGTTTCAATAAAAATTGGACAAATGTATGTTTTTACATTGATTTTGAGTTTTACAAGTTTTTATGTGGAAATTCACTTCCCTCACGTCAGCGTGCTGCGTGCGAACTCGTTTATTATTGAATTCATACATAAAATCGTATTTTTTGACGTGCGATGGTAAAAATTTATGCCGTTCTTATTTCCATTGTAAAAATGTATCCAATACCGGGTTTAGACCTTAGTATTTCTATTAAAAAGTTTAAAATTTGCAATATGCTTCTTCTAAAAAGAACGTTTTTTACTGACGCAAATAGTACCCGTTGGTTGCCTGCCGTGTCCACAGGCATTTATTTAAGATACGTCGGAACGTACTAGTATTTAAACTACGTAATGTCCTCAAAACATGTTATCTCTAATCTCATACTAGATAGTAAAAGATACGTCGGAACGTACTAGTATTTAAACTACGTAATGTCCTCAAAACATGTTATCTCTAATCTCATACTAGATAGTAAAAGATACGTCGGAACGTACTAGTATTTAAACTAAGTAATGTCCTCAAAACATGTTATCTCTAATCTCATACTAGATAGTAAAAGATACGTCGGAACGTACTAGTATTTAAACTACGTAATGTCCTCAAAACATGTTATCTCTAATCTCATACTAGATAGTAAAAGATACGTCGGAACGTACTAGTATTTAAACTAAGTAATGTCCTCAAAACATGTTATCTCTAATCTCATACTAGATAGTAAAAGATACGTCGGAACGTACTAGTATTTAAACTAAGTAATGTCCTCAAAACATGTTATCTCTAATCTCATACTAGATAGTAAAAGATACGTCGGAACGTACTAGTATTTAAACTACGTAATGTCCTCAAAACATGTTATCTCTAATCTCATACTAGATAGTAAAAGATACGTCGGAACGTACTAGTATTTAAACTACGTAATGTCCTCAAAACATGTTATCTCTAATCTCATACTAGATAGTAAAAGATACGTCGGAACGTACTAGTATTTAAACTACGTAATGTCCTCAAAACATGTTATCTCTAATCTCATACTAGATAGTAAAAGATACGTCGGAACGTACTAGTATTTAAACTAAGTAATGTCCTCAAAACATGTTATCTCTAATCTCATACTAGATAGTAAAAGATACGTCGGAACGTACTAGTATTTAAACTACGTAATGTCCTCAAAACATGTTATCTCTAATCTCATACTAGATAGTAAAAGATACGTCGGAACGTACTAGTATTTAAACTACGTAATGTCCTCAAAACATGTTATCTCTAATCTCATACTAGATAGTAAAAGATACGTCGGAACGTACTAGTATTTAAACTAAGTAATGTCCTCAAAACATGTTATCTCTAATCTCATACTAGATAGTAAAAGATACGTCGGAACGTACTAGTATTTAAACTACGTAATGTCCTCAAAACATGTTATCTCTAATCTCATACTAGATAGTAAAAGATACGTCGGAACGTACTAGTATTTAAACTACGTAATGTCCTCAAAACATGTTATCTCTAATCTCATACTAGATAGTAAAAGATACGTCGGAACGTACTAGTATTTAAACTAAGTAATGTCCTCAAAACATGTTATCTCTAATCTCATACTAGATAGTAAAAGATACGTCGGAACGTACTAGTATTTAAACTACGTAATGTCCTCAAAACATGTTATCTCTAATCTCATACTAGATAGTAAAAGATACGTCGGAACGTACTAGTATTTAAACTACGTAATGTCCTCAAAACATGTTATCTCTAATCTCATACTAGATAGTAAAAGATACGTCGGAACGTACTAGTATTTAAACTACGTAATGTCCTCAAAACATGTTATCTCTAATCTCATACTAGATAGTAAAAGATACGTCGGAACGTACTAGTATTTAAACTAAGTAATGTCCTCAAAACATGTTATCTCTAATCTCATACTAGAAAGTAAAAGATACGTCGGAACGTACTAGTATTTAAACTAAGTAATGTCCTCAAAACATGTTATCTCTAATCTCATACTAGATAGTAAAAGATACGTCGGAACGTACTAGTATTTAAACTAAGTAATGTCCTCAAAACATGTTATCTCTAATCTCATACTAGATAGTAAAAGATACGTCGGAACGTACTAGTATTTAAACTAAGTAATGTCCTCAAAACATGTTATCTCTAATCTCATACTAGATAGTAAAAGATACGTCGGAACGTACTAGTATTTAAACTACGTAATGTCCTCAAAACATGTTATCTCTAATCTCATACTAGATAGTAAAAGATACGTCGGAACGTACTAGTATTTAAACTAAGTAATGTCCTCAAAACATGTTATCTCTAATCTCATACTAGATAGTAAAAGATACGTCGGAACGTACTAGTATTTAAACTAAGTAATGTCCTCAAAACATGTTATCTCTAATCTCATACTAGATAGTAAAAGATACGTCGGAACGTACTAGTATTTAAACTAAGTAATGTCCTCAAAACATGTTATCTCTAATCTCATACTAGATAGTAAAAGATACGTCGGAACGTACTAGTATTTAAACTAAGTAATGTCCTCAAAACATGTTATCTCTAATCTCATACTAGATAGTAAAAGATACGTCGGAACGTACTAGTATTTAAACTACGTAATGTCCTCAAAACATGTTATCTCTAATCTCATACTAGATAGTAAAAGATACGTCGGAACGTACTACTATTTAAACTAAGTAATGTCCTCAAAACATGTTATCTCTAATCTCATACTAGATAGTAAAAGATACGTCGGAACGTACTAGTATTTAAACTACGTAATGTCCTCAAAACATGTTATCTCTAATCTCATACTAGATAGTAAAAGATACGTCGGAACGTACTAGTATTTAAACTACGTAATGTCCTCAAAACATGTTATCTCTAATCTCATACTAGATAGTAAAAGATACGTCGGAACGTACTAGTATTTAAACTACGTAATGTCCTCAAAACATGTTATCTCTAATCTCATACTAGATAGTAAAAGATACGTCGGAACGTACTAGTATTTAAACTACGTAATGTCCTCAAAACATGTTATCTCTAATCTCATACTAGATAGTAAAAGATACGTCGGAACGTACTAGTATTTAAACTAAGTAATGTCCTCAAAACATGTTATCTCTAATCTCATACTAGATAGTAAAAGATACGTCGGAACGTACTAGTATTTAAACTACGTAATGTCCTCAAAACATGTTATCTCTAATCTCATACTAGATAGTAAAAGATACGTCGGAACGTACTAGTATTTAAACTAAGTAATGTCCTCAAAACATGTTATCTCTAATCTCATACTAGATAGTAAAAGATACGTCGGAACGTACTAGTATTTAAACTACGTAATGTCCTCAAAACATGTTATCTCTAATCTCATACTAGATAGTAAAAGATACGTCGGAACGTACTAGTATTTAAACTAAGTAATGTCCTCAAAACATGTTATCTCTAATCTCATACTAGATAGTAAAAGATACGTCGGAACGTACTAGTATTTAAACTACGTAATGTCCTCAAAACATGTTATCTCTAATCTCATACTAGATAGTAAAAGATACGTCGGAACGTACTAGTATTTAAACTAAGTAATGTCCTCAAAACATGTTATCTCTAATCTCATACTAGATAGTAAAAGATACGTCGGAACGTACTAGTATTTAAACTAAGTAATGTCCTCAAAACATGTTATCTCTAATCTCATACTAGATAGTAAAAGATACGTCGGAACGTACTAGTATTTAAACTACGTAATGTCCTCAAAACATGTTATCTCTAATCTCATACTAGATAGTAAAAGATACGTCGGAACGTACTAGTATTTAAACTACGTAATGTCCTCAAAACATGTTATCTCTAATCTCAAACTAGATAGTAAAAGATACGTCGGAACGTACTAGTATTTAAACTACGTAATGTCCTCAAAACATGTTATCTCTAATCTCATACTAGATAGTAAAAGATACGTCGGAACGTACTAGTATTTAAACTACGTAATGTCCTCAAAACATGTTATCTCTAATCTCATACTAGATAGTAAAAGATACGTCGGAACGTACTAGTATTTAAACTACGTAATGTCCTCAAAACATGTTATCTCTAATCTCATACTAGATAGTAAAAGATACGTCGGAACGTACTAGTATTTAAACTACGTAATGTCCTCAAAACATGTTATCTCTAATCTCATACTAGATAGTAAAAGATACGTCGGAACGTACTAGTATTTAAACTACGTAATGTCCTCAAAACATGTTATCTCTAATCTCATACTAGATAGTAAAAGATACGTCGGAACGTACTAGTATTTAAACTACGTAATGTCCTCAAAACATGTTATCTCTAATCTCATACTAGATAGTAAAAGATACGTCGGAACGTACTAGTATTTAAACTAAGTAATGTCCTCAAAACATGTTATCTCTAATCTCATACTAGATAGTAAAAGATACGTCGGAACGTACTAGTATTTAAACTAAGTAATGTCCTCAAAACATGTTATCTCTAATCTCATACTAGATAGTAAAAGATACGTCGGAACGTACTAGTATTTAAACTAAGTAATGTCCTCAAAACATGTTATCTCTAATCTCATACTAGATAGTAAAAGATACGTCGGAACGTACTAGTATTTAAACTACGTAATGTCCTCAAAACATGTTATCTCTAATCTCATACTAGATAGTAAAAGATACGTCGGAACGTACTAGTATTTAAACTACGTAATGTTCTCAAAACATGTTATCTCTAATCTCATACTAGATAGTAAAAGATACGTCGGAACGTACTAGTATTTAAACTAAGTAATGTCCTCAAAACATGTTATCTCTAATCTCATACTAGATAGTAAAAGATACGTCGGAACGTACTAGTATTTAAACTACGTAATGTCCTCAAAACATGTTATCTCTAATCTCATACTAGATAGTAAAAGATACGTCGGAACGTACTAGTATTTAAACTACGTAATGTCCTCAAAACATGTTATCTCTAATCTCATACTAGATAGTAAAAGATACGTCGGAACGTACTAGTATTTAAACTAAGTAATGTCCTCAAAACATGTTATCTCTAATCTCATACTAGATAGTAAAAGATACGTCGGAACGTACTAGTATTTAAACTACGTAATGTCCTCAAAACATGTTATCTCTAATCTCATACTAGATAGTAAAAGATACGTCGGAACGTACTAGTATTTAAACTACGTAATGTCCTCAAAACATGTTATCTCTAATCTCATACTAGATAGTAAAAGATACGTCGGAACGTACTAGTATTTAAACTACGTAATGTCCTCAAAACATGTTATCTCTAATCTCATACTAGATAGTAAAAGATACGTCGGAACGTACTAGTATTTAAACTACGTAATGTCCTCAAAACATGTTATCTCTAATCTCATACTAGATAGTAAAAGATACGTCGGAACGTACTAGTATTTAAACTACGTAATGTCCTCAAAACATGTTATCTCTAATCTCATACTAGATAGTAAAAGATACGTCGGAACGTACTAGTATTTAAACTAAGTAATGTCCTCAAAACATGTTATCTCTAATCTTATACTAGATAGTAAAAGATACGTCGGAACGTACTAGTATTTAAACTACGTAATGTCCTCAAAACATGTTATCTCTAATCTCATACTAGATAGTAAAAGATACGTCGGAACGTACTAGTATTTAAACTACGTAATGTCCTCAAAACATGTTATCTCTAATCTCATACTAGATAGTAAAAGATACGTCGGAACGTACTAGTATTTAAACTACGTAATGTCCTCAAAACATGTTATCTCTAATCTCATACTAGATAGTAAAAGATACGTCGGAACGTACTAGTATTTAAACTAAGTAATGTCCTCAAAACATGTTATCTCTAATCTCATACTAGATAGTAAAAGATACGTCGGAACGTACTAGTATTTAAACTACGTAATGTCCTCAAAACATGTTATCTCTAATCTCATACTAGATAGTAAAAGATACGTCGGAACGTACTAGTATTTAAACTACGTAATGTCCTCAAAACATGTTATCTCTAATCTCATACTAGATAGTAAAAGATACGTCGGAACGTACTAGTATTTAAACTAAGTAATGTCCTCAAAACATGTTATCTCTAATCTCATACTAGATAGTAAAAGATACGTCGGAACGTACTAGTATTTAAACTAAGTAATGTCCTCAAAACATGTTATCTCTAATCTCATACTAGATAGTAAAAGATACGTCGGAACGTACTAGTATTTAAACTACGTAATGTCCTCAAAACATGTTATCTCTAATCTCATACTAGATAGTAAAAGATACGTCGGAACGTACTAGTATTTAAACTACGTAATGTCCTCAAAACATGTTATCTCTAATCTCATACTAGATAGTAAAAGATACGTCGGAACGTACTAGTATTTAAACTACGTAATGTCCTCAAAACATGTTATCTCTAATCTCATACTAGATAGTAAAAGATACGTCGGAACGTACTAGTATTTAAACTAAGTAATGTCCTCAAAACATGTTATCTCTAATCTCATACTAGATAGTAAAAGATACGTCGGAACGTACTAGTATTTAAACTACGTAATGTCCTCAAAACATGTTATCTCTAATCTCATACTAGATAGTAAAAGAATTTGTTTGTACATGATTAAAATAAAACAAAAATATAAACAAATTTAGTATGAACGTGATTTGATTTGTTTTGTTTACAAATAATGTTATTATAAACACATTAGTTTGCACAGGGTTGAGTCTTCCACAATGCTAATACTCGTATAATGACCCACCCCGTACCTTCCAATCGACATTCAACTGTATGGTTTTTGTCAGCAGGTCCGGGGAAAGGGTTTTCTGCGTGAAGTGAACAACCCTTTTTGAAAACTGTCTGCACACCAAAACAGATGATAAAAACGTGGATATTAGAAAAAAGCAGGGGTCTTGTGGTAGGGATGTATCCATGGTGGAAAATCAGGTGTTTATATTCAATCGCACACTAATGCTAGACACATACATATCTGGATCACAGCATAAGATCCAAACTAGCTTTTAAATGTGTGCGTTATTTATTAAAGCCAATATATAATTTAGAAACAAAATTAACACTATACTTAATGCGCTATGAATTTTTTTACCTCTTTACATAGTAGCATTAATCACTCCCTGTACCCGGTTATTAAGCATTCCAGCTTTCTCCAGTGTTTTAATCATTTTAATTATATATTTTCAATAGTTTAATCTGGTAATCTGAAGTTATAAAAGCGTAATTTCCCCCTCCTATAATAAATGAACTGATATGTCAAGAGTCTGCTTCTAGAAATATGGAGGTGTGACAGGATCATGAATTTAGGAGGGGATTAACCTTTCTATATTTATGATTATCGGTTTTGGCTAGAGTTTTTTTTTTAAATTTCGAACACGAAACTAGTTATTTTGTAAGAACCGTTTTAATATTAAACAGTATGTTATAAATAATATTAAGGGAAAGCTATGAACCCAGTTAACAAATTAAGGATTCTTTTTGGCTAACTAATAGTAAGAATCTTATTATATAATATTGCTTAAAAAAGCTTAGTTTTTAACCCTATATTGTTAAGTATGTTAAGTTGTACAAACGTTGTAACACATGATGATATCTTACGATAATCCTGTAAATCTTAATAGCAGATGTAACAAAGTTATTAATTTCGAAATTCCGAATAATACTCGTGTGATAGCAAGTTATGGTCACGTATTCATTGTGTTTCAAAACCAGCTCCGGAAATTTCAGTTATTGTTTCAGGGGCCAAACAAACAAAAGTGTTACATAAACATAATGTTTACCTATCCCCGTTGGTTGTCTGAGTGTCTGAATGATGTTTTCATAAATATAAATCTTACCTTATAAACCACTTAAGATATTGTCTTCAAGTCTGTTAAATAAGTGTTTAATGCTATTTTCGTATTTAGTTTACGCTTTCAACTCTTTCAGGTTTTAAATGGTGGGCAATAATTTAAAAGACACAATAACTCAAGGCATATGAAGATCGAAAATTTAACATAAAATGATGAAGTGGATGTAGCTAAAACAAAATTAATTCTAGGTCTACATGTATATTAGCAGGTTTTTATTAGGGAAAATGTAATAGCACTTCCATTGATCGTTAAATTTTAAAATTATTTATACAATCTCTTAGGACAACTTTATACAGAAATATTTGTTAAGAAAATTATAAATATATTATTTAACACCCATTTTGGAATGGTTGAGTTTATAAACGCCAACTTATTATTATTAAATCACAGCAAATTAGTATTAAGTATTAATATAACAAATTATTATTAAATATGAGGATTAAATGTTCTAAATGTAAGGACGAAATTCACCAGTAATTAAAACGCATAATGCATTAGGTAAACATTAAAGTATTCGTTTCTGGAATGTTTCCACGGGACTGTAATGACTATTGTATGTTTTTAAATTACAATTCGTCAGCAGTTCAATCCGCAGTGAACAAACTGGTATTGATTTCACTGCGAATTGAACTGCTGACGAAAGGCAATTTAAAACAATATAGAAAATAAAGTAATATAAATCAATTATGTTATCGAATATTTTATACAATTTTTTGTTACAACTGAAACATCTTCCGAAAGTTTCCGTATAGCGTTTAAAAACATTAATTGGACCTTTATTTAATCTAATAGTGTTATTTAAGATAATTTTTTAACATTTTCTTAGTCATAAAAGATAAAAAAAGATAAAAACTATGCATCAGTTTAGGATCATCATGAATTGCTATATATGTTACCCGAATCATTGAACATTTGATTACATTGAACTCAAGCTATTTCATATTCGAACACGTCATTCAATTTGTCGAATTCCACTAATTTGCTTATAGTAAGAAGGATTAATTTTTTCTCAAATGGTTTAAACTAACAAATTAAATATATTAGTATTCAAAAAGTATTTTTCTCAAAACATATAGATGAACATAAGTTTCTTTGCATAAAGGTAAAGTAAATAAGCAAAAGCATCAGTGTTATCCAGTAAGTATATTACAACCTGAAGATATAATATTTAAGGTCAAAATTAAAATTGTAATCTACAAAACGTATTAATATGCCTAAAATACATAAAACACACTAAGAAAAAAAATATTAGATGTATATGGAATAATGGTAGAGGCGATGAAAAAAGGGTTTACGTTGCTGAACCTTTATCACAAGAAGACAATCAAGTTCGACAGAAGGGATGACGGGGATGATTGCAGGATTACATAGACTAAGTTGAGCATTCAATATATCCTTGCCACGTCCTAGTACTGGGGATGAATCTGCCTCTACCTGCTGCAATTATTTCCATAACTCTCCAAAAGTCTCTGATGTAATTTTGCTGATTCAATACTTGCATTAATTGTATAAAATAAAAGCGAATAAAATTCACTGTGGTTTTTGTATGGATCAATCAAGTTAGGGATAATTTATTGGTATCTGTTAGAAGTATTATATTTTTTTGTAATTTTCCCTGTTTGTTTGAAAGCAAAAGTAATAGAGATTTTTGTTTTGTTTTACACTAATAGTAGCGAATTGGGTTCTAATGTTGTACTTTTAGTTCAAATAAAGGTGTCTTATATTACTTATTTATTTAATATGAATCTTTTGTAACCATAATGTGTTTTCCTGGGCAACCCTGGTCTGTCATGATCAAATTTATTGTTTTACCTAAAATAGTTAATTTTTATTTAAATAAATTTAGCAATTTGTAATGCACTTTTGTTACTTAACTATACTACAAATATTTTGGTTTAGTACACTTTCACAAAAACACTGTCTCTCCTGTGACAAACTTACCTCTTGTGGCAATGCTATTCGTACCAGTCGAAAGGAAGCTACAGATTCCAATAAACGTCCGACGTTAAGTAACATTTATCCCGATTCTCCTCACTCAATAGTCAATCCCTACACTTCTGAAAACAAGTAGTTGCGTCACTCTCTGGCGAGTTTAATGACTAATTCTTCGATAAATCAGAATAAATCTCAGGTTCTTAAGGAATTGTTATTATTCCAAGCAAATGTTTAAAGCACATTACTTGAAATTATACGATGGGTTTTCATACTAAAATTATGGTAGTGTATAGAGATCAGAGTCATCTTGACAGTATATGTATTTTGTTTTCTGTAAAGTGAATAATTGACTTCCTTATTCTGGCCGATCACAACTCTATGCATAAAAAGTCCCATATTTCACTAAAAATATATAAAAACACAAAAATTGTTCGGTGAAAGGCATAAATGAATTACAGTTGATGTGGAATTGTCTTTATTGATTTTTTTATTCGGCTTGAAACAATTTCGTTTTATTTTTGTCTGCCGATGTGTAGGAAAAATACAAATGTACCCAATGTCTAAGAAGGGAACTGACTAATTGAAATGCACTTGTCTTATCTTCGCTTGAGGAGTTTAATTGAGGCGAAACGGTGCTTTAAAGTTTTAAATTGGATCTATCAATAGGTTTAACTTGTGCATAACAGAATTATTTTTCTGTAACGCTTTTTTAGGTTATTTTTAAGCTTCAAAAAGAATTATAAAATAAATATTCGCACAGGAAATAATTGAGATTGGGTAGTCACGATCTAAATATACACATGAACGTAACACACGTTAGTAAAACACGTGGCACGCGTTAAGAACAAAACGTAATACACCTAAAATGGCTTATTTATAAAATCGAGCAATTAATTAGACAATTTAAATAATATTATGTTCCCGTCCTAATAAACTTTTAAGTAATATTATTTGCAATTTGTATAGTTTTTTCTAAATGGTTTATATTCATATCTTAATTTTGTAAGAAAATGGACATAATATGTAATTAGCATTATCTATTAGTTGCATAGTACAAATAACTAGTTTCTTTATAGTAGTTTCATAGGTAAAATTTCATAAAGTAATTTAAAATACAGATTTTAACATAAATACAATATTGTATGAAACATACAATACAATACATTTATTTGCATGCGTTACATAGTAATTTAATCTAGCAATTGGTGTTACACATGTTTATAGTTTGAACGCATTCAGTAATTTCGAAAAAAGTATATTTTTATTTCCCTTTTTAAATTCCTGTTTTGGTTCGTTTGAAATACAGTAATGACTGCAAACCCTTCTTGTAGAGCTGAAACTATTTTTTTGTAAATACACAAATGACAGTCCGATTTAGGGTTGCAAGCGCAGTTGCGTCAAATCCCCTCTCAAATGGGGTTAGCCAACAACCCTCAGAAAGGGAGGGATGGACATTGTACGCTGCACACGTATGAATTAATTACTGTCTGTGATATCATCATTAATAATCTACGAGCAAACGCTACGCTGAGCAAGAGTGATACGTGTTGCATTTTAATATAACACAGTGGAAACATGTGTTTTGTTCGTTCTTTGAGTACGGTGAAATTTAATGAAAAATAGACTACAAAATGTCTTAAAAAATTAAAAATAATGCTACATTTATGGTACCAAACACATAGTTTTATTCTCTGGAAAATAATCAAAACACAAAAAGTGCAACGTTTGTAATTGATGCTATTAAAATAGTATATCGGTTCAAGACCAATTTGGACACTAATAATATACATGGTGTAACAAAAATGCGTAGCGTGCTATGCAGATCCGGATTCTACATACAAAATACAAGTCGAAAATGTAAAGTGACATTTTTTCGATTTTCGCTTAGTTTAGCCGTAATCCGCCATTTTGTATTTTTTAGAAAATAAGTAATAGTTCAAAAACCCTTGGAGATGTTTGAACGAAACATGGTATAAACTTTAATTTTTATTTTACGAAAATGTTCCAAAAATATTTTTTTCAAAATTATCAAACTTCAAAATGGCGGTCATTTATAGATTTCAAAGTCAAATTCCATGCAAACTATTAACTAAAACAAAATATTACAAGACATACAATTTAAAGCTCTTTTTAATCCAAATCCAATGACACTTGATTGTAAAAGTCGATTAATAGATAAACAAGTTATGGCAATTTTGTATAACAAATTTAAAAATGGTGGCAGTTATTGAAATATTTCAAAGTCAAATGCCATGAAAACTAGCAGCTAAAAGTTTTACAAGGCATCAAATGTAATGCTCTTTTTAATCCAAATCCAATGACACTTTGATTGTAAAAATAGATTAATAAATAAAAAGTTTTTGTAATTATTTTAATAAATTTCAAAATAGCGGTCATTAAAAAATGTCTAAGTCAAATTCCCCTGTGCATTTGACCATCTAATTACATGTGCTTTAAATTTGATGTTTTGTAAAATGTTGTTTGATTTGCTAGTTTTCATGGAATTTGACTTTGAAATTGTTTGAATGGCTTCCATTTTAAAATTTATTATTAGAAATTACCATAACTTACTTATTTATTAATCGTATTTAAAATCAAAGTGTCATTGGATTTAGATTAAAAAGAGCTTTAAATTTGATATCTTGTAAAATTTTGTTTTCGCTGCTTGTTTTCATGGAATTTGATTTTGAAATATTTAAATGGCCACAATTTTGAAATTTGTTAAGTTTGACAAAAGATGTTTTTGGAAAAATGTTAATAAGATAACACTTGAAGGTTATGGCAAGTTTTGTACAAATATCTCTAAGTACTTTTAATAATTATTAAATATTTTCTAAAAAATACAAAATGCCGGATTACGGCCAAACTAAGAGAAAATAAAAAAATATTACTTTACATTTTCGACTTGTTTTTGTATGTAGAATCCGTTTCTGCATAGCACGCCAGGAATTTTTGTGACACCCAGTATACAACATTGACTAGTTGATGATATTTATAATTAGTTGTGGACCATTTTTAAAACATATTTAGATAGTTAAACTACTGATCATCATGCGTTTTGCTTACTCTAGTTCTCTCAAACGAGGTTAAATCTGCAAGTACTTAAATCGTTCATCTCAAATAGTTTCAAACAAAAGAATACGTAATAAATTGTCTGTCCACAATAAATAAGAGAAAACTGATACCTTATTTGGCTTAGTAATGATTTTGTGACCAATCGAAATTGATTACCAATTTTAGTGTAACTATACTGTATGTAATTGCAGTAGAAGTGTAAATAGTAATAGTGCATTGAGAAGAAAGGATCCACTTTAGTCATATCTTTTGGTCGAACATTATCACAAAGTAAAAATCTATTTACAATTAATTGTATCCAATTGTATTCAGTCGTATGGCGTCAAACGCTCTTAAAATTAATGAAATTTGAGTATACAAAATAAATTTGTACTGCTTGCAAAAACCTGGTGAAAATTTAGTAGCTAGTAAAAGCTCAAAAGTAATGGATATCACTGTTCGAGTCCGCTATCAGGAAGGAAGGGGCAGAGGGTGGTCTTAAACACCGTACTTTCCGTCGAGGATTATCTCTGAAACACTCCTTTGGCCACATCATGTATATGAGCACCGTTGCTGCAGCTCTGAGGTTGTTTTGGTGTCAGGATCATAAACAATAGTATTAGGAGTATGTGGACGAGTCTTCGTTAGTAGTAAGCATATTAATGCCGCATTTATGGAATATATGCTATATACTAGTAATTATCGTATTATTTTAAAGATTCAAAAATATTAACTGTATTCGGCCTGTATATATTTGATTTAGCAAAATTTTTCTTAAAAAATAAAAGCCAATTTACTGAATCTGAACATGTAAACAAATATGATACAAGACAAAATTCTTTAATATTACATCATATTCATAGAACAACTTTGTACGAAAGATCAATTATATATACATCTGGAAAATTGATTAATCACATAAAAAAATACAACTTAGCAATCGAATCAAGAAAAGATTTAAATAAATTTAAAAAAATTTTGCTTGAAAACCCCGTCTATTACGTTGATGATGATTTCCACCAACTATAAACAAAAGAACCTCATACGAATAACCAAGTGCCAGCATGATTGCGAACATTTTACATTTTGTTCTCCACTTTTATACCAACACGTTTACCTTTTATATTGTACACATTGTAAAATGTTTATACAATAAAGAACTGTATCTGTATCTGTAAACTTATTTATATAAAAGGCAGTTAATTATGTTAATTTAACAGCTTATGAAATCCCAAACTTTTTGACGTACATTTAATTTACTCAGTTCCCTTCTTAGACATTTGGTATATTTGTATTCTTTTTACAGATCGGCAGACATAAATAATACGAAATTGTTTTAAGCCGGATAAAAAAATCTATAAAGACAATTCCACATAAACTGTAATTCATTTAGACCTTTCACCGATAAAATTTGTGTGTTTGTTTAATATTTGTTGTGGTGAAAATATGGGATCTTCTTAGCATAGTGCTATGAACAGTCGGAATAAGGAATGCAATTATTCATCGCACAGGAAACATAAGACATATATTGTCAAGATGACCTCTTCCGATCTCGTGTGTTTTGTTATATTAATGATGAGACACTTCCCCTCCAGCGTCCATTTCTCTAAATACATGGCTTCGTCTCACTTTAGGTGTAATAATATTTGAGCGTTCTGTCGAAAACGCGAAAAATAGTAATACTATTGAAGCACGTTGGAAAAAGTATATAAAAGAAATACTGCAATCATGGTATATAGGTTGTTTCTGTTAATTAATATCTGTATTCAATCGCGAGCCAGGAAAATGATGTTTTTTATAATATAGTATAATCATCAATGATTGAATTTTAAACCCTTTATAAGCCATTTAATTTGTATATTATTATTTTAATACATAGTAATAACTCTTATAAGAAACCCTCAATAAAGGTAGGCAATGGGGCTGTTTGAACCCTTCGTCAGGTTTTGTCCACCAAATTATTCAAAAAAGTTTAATTTCTGTGGATTATCTTCTTTCGGGAATTTAAAACTTCTTTAAAATATGTTCAATATTTTATTTTGTTAATAAAACCATTTTTTAGAATATAAAGGGAAAAAATAAATGTTTGTAAAGCTAAGAAAAAATGAGAAGTATGAGTCGTGATAAAGTTAAAATAAGGCATATATTAGGCCTTCATGACCTATCGCAGTATAACATGTAATCGCTGTGTTATCTCAAAAGCAGTAAGGTTTCCCGAGACCCTCCGGTAAGATTTAGTAGGGTTAGGTCTGAAAGTTGGACTCGGCTACCGTAATATTTCAATAAGTACTTCATCCGGACCAGTGCTTACATACGTTTCAGCATAGACGTTCCTAGGATTTTATAACAATAGCAGATATATGCAATAGTTACCCGGTTAAACATTACACTGATTGACAAGTTAAACGTATTCTAAAAGTTACAAAAATTAGCCATAATCTGCACCCATAATCCTTTTATTTTGACACTGAAGATAACAGAGATTTTGGTGACAGAGATAATGCGTTAAAAAAAAGATTTAGTACGTTTTATTACCGATTAGTACGCTGTGTCTTCATAATGTTTCGTAATAGGTCTTCAATATTGAACTTTGTATTCATATAATGTTTGGCCTAATAAAAATAAGGAAAATAAAAGTCATGTTCGTTCTATTGAGCTTGCAATAATTTCTAGCCAAGATTACATTTATTTTACATGCATGTTACATATGTAAATATTAATTACCACTCGAGATTGGTGTAGTAAAATAGCTTATATATCTGCTAATACCGCTGTATAGGTTATACCTTTATCATAATTCATGTACCTACATTTTAATAACTCGTACTTTTTGAAGCTAGCAGACAAAACCAATGCGACATAGGGAGGCCACATCTTCAAATTATTTTTTTGATAAATTGAGTTAAATACAACGCAAAAACAGATTTGTTAACTTTTTGCACTAAATTTGTCTATATAGTTATATTTAAAAAGAGAATACATGTCAACTTACAGTATGTTATTGTTGGTTGTTGCTAGTTAGTGGAGGAGAAAAAGCTTGTGTCTCATAATTGGTAAAACTCCTCAATTTTGATACCATTCTTAGAATAATTCTAAACACTCAAAATTGTATCCAGTAGCTTTTTATTAATGACAATATTTTCATTGTTGATTATTAATTTGTGTTTTCAATAATTAATATTGACCTTGAAAATATCATGATTAGGATTTGGACTATTCTGTATTAAAAATAAAGTCATGTTGTATAAAAAAGCAATGTTAAAATTACTGTGATCGAAAAATTCAGTTTATAAGGTTAATATTTATTTCTTGAAAAAGGAATAAAGGTTTAGAAGTTAAAACTAGTTGAAACACTACCACCAGTTAAGAGAGAGTAAGTAAAAGATTGAAAAACAATTGCTATCAAACACGTAAGTGAATTTCTGTTTGATCCAAATAAACGATAGTAATTTCCCTAGAATTAGCTATTGGAATACTTGTTTCTTGTTACAAAGGTAGTTTGTTAGTGTTGGGAACAGGAAATGTTAAGTGGACATGTTATAAAGTGGTTGGAATTCCGCCCTCCGCCATGCATTGGTAAACTTTTAACACAATTACTCCGGAGAACCCCGCATTGTTTAACAAGTCAGGACACTTGATTACATTCTATAACCCACTGGGTGTGTGCACAAATAAGTGGGTAATTGCTATTTCTAATTTTGTTTTGAAACAAATGTGATTTGACGTCATATTGACAAAAAACGTTTATAATTGCTAATGATTTTCCTGTTATGACGCTAAATAGTCTAGTTTGTTAACTTAAATTCAATGTTTTTTTTAGCGAATTTCCCCTATAGGGAAGAAGCTATTACCGTAGGTCTCATGGTAAGACTTAAGCCCGAGACCATGATAACTTTTCATTTTGAGGTCCCCAGATGCCAAAAACACCATTCGTTAAAAGTTTTATATATGTATATATATATATATATATATATATATATATATATATATATATATATACATATATATATATATATATATAAGTGCCCGTAAGCACGATAACTCTCGTAAAAAAGGTCCGATCTTAATGAAATTTGGTACAAATGTGTAAAGCACCATTTATTTGAACGAGTTCGAAAACCAGATGAATCGCACCATCCAAAGAGGGTTTTTTGGGGGGTTTTGTACCCCAAAAATGTGTTTTTTGGGGTTTCCACATGTAGTTTTTATTAAAATGAAATTTTATTTTTTACCATTTAATTCAGCTTAAAAAACAAATAATTTGGTATTTTTATCATTGCTCTACGTCAATTGGTTCCTGAGATATTGAAAGTGCTAAACACAGTACGTTGTCTAATGTTATTCTTATGGAGAAAAAGAAAAATTGTATATCTCGCTTATTTATGAATATAAACTGACAAAATTTGGTACATGGCTTTATCTGGTTGGGATTTATCGTTGTTTGCACAAAATGCAAAATTTTCAAGTATGGTTCCCGTAGCAGCAAACCTAGGTAATCGGTCCCCATGTTATTCTTATGGAGAATAATTAAAATGTTATATATCGCTTACTTATAAATGTATATGAATGAAACTTGGTATGTGACTTTACTTTGATGAGTTCTAATGATATTTGCATAAAAACCCATTATTTTGTGTTCTTTGTTACAGCAAACCTGCGTACTCATACCCAATGTAATTCTTATGGAGAATAATTAATATTTTAAATATCGAATGTTTGTGAATATATTTCCTATGAATCTTGTTAAGTGGCTTTATGTGCCATGTTATAATTCATTGGAAATTCGCTGAGTTTGCAGGTTTGCTGCGACGGGGGTATTTTAATTATGTGTGTGGATTTTTTAATCAGGTCCTTTCACGGTTAAAGGATAGGAGTAGAAATAAAGATATATATTTTAAAAGTTGTATTTATTTATTTAACATGCACAGAAAAACACCATTGTAAAAATGAAAAAAAAAAATACTATTTGCTATTTTAGAATAATATACAATATAATTAACATTGGCAGTATAAACAAATCAATTGTAACAATATCATAAACTACAATAAATTATAATAAGCGATACTATGTAAACCTTAACCTTATACTTACTAAACATGCAATTAAGCCAACATACTGTAACAATAGAACATGCAATAATGGCGACTACTAGCGACAACAGTCAGAAAGCAGTGAAGTGCACATATTACTCGTAAATAGAAACATCACTATTATAAATGCTAAAGTTGATAAATAATTACAAGAATAATGTGATACTGTGATACGGATAACGTGATAACCAGGCTACAGCGACATTATTAAAATTGGATTGTCAAGAAAATTCATGCATTTAATTAAGCCTAATTTAGACTAAATCAGAAGTTTTTTTTCTTGAACGTGTTCATGTTCTCTCTAAAGAACTCCAGCTCAGCAAAGATGACATTCCCAGTCCCCATCAGTATTTGAATTGGGCTGTGAAAAAGGTAATTCGTTCAGTACTGGTGACTGGAGGACAACCGAGGAAGACGTGCATGCGGAGTACTACGAACCTATGAATATCAATCGTGCTGACAATTTCATTACAATCGATTATTATTTGTTATGTAGAAACTAAAAACTAATCAAGGTAGATGAAATACAAATTAACTAAATTTGCGAAGATATATGTAAAAAAATACGTTTATTATACCTGGGGTGTAAATTAAATGTTTAATAGGGGAAAACTGAATACAGATAACTTTAATATGCAAGGTTAAATAAAATAAAAACACTATACAAATAACAGAATGACAAAAATCCCAATAGTAAGAAAAAATTACAGAGACGAAAAGAGAGAATCGGGTAATGTGAGACGGAAATAGCGCGTGTCTGTGACGTCATTAATCAGCGCAGCGCTGTCACGTAACCAGAAGTAGACCTCTTTGTGGTGGGAAACTGTACACCTCATTAAATATCATAAATATAAATTATCATATGACAATTATGAAATTTATAAAGAATTTGTAATAATATCAACTGTATTTTTAACCGAATTCAAATCTAAAAATACATATGACAAATTTTTAAATGTGAAACATGTTGTTGATCTGAGTTAAAACACAAAAACAAAGAAATTCTGCTTATAAAGTGTGGTACTACCCCTGCTAGAAATTACACTCTGCCATCAACGACAGGTAGATGCTCTTAAGATGCTGGATGCTAGAGTCATAAAAGAAACTCACAACATAACCAAGAAGCGAACGTTAACGCAAATATAAAGGCATAGGAGTGAACATATTATCACAATCTAAATCATTCCCTAAGGCTTAAAGTCGTTCCCTAAACTGTATCGTATAGCTTCAAAAAAATAACGATCAAGAAGTAAAAAGTGCTGTTGGTTTATGTCCCCACAAAGGTAGCTTACTTTCAGGTAAACGATGCGCAGAATAACTAGACACCACAGAAGCAAAACGATGAGAACGTTAAGACCCTTCTAAGCTGTATTCTCTCCGCATTCCCAGCGGCTAAGCTAGACACCCATTGTGCGTAGCATTTGAAGTTTCCTCTGAGCCCTTCTTTTTTTATTTGGCAATTGAAGCATTCCTCAGCTATTTCTTTATTTGGTTATTTGTCTTCCAGCAGCTTAGCCATTGATTAGCAACTGAACAGCTTAGCTACTTAGATTCTGTGTCTACTTTATAGGTAAAAGTAGGATTGGTTTTACAAGATGGTTCAAATTAGTGTACAGATATGTCATTATGTTCTCAACAATTAGCACATTATCTAAACAAAATAACACGCGCTTTTAAAATTCGTGAACTCATCACACTTCGGTCGGTAGACATAGGGAATTCAGGATAAATAAAACTAATTGTGCAAGAAATCAGCCTACAAAATATACTTCACTTTTTTGAAAACTTTTATATATTTTACATTTATACGTATTTTTAAATAAACAACGTTTTGTCAATAACTGAATCTTTAGAAATTGAAAATAAAACATGTCTTTAACTGTGACTTTGTTTGGATATACATAAGCCTTTTCAAATGTTACCAACCACATAAAGCAGTAAATAATTGATACAAGTGAAAATAAATATTTATTTATTTATTACCGGTACATTGAATTACAACACTGTGGATTGGATTAACTTTAATCTGGATGGCTGTTCAAGAGTATGTGTGATCGCTTATTTTCGGGGCATCATTTTTAGAACACCACATGGCGTTTTGAAATTGATTATGACCCCTGGCGTCTCCTCGATGTTTATTAGGACCAGATATTTTAGTTGGCAGTATAAATAGCCTCTTAACACATCACCCAATGCGCTTCTAATGAAAAAGACAACAATGAAAAACTAATTGTACAATTTTATAGTTTATTGAATCTTAATTTCAATTGTAACTCTAGTTTTAACGTTTTACAAGAACTAGATGGTCTTGGGATGATATAATTTATTTGAAATAAATTACCCCTCTATTAATACATTTGTCTATCAACATTTGTAAAGTTTGTTTACATAGTTTTATTGCCCAAATTTTATAATGTATAACTGAATGCTCAATATATTTACTAATTACAATGCACAACACATTTCTATCTCTAATCTTAACAAACTAAATAACCTAAGCGTAAAAGTATAAACAATGTAACGTCTTTCAATCATTAAGAACAATTAAAAATTAGGTATATATAAGAGGTTACGTGATATAATGTATTTACAGGTGGATTTCAGCTTCTTGTTCTGAATTACGAATGTTTGCACACAAAAAGATTTCAATATTCATATAATTGTAAAAATAGTGTAGGTAGGTCACTGTTAATGGCTATTAAGAACATATAGAAGAATAACAATGCATCCTTATTCCATTACTTATTATACTAACTCGGGCTAGCTTGTACATCCCTGAATATTTTACCGGGGATGTAGTACAGTTTGATTTGGAGGGATGATAAACGTTATGATGAAGCAAACTAATGCAACTCTCAATCCTGTTTATCAATATCAATGCTCTTCGGAGAGGAAACTCCCGAACCAATAAAGCTCTTATTATGGCTACGTTAGTCTGGCCTCCTTTCAATGATCGCCCTTTGAAGGCAAAGCAGTGTGGGGTTTATGGATATTGCTCATTTTCAGGTCAAATAAAATATCCTTCAGTTTCTGAAGGAAACTATAAACTATAAAGCTAATTCATAAACTTCAATTAGCTTTATGTGCGCCACAACATTTTATATTTAAGTAAATTACTTTAGGTCAAATCTCTAACCCCCTTACCAGGCTAAAATTGTGTCAGATCACACTCTCCCTGTAAATGCTATTGCGGTAGTCTCAGTTATTCATAAGATAATTACAAAAATTATTTTTTTTATCTTTTAGAATTACTGGAGTTATAAAAGTTTACCGTTTGATGTAAGGCTTATACTTGTTGGCCCTTAATACAAATAAATAACCTTAATAAATAATTAAAAAAACAGGTTTTATAAAATGGTAAAATTTTGTTATCATGCATGGCTACCTAAAAAATCTTAATTAAAATTTGTTGTAATAAAGTATAGGCCTATTACCATGATACAATGAAATACTTTATGACACTAAATATATTAATATCTATTAAACCAAAACTAAATTTGGAGCAAATATATACTAAAACAGATTATTTATTTAGTTAATGGAGACATCAACACACTGCACAGCTTGGGGTTAAATCTTAAATTCTTAATTTCTTAGTTTAAATTACATACACTTAAGAGTATTGAAGTGAATATGAACTTATAAATGTGTATTATGCATTGTAGAACTTTTTTACTTTATGTGCAACAAACCACATATCACAGTGGAAAACGTAGAAAGGAAACTACAGTTTCCAATAAAAGTCACCACTAGATAACATTTATCTTGATTCCGCCTCTCGATAAAACCCTCTCAATCCCAACACTTGTGAAAAATCCGAGGAAATATAGTTTCATATTGTAAGAAATACTATATAATGTCTGTATAGCTGTGTGCGTGACATAAGTGGACATGTAAAATAAGGGTGTTAAATAATTGAATAAACAGCACTAAAAAAGGCACATATAATAATAACACATACAAAAACTGTAAACAAATGTTTATTTTATTTTGTCACCTTTTCCAACCATAAACTGATGATTGGGTGTTTAATTCATAATTATGCCCCTCAACCAAATTTCCTTAAAGATTACCATTAAGTAACCTTGTTCGGTACATTTTAAACCAGATAACAATCTCTAAAAAAAACAATAACTAATTGTAATTTCACTTGAAAATGGGCACTCATACGTACTTAATATTGAAACAACTTTATCACAGAAACGAGATTTTGGAAATCTGAGAAACAAAACGTAATCCATTAGTTTTAATCTCCAGGCCAATTGGATGCTGATATATTCAAACTTGATAACACAGGTAAGGACTTCCTGAATAAAGTAATATTTTGTATTTCATAATTTAAAAAAATATAAGTATTAAATAGTGTCTTTATTATTTTATTTTCGTTTCCAGGTAAGTTCAGTGAAAATTTACCACTTCTATTTTTGTAAGTATTTTTTATTTGTTAATTAATTTAAATCGTGAAATTACTTGCATCCTGTTCTATAAATTATATAACGTATGGCAATTTTTCATATTTTATTAAGTTATGAAATAAATGTACTTTGTACATTTAAATCTGAGTGTTTATTAAAACACCAGAAATAAAGTTAATAGTGCACTGCTGCACATTTTAAAGACGGTAAATAGTTAAAAATAGTTTGAGTTATTATCGGTGTCACATCGTGTTGTGTTTCATGACTATAAATAATTCACATATACTCCAGGAATTCTACGATTCCTTAATATGTCCTATGAGTATACATACTCGTGAGTATTTGATGTTTTTCAAAGTACCTCCATGGTTATAAAGTCCATTAAACATACCGGTACGTATCAAGAAATGGGTTTAGTTTTTAATTATATAACATTAAGTTAGTGGGAGATCTCATATTTTCCACAAAACTGTGCAAAATTCACTATTATAATTGCAGAACGACTTGCTTGAAGTAACGTGGCAAGACTAGCAGTTTTTCGTATCCGAATTTTCTGTTCATGCCACAAAAGAGAAGTATACCTTGTTTATTCCCTGTTATCTCTATATAGAAAAAATGTCCCTTTGTTTATTTTTACCCTTTTACATTCCTGTACTCCTTACCGATTGCGATAATTACGCAAATTATTACGTCGAAATTCTGGATAACCAATTTTTTGAAGTCCTAAGCCCTGAAACTTCGCCCTATTAGGCTTTGCAATTATCAGTGTTAATCTTATGGAGTTAAGGATTTCGTTCACCAAAATATGGGTAAATAATCATGCAGTGTAATCTTTTTACCAACGGTAAATCAACGAGAGTAAAAAAAAATCACTCGAACAAAGTCGCGGGTACCAGCTAGTTTTTTTTAGAAAAATTCACAAATATAAATATTTTCCCCTAGGAAATAAGTATTAGAATAAAAGCCACATCTTTGTAAACTGCATGAAAACTAAAGCATTTAGAAATAAATTATTGGGCACTACCCACCTCCAGGAGTTTTGGCGTTAAGTCAGAAGTCAAAACGTCATTAAGCAAAAACGTGAATTAAGCCAAAACTCCTGGAGGTGGGTAGTGCCCAATAATTTATTTCTAAATACATCGACCCCACCAAAAACATGTCTTTTAAAGAAAAAACTAAAGCAGTAGTTGTTTCGTAAGTTATATAGATTAGGAATATGGTAACTATTAAGAAGGAAATATCTTTTTCACTTATTAGGAGTGGGTATGAACAATTACTCATTTGAATATTAAAATCTAATATTATATAAATCTATATCGTGAGTGTTAGACTATTTAAAAGAAAAAAATTTTTAATAAATGTAATATGATAAGGAATTATAGTTTTATGACCTGATTATTTATGCTATTCACTAGTATTTCTAGTTGTTCAAAACATAAAGTTTTTGTAAACCTAAACAATAACTACTATTTAGGTAGCTTATCGAGTCCTAAGTGAAAAACCTGACATTTGTGATGTCATTTGATCGAAAGTTTTAAATGGCGTTTTATTGTTCTCTCTGTAATTTACAATATGAATAAGAACCGTTGTTATCATCCTGGATGGCGAGATTAGGTGTTATCCTGAAGGATTACCTGGAGAGCTCCTCCTGACAGGCAGGACGTGACATGTCCTGCCCTACTACCTGGCTGTGACGTCACGGATCACGTGATATGGTTTTTTAGAAAAGGAATTGCAATGAAAATTAAATATATGCACATAAAAATTTATTTAACAAGCAAGGCAGCATACCATTGGACAAAAGAAAGAACAACATTTATAATACTATAGCAAATTATAGAATAATATAAAGTAAAACTAACATTGGCAGTATAAACAAATCAATTGTAACAATATCATAAACTAAAATACATTATAATAAGCGATACTATGTGAACATTATCTTGACTAATCATGCAATTGGGTCAACATACTGTAACAGTAGAACATGCAATAGTAAATACTAGCGAGATCAACACAACTGTCAGAAAGCAGTGAAGTGCAAGTATTATTCATATAAATTATACTAAAGTTGATAAATATTTACAAGAATAATGTGATATGCAACCACATACATATATGCATATTAAATTTGCAAGTCAGTAGAACCAATTGACAAATATTAAGGTTTATTTGGGTTTACCTAAAAGTCTCTTATGGGCAAATTATTATATCCACAACAGTTAACATAATTTGTTTAAGATTTGTATTGGTCTTTAGATAGTAAACAAAGTTCAACGATTTTAGAAGATTTGTAGTTAAGGTAGTTTACATAGAATTCCTTAAATATTCTAAATAGTATAGTTTACTAAATTAATTTACTTATTTACAATTTCCTGACTTGTATTTTGAAATTCTAAGGCAAATTAATTTAGGGGCCTGACATTACTAACCTTAAAAATATACTTGATCATACAATGATTACTAGACCATAGTTATAAAGCAATACATTTCAATGGATAAACAACATATAACACATACAACAACATACAACATATAAACTCTACAAGAGAATAAATTCCCCCTTCCCATATGGCTGAAAATACTGTATCAAACGTTACCAAAATTATTCAAACTGTTAAACATGGTAAACAGTATTGGTTTAGGCAATTAAAATCACCAGAAAATAGCAGTGTAAAATGTAAATACATTTTACGCATCCTAATAAAGGAGTGACTTACTTTCGGTTTAACCAACTGTCAGTCGTTTTAACTTGGCAAACCACGGTTAGAGTGTAAAAGTCAAACAAACTGATGGATGAGCCAAACAACAACAACACCTCGTATTTGCTAACCTTTGTTCCTGATTGAATTTCTAGTACTACATCAACTCTAAAGTCGAATAGAACATTAAAAATTAAAAGATAATATAAATTTTATACATTATTCCATGTTGCTATAACTGTTACTAACATTTATTTAAATACGAAATTACCCCGTCACAGCAAACCTTTGTAATTAGTGAATTAACCATGGAAATTGAAAAAAGGAGAAATTAAATCTCTTACTTAAAAAAGAACTTCATTTTCCATTAGTACGAATAGAATTTTCCAACTGATAAGAAAATTTATAATTTAAAAAGTTGTTTATAGACAGCATTTTTCCTTAATAAAAGGTTTGTTAACCAAATATTGACCATAAAACCCAGATAAAGACATTTAAAAATATAGTTAACAAAGAATGTCCATAAATACGTAAGATATTACATGCTATTTTTTCTCCAAAGGAACAACATTAGACGAAGCGTGAATAAAATCAAAACTACACAGGTTTGCTGCATTGAGGTACAAAAATGAATTATTTTCATACGTATTTTCTCGTATAACAATTTACCGTAAATGAAAGCAGTATACTAAAGTAATTTTACTAACATTATAAATGTGAAAGTTTTGATGTATTTGTGGATGGATGGATGTTTAGACTTCTAACACGTACTGGACCGATTAAGTTATAATTTTGCATGAACATAGATTACATACCACGTTAACACGTTATACCACGTTAACATATGGCATACGCTTACATACCTGAACATAGCTGTTTCCAACCTTAGGCCTCCACCCTACGAGCACTGTAAGTTACAATGCAAATCTTATGGGAGGATGTCCTTTATAAAACTACAAATTAAGGTTCACAGTTCACGGTTACTGCAAAATAAGTCATCTGGTAAAATGAAAACAAAGATTTTATAGTGCTGGTCTAACTAGGTTGATATCTTAACCTCGTTGAGCTGGTAGGATTAATATTGAAGTTTGGCAAGTGAGGCTACGGATAACAGCTAGAATGAAATAAAGTAATATTTCTTTCAATTATATTTTTAAATAAGCAAGTATATGTTTAGCATATCTCGGCAACCTATCGAGGCGGATTTATAGTTCAAAGCCCTTCTTTTTCAAGGTGAAAATTAAAATGTATTATTTGTTTATTCAGGTAAAATAAATAATAAGTAACAAAAATAAAGACAAACACAATTTGAGATATAAAACCCTTTAAAACTTTTAGAACTAGTTACGGCTAGTTTTCAAATGAATGAAAATACGAGTAGATGCTGCTTTACATACCAAACTCATAAGATCAAAAGGTTTTCCGAAACAATTCAAGTTTATTCGAACACACACATATATTTTACATAAAAAATTGGGGTCTCGAAACAAATAGTTATGATGGTGGCTTATTGATAGGGCTTAGTGATACTCATGATACACACCAATAATAGCTTGAAAAATTAAGTAAAATATAAACCATTCTTAAGAAATAGATGTTGAATTTATTTTCTACTTTGAAACTATTTCGCTGTGGTGTATTCAGTATTTGGACTCTAGCGTTGAAATTACATCAGTTTATGTTGATGTTTTAAGCACCGTGAGTAAATAAGAGTCAGAAGTCATAAAGAAGCTGAATTTAATCTGACAATCAGAACTTCCATGGCGTATCCACATTGAAGCCTAATTCCCAAATACCAAGTTAATCCAACGGATTGAACAATAATCCTTTGATATAAAGGGTGAAAGGTGATTAAAATTAACTACTTTAGAATTAATTGTTTAATTATTTAGGTTCAACATTATTGTGAGCATTACATGAGTTTTTATTGTGTAGAATTAATACACTCAAACACCTCGCAAATCATTAATTTATAAGCCCCCTTGAAGTTAGTAATAAAAGCGAAACTAGTTTTAGCTTGTTTATTATTGAATTTCCCCTATACGGAAGAAGCTATTACCGTAGGTCTCATGGTAAGACTTAAGCCCGAGACCATGATAACTTTTCGTTTTGAGGCCCCCAGATACCAAAAACACCATTCGTTCAAATTCATATATCGTCCGTAGGCACGATAACTTTCGTAAAAATGGTCCGATCTTGATGAGATTTGGTACAAACGTGTAAGGCAGGATTTATTTTCATGAATTCGAGAACCAGACAGGTCGCTTTATTTTAAAGGGGGTTTTGTTCCCCAACAATTGGTTATTGAACTTTTTACATGTAATTCTTTTTAAACCAAAACTTTTGTTTAGACCATTAAATACAGCTTAAAAAACAAACAATTTGTTATTTTGATCATTGGTCTACGTCAATTGGTTACCGAGATATTAAAAGTGCTAAACAAAGTACGTTGTTGAATGTTAATCTTATGGAGAACAAGTAAAATGTTATATCTCGCTTATTAATGAACAAATATTAATGAAACTTGGTATGTGCTTCATCTGGTTGTAGTCTATTCTTATTTGCACAAAACAATTTTTACCGATACTTCCTGTAGCAGCAAACCTGCGTGCTCAGCTCCCAAGTTATTCTTATGGAGAATAAGTCAAATATTATGTCTCCCTTAATTATGACATAAATTAATAAAATTTGGTATGTAGTTTCACCTCTTGTTGAGTTATTCTGATACTTGCATAAAAACCCATTTGTTATGCTACTTGTTGCAGCAAACCTGCTTACTCATCCCCCATGTTATTCTTATGGAGAATAATTAAAATATGATATACATCGCTTATTCGTGAATGTAGATTGATGAAACTTGGTATGTGGCTTCATCTAGTTGAGTTATATTGATATTTGAATGAAAAACCATATTTTGCGTTCCTTTTGCAGCAAACCTGCTTACTCAGCCCCAATGTTATTTTTATGGAGAATGATTCAAATGTTATATATCGCTTAATCATGACTGAATATTGATAACACTTGGTATGTGGCTTCACCTAGATGAATTGTATTGATATTTGCATCAACATTGTGTCAGCAAACCTACATACTTATTTGTTAATATATTTTTTTGAAACTTGGTAAGCGGCTTTATGTAGTATTAAGACAAAAATGTGCCTTGGAAATTTGTGGAATATGCAGGTTTGCTGCGACGGGGGTATTTTGTTTTTGTTTGACTAAGCTCAGTTTAATACAAAATAAATTATGTAATCCAACCTATAACACATGAACTACTTATACAGAAAATACAGTATACAGAAAATAATACTCCTACTGTAGAATCAATCTAGGTGCGTAAAAATCTTTGATGTTGTTAGGCATCGATTAATATATAGTTAAATACACAGAATTGTATATATTGTTTAGTAATAGGAAAACAGTTCAATATGTTCTGAATCTTATTTCTCTCCTATCATTTGAATATTATTTTGGAAAATAGTATAAAAACAGTATTATAAGAAAGTGCTTTGTAAATATTATTGTTTTTAAACGCTACATTTGTTAGTTTTATAATATATATTAATCTATAATGTTAGTTTTGTAAGCTTTAAACTAGTTTTAAATTCTTTAAATTCCATCATATATATATATGTATACAAAAATGGCATATTTGTTAATAAAATTACCAAAAATCCTTATTTAAGGTGAATATTTATGCTCTTATTGGCATATGGAGTAATTATTCTCAAAGCCCTGACCAATCATAACTCACACTTACACAAATTATTAATAGTAATTCATAAATTTATTGGTTGTTTCCAATTTTCAGAAGTATAACAGTAAATAAAACAAAGGTTATCTCTTACACATTATTTTCTGAAAAAAAATTGTAGAACAAACAATACTTTATTTAATTCAGTTACCAGTGCAAAGGCAGTAGTGTGGAAAGCAAGCTATGATAAACGAGCGTTTGAATAGAAGCAGAATATTTTAAGTAGCCGTGTTATGTGTGGTTAACCAGGAAAATACACAGAGTATGTGGGTACATTTATTGTGCCTATAATGTATAATACGACGTGACTATATCCAAACAGGAATTTAATCAAAATAATATAGTTTATACATTTGGGATAGCTTAAAATGTACTTCACAAACTATACATGCGAGAAACCACTAACAAATCTTTAGTAATAATAATATAACTTAATAGAAACCTAAAAGTTGCATAAGATATCAGTATCAGCTTAGGTGTTTTATGATCTCTAAGTTTTGAATTCTAAAGTAGTGAATATTTAATTACAATAAAAAGAAGGAGTAATTAGGTGGTTTTTAAAACGTCAAAGCTTATTGTTTTGAACAATTTTACCAAACGTGAGTTTTTAATAGTAACGATTCCAAAAGGATACCCAATATAAAGCGGGAGATAATTTTCTGTTTTCGTCTGCTTGAAATATGTACAAAAACAGGTGGGAAGTGGGACACAAATTAAATGTCACACGGTATAACGCTGCGGCACATGTGTCTCGGGCGAGGCTTACAATGGATATTACACATTATTTTCTCTTGTATTATTCAAACAAAGATTAATCCAAATGCCAAATCACGGATAATATAAATTACTCTGCTAGGAAATATGTTATAATTATGACGTAGGTTTTTCATTATTCTCCATTTGAAATGTCTCTACATCTTAAAGTAAGGATGACAGTGAGCCTATTGTATATAATGAGTGTAAAATGTAGACAACATCTTTGAAGGATACCGTTGCGTTACAAGAAAATATTTATGACGTTGTTCGTCTTCGAAGGAACATCAAACGAAGTGAATCAAATTAAAATATTAGTTTCAGGACCAATAGTTAAAGTTTTGCACTGCATTTAAGCAAGACTAAATAGAGATTACAGCCGTTAAAGCATGCTTAATCCCCGTGTCTAAACTCGGCACGGATGTAGTGAGTCCTCAACTCAGTCTATGTTCTCCTGCAATCATCACCGTCATCCTGTTCTGCCGAACTAGCTTGTCATACGCCCCCTGAAACATTAATAAACTGAAAAGGTATTTTATACAACACTAAATTTGTGTATATGTATTTTAAACAAATTACTGATTAAATTTTTTTCTAAACTTATCGGATATTACACCGAGGGACTTCTCTGCATGCTGTTATCTTTCGTCACATAACATATGTATACAATTTAACTAGTGATCCATTTAATATTAGGTAAATATAATATCCTTATTAGCCCATATAATTCTACTCTAGTGGTCCCTGGAATAAACAGGAGTAATCATGACTAAACAGGTACTTTACCTCAGTCAGTAGTCCAAAGTTGTTCGCGTATCGTCTCATGACTAAACAGGTACTTTACCTCAGTCAGTAGTCCAAAGTTGTTCGCGTATCGTCTCATGACTAAACAGGTACTTTACCTCAGTCAGTAGTCCAAAGTTGTTCGCGTATCGTCTCATGACTAAACAGGTACTTTACCTCAGTCAGTAGTCCAAAGTTGTTCGCGTATCGTCTCATGACTAAACAGGTACTTTACCTCAGTCAGTAGTCCAAAGTTGTTCGCGTATCGTCTCATGACTAAACAGGTACTTTACCTCAGTCAGTAGTCCAAAGTTGTTCGCGTATCGTCTCATGACTAAACAGGTACTTTACCTCAGTCAGTAGTCCAAAGTTGTTCGCGTATCGTCTCATGACTAAACAGGTACTTTACCTCAGTCAGTAGTCCAAAGTTGTTCGCGTATCGTCTCATGACTAAACAGGTACTTTACCTCAGTCAGTAGTCCAAAGTTGTTCGCGTATCGTCTCATGACTAAACAGGTACTTTACCTCAGTCAGTAGTCCAAAGTTGTTCGCGTATCGTCTCAGTGTAGTGTGTGCTTGTTTACTTACCTGACGTAGTAACTGGTTTAAAAATGTTGTAATCACAGCACATGTTAGCCTAGAGTAAGATTCGTCTTCTTCATTGGACTATTGACGGAGATAAAATACCCGTTTAGTATCTGTTTACAAGAAATTACTAACAACTTTTATTATATATTTCCAAACAAAATTATAAAACGTTATAGTCTTTTAAAACTATCCACACAAAAACATAGCCCATTTTCAACAAAATTTGCTAATTATTCCAATGCAAGTACAGAATATTCCTTCTATTAACTATAATTCTTATCCGAGTAGACTGTTTGTTTCTTACTGTAACGCCAACTAACTAGGAATGATCGATCAGCTTAGCTGTAAATTGAAGGTATCCGCCCGGTTAAACGGATAATCACTATACAGTCTAAGCTATTTATACCTTGAATATATTGCTGCACACAATTATTTATTATATTTGGTAATATCATAACCTAATTTAGGTCTAAAAACTTCATTCATGTTTAATAAATTGATCAAAAGTTGTTTATATTATTACCTAATTGTAATTGTAACATTATAATCAACTATAATAATTAGCGTTAGCTCACCAGGATAAATAATTCAGTTTAGTTTTGCACCCCTAAAAATTTATATCGTACAAAAATATACAGAGAATAATAATTATTCCTTTAAGAATCCAGCATTAATTGCAACTTTGTTCAGATTTAATTGTGGAAGAACATTAACGAGTAATACTTATTGAAAGTTGACTCGTCTGTTTTAATTGATTTTTATTTTATGGATAACATTTTACAGTTAACGTAGTACTAATTGCTATTTGGCAAAAGTTGTATTTTACTTCTATATCTATTTTGGGGTAATCCGCTACTCTGATCTGTCGTTCGGTTTTTGAGTGTACAAATAATTCCCTTTGACCTTTAAAAGGGATTAGGTGACGTCTTGATCGTGACTTGACTTTACCAGATTTGGCCTATTGCATCCATTACAACGAATCACTCAGGTATGACCTGAAGTGCATGAATATATATTTTGTTAAAATAAAATAAAGTCATTCGAATATAAACCTGTCAGTTTTATATAGGATTTCTCCATTAAAACTATAATCCTTATGTTTGGTCCTATTTTGTATTATATTTTCCTCAAAAAATGTCCAAGCACAGCAAACAAATCGGAACGAATTAAAACTATGAATTATTTCTAAATACATTACCTCAATTCTGATTGAAAATAACTGCTAGGGTATTACGCGATAACTGGATAGTCCAAATCACCGTAAAATATCACTGAACAAAAAAATGTGTAAATGATTAATTATTTTACAACGCTACCGAAGCATACCGTAGTAATAGTCAGGATAGCTGCGCATGTAGGGCATAAAGGAGGGACTGGCCCGTCAGGGGTCCTACAATATAAGGAAGGATTAGCCTGGGGTGGTCAGCATATTGTAGTGGACACGTGTTTAAATTAATCACACCCCTTCATCCGAATACAAAACGGCTGTGTATGAATGGCACATATTGCAGAAATGCATCACACTTGCAGCTCAACTTGTGATTAGCAATTCCGTAATGACTTACGTATTGGGAACTGCAATTGGGAATCGTATCGTTTAATACATGAAGTCTCCATATTTTGTTCTTGCCGTGCCAACTAGTAGATAATAAACTGACATCACCACAAATTTGTATATTTCACTGCAGATTTTTGTTAAATCTGTGGATTTAGACAAAACCACTTGAACTTTTATGCAAATCAAGCAGTTTGTGCGTTCCCGTGGAGGGAGCAAAACCTGTTGGGATGGAATGAATTCGCTCTTAAAGGATATACTTTTTATCCCTGAGCAGGCAATAAGCTCAGATCAGCTCTTAAAAGCTATTCGACAAGACTTACTGGGAGTCATACTCAGCCAAAGGGTGGCCTTTCCGCAAATAGTTCTGGGTTTGGGGAGGATTATCGTCATTTTAAACCAATTTTTTCAGTTTGATGTTTTACCCCTTTTTGTTTTACTCAATTATTACTATTTGTTTATTAATATAAATAAAAACATAATCAGCTACACTAAATATAAGATTTTTTAATACAATATTTTCCCTCATCCTACTTATTATCAGAAACTTATAACTAGAAAAAAAGTCCCCCTTTATATAGTAAAAATAAAGTAGCATAGTAAAAAAACTTTAGCCTCACATTTAGATTGTCTCAGTTTAATTTCTTTGTCCAGCCATTTTGAGCTATTATGTTCTCATCTGAAACAGGTGAATTCCAAATGTTTCTCCTTAGGGTTACACCCTATTAGTTTTTTTTTATAAAAAGGTATTTAGAGAACCGGATTTTTGTCAGTATAAATTGTGCCGGAAGGAGGAGTAAATAGTAATAATGTGAACTATAAAATGAGTTTAATAACTCTTGATTTGCCTTTGAAATAATACATATCATGATAAAAGAACCGTACAGTAACATCTAATGTTTTTTTTATTCCCCTTTCCCGGTAAAACAGTATCTAAAATAAAATACAAAACAATAAATAAATTTAAAATGTGAATTCACTCAAGTTAAACTATACATGTCTTAAAAGAAGGAAGTTGTACTTTGCTACATATATTATATTGCTTATGAATATTTACATTTAAATATACCGTCTTCAATTGATAATTAGCTGAGTTTTATATTTTATGACCAGTTCTCCAAAGGAAATTCAGCTACGCTTGTAAATTCAATTATCTCGGAAATAAAAATGTCAGGCTCATAAAACCAAGAATACCTTTCATTATGTTACCTGTTGTGACAAAAGTTGTACAGTATTACATTATTCATTAATGAAGACATTTGAGTTTACTAACAATGGACAATCGTTGATGCAATAAAATTGACGAAGCACCTGAACATTTACTTTACAAATATTGTACGTTTTTCTAAAATAAAATGGTATTGGCGTTTTCACTATATTTTATTCTGTTATCAAGACTAAATCCATTCCTGATTCAACATTTATTTCCTCGCCCACGGTACCGTCCGAGGGAGGGGTAGAGTCCCGCAAACGACCCCGGCCCGCCCTTTATAGCCCATCCTGGGACTGATAAGGGGAACATTGAAAACACTGATTAGATAACCTGCAATCGGACCCCTATCCACGGTTAAACTCATACATTTATACAAATAAAAGGGGAAACATACTTTTATCTCTATCAGAAGGACAGCAAACTCAACTTTAACATGCCATTTCTCTAATTTTAAAATAAAATGTATTACTAAGTTATTCACGGCTTCACCATTTGAACGATGTGGTACATACGTAAAAACATGCACCTATAAGGCAGCTTAACGTAAAATAGACAAATACGATGTTTGCCTACTCACTTAAATTTCTCGAATTACAATACAAATGATCAATTGAGATAAACGGACCCAATAGTACTTGAGAACATATCAGTTAACTATACCTTAACTAATAATAAAGAACGAAACTAAATACACTAATACTAAAATAAAATTCCACCTAAGTTTATAAGTAACAATAAAAAATAGCAAAATGTGAATAATAACATCAATGTTTGGTACCATAAAGATACTTAAGAACAGATTAAATATAGTTAATAACAATCTGTATACAACAAGATAACAATATCGGTATTACGTTGTATGAGGCAAGGATAATGTGAACGGAACAACGAGTCCAACTTTTAACAATACATTATAACAGTGTGCTATGAATAATACAGTAACATCAAATAACAAATTAACAATGTGCAATTAATAATTCCAAAACTGTTGTTTTCAATATTGAAAATTTGCAATCTAATTCTTGAAAATCCCTAACAGTAAACTAAGTTAAAATAAATAACTTTGATTAACATCCCTGTGATTAACATTTTAAAGGGAAACTGGCTATAAGTTATAAATTTAGAATCCTTACAAGATTTGAATACGTAGGGCTAACTAAATGACTTAGGGTAAACGTATGTAGATTTAGAGGAAATATTTATTTTTATAGTGTTGGGTCAAGCAGATATTTTGCCATCAAAAATTTTTCAGCAAGTTGGTTAACTAGTTTGAATTGTTATTTATTATTATTTATATGATTAATTCTATGATTTCTATGATATGATAGTTTGCCTTATTATTTTTATGATAATAAAACATTTAATTATTCATTTTAGGTAAAATTGGAACCTTCATAGACACCTCAAGTTACTTTTACAAAATTATTTCCAATAAGAAGATTCTGGGTGCATAACTAATGTTGCCTTTTTATTTGGCTACTGTTACAAGTTATCATAAACTTTAACTGAATTCAAGTAAATTTAAATAAATAAAATTAGTTGCTCGATAATTTTGAAGCCCGATATTACTTCCCCGATAGACAGAGTGTAATTGAAACTAAGCAAGATAAACGATGGACCAGGTAAGGGCTTTATTGGTTCCAAAGTTCCAAGAACCGGATATTTACAGTAGAAATTGTGCCGGAAGCGGGGGAAATAATAATAATGTAAAGTTTGAAATGTATTTAATAAGAAATACTTGCCTTTAAAAGAATAGATGGTATAAAACATGTCATGATATAAGACTGGTACAGAAAGAGCTAATGTTAATTAGTGTTTAAAATTACACTTTAGTCGTATTATCACAAAATAATTTGACTTGTATTTGCAGTTAAGTTCCAGCTCGGAAGTATTATGAACTATTACACAAATATTTGTTTTTATTCTAATCTTATTCGAATGGTTTATAGTGTTTTTTTATAGTTTTTATGTTCCTTTATGCCGTAATAATACAATTTTCAATAAAATGTAAGTGTTTTTTTTTCACTGATTTAACTTAAAAAGTGTTAAACCTAGAAGAATATAAAGATAACAAGTAATCTATAGTTTAAAATAAATACAATTATAACACATATCGACAGATTTAATGGTAATTTAGAGTTTTTACTAAAATCCAATATAATATTGTTTTAAGTTATCATATGGCATACATGTTTTTTTGTACCTAACAAATGGTAGTAGAATCCACTTTATTTTTTAAATTATAGACATACCAGGCGAACGCTCATTCTATTTATTTGTGAATAACAAAATAACTTTAACAGGCAAAGTAAAATTACTTAAAAATAATACTACAAAATAAAATCCAAGATGCAGTTATATTTCCAGTGCTAAATGTATTCGATTCAGATATTAATGATAATGTACGAAACGAATAATATTGATATTAAAAAATATCGTCTTGCTCTTCTTTGCTTTATTCCTAGCCAACAATATAAACGAAAAACTATATCACCATACAGAGCGTTGTATCTCTGGAAATTGTATGAAGGGAACACAACACCTGACAGTTAATTGAAAATTTATATTTGGGTGAAATATGAAGCAAAAAAGATGGACTTGAGTAACTGTAATTGAATGCCAGGTTTTATAATGTTTTGTTACAGGTTCTTCTTTTTCTTTCTGTTGGGTTGAAACTATATTCATTATTGTTTTATCTCTCAGTTATAAAATCATAACAAGAAGTAAACAGTAAATTATGATAATATAGTGTGGAAATTAGTATTTTTCTTATCTATTTATTTTTCTTATGAGATATTTGGCATATTTTTAATTGAAAAATGTATTTTCTCTTCTTACTTTTGGCAATGGCTTAAACATATATTTAGATCCATCGTATTATAATTCTGACAAAAATCGCATTAAATTTCTCGCCTATAACTTTGCGGATATATTTGTTTTAATTTACTCCTATCACTCTGTATAATATATAACAATAAACATGTGCTGTTGGAATAGATAAACGTGGAAGGATAACTAAGAAATACGTTATGCTTCTGCTAATCGAAAAACGAACATAAAATCAAAGAAGTAAAATCCTATATGAAATTTTATATCCGGAATTGCCTTTTTATGTATATCGAATCCTACATACAAATAGTAAAGCCTAACACACTTCAAGTTATTCTACATAAGTACACAAATTCTTACAGTAACTTTTATAAACCAACAAAAGTTTCAGACAGAGTTTCAGAAATGAAAAATAGTACATTTTAATAAATGAAGCTAAGGGAGAACGATTTACCTATTTTATTCTTAGGCTATAATGAGGCTATCGTATGTTAAAATTTGATTCAGTCGAAAGTGGTGATTAAAACAGTATTTTGACCAACCTTCACACAATAAGCACAGTCAAATTCTTTAAGATTGTCTTGTAACCAAAGAAATATTCCAGTGGAGGTTTACTATTTAGGAAATAAATGCAACAATAAGTTGGAGAGTGGCCGTGTATGATTTCCATAACATAATACAATACTACAATACCACTGCAATACTTGGGAAAAGAACATTGAAATTATACCGTCTCATTTTTGTTGATTTTATAACTGCGAGTGTAAACGAAGTCTGCTAGTAAACAAAGACAAGTTGAAGCATGCACAATATTTTTAGAAACAAATTTTTGTAAATATTTGCAAAAGTATCGCATCAGACCTGAAAAACAGCAAACAACCATATAATGATTAAAACAAAATTATATTAACGGAATCGATCTTTAGTGCGCGTTTGGCATGCCTGGCCAGAGTGAAAAATCAGAACTCTTATCCAACCACTCCTTAGATGACATTTGAGGAAAAATTATTAAAAGCTGGTTGAGTCGGTAAAGACGGTCGGAGCCCCTTGGCAAGCCACGCGACGGTCATGTTAAGTGCTCAACTCGGTCTATGTAACCCTGAAATCATCCCCATCCTCCACTCCAGTTCAATTTTTTTGTGTTATGAACTTGTGCTGAAAATAGAGTAATGACTTGGTGGTATTAAAACTCTGACTTTTCCCTGTATATTTTTCTTGTGCATTGCTTATATTAATAAAATTTACTGGAACAGCCTAAACAACAAATAAATCACCTCAACCCTTCAATACTGCAATATGAAGTTACTTACATAACTATGTAATCCGATTATGTTAATTAATAAACCACTCTGAGAAAAAATTGGATGGTATTTATATGTGAATAATTTTTGCATTAAATACCAACAGCGAAATTATTTATATTGTTTTTCCAACGTCTGCCCGAGAAAGCGGTTGTTTTCGAACTCGATATCCGTCGCAAAACAGGTGATTCTCGTATTCATTTTACTTTACGCACTCTCGATTTACTTTGCGTACTCCAGTGTTTCAACTTAAGAACACAAAAATTGTCAAAAACAGTATACAGGTAACGTTGTTTTATTTCATGAATTATGTTGGAAACACTGGATAATAAACAACTGATCTATTCCCGAACAACATAAATATAAAAATTACCTGTATTTTGTTTAAGTTTAATTAAAGTGGGTTTACATAAAAAAAGTGTCCATAAATTGTTTGTAGGCCTAGTTTTTTTACTATTAATTCAATCAGGTGTAGTATATCTTTAAGATAATTTTAAATAGTGGCAACCTTCTTCTGAAAAAAACGAATAAATATAGTTGAAACGCTTTATTCTAACTGTAGGAAATATGTCATATAGGCTATCATAAATATTATACATATCATACTGTTTAATTAATATTTGGTAGACTTTGGTGACTTTGCTGCACTCGAGAGAAACTATTCCGCACTCGCCTACGGCTCGTGCGTAAACATTTCTCACGAGTGCAGAAAAGTGGCACATTGCGCACTTTTTGCATAAATAACTATTTTCAAACAGATTTCCTATAACATTTATTGCTTAAGTAAAATTGATATTACAGTATTAACTTATATCTGTTTTATGGAAACTCTATATAGGTATGGTACAATCATTTATGGACACATAATACATTTGCCATTATCGGTATCTCTCAAAAACTGCAACACATAAAGAAGAGTAAAATATCACCGTTTTAGCCTTAAATTTGTCGAATACCAAACCAACTAGATTGTTCAAAAACATTTTGTTACATGACATTTACAAAAACATTATGCGTTTGTGAAATCTTTCAGGGTTCGGATTATTAGGTTACAAACATTGTTAATGCATTCTGTAGTGTCACACAATTTAAGCCTATAGCATTGCAACCTAGTCTAGCGAAGATTTTAGAGGGACTGGATTTGAGAAAGGTGGGTCCCATGTTTTAGAGAAAGATCCTTTAAGCACGGATTTATTTCTGGTAGGTCAACGTCTACAGACCTGATCGTGTTTCGAATGTATGTGATGGACGCTTTTGAAACGGGGTGAGCAAGTGGACTCTCTTTACTTAGACAATGAATACAGAGTCTTATAAGAAGAACAGGTCCCGTATTAAAAATACTGTTGCTTATTTGAAGTTGGCGCGCTGGAAGTCCGTAGTTTTGCGCCTCGCCGCTACGAAGCGTCTTTAGCACTGCAGACCGGTACCAAAAACACGAGGTGTTGCCGTGGCCTAGGTCCCTTCGCTCTTGTAGTAGGGCGGGGTTGGCTGTAGTGATGGTCGGGGGGGAGAAGTGGCTGGGTAGACAGCGCGCGCTGCCTCGTGGCCGGGCTCAAAACTAGCACGGGAAGTTTCAAATACTGACAGACTCTGGCCCATAAGACGTGTTCTTCTTATAAGACTCTGTATTCATTGACTTAGATTGTCTAAGACTTTTGACCGGTCCGTCATCAGCGCCTTCTGCACAAGACTGTACTATTATCCAGGATGATCTTCAAGCTATCCATTAGTGCCGCAATCCGTATTAAATTTCACCTTTCGTTCTCATGATATTGAAAGATTTTTGTTCAGCATTTCTAAAAGTATCAATGTTATGAGAACGAAAGCTGATATTAATAGCGGATTGAGGCATTGGTTTCAGCGTGGGAAAACAATTGGAAAAGATGGGTCACAACACCACATTTACATTTGAAACATCAAAATCTCATTCAAAAATAGCGGATCCAAGATGGCGGCCGAATGTTTATTTTTTTAAATAAAGCAAATGTCACTCAACAATGATCGGTAGTATGTTATGGTTGATTTTATTACGAAAATATGTGTATGTTTTAAGGTTGGGGCATTTAAAATTCACTTCAAAATTATTTGTTTTTAAATCACCAATATCTTGAAAACGAATTATGATTTTTGAAAACGGATTGAGGCATTGTGTTCACCATACAAATGTAGTTCTATATGTTGGGTCACAATGCCACATTTCAATTTGAAAACGATTTTAATGCAATAGGGCGGGTCCAAGATGGCGGCAAAAATATTTACTTACTCAAAATGAAATATAACAATGATCGCCCGTGGTCTGGAGTCGATATCTTAAGAAATGTAGAAAACAATTAATTAGGGGGACTCATATAAAACTCGCCCTGGACGGTTAAACGACACTCGGCCAGAATGAATTTTTAAAGTAAGGCCTTTGAAATATAATGATAGCTGCAAAGCTATGATTATTTTGGCCTTTTTAATTTTAAATATATATATAAATATTAAATCACATATATAAATTTCATATGTAATATTTTAATATTTGTTTCCTTTCGGTTGCATACGAACTCACTATGTACCGGTACTAACAAAGAACACAGGTAAAATATAAAAGCACTGCTCTTCGCGAAATAGTAACTCTTTCTTCTTGAAACCTCATGCTTTAAAGTCTTTATTTTAGTGAACTTTCCCTATAGGAAAGAAGCTATTACCATAGTCGGCATGGTAAGAGCTAGGCCCGGTACCATGATAACTTTTCGTTTTGAGATCCCCCAGATGCCAAAAACACCATTCGTTCGAAACTGTATATATATAGTACTTTAAGAGCAGTTATTGGGTTATGGATGCTGAAAAGAGCACTTTTTGGGTTCTGGATAAATAAATATATATATATATATATATATATATATATATATATATATATATATATATATATATATATATATATATATATATATGTGTGTGTGTGTCCGTGCACACGATAACTCTCGTAAAAATAATCCAATTTTAACGAAATTTGGTATAAACGTGTAAACCAGTATTTATGACTTTAAGTTCGAAAACCAGACACATCGACCTATCCGAAAGGATATTTTGGGGAAGGGGTTTATACCTCAAAAATGGGTTTTTTGAGTTTTTTCATATAATTTTTGAAAAAAAATTTATATTTTTCCATTGAAATCAGCTTAAAAATAAACACAGTTTGGTGTTTTAATCATTGCTCTACGTCAATTGGTTACTGAGATATTGAAAGTGCTAAACACAGTACGTTGTCCAATGTTATTCTTATGGAGGATAAGAAAAATTGTATATCTTGCTTATTTATCATTTTATCCAGACGAAACTTGTTAAATTGCTTCATTTCATTGACGTCTATTGATATTTGCACAAAAACCCATTTTTTGGCCGATAGTTCCCGTAGTAGCAAACCTGCATACTCAGCCCCCATGTTATTCTTATGGAGAATAAGTAAGGTGTTATCTCCCTTAATTATAAACATAAACTAATAAAACTTGGTATGTGGCTTTACCTAGTTGAACTATATTAATATTTATATAAAAACCAATTTTTAGTGTACCTTATTTCAGCAAACCTGCTTACTCAGCCGCCATGTTATTCTTATGGAGAATAATTCAAATGTTATAAATCGTTTAATTATGAATGTATATTGATGAAACTTGGTATGTGGCTTTATGTGGAATTAAGATAAATTTGTATACATTGGAAATTTGCTGAGTATGCAGGTTTGCTGATACGGGGGTATTATTTTATCTAACTACATTGCATAACTGTGTATAGTAATATTTATTATAACATATTAATGCACTTCAGTGTTTTATCATTCATATAGAAATTTATCCTCTATATTCGGTTTTCAACAAATACCACGCCGTAGGGCCCCAGCGGCCTGTTTTTCTTCCATTACAGTTCCGTATTTACTTAACAACATTAACCAGTGTTGTCCTTTAATGTTATACCAATTTTCATATATAAACAATTTTCTATAACAAATATTGTAAATACATTTACTGCACAATAATTTGTGACAAATAGCATACACTTGAATAAGTTTATCATTTATTAAATTTTGTTTGTTTTTATAAACTCCTTTTTTTCGGTATTTTTTAAAATGTTCCCATGAACAAAAGCTGTTATATTTGAGAGAAGTCCAGGCATAATATGATCTACAGTATATACAAATCTTACTTACAAAATTAAATCTCACAATCTTGCTTAATCTTTAATTTATCATGGAAATATTCCTATATGATTTCATTTACTTGTAAGAGGAATTTTACTGTGTCAGTTCTTTGTCTATCGGTTAAAGTACATGGGAATAACGTAAATAATGGGAAAAATCGAAGATACAGTTTAATCATATACATATTGACATATCTTTATAGCAGTACGGATTGTCAATAATCAATAAACAACTTTTCTTAACTTACGTCTTAGAATCCTTAATCCAAATATGCTTGACGAGTACGTATTTTGGCCAATTTATGCTATCCTCCGCACCAAATTTTAAACGTTTTGACTCTAAAATCTTGGCTTAATGGCCAAGAACATATAGTTTCAGACGGCTTAACCAAGACAACAAGACTCTAAGGATGCCATAAATAACTGAAATACGTATTCTCCATGAATTTGTATTAAGGATTGTAAGGCGTAAGTAAATAAAGTTGGTATCACATATAGACGTATATTTTGAAATAAAGATAAAAAAAGTATCTTTGAAATAAAGATAAAAATGTATTTTTGAAATAAAGATTTAAAAATGTATATATATATATATATATATATATATATATATAGTAAAGAACTATTTATTGTATATTTTAAATATGTATTTAAAAGATTAATCTTTGGTCAAAACAACCGAAAAAGTAATTAAATGGCACCGAATAAGTTGTATTACCGTGCAAACTGTTATTAGTTGATTGAATTTTAACTAAACGTAATAAAAAAATACCCCCGACACAGCAATCCTGCATACTTGGGGAATTTCCAATGAATATATAAATGTCTCAATACTACATAAAGACACAAGTTACAAAGTTTCATAAAAATATATTCACAAATAAGTGATATATACAATTTTAATTATTCTCCATAAGAATAACATGGGGGCTGAGTACGCAGGTTTGCTGCTACGGGAGACTTTGGCAAAGCAATTTTTTTAGCAAATATCAATAAACCACAACGAGATGAAGCTGTATACCAAGTTTCGTCAGTATACGTTCATAAATAAGCGATATATATTTTTTTTCTTTTCCTCCATAAGAATAACATTAGACAACGTACTGTGTTTAGCAATTTCAATATCTCGGTAACCTATTAACGTAGAGGAATGATCAAAATACCAAATTGCGTGTTTTTTAAAGCTGAATCCAATGGTGAAAACTAAAATTTGGCTATTTCAAAAATTATATGTAAAAAATTCAAAAAAAAATTTTTGGGGTACAAAACCCCCCCAAAATACCCCTTCGGATAGAGCGATCTGGCTGGTTTTCGAACTTAGAACTTAAAGTCATAAATGTTGCTTTACACGTTTATACCAAGTTATACCAAAATCGGATCATTTTTACGAGAGTTATCGTGCTCACGGACACACACACACACACACACACACACACACACACACACACACACACACACACACAAACACACACACAAACACACACACACACACACACACACACACACACACATATATACAGTTTCGAACGAATGGTGTTTTTGGGGTCTGGGGACCTCAAAATGAAAAGTTATCATGGTCCCGGGCCTTACCATGCCGACTACGGTAATAGCTTTTTCCCTATAGGGGAAATTCGCTAAAAACGAAAACATTTTACCCACACTCTGAATGTAAAGTAGTTAACTTTCAGTAACAGAAGTGATTGTTTGAAATAAAATTAAGGTAGTTAAAGTAAAAAAAAATATACTTGGTGCCTGTCAACATAACCAAGTTGCAATGCGTTTGATAAGTGGTAAAACAAATTAAAAATTCACGTATGACTCAAGTTTTATAAATATAAATATATTTCACAAAGCATGTATAAAATAGATCCCGGATTCAATGTTTTAGAATCTTGTTTATTTTAAAAGGTTTTCGAAAAATGAACTCGATTTAAATTACATGTAAAAGGGCAGTTAAACCTGAAAACTTTGCACATATAGCTATTTAAAAAGAAAATACTGAAAAAGTCCAGCTGATGCCCTTAGAGTATAAGAGAATAAGGTATTTTAATAGTTTTCCAAGTAAAATGACTGATATTGGAGAAACTTTAAAATAAAAAAAATAACTAAACTTGCATTAGCTACAGAGGCCACTGTAATTGTATCGAGACTTTTTGATTGAAAATAAATTATTTTAATTGTTTTTAGTAAATGTTTGAGATTTGATTTTTGAGTTTTTTTACAAAACTCACGCAATTTCAGTCCGTTTCTTGTATTTTATTAAAAAAAGTTATATTGACTATTAACTATTGACTATTTGTGCTCCGGTATCCGGTCTAATGAGTATTCAGAACTATAACGTACTCGACAAACCTGGTCAGTCCACATATACCACAACCCTCCAGTATAGTCATAATAGATGAACTTGTAGCCATTGGGGCAGAGCGTCGTCTAGGGACCTCCTCAACAAACGACGGATTAGCCTTAGGGCGGGTGTGGGCGGTCAGGATACTGAATTGAGCTTACCTTCAAATCAACCACATGGTCTTTATCTAATTTGAAAATACCTTTGTACTTTAATCATAAATAATTTATGATAATTTATAATTCAATCTTAAACCTTTCACTATTCTAAAGTGCATACTGAGAGGGAACCCGAACGTTGAAATTTTAATTTATGGATGATAGTATTATAGTCTGTAGTTTGAACTATTTTCCAGTAGGTATACATATTATGATAAGTGATATTCATAATTATATGATTTTATAACATTTAAATAAAAATTTGCATGGAATATTATGTCTGAAAGAAACGGGATCATTACGTAAAATAAATTAAATTATACTTTTAAAACATATGGATTTACCAAATTATCGTAAAACCCCGAGAGCCTGCACGTCTCTGTGACCTGTACGCAAACCTCATATAACATGCGGATTAATCTAAGAACATCGTGGATAAAATGCAACTAAACCTCATCAATAACCCTTTTACCATCCTTTTATCCTGAAATCTCATGTTTATAAGAGATATTCATGCATATTCCACACACCATTTAACATAATATACCATATTGAGGAGTTCAATACTATCCCGTTGCTTATACTTATGTAAAAACTATTTACAAACAAATAGGTGATTTGTTACCAAAATAAATCACTGATATTATGCCATAAAGAAAATATACGTAAGAAACAACAAATTGTTAATCCTTATGTTACTTGAGGTTATAGTTACAATATGCAAATCTAAACTTGACTCAAATTCATTTTATAAGTGATTCTAGGTTTCCCTGCGTGCGGTAACGTCCTAGGGAGAGTGGTAGAGTCCCCCAAACGACCCCCGCCCTCCCTTTATAGCCCATCCTGGGGCAGATAAGGGGACATTGAAAAGAGTAGTCAGATAACCTGCAATCGGACTTCTACCTACGGTTATAGTCATACATTTATTCAAACAAAAAGGAAAAGGCTGCCTTTATCTTCATCTGGAAGAAATTACACTCCATAAATGTGTGTCCAAGTCTCAAACTGAGACCCCTCTAATAGTTGACACTAATGCAACAAACAACTTTATAATATTCTCCTATTTCTACTCAATTAATTTAAGAAAAGGAAGTTCAAATATTAACATAATATTTAGAACCAAATTGACTACTAACTGTTTTGAAATTAAATTGTAGATGGTGATAATTTAATCTGGAAAATAACTAAATTTATTATAATTCAGTTAAACATTAAGCTGCAAAAAGATTTAGTTGTTTTGTACGAAATCATTAATAAATATTATTAAACACCTAATGTACAATTAACGTAAAATATGTTGCATACTTACACTAAAATTACTGTATGTTTATGAGATTACGTCAACAACTTTACAGTTAGAATAAAACCGGTAGAAGTATAGTGGTAATTTTGTAAAGTAAAATATTTAAGGTAACACCAGTTTAACGTGACATAATATTGAACCCATTGTAATGATTTAAGCAAATGTATAGATTATAATACATTTGACATCACGTAATACATAATTACACAATTATTTATACGTAAACAAATTAAAAACTGCCTTGCTATAACCATAAAACCTCAATTTAATATTTTATGAGAACATTTAGGCCATCAAAATAAAATTTGTACATTTTACAAATGTTGAAGACATTGTGTATCGGAGTATAAAGCTCACTGTTTGTTCACCCGTTTTACCTTCTCTCTTTTTGCAATTATGAATGTCACAAGAGATAATTCTGTGTTTATATTTGCGGAAAATGACAGCAAAAATATTGCGTTCAGTCACCGTGAAATGTGCTGGAAGATATGTTAAAGTCTGCTATACAATCATTTGTAAACTGTTACCGCTTGAGTTTTATGTGACAGAAAACTTGCATTACAACATTTAGCTGTTTTTCATAATTATTTTAAAACTGCTACTCAATTCTATATTTACTTCTTGAATTGTTTATTACATTTAATTTGAAATATATTTAGATATGTTTTTTGGTTTTAGCGAATTTCCCCTATAGGGAAGAAGCTATTACCGTAGTCGGCATGGTAAGACCTAGGCCCGAGACCATGATAACTTTTCGTTTTGAGGTCCCCAGACCCCAAAAACACCATTCGTTCGAAACTGTATATATATATATATATATATATATATATATATATATATATATATATGTGTCCGTGAGCACGATAACTCTCGTAAAAATTATCCGATTTTGATGAAATTTGGTATAAACGTGTAAAGCAACATTTATGACTTTAAGTTCGAAAACCAGCTAGATCGCTCTATCCGAAGGGGTATTTTGGGGGGGTTTTGTACCCCAAAAATGGGTTTTTTGAATTTTTTACATATAATTTTGGAAATAGTCAAATTTTTTTTTTTCCATTGGATTCAGCATAAAAAACACACAATTTGGTATTTTGATCATTTCTCTACGTCAATTGGTTACCGAGATATTGAAAATGCTAAACACAGTACGTTGTCTAATGTTATTCTTATGGAGGAAAATAAAAATTTTATATCTCGCTTATTTATGAACATATACTGACGAAACTTGGTATACGGCTTTATCTGGCTGTGGACCATTGATATTTCCTCAAAAAACCATTTTTTGACAATGGCTCCCGTTGCAGCAAACCTGCGTACTCAGCCCCATGTTATTCTTATGGAGAATAAGTAACGTGTTATCTCCCTTAATTATGAAAATAAATTAATGAAATTTGGTAAGTAACTTCACCTAGTTGAGTTATATTGATATTAGCATAAAACCCCATTTTTTCGTGTTCCTTGCTTCAGCAAACCTGCATACTCAGCCGCCATGTTATTCTTATGGAGAATAATTAAAATGTCATAAATTGTTTATTTATGAATGTATATTGATGAAAATTGGTATGTAGCTTTATGTGGCATTAAGATTAATATATATGCATTGGAAATTCGCTAAGTACGCAGGTTTGCTGCTACGGGGGTATTTTATTATATAAAACCCCCGGTTTTAGTTGTTGCTTTGATTAATGTTAATGTTAACTTTGACTTTGGTGTTCTTATCGCAACTTGTTTCTGGAACTTTCGGTAGCCAATAGTATAAATTGATTCCGCCATTATGATTCTGTCTGTTTGTATATTATGTCTGATTGAGCCTGATGATGACCGGTGTAACTGGTTAAAATTGATCGCCTTGTACCATGTTTACCTCTTGATGTAATTTTAGTATAAGTGTAAATATATTTTGTGGCGTTTTGAGGTGCAGGTTATTTTATCCTGTTCATTATGTTAAAATAATTGTAATTTGTTGGATGATGGGATGAAATTAAAGGAATTCTAAAAATACTTCAGTTTGTACTTATACTTTAACACATACTAGAAGTAAATACACATAAGGATGGTACAAGACAATCGATTTTAAAATTATGGTGATCACACCTAATGAGAAAATTATAGCCAAATGTATATATTAATTAATTATTAAAAATACATGTATCACGCTAGGAAGATATTATTTCCGATTAGAAAAACAATTAGTTGCAAATATAGCTTAGGTTTATTATTAACGTTCCAATAAAGTTAAATATTATCACGTTAAATGATGTAGGCTGTTTTGAGGTAAAAAGAAACAAATGAAATAAATAATTTGTATGCCCACTGTATCTTAAACTATACGATACTGTTTAACGTGCAACGAAAAGGTAGAACTGAAAAACGTTGAATATCCTTAACCTAAACATTGATCACAATAATAAGTTCAATAGTGTATGAAAACAAAAATTACCTTTAACCTAAGGGTTATTTTTATGCTAATATAGTTTTATGCAGTAGTTGTTCATATTTGTATAGCTTTTGTGGAATTAAAATACCCCCGTCGCAGCAAACCTGCATACTCAGCGAATTTCGAATGAATATATAACATAACACATTAAAACACTTCACAGGATTCATAAGAAATGTATTCACAAACAAGCGATATTTAAAATATTAATTAATCTCCATAAGAATAACATTGGGGATGAGTACGCAGGTTTGCTGCAAAAAGGCACACAAAATAATGGGCTTTTATGCAAATATCAATAGAACTCATGTATGTGAAGTCACATACCAACTTTCATCCATATACATTCATAAATAAGCGATATATAACATTTTAAGTATTTTCCATAAGAATAACATGGGGACCGAGTACCTAGGTTTGCTGCTACGGGAACCATAGGCGAAAAATTGTTTTTTTATGCAAACAACAATAAAACATAACCAGATGAAGCCATATACCAAATTTCGTCAGTTTATGTTCATAAATAAGCGAGATATACAATTTTTCTTTTTCTCCATAAGAATAACATTAGACAACGTACTGTGTTTAGCACTTTCAATATCTCGCCAACCAATTGATGTAGAGCAATGATAAAAATACCAAATTGTTTATTTTCTTAAGCTGAATTCAGTGGTATAAATTAAAATTTGATTTAAATTTAAATTACCTGTGAAAACCCCAAAAAACACATTTTTGGGGTACAAAACCCCCCAAAAACCCCCCTTCGGATGGTGCGATTCATCTGGTTTTCGAACTCGTTCAAATAAATGGTACTTTACATATTTGTACCAAATTTCATTAAGATCAGACCTTTTTTACGAGAGTTATCGTGCTTACGGACACATATATAAAAATTTGAACGAATGGTGTTTTTGGCATCTGGGAACCTCAAAATGAAAAGTTATCATGGTCTCGGGCTTAAGTCTTACCATGAGACCTACGGTAATAGCTTCTTCCCTATAGGGGAAATTCGCTAATAGTAACTTGAGAAACTATTTGGAATGATGTTTGAACAATATAAAGTAACTAATAACCTCTATTAGCGAATTTCCCCTATAGGGAAGAAGCTATTACCGTAGTCGGCATGGTAAGACCTAGGCCCGGGACCATGATAACTTTTCGTTTTGAGGTCCCCAGACCCCAAAAACACCATTCGTTCGAAACTGTATATATATATATATATATATATATATATATATGTATTCTTATGGAGAATAAATAACGTGTTATCTCCCTTAATTATGAATATAAATTAATGAAATTTGGTATGTGGCTTTACCTAAATGAGTTGTATTGATATTTGTATAAAACCCCATTTTTTGTTTTCCTTCCTTCAGCAAACCTGCATACTCAGCCGCCATGTTATTCTTATGGAGAATAATTAAAATGTCATAAATCGTTTATTTATGAATGTATATTGATGAAAATTGGTATGTGGCTTTATGTGGTATTAAGATACGTATATATTCATTGGAAATTCGCTGAGTATGCAGGTTTGCTGCTACGGGGGTATTTATTACACTGATACACTTATGTATTACTATATTAGGCTTACTATATTTACATTATGTAATATTAATGATGCCTTAAGGGACAATTTGACGAATTTGACTGAGGAATATGTTATAATTATTGTCTGCATGTTAAATTTGAGCGCAATATGATACAAGAGGTAGAAACAAATACAATCTGTTCATAATATTGCTTTGCCAGCAGACAGATAATAATTGAAACTAAGTAAGACAAATGATGGTCGAAGTAAGAGCTTTATTGGTTGCCGAGATCCGGTAGCAGGATATTGATGATACGCATCGCACTGAAAGTTCTCTGTAAGACTTTTTATTTCTGCCAGACACAGAACATTGTAATCGAACTAGTCAAATTAGTTGGGGTTCATTACCTGTTTTTGTATTCAATATTACTTTTTTTATAGCTAAACAAAATTACTAAAGCTAGAATATGGAGGTTTTAAAATTTCTGCCGGGGACCCTATATCAATTCTTAATATCAGGTATTACGTGTAAGTTTAGGATAGGATGTTAGGTATAAGATATGATAAAGTATTGATATAAATAAGTGATATAAGTGATTATACGTATATATAAGTGATTATTACGTTTGCAGGTGAGACCCGTCTACGTATGTTGGGTGGGAAGCACATATTCGTCATATGGGTTGCCGTAACACACACGTCAGACGCGAAGCAGATTTTATAATAGTCTAATACATAAATAATTTCTGTCGAGTATGCGTGTATTTTTACAGACGTTGAAAATGGGCTAAACCTATTAAAAATGGACGGTTATCGTCTGAATGTTAATCTGAAGATATTTAACACTTAAGTGTTAAGGAAGAAATTTATTAAAATAACTGCCCATGTTTCAAAAGCGCTTAGTTTTACGATTCAAATTAATTGTTCTATCTATTTAACTATCTGTTAAATAATAGTGTTCCGAATCCCTACTGAGTTAAATTCATGTCTTTTATTTTTTTACTATTAAGCTTTTCAGTAAAACAATTTCTTCAAATTAAATCCCTAATAGAATAATTGTTCACGAGTGTTAATTCTAATCCTGGAAATCTGTTTTTATTCCTTAAAGTCTTAAAGCAGCGTAGCAAAGCTTCCAGCCCCAATAAAAGTCTCACCCTGGATAAACATTTGTCTTCGTTACCTTTTCCCGAATTGTTTCCGACCGCTCTTTCAGTCTTTTGATTCCATGCATAAATGTCTTGCTGCCAAATTTCATTATTTTATGGTAAAACACAGCTTATCAACGGGCTTATCATTTGATGGAAGAGCTCTAGACGATTAAAAAGAGGTTTCTTTGAGGGGCTGACCTGTGCATTTCTCTAAGAAATTGAATTAATTCTGATTATAATTCCGATTCGAATGTACAGTTGGTAATTATTTCAAGTAAAATTAATATTAATAGAAGGATATTAAACCCTAATTGTTTAAAAGTGTCTGGTACCATACTTAAGAGCATCGTTTCAACTACTAGACAAGAACTTTGGACATGATTCGAATCATATTCTACAACGTAATGTCGAACAAAGAGTACATAAATAACGAAAACTATTGATTTTTTTGAATATTATATTCGGTGCCATGACTAATATAAGGTTTATATATTATTTATTTTCGTACAGTAAAAATATTAGATAACATCGTAATAATTATTGTACCCTAAAAATATTCGAATATTATAAATGAACGAATCACTTTAGAATCATTGTTGAAATGTAACCTTAAATACATACACAGCTTTGCAACTTTACATCTATAACTTCTTTTAAAAACATAAAACTCCTGATATTTTTCCGCCAAGTACTACTGAACAGGAACCTTTGTTAGCCAGTACAAACGTCGAAGCCTAGGTTAATGTTTGCAAACACGAGGTGTTGATTTGAGTCATCCATCACTGATGTTTGACTTTGGCTCCAATATTGTTTGGACGCCGCTTCAAACATCCAACTCCCAGAATATTCTAATGAGTATTTCGCTTTAGATGTATTTTATTAAAACATTAATATTCCAAGTAGTTGTGAATTGTGTTTATTTCGCATATAAATCGTTAAATGTTGACTTCTGAAATTATCAAATTATCTGCTTATGACAAATTCTAAGTGTGACATACTTATTTAGGCAATGGCAAATAACCACTCTAATACAAAATCTACTACCCAGGTATTGGTTTCGTTTTAAATTTTATATTAATATATTTATATTAATTTTACTTGTTTTAACCCCTGATCGTTTTAAATATTTGTGCCTCAATCGGTTGTTGATACATTAGCTGTTTTATACGTTTATTTATTTTTTAATTCGAAGTTGATATCGCTTTCAATAAATCATAAAATCGCTGTTTAAGACGCTGACACCAATTGAGTATTTAAGTCAACTATGAATCTATTATGAGTTAAAAATGCCTTGTGTAGCCTTTTTAATAAATAAAGCTAACCGCTTTTTAGCCAGGATCATTAAATTATTAATTGCCTAGTGACCAATGGCAGCTGGGTTTAGTTCAAAACTTTCCCACAATTTGTAGATTTTCTTAAAGATTGACCTGACAAACCTCAAATTGGGAGGCGAGTACTCTAACGCTACTCGACCAATATAATGAAGTAATGTTATAAGTAAGAAAGCGGTTTTGGTCAACATGATATACTACGAGTCGAGTTGGCGCCTTTAGGTTGGTGTTAGCGGTACTTGAAAAACCTTGCTCAGGAAAATGAAAAAGGTAATACATGTTATACTACATGTATTAGTTTGGCAGTAATAGGTACTACTGTACCAAATGCATCACAGCTTCTCCTGTTGAACTGACACGTTATTGCTAATCGTCTCTTGTTTCTGGGATAATCGGGGATTATGGCCAGGACTGTACTGCAGGGTGTGACTGGGACTGTACCGGGTGTGCCCTGATAACAGCCAGTGTAGTGATAACGCCTGTTTGTGTGCTCTCAGCCAGCCATGTGGCCGCGCCTCTGTGCTTGTCTTATCTACCTCTCTTATCCGTCCTCCTAAGCCATCAGTTTCGAGTCATCTCGCGCGCCAGCTGTTCCTCTTTGGATTACTTCTCAAGGTAAAATGGGATTTTTTAGTTTATGGGTGTATTTCATATAGCATATTTTAATTAGGGTGGGTTTGAGATGTGATAGAGATAGCTTTATGTCGTTAAACCACCCAAATCCCCACACATTCAACAGTTGTATAGTTCGGTATTCGCGTGTTAATGTTTCTTGACATAGAAGAGTTACTTGCAGTTAGCAGATCCTTCCAGACGGGCTATCATCTAGCCGGGACAAAATAGTAGTTCGGATTACACACCTTGACTTAGTTACTAATATTGGTTATTATCTGGAGATGCAGTTTGGACCTAAAGACGTGATATAAAGTAATTATGTTTTTAGCGAATTTCCCCTAAGGGAAGAAGCTATTACCGTAGTCGGCATGGTAAGACCTAGGCCCGGGACCATGATAACTTTTCGTTTTAAGGTCCCCAGACCCCAAAAACACCATTAGTTCAAAACTGTATATATATATGTGTGTGTGTGTGTGTGTGTGTGTGTGTGTGTGTATGTGTGTGTGTGTGTGTGTGTGTGTGTGTGTGTGTGTGTGTGTGTGTGTGTGTGTGTGTGTGTGTGTCCGTGGGTGCGATAACTCCCGTAAAAAAGGTCCGATTTTATGAAATTTGGTACAAACGTGTAAAGCAGCATTTATGACTAAGTTCGAAAACCAGACAGATCGACCTATCCGAAGGGGTATTTTGGGGGGTTTTTGTACCCCAAAAATGGGTTTTTGAGTTTTTACATGTAATTTTTCAAAATGTAAAATTTTATTTTTTTCCCATTGGAATCAGCTTAAAAAGACGGACAATTTGGTGTTTTAATCATTGCTCTACGTCAATTGGTTACTGAGATATTGAAAGTGCTAAACACAGTACGTTGTCCAATGTTATTCTTATGGAGGATAAGAAAAATTGTATATCTTGCTTATTTATCAACTTATCCTGACACAACTTGGTATATTACTTCATTTCATTGTGGTCTAATGATATTTGCACAAAAACCCATTTTTTGGCCAATAGTTCCCGTAGCAGCAAACCTGCATACTCAGCCCCATGTTATTCTTATGGAGAATGAGTAACTTGTTATCTCCTTTAATTATGAACATAAATTAATAGAACTTGGTATGTGGCTTTACCTAGTTGAGTTATATTGATATTTGTATAAAAACCCACTTTTAGTGTTCCTTATTTCAGCAAACCTGCATACTCAGCCGCCATGTTATTCTTATGGAGAATAATTAAAATGTCATAAATAGTTTGTTTATGAATGTATATTGATGAAACTTGGTATGTGGCTTTATGTGGTATTACGATAAATTAATATGAATTGGAAATTCGCTGAGTATGCAGGTTTGCTGCTACGGGGGTATTCATATTTTCCTTATTTACTATTAAACTGAGCTTTTAACAAATTAAATATATATTTTGTCCTACAACAACCAGTGTAGAATATTGTAAAGAATTGTGAAGAAAAATGGTGTTCTTGAAAACGTAAACTATAATTCACGAACAACAATAAATAACCTAACATTTTGTTAATATAATTAAGTTCTAAACCAATTCGTTGCCAAAATGACTTGAACAACTCCTAAACATTTTTGAAAGGGCGAATGTATTAAGGGGATTTTCTTTGGCTGAGCTCTAAGAAAACGTGGCAAATTAGCCAGATGGCTCTGGTACATTAGCCGGATATAATCAGATTCATTCAACCAGATTGGTAGAGCGTTTGTTAAAATAATCCAATGCCAAATTAATCAAGGAGACCCATAGATTTTTAATAGGCTGTCAATATTCATATTGAATAGGATACACAGATACATAATCCTGACCGAAGGACCAATTTTAAAGTGTTACCCCGTTACAAACCTCGCCTCAAGGGCGACAAAGCGGGCGAATTAAATCCCCCGTTCCTCTAACGCGCTGCCATTTGCCCGATTATCGCTCCACTCACTGTAACTGCCACACCGCGAGTCCCGTTAGTTTTTATGTCCCATTCTCGCGGCCAACTCCAACAAGAAGCGGGAAGTTTGTTAATCCCGTAAGTGCGTTGCCGGAATGTCACTTCTCGGTTATTTCCGGCGCCATCAACACAACGGTTTACGACCTTAGTTCGCCGGGGAAACGTTAGCTTTTCGGTAATTGGTTTAGTTTCAGAGTTTAAAAATAACGGTGTATTAGTGGATTGTGACATAGTAGGCCCACGCGGTGTGGCAGGGAGTTTATAGTTTCGATAATATAATTTACTTAGTAGAAGCATAATGATAATTGAATTTTGTTTATTTTGATAAATTTATACATTTATTGGTAATTAATAAATAAGTAAGCTCATTTAGACGGATATCAGTAGATAGATCATTGTAAGTTTTGCTCTGCCTTCAGAATACCATATTTTAAAGCAAATCTCGGCCCCCTCTTATTAAATTCACTGGTTTTCCTTTAGGAAGTTCGACCCCCTTTATTCCTTCATTAAGTGAAGAGTTTAATATGATGATCACACAGTGGATATATCGTGGTAAGCTCGTGTAACTCAGATAAGATAGCTGATGTCTGTATAAGAACTCTTATCGATTATGTAATCACTGGGGTTGCGCAGGTGCTCGCTTTGCTGTAAACTAAACTTTCCATTAACATACTCTCCATATTTATAAAAAACTACATAGGCTTGTAAAGGTATTCATAAATACAATCTTTTGAGTTATGAGTTTAAATTATAGTTTTACAAGCTGATCAAAGTAAATAGAATTATTTTCCTTAGATATTAATGCTAGTTACTTGAACGGATCGAAACCCCATTTTTTACAGATAAAATTGTTTTCCAATATTAAAACCAGGTGTAGGGTTTTAAGCCGATTTCTAAATACGTACAAAAACTTACTTAAAAAACGTAAGAGAAACGTTTAATTCAAACTTTAATTTTGGTCAGATTTTTTTTAAATAATGATAAAAACACAAATATTAATTTTAATTGTATATTTTATAAATTAAAAAATTAAAAATCAACTAGGAATCTGTGTTTTTAATTGCCTATAAGAACGTAGGAAAAATGTAGACACTGCTCTGTTTAAGAATGGTTTATTAGGAGAAAATAACTTTTCTATCTGCGAACGTTTTAATCATGTACTTAATTGCAAATTGAATCCGGTTTTAAACTTTCATGTTGGTTATTTGTAGACGGCATACGCATTAAAGATGAAGATAATACTGATTACATAACTAAAGTCGTATTTCACAACCTCTTTAAAACGGAGAAGATACAGGTGGTTGGAACGACAGTTTTCAAGAGTTCCAAGTAATATTTCTCGACCTACGGAGTTATCACTGGCCCAATGCACAGTTCCGCGAGTTTTATGGGCCAAAGTCACCAGGCTAGTGGTTATAAACCCTAATGATGTCTTTGACGACCAATATATATTTTAGGTACCTACTGCATCATCTTGGTTATGTAGCACTGACACTTGACGAGTACTTGTTGGTTTACTGGTTTCTTTATTTGGGTTTCAAAGTCAACAGCAGTTTAGTACAGAGCATATTTACAAACGCTTTTAACAAACCCTCAAATGTTATGGACACCCCAGGATTTGAACCCGTGACCCCATACGACATAATAATAATTAATATCAAAATTTCACAGCAGTTAGGTCTTCTTTTGAAAAATCTGGATGGTTAGCTTTTTAAATTTTTACTCTGACTCGTTGGAAAAAGAGGCCCTTGAAAATAAGAATAAATTTTAGAAGATTGACTGATAAAACTGCTTTTACTAACTGAGCTTATCTGTATTCTACGCCTTACTTTTCCCGTTCCTGTAGGCTATAGATCTGTGCGAGGAACGAATCTAACAAAGCAAACGGCGAGCCGTGACAGTACGAGTTATTCAGTACTGATAAGATTTACTAGCCAGGACTGGGATTCGAACCACGACCGGGCCGCTGCCACTGGTTCGGAGTCAGTCACCTTGACCACTACGCCAACGAATCACCAAAGTAAATATATAAGATCACTACTCAAAGATAATATATTAAATTACGGATCGACTCACCAAAGAAAATATATAAGACTATTAAATTACGGAACGACTCACCAAAGTAAATATATAAGATCACTACTCAAAGATGATCTATTAAATTACGGAACGACTCACCAAAGAAAATATATAAGATCACTACTCAAAGATAATCTATTAAATTACGGAACGACTCACCAAAGAAAATATATAAGATTACTACTCAAAGATGATCTATTAAATTACAGAACGACTCACCAAAGTAAATATATAAGATCACTGCTCAAAGATGATCTATTAAATTACGGAACGACTCACCAAAGTAAATATATAAGATCACTACTCAAAGATGATCTATTAAATTACGGAACGACTCACCAAAGTAAATATATAAGATCACTACTCAAAGACGATCTATTAAATTACGGAACGACTCACCAAAGAAAATATATAAGATCACTACTCAAAGATAATCTATTAAATTACGGAACGACTTACCAAAGTAAATATATAAGATCACTACTCAAAGATAATCTATTAAATTACGGAACGACTCACCAAAGAAAATATATAAGATCACTACTCAAAGATAATCTATTAAATTACGGAACGACTCACCAAAGTAAATATATAAGATCACTACTCAAAGATGATCTATTAAATTACGGAACGACTCACCAAAGAAAAGATATAAGATCACTACTCAAAGATAATCTATTAAATTACGGAACGACTTACCAAAGTAAATATATAAGATCACTACTCAAAGATAATCTATTAAATTACGGAACGACTCACCAAAGTAAATATATAAGATCACTACTCAAAGATGATCTATTAAATTACGGAACGACTCACCAAAGAAAATATATAAGATCACTACTCAAAGATAATCTATTAAATTACGGAACGACTCACCAAAGTAAATATATAAGATCACTACTCAAAGATAATCTATTAAATTACGGAACGACTCACCAAAGAAAATATATAAGATCACTACTCAAAGATAATCTATTAAATTACGGAACGACTTACCAAAGTAAATATATAAGATCACTACTCAAAGATAATCTATTACATTACGGGACGACTCACCAAAGTAAATATATAAGATCACTACTCAAAGATAATCTATTACATTACGGAATGACTCACCAAAGTAAATATATAAGATCACTACTCAAAGATAATCTATTAAACTACGGAACGACTCACCAAAGTAAATATATAAGATCACTACTCAAAGATAATATATTAAATTACGGGACGACTCACCAAAGTAAATATATAAGATCACTACTCAAAGATAATCTATTACATTACGGAACGACTCACCAAAGTAAATATATAAGATCACTACTCAACGATAATCTATTACACTACGGAACGACTCACCAAAGTAAATATATAAGATCACTACTCAAAGATAATTTATTACATTACGGAACGACTCACCAAAGTAAATATATAAGATCACTACTCAAAGATAATCTATTACATTACGGAACGACTCACCAAAGTAAATATATAATATCACTACTCAAAGATAATCTATTAAATTACGGAACGACTCACCAAAGTAAATATATAAGATCACTACTCAAAGATAATCTATTAAATTACGGAACGACTCACCAAAGTAAATATATAAGATCACTACTCAAAGATAATCTATTAAATTACGGAACGACTCACCAAAGTAAATATATAAGATCACTACTCAAAGATAATCTATTAAATTACGGAAGGGCAGATTTGAAGTTGTTAATGTAAAACCTCAAGAAACTGGACCATTTGAAAAACTGAAGCGAAAAGTGAAACACAGCTAGCACAATAGCACGGATGCCTTTTTATTCGTAATTTATTACTTAAAATTTCACTAATAGTTAAATAATTCACAATTTTTTCAACGAAGAAAGTTAAACTATACAGGCCAATCGTTATTCCTTAGTTTCCTTGTAACCTATTGTCAAAAGTGCAGTTTTATGTTTTACAATGCCTTGTACAACTTGAGCAATATAAAGTCTAATGTCTTGTCTTGCCTAAGTCTTCTAGTACCAATATATCTTGAGCCCTGCACTATACGACCTAGTAAAACTGCGGTTATTGGTGAATTATATCATCATCTCACTTCTTAATTACTTTTGAATTCTTTGGAAAGTCAACCACGTCTTAAAACTGTAATCCATGTTGACGATAGAGATGTCAAATTAATGGGATTTTGTCCTGGGCGATTCAAAAAGACTCAAGATCCCACCTTTTTTAAGAAATATTTTATTTGGATTAGGTAACATGTGTTTATATTAATCCATAACAACAGCTCTTTGCTAACAACAGCTGCTATAACAAAGGTTTATAACTACATACTGACATTGTGCTTTTTAAATGTTAATTATTTACTGAATTGCATTTTATGTTTGCGAAATCCCCTAAGGGGAAACGAGACACCAGATACTTATTTGTAATGATTAATGTACATCCTTTTTTGGATGGTATAGTGATGTTATCTAATAAAGATTTTTCATAGCTTAAAGTACGATTGTCAATATATTTGATCATTGTGTATCTTATTTTAAATAAACAAGTTTAGAGACTATAGTTTAGTGTTTTAGTATAATCCCGTAATAACTAGCTTCTATGAGTCCATATTTACTAACGGTTAAGACATCGTTGGTATTATAGTGGTACATACAACCAAATCATATGGTAGACCAAATAATTTAGTTAGCGATCAGGAATCAAATAAATCACAGTTTATAATGGGATGCAAACTGTTTAAATTAAATTTAAAAAAATATAATTTAATCCCAAAAACATCATTGTAATTTATATTAAATTACGATAACCTCCGTCATTCAAATTAAATAAAAAACCCACTAATAAAGTTCAACGCACATTGTAACATATTTAAATACCTTACAATATACCATTAAAGTAGTTATCAAGAATATCACCTAAATTATTTGGCTCATAAGGATGACATTTTGTTTTATAAAAGTTAACGAATAAATCTGCTTCCTGTTGAATGAATACTGGGGCTTTAATTTGATATCGTTATCTGATTAAAATATATTTCTTTAACTATTCTGAGATTTTTATTTGATAACACTTTTACTATACATTTCTAGTAATACAATAGTTATTCATCCCAGCTAAACAAACGTCTATTTCATACTTTAAACCTGAGAATTTATATTTTCAATCCATATCAAAATACAAATTGTTGGTGTTACCTAAGTACGATTGTAGGGAATCTTTATCTTTTTTAACCTCAGTAACCAAGTATTAAAGTATTAAAAGAGGTATTTAAATGAAAAAAGTGGAGAGGGGGTAAAAAATTGTATTAGTACATATGAAATTGTGAAATTATTATAACAAGTTACTAGGTGAACTTCTGAACTACGAGATAATACAGTGTATAATTACTGGATCAAGCTCTGATGTATACATTTGACTTAACCTGTATATATTACTACTCGCAGTTGTATTATGAGAAATTCGTATTATTTAATCCTACTCTTAATACATAAAGTTGCAAATTCAGATACAAACCATATCCAAGACACCCCAACGAGGGCCGCTTTTAGAGCGTCATTGTAAATACGCCCGGCCCTTAAAGACACAATAAAATTCGACTGTAACGTTCGGTAATCATGATTATTTCGACAAGAAAGTTAAAGGCTGTCGTTAGTGGTAACACATTTTCCCGCCATTTCTGGACTTTATCGCTACTTTAACTACTATTTTATTGCGCCTTTACAGCTTTCTTGACACTAACATGAAGGCGTAAACGCAAATGGCCTCCGCCACTTCTATTTCCATGGTTTGCGATATGCGAGAGTTTAATTTACCGTGATTATTCAAATTACCGTATCGAGATTGGGTGGCGAGCTGCTGTAATGCGTAGTGATTCATGAGTTTTTAATTCCGTTGCAGTTGTCGGTTTATGGTGTTAGTAATAACTTTAAAAACATTTTTATCAATTTAAGAACCATGAATCATCTCGGAAGAACAAACAACCGGAAAGATCGAATGTTCTATTACCAAACTATGGGTGACAACATTTTTGCTTCGCATTTACCGGTTCAGAGTCAATTTGACACAAAAATCTGTTGCTTGGTTAAAGATTTATTTTGTGTTCTGCCGACCATCACACATTTCCTTTAGAAATACAAGCTTATTTATCAGTCAGTTAGGATAACATATGTAACACATGTGGCTTATATGTCTATTTGTACGCATGCCTATAGACATTTCTCAGTTCCAAAGGAGAGCATCTGTCGGTTCTGGGATCTCTATTAAACTCGGATGCTCAGAGGACCGGCTTTCTACTAAGAACCAGAAAAACGAAGCATTCCAGCTGTTTTTTTTAACTCATGTTTATTCATCTAGTTTTGATCACAGATGAATATCATCAACGAACGAAGTTTGTTATATTTATTTAGAACAAGCCTTAACCCGTTTCTTAGTATATACTGCTGGATAGATAGTTTGACTTGTTGAATATCATATACAAAATGTGTTTTTTTTATTTGATTGAAAACACTTTTACCAGTAATAACAATTTTGTTTACTAAATAACAAGTGACTTTATTTTACAAGATAATCATCTAATACTTTGTGACCAAAAATTCCCTTACTATGTGCAAACATTTAATTTCATTGTTGATAGATTTATTTTAAATTGCAACTTTAATAAGACCAGGTAATAACTTTAATAACTTTAATAAGTAACACATGTTTAAGCTGTCCGTACTATTTCACTATCAAAAATGGCCTCGTGCATTTATTTTACAAATTTACATTTAACTATGTTTAATTGAATACTTGGTAATAAATACTGAATGAGGTAATAAACATAAACCATTTCTGTTGCAGATATTTCGCGTGTGCGCAGTGAAGTGGGAGTGAGTGAAGTGCAAGTATGCTGCAGAGCTTGAACACGTTGGCTGGCAAAATATCGCCCAATAGCCCGACCAACCAGGGCGGCCAACACAACTCTACCACCGACAACAACGCCAACAAACTGCACCACCTCAACAACAACACTCACCCCTACAGCAAGTCTTCGCCCAACAATACTGATACCAAGTAGGTTAACAAATCAGTTAGCTTATTCCATGTTGTTGGATGATCAAAGAGAACCATACTGCTGCGGAGGGATTCACAGAGTGAAAATAAATAGTGTCAAAATATCTACACTTTGTCGTCTTTAGGAACACACGTTATTTAGCACAATCAAAATTACAAGTTTATCTCATTACATATTACAGTGTTGGGGCCAATTTGAAAAGTAATAAAAATGTTGTAAGCTCACCACTATAACTATAACAACTTTCTACTAATTCTTATCGTCTTCTTCTGCCTACAACTATATCAGATTGACAATCATAAAATGGCGTGACTCTTAGATGATGGTTAACGATACATCCGAACTATTCCCTTCTGTCTTTGGCGAACCACTTCAACTTATTTTCATACTCAAAACGCTTTGCTAAAAGATATTAAGTTTCAAGATGATTTGGAAGTGCATTGTGTTGAGAAAGCACCAAGAATGAAAAACTGTTTAGAGCGTTTGTTATAAACACCACTTTAAACATCTGATCTCAACTTTTATGAATGAGTTATAAAACTGCCTAGACAAATTTACTGTGTTATCTAATTTTATGTTACTAGCCTATGCAATTTAATACTCGAACTCTGAAGAAAATATTAAAGCATACTGCATCCATAAATGAAGAAAGTCCGTAAAACAGCTAGTATAGTGATATAACTTCTACTGTATATTTTATTATTTAAATTTTACCTATACTATGGATAACAACATGGTTTTTTTCAAATTTTAACAAAGCAAACAAAAATTCCTACATTCATAATTTGTTTTTAAACATTATTTTGTAGCACCAGCTTATAATAGTAATGACAATCCCTGCCATGGAAAAGACTGAATTTTTCAAACCAAACACGAGATGAGGATCTTTTTTGAAATCATTACGTCATTGGCTTCACTAATAGGTAAATGCAAAGAAAAACTATGGTTTTTAGCGAATTTCCCCTATAGGGAAGAAGCTATTACCGTAGGTGGCATGGTAAGACTTTAGCCCGAGACCAGGATAACTTTTTGTTTTGAGGTCCCCAGATGCCAAAAACACTATTCGTTCAAATTTATATATATGTAATTTGTAGATATATATATATATATATATATATATATATATATATATATATGTGTGTGTGTCCGTTACCGCGATAACCTTTGAAGGAAGCGCCCGATTTTTATGAAATTTGGCACAAATGTGGAGGGTAACATTTATGACTTTAAGTTCGAAAACCCGATCGATCGGTTTATGGGAAGGGGGTTTTATGGGGGTTAAAAGTTTCCAAAAATCAGTTTTTTGAACTTTTTGCCCTAAAATTTTTAAAACACTAGATTTTGGTTACAACCATTTTGTAGAGCTTAAAAAACAAACAATTTAGTATTTTGAATCATTAAGCTAGGTTTAGTAGTTGTGGAGAAAAGTCAAAAAATTTGTCCATAAAATTTCCCATGTTAATCTTATGGGAATACGGTTTTTAGATTTTCCTCAGATAATTTCAGTAAAAACTCCACATTTCTTTCTACCAATCAGTTTAGCTCTACAAAACAATCATTTTGGCGTTTTAATTGTTGTTTTACGTCCAACCGTTGCAGAGATATTCAAAGTGCTAAACACAGTACGTTGTCCAATGTTATCCTTATGGAGAATAAATAGAATGTTATATTTTGATTATTTATGTATGTATATTGATGAAACTTGGTATGTGGCTTCAAATAGTTGTGGTATATTGATAATAGCACAACAAAATGTTTTTAGATTTTTCCCGGTAGCAGCAAACCTGCATACTCGGCCCCCATGTTATTCATATGGAGAATAAGTAAAGTTTTATATCTCCCTTAGTTATGAACCTAAATTAATAAAACTTGGTATGTACCTACACCTGGTTAAGTTATATTGATAATTATAAAAAAAACATATATCTTATCTTCCTTGTTGCAGCAAACCTGCGTACTCATTTATAATGTTATTCTTATGGAGAATAAATAAAATGCTATATATCACTTATTAATGAATGTATTTTTGTAAAACTTGGTAAGTGGCTCTAGGTAGTAGTGATACCCATATATTTGCATTGGAAATTCGCTGAGTACGCAGGTTTGCTGCGACGGGGGTATTCTTTAGTTACTGACAAAACCATAGAAAACTTTAGTTTTTTTGTTGATTTTTTAAGTATTAAAAAAATTGTTTATTCTTTTTTGTTGATGGTGTGTTTTGTTAATTAAGGAATTATTGCGGACACTTGTTTAACAGCGTTGTCACGTTTGCGCGTAGATCTTTTGTGTGTTTATTTTAGGTTTTTGTTTTGTTTTGACTGCTGTTACTGTTCTCTGTTGTTGATTTTCTGTGATTTCGAGCTTGCCTGGATTGTGCTACTGATATTTGTATGTACTAAGGATTCTTTCAATCTGAAGACTGGATTAGATTTAAGATCTCTAAACGTTATGAAACTTTGTTTGTACAATAAGTGATGGAAAATGTCCGCAATAATTCCTTAATCAACATAAACTTGTTTATTTACTTTTTAACCCCAATAGCCATAATAATATGTTACAACTGTTATACCAATGACTACATATGTAGTCATTGGTAATACACTCTGATCACTATCTGGCATATACATGTTTTATACGAGTTTACTAATTGATGTGAAATCAGACTCAATAATTTTTACAGCTTGAAATGCTCTAATAGTTGCACCTATATTGTAATTTAATTTGTATTGTGAAAATTCTCTAGCGTGTGAGAACTTGTTAAGTAAACTATAAGTACTGTAGTTCCTAAAAAGATATACTTTGGCTTTTGGTGTATTATATCATTATTAAAACTGCATAAATAAATATAAAGGTAACAAGATACATACTAGGGGGCTTGTTCCCCAACCCCATTACGGTGTTTTTTTATATCTAAAACCAGCTACAACTGTTAAAAAAATATAGATGTCTTATTATGTTCTGGCGTTCAGCTACAAAAGTAATCACCTCTATTCTCATTTAACTTTGTTTAAACTCAACTGTTTTGACCAATGTGTGACTAGAATATTCCTAATGAATCTAGGGATTGCTCTCAAAATTGAAAAAATTATAACAGTTATTAATAGAAAACCGTGCAATGGAAAATACAATATCTTTACGAACTGTATTACGTGACGTACATGCACATAGCTGTGTAAACCAAGTGCTATAACTACTGATTTTGGGGTGATAAGGAGAAACGGCAAAATGCTTTAAGTTCATCTCAGTTTTTATTCAGGGTTGATTATAAAGTCAAGAAAACTTTTGAAATAATATCTTATAGGACTGGTAATCAAAATCAAAAATCAAATCAGGAATTATTTAATAAATGCAATCTTAAAATTCGGAAACTCTAAAATTCATTATACTGACAAATAATCGTTACAAACAAATATTTTAATGCATTTTCTGCCGGTTAAAACTAAATTGAGTGTTTATTTAACATGCAATATATCTCAGGAAAACAATGCTGTAAGATCTTTATTTGTGTTCGAATTACGAGTCCATCGTAAACTATAGATTACAGAGTGGTCGTAAAGTCTAGGATTAACAGCGGTCCAAAGATCTAGTTACACATTTTATTTGTTTACTTTTCGATCGTTTATGGTTAATTGTATTTTGTAATCTAAGAAGTCTTTATTGAAGTAATAGAATGGATGATCTTGTCGGTGTAAAGACGTGTTATCCGTTTGCAAACCTTGTTTATATTAGAACCTTACCATTTATAGGTAGAAGTAGCCTATAGGTATCAAATTTCCGATTTTTACGAGACCGGTTTCAGATTAATAACAATCCATCTTCAGTCGCAATATTCCTATCCTAGAGCATTATATTATTGAAGAACACTTTCGTGGTTGTCGGGTTGTAAAAATATTTAACATGAACAAACAAAACGCACACAAGCGGCATTTACTACATTAACACCGAACTGGCAGGCCTGCGCGCACATTTACTACATTAACACCGAACTGGCAAGCCTGCGCGCACATTTACTACATTAACACCGAACTGGCAGGCCTGCGCGCACATTTACTACATTAACACCGAACTGGCAGGCCTGCGCGCACATTTACTACATTAACACCGAACTGGCAGGCCTGCGCGCACATTTACTACATTAACACCGAACTGGCAGGCCTGCGCGCACATTTACTACATTAACACCGAACTGGCAGGTCTGCGCGCACATTTACTACATTAACACCGAACTGGCAGGCCTGCGCGCACATTTACTACATTAACACCGAACTGGCAGGCCTGCACGCACATTTACTACATTAACACCGAACTGGCAGGCCTGCACGCACATTTACTACATGAACACCGAACTGGCAGGCCTGCACGCACATTTACTACATTAACACCGAACTGGCAGGCCTGCGCGCACATTTACTACATTAACACCGAACTGGCAGGCCTGCGCGCACATTTACTACATTAACACCGAACTGGCAAGCCTGCGCGCACATTTACTACATTAACACCGAACTGGCAAGCCTGCGCGCACATTTACTACATTAACACCGAACTGGCAGGCCTGCGCGCACATTTACTACATTAACACCGAACTGGCAAGCCTGCGCGCACATTTACTACATTAACACCGAACTGGCAAGCCTGCGCGCACATTTACTACATTAACACCGAACTGGCAGGCCTGCGCGCACATTTACTACATTAACACTGAACTGGCAAGCCTGCGCGCACATTTACAAAAGTGAAATGCAGGTGCGCACAGGCCTGCCGGTTCGGTGTTAATGTAATAAATGTCGTTTGAGTGAGTTTTGTTTGTTTTTGTGTTAACCATTTTTACAACCCGACAACCACGAAAGTGTACTTCAGTAATATAATGTTCTAGGTTAGAAATATTGCGATTGAAGATGGATTGTTATTAATCTGAAACCGGTCTCGCAAAAATCAGAAATTTTACACCCATAGGTTCTTCTACCTGTAAATGGTAAGTTTCTAATACAATTAAAAGGTGTCAGCAAATACAAACGATGTTCGTCGCCCTGTTAGGATAACGATACTGTTAAAAAGGGTGTGTTTGTATGAATTCTAGTTTTCTTTAAAAAATAAAACAATAAAAACACAAGTTAAAAAGGCAAGTGTGTACTATAAAAATGCAGGATTATTGCCATTGTAGGGAAACCGTAACTAAAATACGTTTCTAGTCAGAGGGATTTATCCAAACATCCATTATCACATTTGTGGATTAGCTCTTAATACAGAATACGTAAATGAGTACATAAGTGTTCCTGAACCCTATAGCCGCAAGTAAAAGAAGTACTATATTTAAGATATCCTACAGGTAGTTTGTTTGAAAGGTTTATCAGTTTAAAGTTACAGTGTAAAATGATAAAAGAAATCATAACCTTAGCACGTAAACTATTATGCTGATGTAGTATACTTCATGTCAGATATTTCTAGTGAAGAAGACAGAAATAAATTTATATTATAATTGAATTTGTAACCAAGTTTACTTTAAACTTAAATTTGTAAATTAAAATCGCTGATCTTAAAACCAAAATAATACATTGTTTTAGTAAGTGGCAAATTTACGTTTCAAATACTAATTTTATATATTTTAATCACCAGAGATGTTTTACACTTATATAATTTTAAACTCGTATCATTTTGTGGTAGGCCTAGATTACATTATTAATACTGTAAGTATTATATTTCTTCTCTAATACCTTAAAAATAAAATGTGTACGTTTAAATTTATAACACCCAACATTAACGAAATTAAAAATAAATACAAATTATTATTCGATATCTATTTTTGGGAATAGTAATGAAACTTTCATTTTCTTGACTGTAACAATTGTCGGCATAAACAGATCAGAAGTTATACTTAAAGGAAATAAAATAAAATCAAGTATATCTAAGCATTTGACACAATGACGGGATTTATTAATACTCGAGGGTTTCCAGAAATATGTCATCAGGAGTAAACCCAAGCTTAGTCACCGTCTGCCGTGTCAGCAACTGCGTTCATTAGGAATGAGGATATCAAGGAGAACGGGGTTTTGCTGACGTAACATCCTCTGGATACACTACAATTTTCCATCCGACCAATTAGGAAAAGCGAACAATTTAGCCTAATATTTATAATAATATACATATGTTTTAGCTAATCATACTGGAGATTTTTGAGGAAGCTGAAGGACTCTCACAATTGAAATTTGATCCTTTAATAGCATCGACCATAACCAGTGTTATTATTTTTACCCATTTAATATTATATGAAACACGCTATTAGATTTATTTTTAAAACTAAACTCTAATTTATTTTTTATTAAACATTGATTAGTAAAAATTAAGGTTGATTTAAAATACATGAGTATGAAACATTCCGTCGCGTGAAAAAATAAACAAAGGAATTGTTAAAAGAAAAACAATTATTTGTCTGAGTTTTGTATATTATTGAAAATAAAAATTTTATCATTTAGCAAGAGAGAAGTTTACATTATAATGCAAATGTAAATGTAACTAAATAAAAAACCGCACAGAGAAATATGTTGTCCATTTTTGATGGATTGAACGTGCAATTCCTATAATTGAATTTGTTAGATTCCTTTGTGCGATAGTATTATATTAATAGTAAACATTGTATTGCGCTCATCGGATTTCATACAAACATATAGTTTTTAATGTGAAATAGTTTTGTAATTTGGTTTATTTTGAGATATAAAATTTAATTAACTTAAAAAATCAAATTCAATTGTATAATTTGCAAACAAACACATGCTGATAATTGTAAAATAATCTTGAACATTAAACCAACAATAAATAATACAATGCTAATATTTTTTGAGGGCATATTAAATGTAAATCAGCATATACAATAAGGTTACTGTTATATGTTTAAACTCTTGAAAAATAACCAAAGAAATATTGGTTAAACTAGCAAAGAAATATTTGCCTTCAAAACGTTTTTGTCGGAACATATACCTACCAATAATATTTTATATGAAATTGTTATATTATTTTCTCAAATATATTATTATACCGTACATAAATGTATTTCAGTGTGTCTAATAGAGTAAGTGGTTTATATTGGCCTATCTGCATTCAAAAATATTCCGGCAATGGCAGCGGTATAAGATTCAATTTGTCTTATAGTAAATTTTATTTTAATACATTTAGACACTAGGTAATAACCCAAAATATTATTAGTTCATTAATGGCCATAGTAAATTTAATCACACGTAATTAAAATAATTACTCCAGAGTGCCTACGTTAAAATATAACTGTGTTTTTTTTAATTCTATACACATGTTTTTTATGAATATTTTTTCAGTTCCACGTAGCAATACAAATCAATCCCATTCATACTTTCTAATGTTTATACACATTTTTGTTCTGTAAGGTAAATCTGCACGATTATCTTAAAATAATATAGTTTTAAAGTAGGGGGCATTAGATGGTTCAAAACCAGCAAAGGCGCGGTGTGGACGCGTGGACGCGAGGACCCCCCCCCCCCCGGGTGCCCCCCCCCCCCGTGCCCCCCCCCCCGGGTGCCCCCCCCCCCGGTGCCCCCCCCCCGGTGCCCCCCCCCCGGTGCCCCCCCCCCCCCGGCCGCCAGCAGCACTTTTCGTGATGACCTTGAACATGAGGAAAAAACTTTCGAAAATTAATAATTAGCCTATTTATCCACCGATTCCCACGGGACTTTTTCCAGAGTGTAGGCCTATCCCCAGGGAAGCGAATGACGTAAGAACCCCATAGATCCACCATTAAACAAGGCCGCTATTAATTTAAAACCGCGTTTTCCTTATGGGATCTCAGCTGTTTACCGACCGATTTTGACGAAACCTCACCACATGTCGGGCCGTGACCTAAGAAAACCATCGCTTAAAGAAAATTGAAAATCCACTGTTAAACGGGCCCGCTATTAATTTTCAAACGCGTTTTCCTCATGGGATCTCGGCTGCTTGCCGACCGAATTTGATGTGACTTCGTTACACGTTGTATGTCGGCTTGAATAAACCAAACTGCGAGTGGCTCCGTGGAGTCACGTGTCGAGGCGCGTGCTAGGGCCTACGTGACTGTCCCAGCCTGTTTACTCATTAGCGGCCTTCAAGACCCCTCCGTTCTAGAAGGTTCCGGCAAGTGCGTCGCATGAGGCCTCCTCCTGACTGGAGTGTTATGTATGAGCATGTCACGTGTCGAGGCGCGTGCCAGGGCCTACGTGACTGTTCCAGCCTGTTTACTCATCAGCGGTTCCGGGAACTGTTTACCGCTTACATTCCACGGCAAGCTAAGTGCTTGACCAGTCTGAATCTTGAGTTAGTCATGGAAGCATACAACCCACTGTCACTAGCTCAGCAATCGTGTATTGTAATAAGAAAGAATAAATACATTCTGTATCAGGGGATTGCACAATTGCCAGTGCCTATACAGCGATACGTTGCATCTTGCCTCAAGGGGTATGTTCGGGAACATGAGTTAGTGCTTAACAACCCGGAAACGGATCCTCAAGTGTTAGACTTGTATAATAGATACAATGGCAAGAGAGTCTATCAATGCCGCTACTGTCAGTACACTGAGCATTATTGTAATAGAGTTCTGTATCCTGCAAGAATTGTTAAAGTGTATCGCTTTTCAGACTCTAATAATTTGCAGCACACTTGTTTTTGCTGTGGTAAGAGTGCTTGGGAAGTGGATTGGCCACAAAACAATGATTACCTATCTACTTTGGTGATTTTAAAGTCAATGACCATAAAAACAGTTTGGGAGGGCTCTAGTCACTCTAAATTCTTTTTCTTCTTTCAATAAAGAAAAAATAAAAGATAAAAAAAATAAAAGGAAAAAACCCATAAATAAAATACTCCCTTCCCCATCTAAGACCCTCTGTCCTACCCCAACCCAAGACCCTCTGTCCTATCCCAACCCATAATCCTATTCCCATCCCACCCTAATAAAATTAGCAACGGTGGAGTGAGGACTCACCGGAACATCATGCAGGTGAGAGGCGTCACGTTTCTGGAAGCTTCTAGAAGGTTCGCTGGAGCGCACGACTCGGCTATAAAGAAGCTTCTAGAAGGTTCGCTGGAGCGCACGACTCTGCTATAAAACCGAGGCAGAGCCGCGCGCGCGCGACCTCAGTGTTGTTCGAGACGTCACCATGAACGGAAGCGGAGTCAGCGCAGCCGAAGTGGACCAAACGATCCGCTCCTTCCTAGAGGAGCTGAACGCAATGAACGATGAGAACGCCAACGCACCGCCAGTTCAGCAGGGATGTGCGTCAAAGAAGAAAAAGCTCGATGGGTGGACTGTAAAGAGGAAGGAAGTGCCTATCGATTCCCCGGCACTGTGCTGGTCCGCTGGCGGATATCAGTACACTGTGAAGAACCCTACTAACAGCGGTAACGTACTGTTGAAGATGAATGTGTTCAAAGGAGGTCGCCCCACGTTCAGCTGCGGCTTGTACTTGGACGAGGAGCGAAACGATGAAATCTGCATATGTCTAGAGGACCTGATATCCAGATTGCAAAACCTATGGCTGGCAAATAGCGAGACGGGAGAGTCAAGATACGACGGGATCACTAGGACCGCTACTCCTCTACCCACTTGGCGAAAGACCGATTGCATCATCTCAGGGAAAACCAAGAGGAGTGCGCACTCCAAGCGCGCTACCCAGTAAACGAGAGAGCGTGGAAAATTCCACTAAGCAGTTAATAACCGAGATGCTTCTAGAACAATCCACTTGTTTACGCAGTAAAGCTTTCCATTACGTCAGCCTTCCTGGAATTGAGCGTGGAAACTTCCACTAAGCAGTTGATAACCGAGACGCTTCTAGAACAATCCACTTGTTTACGCAGTAAAGCTTTCCATTACATCACCCTTCCTGGAATTGAGCGAGTAACTATGTCATCATGTTGTTGATACGCGTGAGTCGACACGTAGACACCGCCAATAAAAGGCGACTCGGTGGCGAGAGCCGGTCATTCTGCATCCAGCCGCTGCGCCATGCTCAACACGGACCAGAAGATGGACCTCAGGACAGCCCTCAATAGCTGCAAGGCCGCGGGTTACACTCGTATCGCGGATCTGCGGGACAACGCGGTGTACCCGATCCGCTCATTCGAGCGGGTGGATACACCGTACGGCGAGGCGGTGATGGCTACCTTGGAGGGTCTCGTCGGCGACGACCCGATCCGGATCTACATGCCTCGACGGTTCCTCACGGTCCTGGACGACAACGCCATCTCCCAGTACAACGTTGGCGTGGGGCCGAGGACGAGCCTTGTAAAGAGGAGCGGCCCTCCTGGCAGCAAATCTCCTTTCCTGGAATTTGTATAAAATAAACGGTATTTCCTATTCCCTTATTTCCTTCCAAAATTGAAAAAATAAAATCAAATAAAAAAGAGCAAGAAAAGAACCTTTAGTTACAAGAGCCGAGGTGGCGGTGCACGGCGGTCAGTAGACGCCATGGACTTGAGGTGGAAACACCCGTTCACCGCCATCGTGGCCGGGCCTTCGGGCAGCGGCAAGTCGCACTTCGTGGCTCGCTTCATAGAGCACGCCGACCGCATGTGCGATACGCGGTTCGCCCGCATCACTTGGCACTATGGCAGCGGTGGCGGCAAGAGCCGTGCGGACTCTGCCGTGCGCTACGTAGCCGGCTTGCCGGACCTGGACGACTATGACGGTAGCGAGCCCGCCCTGGTCATCGTCGATGACATGATGCGCGAGGCCGGCTCCGGCGTGGCGGACCTGTTCACCAAGGGCTCGCACCACCGCAACATGAGCGTGTTCTTCATCACGCAAAACCTGTTTCACCAGGGCAGGGGCCAGCGCGACATATCGCTGAACGCTCACTACATAGTGTGCTTCAAGAATCCCAGGGACCGCGCTCAGATCAAACACCTGGCCCGTCAAGTATACCCGGAAAACCCCAAATTCATGGAGGAGGCTTACGCGGACGCCACGCGTGATCCGCACGCCTACCTGCTCATAGACTTGAAACAGTCCACGCCAGAAGAGATGCGCGTACGTTCAACCATTTTCCCAGACGATCCGGTGAACTACGTGTACCTGCCCAAGAAGAAGTGATAAATAGGCCGAGCGCGCGCCAGCGTCAGTCATCATGTCACACCGCGTGAAGAAGGACGCGGCGCTGCTGAGGGCCCTAATACACGCTACGCCCAAAGAACGCAAGGCCCTGTTAAAAGCGTGCGACAAGAGTCGTATCAAGTCGTTGTGCGAGTGCGCGTATAACGTGCTACGCGGAAACGTACCGCTTTCTCCCTGCCTCAAACGCAAATTGAGCAAACACAAACAGGCGCTCAGACGGCTGGTGAAACGCGGCGAGGGTTGGACCAAGAAGCGACACTACCTCGTCCAACGGGGTGGAGGGATTCTCCTACCTCTGCTGTTGAACGCTGTTCTGCCCGTTCTAGCGCAGAAGCTAATCGGACATGGAGTACGCTAGGAAAATGGTGGTTGTACCGCAGGAGCTCATCGAGAGATTGCGAGAAGGACCGGGACCAGGGCCGGAGCCAAGAGGAGGAGCAGGTAGCGCCAATAAGCCAGCCAGCCTGGACGCTGAGATGCATCGCATATTGAGCGACAAGCGGCTGGACGATACGGAGAAATGGAAACAATATCAGCAGGTGTTACAGCGGTTCCTGCACTTTTCCGCGGCTAAACGTCAACCCATAGGTCTGTCAATCATCGAGGGTGAGGAGAGGGAGGAGGAAGTGGCGGGAGGTCCGAGTCAGATGAAGCGCGAGTCTAGCGCCTCGGCGGAGGAGGACATTGTGGAATCGTTCTCAAAAATCTACAGGTCGGTGGCGCGCAACTTGTTGCGATTCATGACCCGTCAAGGCAGCCCCATCTCCTGGGACGCCAGTGGGGCGGTGTACGTGGACAAGGTGAAGATCCCCGATTCCAATATAGTGGACATCGCGCACAGCATAGTGAGAGCGCGAAGGGCGGACCGATTGCCTACTGGCTGGCATCAAGTGATGGCCGCCTTGAAGGACATGAACGTGCCCAAAGAATACGTGAGCAATCCCACGGCGTTGCGTTACCTAGGCGTGGGACTGGACTCGGCATCGAGCCCCTGGGGAGACACGACGACAGCCTCGTCGACACCCCTCTCACCGAGGTTGACGCCGATACTGGACCGCTTGAGACCGCGGCCCCCAGCGGCCAGGAGAAGGATAATAACCGAGGAACCCGACCGGGAATCGTCATTGGACAACTGGGAGCCGTTCACACCGTAATGGAGAAGTTGTACTACGACCCGAGCCAGCCCGGTTCCCTCGGCGGGGTGGCCGCCCTGGCCAGAGCCGCGCGCCTACCGAAACGTCGGGTAGCCGACTGGCTGCGCGCCCAGGACACCTACACGCTGCACAAGCCTGCGCGCAAGCGGTTTCCCCGCAACCGCTACGCCGTGTTCGGGCCCCGGGAGCTGTGGCAGGCGGACCTGAACGACATGCGCGGCCTGAGCCGGTACAACGACGGAGTCAACTACCTGCTGACTGTGATAGACGTATTCAGTAAGCGGCTGTTCGCGGTACCGCTGAAGAGGAAAAGCGGGCCTGAGGTGGCTGCTGCGTTCGAGAGGATATTCGCTGAGGCGACTCCCCGCTGCCTACAGACCGACAAGGGGACGGAGTTCACCGGGGCCGCGACCAAGCGAGTGTTCAAGAGTCACGGTGTCAACTACTTCACCACGCAGAACCCCGACGTGAAGGCGGCGGTGGTGGAGCGAGTCAACCGCACGCTCAAGACCCGCATGTGGCGCTACCTGACCTACAAGAACACGTATCGCTACGTGGACGTGTTGGACAGGCTTGTGGACGCCTACAACCGCAGTCCGCACAGGAGCCTGGGTGGCCTACGACCCGTGGACGCGGACAGCGGCGATGGTCAAACGGTGTACAAGGTGTGGCGTCACATGTATGGAAAGGCGATTCGGCGACACAAGCCCAGGTTCGAGCCGGGCGACACGGTGCGCATAGCCAAGGAGAAGGGCACGTTCGCCAAAGGTTACGAGACCAACTGGAGTAAGGAGCTGTTCGTGGTGGACCACGTATACGGGTCGCATCCTCTGCCATTGTACGTGTTGCGCGACCTGAACGGGACGCCGCTGGAAGGGCGCTTCTACGAGCACGAGATGCAAAAGGTGACGATCGCCCCGAATCGCCTGTATCAAATAGATAAAATACTGGACACTAAAGGGCGAGGCTCCAGTAAGCGCTACCTAGTCAGGTGGGCCGGTTACGGAGAGGACTTCAATTCGTGGGTACCCGCAGCGGACGTGCAACAGCTGCGATGACGAGGCACGACCAGTTTTACCTGACGTTGCCCAGTAACAGTTCAATGAATTACTATCCCAACAACATGGTGACAAACTACACGACCCATCTACCCTCGACCGTTGATCTGTCAGACGGCGAGTGGGAGGTCGCTCTGGCGGAGGCGCACTACCCCTTCTCTTTTCTGACCGTCGGTGAGGGAACCTACATCAAACTAGTGCTGGGAATGAGGGACTCGAAAGGCGGGTTGGCCGTGGTGGACAAGTTGTTAATCAAAGTGGAGCCGGGCAATTACAGTAGTACCGAGGAACTCGTGCACGCAATCAACAACCACCCTCAAATGAAGAGTAACCTGTGCACCTTCTCGTATGACGAGAGGTCCTCCAGGGTGGAATTGATGTCGACGTCTTCAGCCGTTCAGAGCCTCAAACTGAGCCCCGGTTTGGCGCTACAGTTTGGCTACGAGGTGGATACGGATATCGTCAAGCGTCACAGGTCCGTGAGGCCGGCTAACCTCTTCGCCGGTCTGCCATCACACATGTACGTGTATTGCGACCTGGTGGAACCCCAACTGGTGGGCGACGCTGTGGCGCCACTACTGAAGATCCTCAACATCGACATCAGGAATTACACGTACGGTGCCAACACGACAGTGTATATAATAGACCCGCACTACGTGCCGGTGATTAAAACCTCATTCGAGAGCGTGGAAATCGATTTAAGGGACAACCAAGGGCGACACTTGCCATTCCACTTCGGGACCACGTGCATGAAGCTTCATTTCAGGAAAGAGAGGCAGCGGCAATGAATCCGAGCGATCCCTATCTGGCGTATTACCGCCACCAGCAGGCGGGCCATGGCGTATCCTCCGTATTCAGAGGAGCCGCTTTCCAACGCGGACACGGCATCGGCAGTTTCCTAGGCGGGCTGATGCGTACAGTGGTCCCGTTGATCAGATCCGGCGCATCGGCGCTGGGCAAGGAGGCGCTGAGGTCCGGTGTGGGCTTCTTGGGCGACGTGGCGGCGGGCACAGCCGACCCCCGAGTCGCAGCCAACGCCCGACTCAGACAGTTTACCGGGTCGCTGAAACGCAGGGCTGATGAAAAACTGGATCGCGTGCTGAGCGGTGGTGGCGCCTATAAGAGGAGGCGTGTACAGCAGGTTACTCCTCAGTCTCTAGCGAAACTCCTCGGAGCGAGGAAGAAGAGCGCTGCCCCCAAGAGGAAGCCCGCAAAACGTGTCGCTAAGAAGAGGAGAAGCAAGAAGAGCGAGAGTACCGTGAAGGACATTTTTGGATAATGGCGTTTCTACATCAGAAGTCGTGCGAGTGTGTCAAGACCGAGTTGGACCTGTTCTCGCTACCGCCCACGCAGACCAGTATAGAGAGCGGTAAATGGGTGCAGTACAAGCCCATCTCCTCCCTGACAGACGACTCGCCCGTGGAGTTCATAGTTCCGGGTCACGGGGACGAGTACACGGATCTGTCACAGACGCTACTGCATGTGAAGGCTACCATTAGAACGGCTAACGGAGGCGCTGTAACGGGTGATCAAGCGATAAAAGAGGTGGGTCCGATTAACAACTGGCTGCACTCGCTGTTCAGTCAAGTGGACCTGTACCTGAACAACAAACTGGTGTCTCCTCAGAACAACACGTACGCCTATCGCGCCTACCTGGAGAACCTGTTGTCCTATGGCGGTGATGCCAAGACATCGCACCTCACCGCGGAGTTGTTCTACGAGGACTATGCCGGGTACATGGACAATACTGAGGAGGATAATGCCGGGCTCAAGAACCGGAGGGAGTTTGTCAAGGCCAGCCGGTACGCGGACATGGTCGGACATCTGCACGTCGACCTGTGCAATCAGGAGAAGTTCATGTTAAACGGCGTGGAGATGCGCTTTCGCCTGATCAGGTCAAAGAACTCATTCTCCATCATGTCTAAAACCGTGACAGACTACAAAGTGGACATCGCCGAAGTCAACCTGTTCATGCGCCGCTGTAAGATCAACCCGAGCGTGCTGTTGGCTCACAGCAGGACGCTGGAGTCGGGTACAGCCAAATATCCCATTACGCGCGTGGAAGTCAAATCCTTCACGCTACCCTCCGGTATCAGCAGCAAGACTCTGGACAGTGTGTTTCTGGGACAACTGCCGAAACGCGTTATAGTTGGCCTGGTCAGCAATCAGGCGTTCAACGGGGACTACAAGAAGAACCCGTTCAACTTCACCCACAGCCACGTGAACTTCTTCGCGCTGTACATAGACGGTGAGCAAGTGCCATGTAAGCCGCTTCAACCGGATTATACGTTCGGTAAGGAGTTGTGCGTGCTCGCCTACCACACGCTGTACACCGGCACCGGCATCAATTTCTCAGACTGCGGTAACGAAGTCAGTCGCAACGAGTACCCCTACGGATACTGCCTGATGGCGTTTGATCTGACACCCGATATGGCGGCCTCTCAATCCAGCCACTGGAACCTGGTGCGCAACGGTAACCTGCGCATAGAGATTGGGTTCTCCGAAGCCTTGGCGGAGGCGTTCAACTGCATAGTGTACGCCGAGTTGGACAACGTCGTGGAGGTGGACCGTCATCGCAACGTCACAGTCGACTTTGGCGGGTAAACGAGTTGCCGCGCGCTCAAGGTCACCGCGCGCGCGCACCGTTAGGTTTTGGCGGGTAAACGAGTTGTCGCGCGCTCAAGGTCACCGCGGACCGTTAGGTGATGGCGGCGCGCGCACCCAAGGTTAACCCGCTAGGCGCGCTCCCGCCAGCGCTCAGTCGAGTTCAGTCAGCCGTACGGGATGGACGTGCCGCCACCGATCTACATCGAGCCGCCGCCAGCGCGCTGTCATCACGGAAGCGTGGTGATGGATATGCAGTGTTTTAAAGACAGTGATAATGACTTTCTACTGAAAGAGGTTTGCGTGGTGGACGTGACTACCGGCACGCTGCTCCTACATCACATCGCCCGCCCGCCCTTCAGTAAGGACCTCCTGACTTCCGAGAAACAGCGCGAGAGCGTCTGGGTCACTCGCCACTGCCACGGCTTGGAGTGGGACCAGGGGGACATCGCGTACGTCGCCCTGCTGGACAAGCTGCGCTCCTGCCTCATCCACCGCCCCCTGGTCTACGTCAAAGGATCGCAGAAGAGGGACTTTGTACAACGCCACCTCATAACCGAGCCCGCCGCCACCACCGCTCAGGACATGGAGGATCTGGGCTGCGGGTCGCTCAACGGTCCGCCCACCTACCGGACCCTGCGCTGTCGCCACCATAAGAGCTCCCACAACCGTTGCGCCCTTCATAACTGCATAGTATTGCGGGACTGGCTCGTGGCTAACGACACACTGGACCCGTCCACCTCGAGCTGCCTGTGCTGCTTCCGCCCACGATGAATACCGTCCAGATCAGAGAATGCCTGGCGAAGATCCCCGGACTGAGGAACGTTGCGGTCTACGCCTCTGACCAACTACCGGACGTGCCGGTCAAGCCTCTCACCGCCATCGTGTCCAACACGGTAGCACACACCGAGGGAGGCGAACACTGGGTGGCGTTTTACTGCTCGGAAGAGGACAGACTCGAGTACCTGGACAGCTACGGAAGGCCGCCATACCAGGCCGACTTTCAAATGTTCCTGAGGCGCAATCCTCATCACCGCCACTACGTCTACAACAGGTATCGGCTCCAGGGCTACGATACTTCTGTTTGCGGCTACTACTGCCTCACTTACCTGTACTGCCGGGCTGTTCTCCGCACGTCACTCAGCGACTACGTCCAGCTCTTCGACCCTGCCGCTCCCGCCGCCAACGACGCTCTCGTCCGCAGACTCTTCCACTCCATATTCGCTTAAAACTAATTTGTAAGGTTTTTGTAGTATGTGTATGTAACCTTATTACTGTACAATACATGCCTCATAATGATAAAGCTTGTGTTTTCATTTCTCCTTTCTCCTTACTAAATTTATAAAAATTAGCAAAACTGAGGCAGCGGGGCTGGACCTCAGGTTTATATACCAGCGGCGCGTGTCACTGGCTGAGCCCCCGCCAAGCGGCAGTGAAGGTCGCCAAAGAGGGCGCGTCACGAGACCCCTCGGACATCAGCAAACCGCTGAGCAATTCGAGGGTGCAACCTCGAGCGTCAGCAAACCACTTAGCAACTCCTTCCTGGGCAACTCCTTCAGGGCCGTCCCCCGACACGCGCCGCCAATCGCTCCCGGTTGGCGGGGGCTTTTTAAGCTGCACGGCTCGGGCCAAACGGCCCATAACGCCTTTCTCACACACTTTAAGCCTAACGGCTTTTGAGTGAGCAAAGGGGAGGAAATAAACAACTCAGGTTCGTGCTGTACATAAAGCTATTATATTTTCTTACAAATACTATTTACAAGTTTTTCTTAAAATTAATATTTAAAACTAAACAGGGAATTCCTCTTCCTCGTCTTCGTCCTGGCGCTCCTCCTCCTCCTCACCGTCCACCTCCATCCGCTGAGGTCGATCTCCTCCTCTCCTGGCTGGCGGTAGTGGCGGGACGTCCTTGTGTCCCCACGGCAGAGTGTGGATGCCGTCGGGGAGGACACACCGCTTGTCGTCAGTCGGGCTGAGGCTCAGCTTGTCCACTTCCACGGTGTAGACCCGGTGCAAGTGAGACTGGAAGCGGACGTTGGTGGTGCGCTTTTGGACCCCGTCAAACAGGCACTCTCTGTAGTCGTCGGGGGTGAGGACGTTCTTGACAACGCCCTTCGCCACCCCCTTGGCTCGCTTGAGAGCCTTGCTGCCGCCTGTCGCCGCGTCCTCGATGTCCATAAAGTATAATTTGGACCGCAGGCCGAGGTACTCGAATAAGGACAGGCCGTTGCACTCGTCCTTAAACTTTCCGATGACCTTGGCGTTGACGGGGCTGTAGCAGGGGTGGGACCTCGGATAGCCGCTGGTGTCGAAGTCGTCCAGGTGTTCCTTCATCTCTGCGTAGACGTCCTGGGACACGATGTCAAAGACGTAGCTGTCCGTGTCCATGTAGTCCACGGTGAGGCGGTCACCGTAGCGCTCCTTCATCTTGCGCAGGAACTCGTACATGAGCCACTTGCTCAGCTCCAGGACTGTCATGCCTACGTAGACGGGCTTGTCCAACACGATGTTGACCTTGGACAGATGCACCAGGGCCACGTCCTCCGTGTAGTACGTCCGGTCCAGGAAGTTGGATCTGGCGACGTACTTGGAAAACTTCTCCGGGGTGCACACCAGCTTCACGTTGAGGCGCTTCCGTACATTCTCGATGGTCTTGCCGAAGACCGCGTTGTTCATGAGCTTGAAGAAGTCCTGTTCGAACTTCGTCCTGGCCCTCTTCCGCAGCTCCGTGTTCATCAGGATGTACGGTTCCAACCACCGCGACTGGCGAAACGAGATCGCCCGATGCACCGCGACCAGCTCCAATCCGTTTTGCAGCGCCTGCTGCAAGACCCTGTAGTGACAGATGTAGTGCGTCTTGTCGTCCAGGGTCGTCAACAGTTTGGGGAACTTCCCTGTTGGCGGACGCTTCGTCTCGCAGCAGTAGGGAAGGTCCTTGTGCAGGTCGTGTAGGCGCGCGGGGTAGTGGAGGTCCACCTCCAAGATGTAGCCTCGATCGGCCTCCGCGTCCAGCGCCGCGACGTCCAACGCCTGGATTTCCTCTCGGCTGAGCCACTCGAAGTCTCCGGTCGGCAGGCGCTGGGACATGGCCCAGCCGTAGAGGTTGTTGGCGTCCAGGTACAGGAGGAAGCGCGTTGGCTCGTCCGGGCGGTAGTCCGGGCACCTGTCGTGGTTGGCCTTGGCGTAGCGGGTGATGGCCTGTGAGATGCCTCCTCGGATCCCCTGCTCCACAAACAGGTACATGTCAAAGTCCTGCAGCGTGTCCAGCTCCACACCGCAGGTCTTGAGCATCACGTCCCACGCGTAGGACGGCAGGGTGTAGTAGTGGGCGGGGTCCAGCCCGTACTCTGCCAGCGAGGTGTCGCGGAACTGCTCAAAGACATCGGTGAGCAGGGCGATGTCGCATCGCAGGTACTTGTCCGCATAGTCCTTGAGGTTGTGACACTCGAAGGCTCGCCACACGTTGAGGGCGTGCTCGTACTCCTCGTCCTTGATGTCCTCCAGGGTCATGGAGTTCCTGAACGCCTCCTTGGGCGGCAACTCCCTGGTCCTGTACAGCGTATCGTAGGACGTAACGAAGTCGTAGGGGAACACGCCCTTCCTGCGCACCAGGTCGAACAGCCGGTCGTCGGGGAAGCGCTTCCTCGTCTCGCGCATCCTGTCCGTGGGAAGTCCCGCCGCCAGGTTGGCCAGGCTCATGGACAGAAACCTGTAGGTGTCCAGGAAGCGCACCGCGAAACTGCTCTGACGTTGGTTGTCCCCGGGCTGACCAAAGTGGAATCGCTTGGTAAAAGCGATGTACCGCTCCTCCGTGTGGGCCAACACGTCCACGTCGCCGGGGTCGATGGCCAGCTCGCGCACTACGAAGTGGGCGTCGTAGTTGGACAGGTTGTGGAAGTAGCAGTTAATGTGTCGCTGCTCCCGGTACCTGAGGTTGCACGAGCGGTGGGCGGCTCCTCGGAACTCGTAGGGCGGGGCGTGATTGTGGTCCCGCACCTTGACGTCCTGGTCCGTGAACTCCTTCCCGCAGAGGTAGCAGTGAGTCGCTGCCAGGTACTCGTTCATCTCCTGCCGGGTCAGAGAAGGGTGCAGAGCTCTCATGCTGAATAGGAACTCCCACAGCGCCAGCACGTCCATCTTGAGCCTCTCCATGAAGACCTTGGACGCGTCTGCCCCGAAGTAGACGCGGGGCTCGAACTCCTCCAGGCCGAGCGAGTCCACGATCTGGTAGGCAAAGGCGTACGGGACGTGCAGTTGCAGAGGCCTCGTGCCGGGCGGCGCTTCCGCAGGGTCAGCGGCGACGGGCTGCAGAGCACACTCAAAGTCGGCATAAACGCAAAAGCGCTCGCGCCGAGTGTACTCGGGGTGGGCGAAGCGGATCTGCTGCTTCTTCGGTAAGTCCAAGCGGAGGGGAGCCTTGGCGGTGCAGTATCGCATGTGCTCCTCCAGACGCTCGACACCGGACAGTTGCAGCTTGTTGGGCTGGTTGTCGAAGTAAGCGAAGCATCGCTTACACACGTGGATGGCGTTGACGTGGGACGTCAGCTGGGCTCGCACTAGCCTACTCATGTTTGTGATGTAGGCGTAGTGACTGTCCCCGCCGGTGGTCACGTACAGCAAGTCCCGGTGATCCTCCAACTCCCGCTTGCAGATCTTCAGCGGGAACACGCGGTCCTGGAACTTTGGCGATCCGTCGGGGCGTCTCCCCACCATGGCGTGCTCGATCCCGTACACATTAACGCTGATGGGGTTCCTCCTCTCGAAGACCTTAATGTCCTTCACGGCTACGGGGAAGCGTAGGCCGACCCAGTCGTAGCGTGCCATGACGTCCGGTGTGTACGATGTTGGCCTCTCCGGGTGTTGCGCGACGAACTTGGCCAGGATGGCGTACGCGAAGCACATGTCATCGACGTTTTGCACGTTGATAACGGCACGCGTCTCGCAGATGGTCCTGGGAAGCTGGACGAACCTGGCTCCGCGTTCTCCCAACGGGGTGTAGAGGTTGACGCGGATCTCCAGGTCGCGTATCCGGAGATAGCTCCACCCGCTGCCCACTAGCAGGCACTGCTCCTTCTCTTCCTCCAGCTTGTGGAAGGAAGCCGATAGGAAGTCCTCCAAGTTGGACGCGGCGGTGAGAGGCACGTTCTTCGTCTTGAAGGCCCGCAGACAGGTGGCTCCGTGAACGTTGGCGAATTCGCACTCTAGGAACATGTTGACCTTGATGTTCGGGTGTCGGGTCCTGACGTCGGTCAACAGTTCCAGGACGCTGTCGAACAGCAGCACCAGCGCGTCCTCCACGGTCAAGAAGTCCTCCATGGGCCGGGACAGGCCGAAGGTCAGGAGGCGTCCGCGGAACGCCCGTTGGATGGGGCGGAACGTGGGTAGTCCGCCACCACCCACCATCCCGTCGGGTGCCGTGCTGGGACCGGGCTGGGGCTCGCGGCTGGGTCCGGGCTGAGGCTCGGAGCTAGGTCGGGGCTCGGGTGACAGAGTGGGCAGGCGCGGCATCTCGTCCACAACGAGGTTCCTCACGATGGGGCAGTTGTGGGCCTCGTGGTGGTCCCGGTTGTAGCGCCGGGTGAAGCCTCGGTCACAGTAGGCGCACGTGAACCTCATACCGCGGTGGGCGCTCGCCATGTGCCGCTGGAGGTACGCGGCCCTGCGGAAAAGGGTGCCGCACTCGGTGCAACGGGCCTCGTTGACGTGCACCAGCTGCACGTGGCGCCGGAGCAGGTCCTCGCGGGCGAATCGCCGCCCGCACGCGTCGCACTCGGGCCGTGGGTCTCTGAAGGGTGGTGTTGCGGAGGAGGAGGAGGTCGAAGCTGACGGGCTCGCACCGTGGACCGCTTCCATATGGTGGCGAAGATCCTCGGGACCCGCCAGGGCGACGGAGCACAACGGGCACGGATGGCCTGCGAACAGGAAGACAAGTCCTATTAGTGACCCCGATAAACACGAGGGTGAGAACTGGCAACCTCTTCCTCATCTCAATCGCCAGTTTGAGCCCAGTAATACAAGGGTGAGGAATTGCATAGAGGCCTGACGACCTCTTCCTCATCTCGAGCGCCAGTTTACCCGGGTCCAGTAATACAAGAGTGAGGCACAGAGGCTGGCAGCCCCTTGTTTACTACTTGAATCTGTTTACTCAGCTAAAGCCGTTTACTCTCTCTCGAAAACAAGTCATTAGTACTGACGGTTTCTTGTTTAATGTAAAAACCGTACCTGGCGCTTGGTCGTGAGGAGTGGGAGGATGAACTGCTGTGAGGTGGCGTCGCAGGCTGTCGCTTCGCCCGAAGCGTCTCCCGCAGACGTTGCAGTCGAAATGGCGGTCCCTGTGAGCAGCTGCCATGTGACGAGCCAGGTTTCCAGCGAAGACGCGACCGCAGACCTCACACATACGAGGAACAGCCATCTGCAACATCGGGTATCTATACTCTCCACCCACCACAAAGGCTTGGAAAGCAAATACCTAATTTTATTTCCCTCAAAAAATTTTAGAAGAGTGGAAATGAATCTATTTTTAAATTTTTAAAGTTTGACTCATTAATTTTAATCGTTATAAAACATAACTGTTCTAAGGTCATTACAAATCCACTCGTCTCCATCTGAAAAGAAACAACGACAAGGCTCAGTGTACTGGGATATGTAAAAGTTTAAATATTAATGTTAGATAATTATTTCGCTCAAACATTTAACGAATCGTTTTCCTTAAAACATAATGCGAATTATTCATCTTCTATTAATAGGCCAGACCTCTCTTTACACATTATGACTTCAAAATTGCTGAACGATCATACCTTAAATGAGAATCTTATTATAAAGGGAAATGTAATAGTCTTCCACACTACAACTTATAAGAGCTACATATACTTACGTTTAAAAAATCTCGGAATATGGTTCAGTAAAGACTAGCACAGCACTGAAGTAGAACATCTACATACACTGAGCTCCAAACACAAACTGAATGAAGGAAGCAATGACAATCACTGAAGTAACATAGCTACGTACCGTACAGTAAGCGGTGAAAGTAGTAAACAATTCTCGGAACCGCTAATGAGTATCAGGCTGGGAGAGTCACGTAGGCCCTGGCACGCGCTTCGACACGTGACATGCTCATACATAACACTCCAGTCAGGAGGAGGCCTCATGCGACGCACTTGCCGGAACCTTCTAGAACGGAGGGGTCTTGAAGGCCGCTAATGAGTAAACAGGCTGGGACAGTCACGTAGGCCCTAGCACGCGCCTCGACACGTGACTCCACGGAGCCACTCGCAGTTTGGTTTATTCAAGCCGACATACAACGTGTAACGAAGTCACATCAAATTCGGTCGGCAAGCAGCCGAGATCCCATGAGGAAAACGCGTTTGAAAATTAATAGCGGGCCCGTTTAACAGTGGATTTTCAATTTTCTTTAAGCGATGGTTTTCTTAGGTCACGGCCCGACATGTGGTGAGGTTTCGTCAAAATCGGTCGGTAAACAGCTGAGATCCCATAAGGAAAACGCGGTTTTAAATTAATAGCGGCCTTGTTTAATGGTGGATCTATGGGGTTCTTACGTCATTCGCTTCCCTGGGGATAGGCCTACACTCTGGAAAAAGTCCCGTGGGAATCGGTGGATAAATAGGCTAATTATTAATTTTCGAAAGTTTTTTCCTCATGTTCAAGGTCATCACGAAAAGTGCTGCTGGCGGCCGGGGGGGGGGGGGGGGCACCGGGGGGGGGGGCACCGGGGGGGGGGGGGGGCACCCGGGGGGGGGGGGCACGGGGGGGGGGGGTCCTCGCGTCCACGCGTCCACACCGCGCCTTTGCTGGTTTTGAACCATCTAATGCCCCCTACTTTTTAATAACAAAAAGAGACAGAAAATATTTATTTTTATAACTACTCATAATTCTGAAGTGACTGATGAAAATCCGAATTGGGCTTTACCACAGGTTTGGATATAATTGAATCTTGAAGAAACCGTTATCGCAAAACTGTGAATTTAGTACATACCGTAGGATATAAGGAAAAATAGTTATCTCCTTCGGGAATATTGTTTGTTCTAACCTGTATGTACAGAGAACGTGTCTCGAAGAAAAATTAGATTCTTATTTTATTTTAAATAAATAAAAATAAGTCTTTGTTCGATTAACACCTTTTAGCGAATTTCCCCTATAGGGAAGAAGCTATTACCGTAGGTCTCATGGTAAGATTTAAGCCCGAGACCATGACAAATTTTTTTTTTAGGTCCCCAGATGACTAAAACACTATTCGTTCAAATTTATATATATGTATATATATATCTATATATATATATCTATATATATATATATATATATATATATATATATATCTATATATGTGTCCGTGAATGCGATAACTTGAGTAAAAAACGTCCGATTTCGATGAAATTTGGCTCAAATGTGTAAAGTGACATTCATGACTTTAAGTTCGAAAACCAGAAAAATCGGGCCATGGGAAGGGGGGTTTATGGGGGTTTTAAATTTTCCAAAAATCAGTTTTTTGCATTTTTTACCCTAAAATTTTTAAAACACTTAATTTTGGTTTAGACCATGTTATAGAGCTTAAAAAAACAAATAAAATGGTATTTTGAATTATTAAGCTAGGTTAAGTGGTTGCGGAGAAAATCCAAAAAAACCTGCTCATAAAATCTCCTATGTTAATCTTATGGGAAAAAGGTTTTTGGCTTTTCCTAAGTTAATTTTGATGTAAACTTCACATTTGCTTTTACCAATCAATTTAGCTCCACAAAACAATCATTTTGGTGTTTAAATTGTGATTCTACGTCCAACCGTTGCAGAGATATTCAAAGTGCTAAACACAGTACGTTTTCCAATGTTATCCTTATGGAGAATAAATAAAATTTGATATCTCCATTATTAATGAATGTATATTGATGAAACTTGGCACTTGGGGTCTCGTAGTACTGGTATATTGATATTTGCACAAAAAATTGATTTTTTGTTGATTATCCCCGTAGCAGCGAACCTGCGTACTCAGCCCCCATGTTATTCTTATGGAGAATAAGTAAAATGTAATGACTCCCTTAATTATGAACATAAATTAATACAACTTGGTATGTGGCTTCACCTTGTTGAGTTATATTGATATTTGCATAAAAACCCATTTTTTTAGTTCCTTGTTGCAGCAAACCTGCTTACTCATCTCCCATGTTATTCTTATGGAGAATAATTAAAATGTTATATAGTGCTTACTTATGATTGAATATTGATTAAACTTGGTATGTGGCTTCACCTAGTTAAATTATATTTATATTTTCATAAAAACCAATTGTTTGTGTTCCTTGTTTCAGCAAACCTGTGTACTCATCACCAATGCTATTCTTATGGAGAATAATTAAAATTGTATATATCGCTTATATATGAATATATTTTTATGAAACTTGGTATGCGGCTTTATATGGCATTAAGACATATATTATGCATTGGAAATTCGCTGAGTACGCAGGTTTGCTGCGACGGGGGTATTTATGTTTTACAATAAAAATGTTTCTTGAAAATTAAAAGTGAGCAAGTATTACTTTAATCCTTTCAAATTAGAAACAACGATTCAACTATACGAACCAGTTGTCAAAAGATAAAATTTTCCATGAAAATTATTTCTATTATTGAAATCATTTACGGTTCATGAAGTATCCTCATAACTCTGTCACTTATTAATTAATGAGTTACAAATTTCAATGACGTTGCCAGTTTACAAAATATATTACCAAATTTCAATATATGTTTCCATCCTATTCAACTTATTTCTAATTATAATTACTTCATCCATGCTGGTTGTGCATCCGTAAAAGTCGTCAAACTTAAAGCATATTGCAAGAACTTTACTGGTTTTAGTAATCGTAAATAGAAATACCCCCGTCGCAGCAAACCTGCGTACTCAGCGAATTTCCAATGCATAATATATGTCTTAATACCACATAAAGCCGCAAACCAAGTTTCATAAAAATATATTCACATATAAGCGATTTTAATTATTCTCCATAAGAATAACATTGGTAATGAGTACGTAGGTTTGCTGAAACAAGGAACACAAACAATTGGTTTTTTATGCAAATATAAATATAATTTAACTAGGAGAAGCCACATACCAAGTTCCATCAATATTCAATCATAAATAAGCGCTTTATAACATTCTAGTTATTCTCCATAAGAATAACATGGAGTTGAGAAAGCAGGTTTGCTGCAACGAGGAACAAAAAGGGGGTTTTTATATAATTATCAATATAACTCAACCAAGTGAAGCTACATACCAAGTTTTATTAATTTATGTTCATAATTAAGGGAGTCATTACATTTTACTTATTCTCCATAAGAATAATATGGGGGCTGAGTACGCAGGTTTTCTGCTACGGGAATAATCAACGTAAAATCAATTTTTTGTAGAAATATCAATATACCAGTACTTCGTGAAGCCACATACCAAATTTCATCAACATACATTCATAAATAATCGAGATATCAAATTTTATTTATCCTCCATAAGGATAACATTGGACAACGTACTGTGTTTAGCACTTTGAATATCTCGGCAACGGTTGGACGTAGAATCACAATTTAAACACCAAAATGATTGATTTGTAGAGCTAAACTGATTGGTATAAGCAAATGTGAAGTTTATAGTAAAATTAATTTGGGAAAAGATAAAACCCATTTTCCCATAAGATTAACATGGGAGATTTTATGAACACGTTTTTTGGATTTTCTCCGCAACCATATAACCTCGCTTAATGATTCAAAATACTATATTATTTGTTTTTTTAAGCTCTATAACATGGTCAAAACCAAAATTAAGTTTTTTAAAAATTGTTGTGTGAAAAATGCAAAAAAAGATTTTTGGAAAATTTAAAACCCCCATAAACCCCCCTTCCCATGGTCAGATTTTTCTGGTTTTCGAACTTAAAGTCATGAATGTCATTTTACACGTTTGAGCCAAATTTCATCAGAATCGGACGTTTTTTACTCAAGTTATCGTGTTAACGGACACATATATATATATAAATTTGAACGAATGGTGTTTTTGGCATCTGGGGACCTCAAAAGAAAAAGTTATCATGGTCTCGGGCTTAAGTCTTACCATGAGACCTACGGTAATAGCTTCTTCCCTATAGGGGAAATTCGCTAAAACAAAATTTTATAAAAACCTAGAGTTGAATTTAAACGTATTGACATTGAATAAATTCAAATTTGTCATCATGCATGTTTACTACTCTTACTTATTTAATTTAACTTCATAATTTTCATATTACAATTTTGTCTAATCAACAAATATAAAAATGAATGGAAGATTTCAACAGTGCAAATGTCCTCCACGTTCTTTATTTTCCGGTAACAGTGGCAAAAAATGTTGTATTACTATTTCACTATAATAGTTTATTCATTATATTGAAGCATTATAATATTTAGATAATCATCCACCTTTAAAGCCGGCTTCGCGATGAGAATTTGACAAGAAAAGGGAAAGGGTTTAATAATGAAAGTGCACTGGCAACCGTGGCATGGCGGAAAAAGGTTTTTTTCATAGTCGGCAAATGAATCCACCTCTTCTTACTCATTGTTGGTTTGGTAATATCCTAAAAGCCATTGCAAAACATTTTAATTCCACTTTTAAAAATTACATACATTTTATGGAAATTTTATAATTGAAATAAGTTTAAAATAGTCTAATAATTTTAGTCCTGCTCTAATGACGTATACCGTAATGCTTTTAAAAATATAGGGCTAAAATTTGCTTGGTAATATCATCAGAACATGTTTGAAACAGAATGAATATTTACTAAGTTGAACGTAAGCCAAAATATCGTTAGTGAATTATATCCCTATGTAATAGTTTTATGTTCTCGACAGAATGAAAATTCTGTTAGATATTCTATATATTATATAGTTTCTGTAAAATATTAAACAATAAAGTATTCACAGCACATTTCACATGAGTAAACGAAATTATTTTATTTGTTGATCCCAATGGTGTTTTTGATTTTTGTTAGGGTGCCTTCCTTGTGTGTTCATGCTGCTCACTTATTTCAGTAGCTGCTACATCAGCACTACTGCAATGTTTTAAGCTAATTATACTGAAAATGTATAGCGTGTGACAATTAGTTTAAATACAATAGTCAAAGCTAAGTACTGTGTACGACAGTTATAGATCATTCCTTTTATTGCCCCTTGAGCCCTGGGGAATGAGGCACACCAGATTCAAGGCCTCGGGAAACCACTTCTTTCGCTGTAGGGTAAAACTGGCCCTGGGTTTAACAGATTAAACTATTGTTATTTATCGTCCTTCTGTGTAAATTAGTAGCTTACTGAACCCCAGCTAAGGTAACATAATAATTAAATATTCCTTTATTTACTTGAAGAGTGTGCGTGCAGAATATCAGTGCTGAAAAGACCGTCAAGGTTGTGGCATGTTTTTAATAAACTTAAATTGGGTTAATGCCACCTCCAATTCAATAACGCTTTTTAAATTTAGGCCCACATTTACGAATCAATATTACGCTATCATTATATAACTCAAAATTTGCTTAATACTGTGTTATGAATGATTTTTGACTTAAAATGAATAGTTGAAAATGGAATGTAATTTGCAGAAAGCGTTGATTTGTTTGTTGCTATGTCTAACCTAAGAACTCAGCCCTTTAATTTTGCCACGAATAAATGGTTTGGAAGGATAAAACTTGAAAATTACATATACTCAGAGAAATCGTTTATGTAACATTGTTTATCAAAATTTATATTTAAATTTAGTACACAGTTTTTACGAATACCAGGGATTCATTTTTATTTCTTTAATACCTAATACTATTTATACTATTTTTTATAAAAATAAATGTTTTTTTATGTCATCTTTTAGAGAATTAATATTGTTTTAGAAAACATATCTCCTAAAACGTAGATAGTAATTATAATGAGTAAAAGGTAAAACTATAAATAAAACATTAATCATTTACTTTCTAATAAATTCGGTTGCTTTACGACCAACGTATTGGGGATCACCGGATTCTGGGATATAATTGAATTTGGGAGATTGGAGATGCCGTAATGGGAAAACTGGAACATGGGAAAGCCCCATACGAGACGATTGGAAAAGCAGTTATTACAGTTTCTCGTGTCATTCCTGTGATTTCTATAATAATTTAATTTCTTTCCCTTCATTTATCTACGTTGTATTGTATGGTACAACATTTCGTGGTACCCTTTAGCGGAAATATACCGGGTGTCCCACGAAGAGGTCGTTATTTTTGAATTGATATACCAGACGTATCGAACACGCTACAAACTTGAAACTCTATAGTTATAATAAATACCTTGTTGAAACCTGAATTACTTAAAATATTGCTGTTTTTACTATCTTAAAATAAAACTCTATAAACTCAATGAAACATTTTTAATCGCTCTAATACGAAATGGAATTTTTTACTACGACAGTAATTTTTTATATATATTTTGATTTAAATTACTTAGGAAAAGCAATAAATGAATCGAAATAACTATTAAGTAGCCAATGATTCTTGGTAAACCACAAGTGTAAACTTTAAAGTCTTATTTAGTGTATATTTTGTTATATTCCGGTGTGATATTTTAACTGTTAAATCTAAATTATAAGCAGTTAATTACTGTAATGTATAGAACACACAGGTTGGTAAAACCAGTTTGAGGGATGACGTTGATTGCAGAATGTTTACTTGTGTCAGAACATGTTTCTATTGCTGTATAATTATGCGTTAATTTGTTTTCTAACAGATCGTTATTCGGATCTAAAATGCATAAATGTAATACTGATTTAACTTCTCCATGAAAATACTAAACAGTTTATTACGATTAAACTCTACTTTGCCTTAGAGTTTTTTAGACAATAATGAGTTTCATCACTGCGATCTTGAACTTTTTGCTTTTTAAATTTTCTCACCTTAGCAATAATAATAATGTTTTCTAGTACACTCAACTGTCATACTGTTTATTTATTATCAAATATCCTCGAACTTTTAGGATATTCGTTAAATAGAAAAAGTAATCATCATTTGTATTATGTGTCACAAGTAATATAGCTGTAACCGCTAAAAACGAACGTGTAACAAAAAATAAGAAAAATAAAAAAGAGTTTATTGGAAGGTTATCTATCTTGGTGTGACGCGATCTAAACGCCACAGACGGAGTTAATTGGCTCACTGAACTTGAACACTGCGTGGTATCACTAAACAAAGGCTTAATTGGACCATTAGAAAATACTTTCCTGCCTTTCTTTGTCTCCATAGTTACATTTCAATACGTAAAAGTTTTTAGCTCTTTATAGACGTAATGGATTTATGTCTATAAGTAAACGGAAGTTACTGGTCAAGGATGCATGAAACTATGCATCGAGGGACTACGTAAACACATATTAACCAATCTTCTATGGATGAAGAGGTATTAGAAGGTATAAGAAGAATGGTAAAATCAATGTTCGATATGTAGAAAATTATTTAATGAGTTCGACAAAAAAGGATAATGTGATATAATGTAAGGTCCATAAAGTTTGACAAAATATCATTATTTAGGTATATATTATAAACGATAATTTAATAAAGTTATTATAAACCTGAACGTTAATATATTTATAGGATCATGAAGTGATTGTTGAGAGTAATTATCATTTTTATGGACGTTCTACGTTTGGATTTTTATACACAATTTTAAATATTTCAATTTTTTTTACCACTGCAAATGGTATTTTTTAAAGGTGTTGATAATTAAATTTAAATAATTATTTGTTTATAACATAATACGTTTTTTTCCGGCTTTGTTTAAAACTGTTAAAATGTTGTAACTAAAGTTAGCGAAACTTAATAAATAAATAAACTGAGAGCACTGGCAGGAGCCGAAACACTATTCCTGGCAATTCAAGAGATTTAAATCTTAACTTGGAATAGTAACCCCGAAATGAATAATATAAATTGATACATAATTAATATGTATGCTTAGTTAAAAACTATTGAACGATATCTTCTAGTTGGCTAACAAAGAGTTTAAAAATTAATTACACAGTTTCATAGAGTAAAATATCAAATTGCAAAGGGGATGTTCGTGAATATTTCAACCCTTTCGGTTGTCATCGGTTGGGGACCTGGGCTCAGGTGACGTCTGACGCGTCAGCAGTCGGTCCTCATTAGGGAGAAGAACATTGATTCGTAAAGTATATTTCTTGCTTTCGTAGTACTTTTTATACTATAATTATTTAAGTTAATTAAATTTTAAGTATTGTGATAATGTTTTAATATAATATAAGACTAAAACATAGCGAAAAGAAGATTTGAAGAAAGTAATTCATTAATTATTTTAAATTAAATCACCTATCATAATATCGATTTCCTGATAGCTATTTTTATTATACCCCATCAACAAGAGGTAAACAATTTGGAAAACCCTAAAGCCTTTTGTTTTAAGCGTTAAAACTAATATTTTCCTTGTTGTTCTCTGATGTAGATAGTTTATAATGCTGAACAGGAAATACAGTTAAATATCCTTTCCGTAAACAGGAGTTGATTGATAAAACGCTGTATTGGTATTTAAAGGTGTTTGGAATTTACCAAACGTAAATTATTGTACCTTGGAGAACATTTAACAGGAAAACCGGACGTCTTGGTTCTGAGGAGAAGAAGTACTATTTTTTTCACAACAATTTCGGGAACGATTATTATTCCATAAAGAAAATTACTTAAATAACTTTATTTTAATGGTTTTAAAATACTGATGGGGTATAATGTTTACAAAATGTTATTGATACATTTCCTCGTTAATCATGATTTAAAAACATCGTAAGCACGTGGTATCTTCAAAATCTCGTCGTAACTAAACATGACGATTTAAAATTCAACACAAATGAAAAATAGTGTAATTAAACGAATAACTTAAAAACTGATTTGGAGAGGTAATAATATTTCAAAACAGTTAAGAGTAAGAACATTTCAATAATACATTTTTCCTATAAAATAACAGCCTAACGCACAATATTTATTGTTTAAATGTTAGTTTACACATTCCCTAAAAATATAGATTAATGATAACATAATAAACATTCGTAAGGGAAGCCAATTACTGAAGTCTACCCGTATAAAATAAATTACAAACATGTATTACAACAACTCTCAGTATACCGATGTTGTAACCCAACAGGCTCTAATAAAATAAACGGTATCAGGAAACTGACACATACATTCTCCCTTTTAGCCCAACTTTAATGAATAAATTCCTTTTCATTTACGAAATATATAATACAAATCATGGTCGAATACCCGGAAAATCATGTAAATAAGTTGTTTGAAAAAACATCCACCCACATCCCAGTTTTGGAGGTACTACAGAATCCATCGCTACACACGTGGTTTTAAGAGGGGAAATGCCCCTTATTCCCCCCCTAGGGGGCAATAATTAATATGTTATTAAAGGGCAACATATTTCTAATTTCCTCTGTTGGTCGGTAACTTGACAAGTATACCAATTTTGAACGAAATTGATCAGTAAATACGAGAGAAATAGTAATTCTTGCACTCCCCGTAAGAATAACATTGGACAACGTAATGCGTTTACTGCAAAATGAACATTTAAATTTTCTCCGCAACCAGTAATCGTAGACTAGTAATTCAAAATACTAAATTATTTAGTTTTTTGAGTTATTTTCAATGGTGAATAGTAATAATTCTTATATTTATGTTTTTTTTTAAATCCAAAAAACTGAATTTTTGATATTTTAAGTCCTGTAATTTCTGAACCAGAATTTTTATAGAAATGCGGGTGATGTCATTTTGTTGGAAGACTAAAGATCTACAAACGACTGACGTTTAATCAAAATCGTTAAAGCTGTTTTTGAGAAACCTTGATTTTTAATGTTTTTTGGCAGTTTCTGGGGGAGAATTACCCGTAAAAATCAAAAATTCATAATAATTCCAAAAATACCTGGAGATATCGTGGATCGGTACTTACATAGAAAATTTAATAAAAATCAGACCATTGGTTAGGGCTCTAGCTCCGTACACATCCATACAGATAGACAGACAGACATACAGACGTCACGTAAAAATCACTTTTTTGGGTTCAGAGAGCACCAAAACGAATATTTCCACCAACAACTCAAATTCGAAAATTTGACGAAAACAATACTTTCTCCATATACTATTTATAAGGGGGAGGAAGTGAAAAGGAAATTTTAAGAGTGGTGACGATTTTAATTACAAAATTATCTCCTTTAGGTTTTTATTTTGTATGGTGATTCTTGTTTTTAAATCCCAAATTTATTAACTTAATTATTAATAACATTAATAGCAACAATTATAATAATAATGCACTTTCATTTTTCTTTAACGTAATTAAACTAAGTAACCACACACCTTTAAAAAATAACTTTGAAAGCGCTATTGAAGCTCGAATAGGAAGTTGGTTTAATAATAAAAGTGCACGGCGAGTTTGTCATAAAATGAACAAACACATCTCCTCCTGACTATTGTGTACTCAGCAATATCCTAAAAGCCTCTGCAGATAGCTAAATCCTTGTAAACAGAAAATTCAATACGTGTTTAGTCATTGGAAATAAAAAAATAATCATTCCTATGCAAGACAAAAAGAAGTTATTGCTTGTAAGATTGATAACATTTTAAGCGCTTTTAGCAAAATGTCACAAAGTGCGAATCTGAGTTAAAACGATGCGGCGCGCAGTCAGCAGATGGGGTTCATTAGGGCATTAGGGTGCAGAATATCGGACCAATCACAGCCGCTCCTGCTCCGCCTTATGTTAGGGCAAATTGTACTAAACAACAATTATTTTTGCATTTATTTTACTGTTTTATTATTTACTAGCTGTTTATACCGGTTTCACCCGGATATAAAATGTAGTAGAAATACTAAATTACTAATGTCAGCTGTTTATTTGAATAGCATTAAATAAATAGCAGAAAACTGTAACCGTATGGTCTCATTTGATTAATATTGGAATTTTTGATGTCCCACGGGGAGTAGCCCTAGAGGATTTAGAGGAAACCGAGAGTCAGTTACAACAGCTGTAACCTAAAGGAACCTACCCTGAAAATTGCATGCTTTAACTCCTTGTAGTTTAGCCTACGGCAATCCACACACAGGCAAGAACTCTGCTTGATTTATATAGATTTAAGAAATTAATAATGAATACATCATTCAACATAAAATAATTTATATTCATATCTTGTTTTACTCGAGCTTAAGTGGTTATTACTATACTATTAACATAGTTCGTAGTATATCTAGTTTTGTTAATTAGAAGTTATTTTTCATTACTAATGTTTTCTTGGTAAGTGATTGCAAATATCCAAAATTATTTCTTATATAACATTAACTCACCATCACCATAAATGAATTAAAAAAAACAACAAAACTAGTTTTAATAATAAAAAAAAAATCAATTTGGGAGGGCAACAAGGATAAACCCTTTGGGTAACACTACTAGTGAAAATGAACTTCCGTAAGATATTGATTCTAAATTAATAATGAAATTGATTAATTTAGTTAATAATCAATATAACAGTATTTTATACAGTTTTCGTAATATTGTCTATTAAATTTTATAGTGAAATAGTGCTGTTGCGATAAACATGTCGAGTTTAGTTTATAACCTCATAAACTAACCTCATAGGGAAGCCAGAAATACCTTCGAAAGTTTATATTGATTTATAAAATAGGAAAAATGTATGTCTCAATCAAAACAAATAGTCATATTTAACACCATACAAATATAACAAACATGAATTATCACGGCGTGTGATTTTTAAGTAGAAATATAACAGTTTTTAAGTAATTAATTATTTAGTTTTCAATACATTCAGTTTCTTTGAGGAAACCGAAAAGGGCCATCAGGTATTGGCATTTGAATTAATGTTTTGATGTGAGAATGTTCGTTGTGATTTATTAAATATGTGAGGTTGATCAGCTTTAATTTTATAGAACAAAAATGTTGGTTAATTTTGTTTTGGACAATTCTTTTACTAATATAATCTGAATAAATATATACATAGGAATGATATGATGCAATTTTAAATAATAGACGCGCAATGCCAATATTTTTAGACCTGAAAAAGGCGTTTGATTCAGTTGATAGAAATCTTTTGATGTGGAAACTGGATTTCATTGGGGTTCATGGCAACGCCCACGCGTGGTTCCGCAGCCACCTTGCTGCGGACTGCAGACTGTGTCGATAGGCGGAGTGATGTTTTGCCGGTAGACTACGTAGTGATCCAAGGTTCGACCCTTGGACCTGTTCTTATCTTAATTTATATAAATAATATTTCAAATCTTCAGAATTTTGGCAAAATATTCTTATTCGTAGATGAAACTCTTATTTTCGTTACCGGGAATACCTGGACTGAGGTAAAAAAAACATGGAAGAATACGATCTGATGTTGCTTAAAAAATGGCTTGACCAGAATGTTTTATCTCTGAAGATTTCGTTATTTCTCTGTTCATGCGAAGTTCTTGACAATTTAGGATTCATGTCTGTGGAGAACATTTGAGTAATACTTCTCCATGGGAACATATTGAATTAGTTACCTCAAATAAATATTTAGGCATTGTTTTTGATACAAGTTTGAAATGGTCCGAACATGTAGAGTTTTCAAAGAACAAAATACGCAAATTCATGTACGCTTTTAGATAGATATCCTACAAACGATCTTTTTCAGACATTGGTGTTCTAACAGTTCAACAGTTATTTGTTAAATTTACATTAGTCCATATTTACAAACATTCTGTCACTCTGTTTGAAAGAACCACACACAGTCATAACTCATGTTTTTCCAATAATGTGGGAATAGTTGTACCATAATCAATTAGAACATTTTCCCGAACAAACTCTTTTTATATTGCCCAAATATTTTATCGTAATATGTGTCAGAAGTACAAGAATGTTAATCTTTTGATTTTACCCTCCCTCTCAACCTTTCAAAAACGAGTCGAAGAGTGGCTTGTTTCACTGGGCACCGAGGAAACCGAGGCTGTTACCGCTCTAGGACCGGCTTGACCGTTGACCCCTTAAACACTCAGCCTCCCCCCGCCCACAACCAACATGGCAATATTCTGCTCGCTGTCAATGTAATTAGTATTTGCTTCCAAGCTTCTATTTATTGTATTTTTAATCCACACGAATCTTACAAACAATTATTATAATAAGTAATTAATTGTTTCTTTCTTTGTAATTCATTCAGTTATTTTTGAAATGTAATATTAATATTTTTTACACTTCTCTTATACATTTCAAAATCAGTTAATTTCCAAATTCCCATCAATGTTTTGTTTAGTTAAGCTCTGATCAACAACCGTGTCTACGCACAGTCTACTTGCCTATGTAGACTTTTTCCTATTTATTATTATATTATCATATGTAAGTACTTACAGTAGTGATTTATAAGATGGAGGTATCCTTTTTGTTTTGTATTATTTATAGGCTTACATTAAAAATCCAAAAAGTTTAAATCCAATCCGATTTCAAGTCCATAGACATCAGTGGATGTATAGGAAACCAAGTGTTTTAAAAGTTATTATCCTTGACTGGATTTCGTATAGATTTCACACATATATAGATAAACACAATTTTAGACACTGAATAGACATTTAGACACATTTTATGGGAGATCAAACCTAACCTCAAACTTTTCTTGTTGATGGCTTGATATCACGAGGTCGACAACATGATAAGAGTTGTTCTTTTATCAGTAGTGCAACAGATGTTAATTTTTTGCTCACTTATGTGTTTTACATAGCGAAATGAGTAAACTGTTTTTTAATTCATGCAATTTATTCTAATTATAGAATCCAAAATTATGTTGGTGGAAAAGTTTTTCTGATCGTTTAGTAGCAGAGTAGGATGGGTTTTGTGGTTGTTCTATATGAAATTGTTCTATGGTGTCTAGTTTATTGCTTTTGGGGGATTTATGGATTTATGGAATCTTGATCTGTGGTGGAATATGAATGCCTTTGGTTGGCTAGGTGCTCTGCAAAGGTGGAAGGTTTTTTGGCCCTGACTTTCGAGAGATGTTCTTTATACCTTTGTTTGAAACTACGACCTGTTTGGCCAATGTAGAATGTAGGGCATATAGCACATTTCAATTTATATACGCCCGAGCCATTAAATTGGTCATCAGTTTGGTGTATGTGAACGGTTAAGAATTTGTTGCAAACTGTTATTTGATCTATATGCAACCTGGAAGCCTTGGTTTTTAACAATATTATGGAGAGAATTATTTATTTTACCATGGTATTTATTACCATAAGGACGAATTGTTTCTTTTGGTTGTCCGGATTGTGTCTGTTCATTTTCTTTTTATGTTTAAAGATTAATCTATTGATGAGTGTGGGATTATAGCCATTGTTGACAGCTATTTGCTTGATGTTGTTTAATTCGGTTTTATAGTCTTCGTTATTTAAAGGGATGATGAGCAATCTATGCAATATACTATGGAAAGCATCATGCATATGAGAAATAGGACGATTGGAAGAGCTATGGAGAACTTGGTCGGTGGCTGTTGGTTTCCTATAACTTTTGAAGTTGTGCCGACTGTTGGATCTTCTGATAGTTAGGTCAGGATAGTTGAGCTATTTGTTAGTTTCTAGTTCAGACGTGAAAGTTAGGTTTTTATGGATATTGTTTGTGAATTTAGTGAGGATTTCAAGTTGTCTTGTGTTTCCCTTGAAAAGGCAGATTATATCATCAGTACCTGTGATAATAGATAATTTTGTTTGCTTGTTTGTTGATTTAATTTTTCAAGATGTACTGATTACCAATATGGTTTATAAATATTTCAGATATGATGCTAGACAACTTTTTGTTTTGTATTTACACATTGAATTGTTGTATTTTTTTGTAAATACAATGTTATTTTATTTCATTTTACGTACTGCAAAGCATATTGTGAAATGTTCTGAGGAGGCGTGAAAACACTCTTAATATGTATAGCAATGAAGCTGTTATAAATAGCAATGTTTCTTCACAAACATGTTAACAAAAGTGCAACACTCAATATACAATTTGTAAAAAGTCATCAAAATAGTTAATACCAAACAAGGGGGGGAATAATTTTGTGGCGTAGTGGTTTGTATCATTTATTGGTATAAATAATGACTGGTTTCTATACTAGTGGAATGACTTATAAGTAAATTGGAAGAAACGCTGAGTAATTTGAGAAATTTGAACACGATGTTCATTTGAACAGAAACACAAGATTGAAACTTTGTATGGCTCTGTGAATACGTTTTAAAAACTTGAAGAGGTATTTTAAGTCATAAATGAAAACATTATACATATATATGAATATTAATATGATAATTAACTAGGATAAGTTTTACTGGTGATTTGAAAGATGAAAAACATATTTAAACGATATAAAAACTAAGAATTAATTACAATAATAGACAATACAACTTCAATTTATAATGTTCCATGTGTCTAGATTCAGTTAGTCAAAAATAACATTACATTTTTATGTTTGCTATACATTTATTATTGATTAATTTTATTGGAATAAAAAGCATGTGAATAAATAAATATTAACAGTACTACGATCGGCAGATCATTCATTTCAAATGCAATCGGGGCCATTATGCAAATACTGTAATCAGATTTAATATAATCCTTTGCACATTGTTATTTAATCTGTTATAGAATCTACACTAATCATTTATTTATTTATAGTAACATAAATCAATAAACAGTTTTATTTACTTTTAGTAACGATTTTGAATTTAGCTATGGTAACATTACTTTGAAAGTAAAGTTAAGTGCTTTAAATGACTTATGATATAGGATTAACGAAGTGTATACAACGCTATACTATACTAAAATTGTGTCGAAACATGTTTTTTATTTGTGAAATCAGTTTTTATTACCAACAGAAAAAGAGAGAAATATACATTTCACAATTGTATGAAAGAGATAGAAACTGTTTGTTTAGATGGGATAAGCAGGACCGCTACAACGGGAAATAAAAAAGAAAACACGCTCCCCATCCCGCGTAAAGATAGTTTGATTGATGAGTCCCCGTATTGGGATTTACCAAAGTCTTGGATATAATTGAATCTCGTAGAACTCCTAATGGGAAAAACAGGAACGCCAGGAAGTCCCAAGGGGGCCGGTCGGTAAAAACATTATTGCTTGAAGACACATTTTCTCTTAAATATCTGTTGTGTTTTTTGTTTTTGTTTTTTTTGGACTCATTGACTATTAATAGTGAGTTTGGTCAAATGTTCGCTTAAAGAAAAACAGTAAAGAATTTTGTAATAAAAACAACAATTTCGTAACTAAAAACTCCACAGGTAGCGTTTTGTTAACGTTGTTAGAGAACAACGAATCAAACCAAACCAACCAAACCAAACCAGCCTCCACACTGAAAGAAATATTATAGTAATCCAAACAATATTGCATAGTAAATGCAATTCTGGTAGTTTTTAAAAGATTTATCTTAATTAACACAATAGTTATGGTAATGTCCTACCATCACGTCTGTCAAAACTACAATCATATTCTTGCTAAATTATTTGCAATGAGGCTGGTAATTGCATCAACACATTGTTCTTGCTAATACATCATAACGATAGTAGTATAGTAAGTAAAAATGCCTAGCGAGAATATTCTGATATATTATACCAGATTTTGTTTTTGATTACACGACAATGTCTCAAAGTGGAAATGAGTTGTCACCGGCCTGACCTGAAGCGTGAATGCACCGAGACAAGCAATGTTATAGTTTATCGTGTCATCGGTATCGGAATGTGTTATACTGCAATATGTATGTGTTAAGTGTCTCACTGTCTCAGTAATGTTTTAATAATGCAAAGAATAAACTTAAGGAATAAGTGAAGATGTGGCTGTAGCCACAAAACATGCAATGGCATAACCTCAAAAAGAATATTGAACAGGTAAACCTTTTTATTTTTTGAAAATAAAAATCCAGCAGTTTCCACATGAATTCAGAATATTATTTAGGCTTTCTGTAGCCTAGGTTGGATATTAACAAGGTAAAAGTAACAGAGACTGAGATTAAGTTACTAAGCCTTATATAATCAAAATAAATATTATCAAACATATGATTAAATCCAAGCGAACGGTGGTCTATTGACCCCATATTTCTGCAGCTTTCATGTAAGCAATTTTATATAACTGATTTTGGTTAGTTTTCAGGTTATGTTCGTTAAATTGTAATGTTTTCCGTAACCACTCCACTGTATTAACCACAAAAACAACTTATTGTAGGAATAAAAAAGGTATTGCCATAGCTACTATACATTCTGAGAGGAGAGTCAACCGAACTTAAAGCTGCAGCAATAACTTATTGTAAAAATAAAAATAAGAGTTATTGTTATAAATACTATAAACTCTAGTAACGATTCTCATAATGTTTAGTTTTATTAAAAATAACTTATTGCTCTGGCAGCAACATGTATTGCTTGGGCTCCAATTTCATTATTGTAATATTTGCAATAATTTCTGTTGCACGCTACAATAAAATATTGGAAATAACAGGATTGTAGCTGCTACCAAACACATTGCTGGGACCATATTTACAATAATTTATTGTTCCACATACCATATTCTGGTTCATATAACAATAATATTTTTTCAGTGCAAAGTCCAACCAAACCTCTTGCACCAAAGTCCAATATTCTAGCCAATACGCCAGCCAGCTGCTCTGAACAGCGCTACTTTTTGAGAATTTCCCATAAAGGGAAAAAGTTATATTACAAGCTATATTACCTATATATCAAGGTCTCATGATAAGACTTAAGCCCGAGACCATGATAACTTTTTTTGAGGTCCCCAGATGACAAAAACACTATTCGTTCAAATTTATACCTATGTATCGTCTATATCCGTGAATACGATAAATTGAGTAAAAAACGTTCGATTTCTATGAAATTTGGCTCAAATGTGTAAAGTACACATTTATGAATTTAAGTTCAAAAACCAGGAAAATCGGACTATGGGAACGGGGGTTTGTGGGGGTTTTAAATTTTCCAAAAATCAGTTTTTGCATTTTTTAACCATAAATTTTTAAAACACTTAATTTTGGTTTGGACCATGTTATAGAGCTTAAAAAAATAATAATACAAACAACATTTTCAATTATTAACCTAGGTTAAGTGGTTGCGGAGAAAATTCAAATAAACCTGCTCGTAAAATCTCCCATGTTAATCTTAAGGGAAAAAGGTTTTTGGCTTTTCCTCATTTAATTTTAATGTAAAATTCACATTTGCTTTTACCAATCAACTCAGCTCCACAAAAAAATCATTTTGGTGTTTAAATTGTGATTCTACGTCCAACCGTTGCAGATATATTCAAAGTGCTAAAAACAGTACGTTATCCAATGTTATCCTTATGGAGAATAAATCAAATTTGATATCTCGATTATTTATGAATGTATATTGATGAAACTTGGTATGTGGATTCACTTAGTATTGGTATATTGATATTTTCACAAAAATTATTTTTTGTTGTTGATTATACCGGTAGCAGCAAACCTGCATACTTAGCCCTAATGTTATTCTTAAGGAGAATATGTAAAATGCTATAGATCACTTATTTATAAATGTATTTTAATGAAACTTGGTAGTTGGTTTTATGTGGTAGTAAGAAACGTATACCTGCATTATAAATTCCCTGAGTACGTAGGTTTGCTGTGACGGGGGTATTTTATATTATTGCCGTATTAATTTGTGTGTGACGAACACATCTGTCTCAACAGTTTTTGAAAATGCCTCAACTGTATTATACAGTTTATGAAACTGAGACTTTATTTTACCTTATTAATAAGTAATTCATATTTTTTATTTTTTATGGTTAATGTTTTCTTTTACTACGTATCTTCCATATATTATATTATATTATTTTGTAAATTAATTATACAAATTTAAAATCTTCACATTAATATATTAAAGCAATATTTTCATTAATCAGAAACAGTAAATGGTACTTTGTAAATTTCAAAAGAAACCATGGTCCTTGTAATAATTAATTCTAATATCTCTATAATCTATAAAAAAATATTTTTCACAAATTAAGTGTCAAGTTAGGATTTTTACTTTCTCCCCCTATACATAGTATATGGAGAAAGTATTGTTTTCGTAAAAATTTTCGAATTTGAGTTGTTAGTGGAAATATTCGTTTTGGTGCTCCCTGAACCCAAAAAAGTGGTTTTTACGTGATGTCTGTCTGTGTGTGTGTGTGTGTGTCCGTGTGTGTGTGTGTGTGTGTCTGTGTGGATGTGTACAGAGCTAGAGCCCTAACCAATGGGCCGATTTTTATGAAATTTGGTATGTAGGTACTAATTCACGATATCTCCAGGCATTTTTTTCATTTTTTGGAATTTTTGATTTTTAAGGGTAATTATCCCCCAAAAACCACCAAAAATCATGAAAAATCAAAATTTCTCAAAAACGGCTCTAACGATTTTGATTAAACTTTGGTCGTTTGTAGAACTTTAGTTTTCCAATAAAATGACACCACCCGCATGTCTGTAAAAATGCGGGTTCAGAAATTACAGGACTTAAAACATTAAAAATTATGTTTTTTGGATTTTTCTTAAAAATACATAAGTATAAAAAAATATTACTATTCACCATTAAAAAGAGCTCAAAAAACTAAATAATTTAGTATTTTGAATTACTATTCTACGATTGCTGGTTGCGGAGAAAATTGGAATTTTAATTTTGCGGTAAACGCAGTACGTTGTCCAATGTTATTCTCATGGGGAATACAAAAATTACTATTTCTCTCTTATATACTGATAAATTGCATTCAAACTTGATATGCTTGTCAAGTTAGCATTGGCCAACAGTGGAAATTTGAAATATGTTGCCCCTTAATATCCCTGGGGGGGAATAGGGGGCATTTCCCCTCTTAAAACCACGAGTGTAGCAATGGATTATGTAGTGCCTCCAAAGCAGGGATTTGGGTGGATGTTTTTTAAAACAACTTGTTTACAAGATTTTCTGTACATTCGACCGTGCTTTGTATTCTATATTTTGGTAAATAAAAAGTAATTTATTCATTAAAGTTGGACTAAAAGGGAGAAAGTATGTGTCAGTTTCCTGATACCGTTTATTTTCTCAACTTTATGTTGAAAATTTCTTACTGGTAAGTCAGAAAATTGGCATGAACATTCTAAAATACAAGATATTTATACATTTACAGCGGTTTTACTCAAATATCTTCCGTTTTAAAAAGTAGATTAATAATTCGTAACGATAGATTCTAATTAAAAAACCCTTTTCCCTTATTTGTAAGGTCTGGAGGTCCAAACAAATATAACATGATGATTGTAGTAGCGATAATAACATGTATTGTTTTGTAATGGTAGTGCAGTGCATGCTTGTTTTTTGTTGCTTAGATTGGTAGAAATTATAAAAAATACAGATTACAATGCAACTTGGATAGATTTAAAAAGATAATAACTTATTTTGTTGCCTTTGGTATATTGTGTTAACGATTTAGTTTTTATTTGTCTACATAGAATGAGGAGTAAATATGTAATACAACACCTCGTTGCATAGATATTATGTAATTTACTACTAACCTAACTAGATTACTACAGTACAATAAGTAAAGAAAACTATATTGCTGTCTTACATTGAACTTACAACTTTGTACATTGGACAAGTAATTACTTGATAGTTACAAGACAAATACAGTTTAAAAGCTATACAACAAAAGGGGGATGGCGAGGAGAACCAAACAAATAAATATGTGTAAATGTCAAAAAAGTTGAAATGGCTTTTATGGACATAGGTGTTGTTGAAATTGAATGTTCACTTTATTGCAAACTGTATTAGTTCAAAGCCTTTGACTGTATTATCAGTCAAACCAATCCAAACATATTTATATTATTGTTTGTCACAACTTAAGTTATTTCAAATATAATTGAGAATGTGGAGGAATAAAATAAATAACTGCAAGGTTTTGTTTACGTTAGTATCGTGATAAATGAGATAGTGGAAGCTTTTACCCATATTATACATTAAGTTAAAATTGAAATTGGATAAACGTTAAATTCAGTATTGTTTGTTACATTTTAATGAAAAAATAATAAATACTTTTTTGCAACCATTTAAATGAAATTGGTTCAGACGTATTAGTATTCTAAGAAATTTGGGAAAGTTGAAAGTACGATATACTATTTAAGCTTGTGGATTTATAGACTTTCTTACGTTGTACCCGTTATTTTAGGAATAACGAATTTTCTTCAATGATTAATGATTCTTTCATCTGTCCTTAGTTGTAACTATAGTTTGTGTACATAACACAGAGAAAAAATTGGATTTTTTACTCAGAGCTAAAACCTTATATTTTCTTAGGTTTTTATATAAAATAATTTTAATTTTAAGCCTCACTCAAAAATAAGAGTGTTACAGTGTTAAGTAAACCTTTAAATTGCGTATACTCGTTGCGGAATTATAAATTAAACTTACATCGTAAAAATAAAAGGTGTACATTCTTATTTATTTTTGTTGTGAATGCCCCAGGATTGAATAGAATATTAGTGGTTTACATACCTTTCGTCATCAGTCATAACTATAACACAGTGGTTACCATGGTTTCGACACCTTTTCTGTCATGGTCACACCTTTAGTAGAGAAAATATTTCCAAAATTTCAGTTCATAGAACTTCGTCACTTCTTGTTTAAAAAAACCATATATAAAACAGTGTTCTTGTCAATTTGTATATAAACTGTTTTATTTAGGTTTTTTAAACAAGAAGTGACGAAGTTCTATGAACTGAAATTTTGAAAAAAATATTCTCTACTGAAGGTATGACTATGCCACAAAAGGTGTCGAAACCATGGTAACCATTGTGTTATATTTAGGATTGATGACGAAAGGTATGTAAACCACTAATAATGCACATTCTCATTTAAAATGATTTAGTCTACTGAATGTGATCTAGAAACTGCAATGCCGTGCACTTCATACGGATTACTGAATACCTTTAAACAATATTCTCCCCGATGCTAGTTTTGTTGTTTCACAAAAGCAGCACTGTAGAGATTAGAGACTCATACAATGAGATCCCCTAACAAATGGCAGGATCTCATGTTTCCTCAGGAAGGCGAGGCGACGTGTCTTGCTCCTTTCCATCTTACTCATTCTGTCAGATTTAGTTTTTAATATCTTAACACGTATTTCGTCCTTAAAAATATACATCCCTTTCAACTGTGGGTTAGGATCACTAGTAAAACAATTTGTTTTGGTTTACTATTTAGCATTAAAAGAGTGAGTGGTTGTTGTTTACTAATCCGTATTTACTTTCGTATTTTACCGCCATCCCAGCAAGAAAGTGCTTATTAACAAGTATCGCTAGAATAAGTGTGTCATTATGAAAAAAACCCTTTATAGTACCGTATGTGGTAGCTCAGAAGTAGAGCACTGGCCTCCCATGTCAGCCGTGGCCAAGCGAAGGTTCGATCCCCGTTGACTGCTATGGTCCGTAGGCCATTGGCTTGCCCATGTTAGCCAAACGGTACTTGCCTGTCTAGATCACCACACAGGCTTATTGGCCTATCGCACCATGCAGTTGAGAGTTTAAAATTAGAGAAAACCTAAAAATTAAAATTGTATCAAAATAACAGTTTTGCCTAGAAAATTCTTATCATGGATCAGTAAAAATGTCAAACATAAAATAAAAACATTATAGATTCTAGAATATTTTAGACAGTTAAAAATGTAAAAAGCTTTTGTTTACATTTAAAAGATAATTAAATCTTATAATAATATAAAGTGGCCTAGCGTAGTGGTTAGAGCGTATGATTTAAGTCCGCAAGGTCCCGGGTTCAATCCCCGTTGATCACCAATAACTATTAGCTTTGTAATAAGAGTTGAGACCTGAGGTTGTTAACCCACTTTAGGCTGTAGGGGTGTAGGTTCACCAATTGGAAACCAAAATGGATAAATCTCTAAGACAGGAAACTTCCCTACTCTAGAAACCACTTTTCATTAAAATCCATTCGATAAATGAATGTAACAGAGTGTGTCTAGAGTTCGATAATTTTCAATGCAGGGTAACCAGGTCTTAACGTGCACAATTTTATCAAGAATTGTCATAATGTAGTCTAATTTATTACATACTATGGAATACATTTAATTTATAATATATTTTTATAATAATTTATATGATGTTTAATTTAATTTATAATAATTGTTTTATTGAATAAAGAAAGCTCACAAACAATGATACTTGTTGGTAATTAAAACAAACAAAATTTTAAGTATCAGATACATTTGTTTTTAAGTGTCGAGGAGTCCTATTTCATGATCGTTGCATGACACTGGAGGCGATGTTAAATTTATTTTCAGCAATTGTGCTTCAGTTATCAACACGTCCCTTTGATATGTAGCATAAATATGGAAAGTATTTTCATTCGTGTAAATATCTACTAGCTTACAAGGAAATTTTGTCTTGTGTTGTTGTTATTGTTTCTTGTTTTTTTTTCATTTGTAAATGTGCCTTTTTGGCTTATCTTAATTTGTTTTAATATTAACAAATGGTTTTATAAAAGTAACACATACTTTTTCTTTTCGCTTATATAAATATGGAATATGGTATACTCTGTACGGTAGTCTTAGTTGTATTTCATAAATCTTTACCTAAATTTTAATGACGGCATTACGGTGTCCTTTGCTAAATGCAATAGTTTTTCATTAGGGGAATCCTTCCTTAACATGCTCCAGAGCTATGTGGTAAAATATATTTTAATATGTCATGTTCGCCTGTGATGGTTTAAATCTAAAATCGTAATGGGATGAATCCGAAAATAAGAGGGAAATTATAATTTGTTGATTCTTCTTGTAATATGAATAACATCGGAGGTCACGAATTGCGGTTACCAATTATTAATCATTATATTTTCCTCCACAATCATTAGTAAGAGAACAATTATTCAGTATACTAATTATTTTTTACCTGTTTTCAATGGTAGGAAAGGTATTTTATAAAGGAATACCGTTTCAAGGAAGAAATGGACTTTGAAATATTTAAACCTCTAATGATTTATGGCTTTTCCCAGAAATTCGGGTGGAGCCATTTTTTGGGACCCAAATTAATATTAACCACTCTGTTTTTACCCCGAAACACTCAATTTTGAAAATCCTTTTTTAAATTGTGAGTGATTTTTGGAGATAATTGATCACCAACATAAAATTATTAATACACTGAATATATACCGTATAAGAAATTGTACCTGTATACTAAACTTTAAAAAATCTCCATTCAATATTTGCAGAAAAAGAGAGGACACATATTATTTAAAATAGTTTTATTGCAAAATAGCCTTAAGTCGAGTTAAACCCGCTTTTATTTACTGATCAATATATAAAATTGAATAACACTCTCCCCACTTCTAAAAAGGTTTTAACAATCTTTTGATTGCGATAATACGGTGAGTTGATATACGTATTTTAAAGGATATTTTTTCATATTTAAAATCAGCAATGACATTAAACTAATGAATATGATATTTATACATTTTTAAAAGTTCTATATGCTTATAAAATGTCGTTTATACGTCTTTCTTGCTGCTATTTTAGATAGTGAAAGCGAAAAGATGCAAGCGTTCAAAGGCGTGACAGAACATTTTTCAGGCATTGTGTCGTCGCCATCGATGTTCGTCATGAGCTTATCACAGTTACGGCCTTGCTTTTATGTACAACATCAACTCACTTTGCATCTTACGGAAAGCTCTTTACGTTTATATGGGTAGCGACGAATACGTAAGTTAGTGCTTTAGTAATTTACCGTAGTTGTGGATATTTTTGTTAGTTTAGTAACTTCTAATATATGTTTTCTTTAGGGCAAGTATAACGTTTACTGCAAAATAGTGTGACTGTAAGCTTGTTATAAAACTATGTATTCATTTGCATATTTACAATGTAAATTATTAAAAAAGTTTTATATACAAATCACTTATAAGTATTGGACATAACGAACGCGGTGTTTCCAGGAAGATTGAAACATTCTAGGTGACATTTGAAGTTAATTCTCTACTATGCATGTGTGATTGCTCTTTTGTATATACTAAATTTCTAAATCACGTAAACTATTATATTTAAGTAGAGCGGCAAAACTGTAGTAAAAATATGAAGTCTGAGATATTATTCTGTAGTATTTATGATATTTTCTAGAGAAGAACTGTCATCTACGCCGTCCGATTTACGCAACAAAATGTTTTTTGCGTAAATGCTACAACGACAGAACAGATCAATCAGTGTTCCGATCAGCTCTTTCATCCCGCAGCCAGCTCACGTCGACCGCGTTGTATCGGGGTGATTAATTCTCAAAACGAACAATAAATCGTCTGAAATCCTCTACGTGCTCAGAAATAGCAAAGCAACCAATGTGCCATGGAGTATTTACAGTAAAAATACAACATAAATGTATACCACAGTGAAAAATTGTTTATATACGGAGTATATATGAGTTGTTTTTTTTTAAGCTATGACATTAACAAAATCTAAATTTTTTTATCTAGTTGTTTGTGTTTATATTGACGGTTAGGAAGTTAGTTTAAGTGGCATGGGTATGGAATAAATATATCTGAGATTGAAGTCAAAACTTATATTTTTTCTTTGTACTTATAGAGTTTTATTTGCAGTAGAACTGACAAAGCTGAACATCAGGAGTAGAATGAGTACATACAAAGCTGAGTAGAATGAAGGAACATCATTGAAGAATAAAATAAAATAACAATACAATTTAAATTGAAGTGTAAAACATTAGTATTTTGTATGAAAGAACGTAAACAAATATATGAGGAAATTCACTGACGTACAGTGTTCTAACCGTGTTCAAATTTGTTCTGCAAATATATAAAATAGTTGCTCTTCTTTTCAGTAAATTGTCAACGTAAAAAAATTAGGATCGTAGATAAACTAAACAATGAATTTAAAATGTTTTTGTAATATTATAAAACAAAATTCCATATATTAGGAGAAACTAGTTTTTTTCTGGAAAGATTTAAAGACAACCGTTTATTAGACTGTAATGGTTCTATTTTAAGAAGAAAGTAGCAGGGATTGTTGAAGCCTCATTTAAAATTCAGGGTTTAAAATATTTAAAATAAGGTTTTATAATTTTTCTAGCAGTCTACAAAAAACATTTTAACTTTGTTTTTTAAGAACTTTAAAGTCATATGGTGTAAACCATCAGCTGCGAAAAATATTATCCATGGGGGTAATATTAGTGAGTGAGGATGGTTCGTCAGCATTATTGGGTGGAGTAAACATTGCATGTGTTTATGTGGGCAAGGCCGTGACAAGCAAATGGCATTTACTTTAAAGTACATTTACAAATTATTGATCACGATAATTTAACTCGTCAAAACTAACTTTGCTCATAAGCAGTTTCAACAGTAGTAATTAAACAGTTTTTAGTGATACATCTAGGACAAATCAATGGCAACTGTTTATACTAAAAACCTATCGTATTCACATCATCAAGAACTAACTGTTGTGCTTCTAAATTACCATAAATCAGCAAATGGAACGGTGTAATCATACGTTATTATATAGAGAAATCTCACGGATATTTACACCTTGTAAAACTATTCTTCTTATGAATTTCCTAAATAACTATTAAATTAATAACTTTGTGAAAAAATATAGAATTTAAGTTTCTAAGTTGGTTAATATAACTTATTGAAATACAGTTACTTCCATAATGTTACCACTTATAGTAAGAACTAAACAAATATTGTATGAAGATGAAAATACCAGGACAAGAATGACAATTTGTAATCTTCACATAAAGGTGTAAGAAGTGCTGGTCTGCCCGTGGCAAAATGTCTCACTCTTCCAGATCGGATATGACCATTTATAAATTGTATTTTCATTCATTATATATAAAAATATATAATTCTTAACATAGATTTATATGTTATAAAACAAATATAGAAACTCATTACGTTGTATTAAAAAAAAACTATGTTCTACAGTATATGAATTTGTTAGCGTTGGCAAAAAGTGTGTAATGATAAACTAGTAGTTGTGATTAAAGTGACTTCAAAGAGTGTTACATCAGTTTTTTTATTTAACTTTCCTAAGCCAGGAAAATTTTGTATTTAACGTTATTATAGGACAACGTGCAGACCTCTCAAAGTCACGTGGGTGCCCGATAAACGAAGCCATAGCCTCTTGCATCAAAGGTTATCTGGCTAATAATGTTTACATTAAACCCGTGGAAGATAAGATATTCATATAAATAAATTTAGATTCACTTTGTGTCTGTATGTCTGATTATTATTTGTAGTTTTTACAGATTTATAGTTTTTTTTGTATATTCAGAAATACCAATTGCTGGGACGCCTCTTTTTTAAAGAGTAATGCAATATTCCTTATTTTACCACGTTCATACACAGGTGAAGATGTGATAAAACTGTTCAAATTAAATTACTCACATGTTGAAAGTCTTAAACTTATTGAATTGTGACACTTACATTTATTGAACTCTGGCAGTAATGATTAGCAATTAACTAATGTCTAGAACTAATCACCATTCAAACAAGATCGTCATTCCATGATTTTCTTTTCTGTGAGATCCATTTCCGTCTAGCAACAAGAATATGTATGCTTGAATGAATTAACGAAGATTTTGAATTATATCTTTAGTTAAGGAAATAGCCTAAAATTAAATTCAACCTATATTTTTTTAAAGACGATGATATACATTTACTCTCAACCCTACAACGTTTTCCTATTATGTTGTCACTTGGCGGTCGTCCATTTTTGAGCGTTCATTTAATGTCGTATCTTCTTCATCTTAACGCCTTGTCTGAGTTTTAAATGGCCCGTTAAATTAGAACATCTCCAGAAATATCGACGTTGTCTACGTCTGCAATACGTGAAATTATTATCATTGTAATTTAAAAACGCAGAAAATGCAATCCATCCGTTTAAAGCGAACGGGGTTTCATGTTATTTATATTTAACTTGAACCTAAATAATAATCATTACTAATGAATATTAATCATTACTAATGAATATAACCATAACAATCTAAATTAATATGATTAATGGTTTTAAATCATGGTTTATTGGATACAATGTACATACTACTTCTTAGAATTTACTTGTTAATCATACTATTTTATCGAGTTTGCTTTTTTTATGTTTAACATCACAATATTTCAAAAATGCAAGTCGGTGAAATGATAACGGTGACGGGACCGACAGCCGGAAAATATGTGACGTCGCCCTGTCTGGAAAGCCTTTGAAATATCTACTTACTGGAAAAAAATCATAATAAATGTTTGAATTCGATAATTTTTTGTTTTACCATATACCGATATAAATCAATAAATAAATCTTTATTTTTTGTTCTACACATAAAAATTACAAAATTCACAAACAATAATCTTTTATATAACAAAGTAAAACCATTAAAACTAATTTTTGTGCAGAAAAAAAAATAAATAGGACCCTTAAGACACAATGTCCGTTTAGGATTTCCTTTACAAAATAAAAAAGATATGCTTTTAAAGAGTTCAGGAGCTAACAAATACATGCATTACATTCTGTGTACAGGTTATTAACATGAAATATTGTGCTATATGTAAGTATTGTAATTGTAAGTGTAATAATATAATAGAATAACCTATAAATACGTATCATAATATTACTAAACCAAACTCCAAATATCCAATTTTGCTCAAATAATTTTGTAGTGTGCTTAACATGACTAAACTGTAATAAACTCTCAACATTTTTAAAACCCTTCAACCATTGTCTTATCTCTTTTATGAATTTCTTATGATTTACCAGTTTTAAGATTATTTGGAAGTTTATTGTAAATTCTTGGAGCAATGAAATAATATGTGTGAGTGAAAAATGTTCAGTTTGGTTTCGGCACATAACAAAAAATTGCATTTCTCAACCTCAATTTATCATTATCCTCCTTATTAAATGTTGAATTAATATGAAAAAAATTCAATACTTTATACAGGAAAAGTGATCTTACAGGAAATACATCTAGCTTTTGGAAACATGGATAAGAGGCATCATACTTGTTTTTCCTACAAATTACTCTAACAAATAACTTTTGTAAGGTTAAAATAGATTTTAAATTGGTAAAATAAGTGCCCCCCAAAATACTACGCCATATTCAAGTCTAGAATTTACCAGGGAAAAATATTAACTTCTTAGGATTTGAAGAGGAAAAATACTTTGCAGAAAATAAAAAAGACGAATGTTGGCTATGATTTTTGCTTGTAATTTTATCGTCCTTATGATTTTCTGAGATAGTTAACAAATATTATATGCTCAAACTGTTACCGTAAATTTAAATAAAATCGCGAATCAACATTTTTTAAGGACCATCTTGGATTATTTACTTTTATCTACTATTGGTATTAACCTGTCACAACTAAAAATGGAAACAATAGTTAATTCAGGTTATGTCTTAGGCGCAGTATTTCAATAAGTTCAATGAATGCATAAGTTATTATTTGAAAGAGGTGTAAATAAACCTAAATAGGATTACCAGTTAAAATAACTTTATAAATTTTTGTCATACTATGATTCTATCGTGTATGATTCTATCTTCAGCCTTGTATCTAGTATTTTAGAATATTATTAAAATATGTTTTCTAGTAAAGATATATTGTTTCATATGTTGTACAAATAACACAATTGGATACCTGTAATTTAAAAATGCAGGTTATAATTAGGATACTCCTCAAAAATTAAGCATGCAAATCGTAGTTTGTTGGTAAATTTATTTCTAGCCTGAGACTCGCACGAACGTCATCGACGCGCGTCGCGTTCTGTCCAGCTGACGCAGCGGTGGAAACGCGACGGTGCGCGACGGTGGTATTTTGGCAATTAGCTCCTATTTTTATCCACGTTTCGCGCCATTTTTCATTTTTCTGGCTAGATTCCTATTTCAAATTGCCTACTTATATGAACAGCACCATCTTATTCTCTCTATTTCCAAACATTTTATTATTTCAAGATAAACAGGGCTTAACATGGTCTTTTGAAATAATAAAAACACCTTTATTGCAATGATAATTTCCGCATATGTTGAAACAAATTTTTGATAATGTCTGTCAAAAAGGGAATTCTATTACTAATAATGCAATATTTCTTTAATATTTTTTAAACTAAACTAAATCAAGGGAATTAAGAGCAAAATGGTTTAACTTAAGCGTTTCGTGTTAAAAGTAGGTAATTTGATTTAGTTAATCGAGATATATACGAAAATAAAATCTATAGTTCACTGATGCTTCTCATGTACTCGTGGTGTTTCAGCTGCCCACGATGTGGTCATATTAACATAAAATGCAACTATACCAACTCTTTTAGAATAGTTTTTACTTTTTCTCCCATTTCACAACGAGGAAACCGATGTTTCTACTTTAAGTTCAATGTATTACAGCATTCAGTATACACTACCTCTGTTTAATGATAAGGTCTAGAGTATATGTATTTCATTCACAAAAATATGTGTTAATAAAATACACATACCCTGGCTTCTAGAGTTATTTGAGCACTAAAATATGGTAACATATGTACTTAGGGCTTCAGATTCCAAGTTAACACTCACGTTAACAAACATAAATAGTTTGACCAAATAATCTAACATATACTACCTGTATAAAAACTACCTGTGTTGTCTTACAACATTTTCCTCTTATTTTTTAAAACATAAAAAGGGTTAAATGAAATCAAATTTAAAATTATAAAATGTACTATGCAAGTATGACTAAACGTTTTTAAGCTGAAGTACAACAAAGTATATGATAAACGGATTACTTCAAGTTTTTACTAGTTTATACAGTGCTCGCTTTACTTTAAGTCTTCTTATGATTTTGCAATCATTTACAACCAATACTCATAGCTTAATATCACCAATATCAGCCAATAATCATAACTTAATATCACCAATATCAGCCAATAATCGTTAGTTTAAAACCCATTCTTACAATTAATTAAAGGTCTTAATTTCATGAGTGGAAGTTTGTATGAAACTCATAAAACCTTTGTTAAAACTATTGGAATAAGTTTAAAAATACATCATACAAAATATTATGAACATCTTATAATTTTGAATGATAACAATTACGCAAATTTATTACCGAGATTAGAAACGCTGTTGGTACCGTACGTTTTGTCCAATGTCGTTCGTTATGAGGACAAAACAAATTTCACATAAAGCTTATTTATGATTATACTTTTGTAAAAACCGGTAAGTATTTATTTATTTTATGACGACTATGTTTGTATAAGAATATAGTTTTTATCCAAAATATGCATTTGCCGTAACAAAATTGTATTGCATGTATTGTATAATTTGGAAACATTTAAATTATAATAAAATGAAGTGTCATGTTCAGTTAAAGATATAATATTATTTATGAGCTGGTGCCGTGATAAATTCCCTGAGTACCTAGGTCCTTTGTGGCGGGGTTTTTAGTGAATTTCCTATGGAAAGTGGACTAATAGCATGAACCGCACGGTGAAACTTAAGCCCGGGACCACCATAGAATTTCCTAACGTTACCCCCTGAACACGTTTTGGTAGGTCGTTCAAAATGTTTTATATATATATGTATATATATATAATATATATATATATTATATATATATATGTGTGTGTGTGTGTGTGTGTGTGTGTGTGTGTGTGTGTGTGTGTGTGTGTTTGCAATCTAGCGGTCGCATTTTTTGTTCGATTTACTTCCAGTTTGGTAGGGACGTTCCTTTTTATAATCAGTTGGACAAATTCGTTGGGCAAAACAATCGGAAAACTTAATATCCTGGATGTAGAATTACTGCATGTAAAAATACGTACATTAGAGAGGCAAAATTTTAAGCCCTCTCTTGTCATTCTAGCATACATATTTATCGAGTTATTAAAGAAAATGTGTAGCGACCAAACCCCGTACGTTGTCTTATGGGGGATTTACAATATGAAACCTGTTATTCATTTGTTGGTGTACTTTTATCATCTCCAGCAACCTCACGCCTACTTTCAAGCCTGACTGGATCTTCTCCTAACCTTATTATGCGCAAAATCGTATTCCTATAATTGCAGGTTATGAAACCAGGAGCATCAGAACAGCCAAAAAATCAATGTTTTCAGATATCAATAAAAATTGCAATAAATGTATGTTTTTACACTGATTTTGAGTTTTTAAAGTTTTTATGTGGAAATTCACTTTCCTCATGTTAGCGTGCTGCGTGCGAACTCGTTATTTTCTTGTTATAAATTAACAGCATGAAGGAATTACTCATTAGAATATTCAGTGAGTACGATGTTTGAAGTGGCTTCCAAACAGTATTGGAGCCGAACTCAAACACCGATGAGGGATGACTCAAATCAGCACCTCGTGTTTGCAAACATTAACCTAGGCTTCGACGTTTGTACTGGCAAACTAGTCTATCTGTCTAATAGTATTTTCTGAAACTAGTATACTGAGTATACATTTGAATTAGTGTAATGAGGTATATGGTTAAGATGCTTTAAATGTTTTTTTAGGTGATACATAAGAGCAAAAATCCTCCGGGGCACAAGCGGAAAAAACTTAGTGCCGACGGGCTCTAAAACGATATCTTAAATATTACTGCAACGTTACGAACTTATTTATAACCATGCAATAAATTAATCATGGTAATTTTCAAATAGAATGATTATAATAACTGGTTATTATTAGAATTTCACATATTTAGAAATGTTATACTTCATTGGTCAGTATAGTTTGCACTGAAATTTTTTAGATTTTACATGTTTCCTTCGTCCCTACCTAACTCCTAAAAACAAATCACAGCGAAAAGGGTTTGATCAATAACATATTAAAATTTAAATTAACTGTTTATTTTATTTGTCGTTTTCTATATATAATTTATTATTACATATATATTTTAATGCACATTTCAGTATTAAGAACATTCCATTAAACAGCTCCACAATACTAAATCAAGCGGTAGTAATCAATTGTTAAGAATTGTGACAGTAAATCTTTCTCGTATTTTGTTTATGCTACTGTGCAGGCTCCGCTGTTTGTCGTAAGCTTACCGTGTTTGCCTCACGCCGACCTTGTGATATACAATATCATCACGCTCTATGTTTCTCGACAGCAAAGTATATATTCATGTAACATTTTCTTACAAAACATACATATTGTTGTCCCTGTTTGTTGGTTTAATCCGAAAATTAAAACAATACATTTTACAAAATACAACATAAAACTACTACAATCTTAAAAAACGAATGGCTTCTTAGAAAAGTGTTTTCGATGTAGCATTTTTGTAAAATAAAATATAGAATTACCGCTGATTAAAAATTTATATTTCAGTTTTGATTGGTATTTTGTATAGATTAATCATTATTTTCAAAAGATCGAAACATAATTCCATATTTCTTCACTTGTCAAACCATTTCCAATTTCCTCCTCACTGGTGTTAGTCACAAAGAGTTTAAAAATAGAAAGTAATGCATTTTTATTGTAATTCGTAAAACACTGTATGTGTTACCTACACAAACAAACAAACATATATTTTTATTTATTTTAACTAAAAAGCCACACTTGCAATAAGGGCAAAAAAATCACGTCTCACAACACAATAAGTGTTTTTGAAATGTTGTGAGGCATAGTTTATGCATCCTTATTAATTGTAACAACACTTACAGTGAGTTTCACGAGTGAAAAAACCAGGCCGTTCGTAAGCCCAATGTTCAAATTCACACTAGCCATATGGACTACCTGGGTTTTCACTCGTGCAACGAATTGAATCATTCTACTCAAAAAGTATTTACAAATTAATTTTGTTGTTGGTTTTATTTATGTGGTTCTTGATATTTCTTTCTTCATAATATCATATATTTTGCTAACTACAAAGCCTAGACGTTCTGTTCAATGGAAACTAAAATCCTCGTAGTTTCTTTAAAGATAAATGTATTAATTCTTGTCTAAGACAATAATAAAGCAATCTGGATTGCAAAATAACACATCTAAAAGATCGTGTTGCATGCATCATAATAACCGAACTTGGAATTATGCCAGGCGTTGCCACTCTCATGTTTATTGGTGCATTGAACTTGCAAAACAAAGCGACATCATGAACCAAGAAAAGTTAGATTTTATATTAATAACCGCTCTTATTGCCACCATTATTTACATAAGTTAATAATTTGGCAGTTTAAAATAATAACATTTTTACATGTAAAGAGTATTTAAAATAACCCAACAATCAGCAAAAATAATTTAAAACATAATTTATAAATTATTTTCTAATTATAATAACCAATAGTATTAAATTAAGTATCCAGCTAAAAAAACTTTTGGTTTTATAGTTTGAATTACGCTAGATTTTCTTTTCGTTTCACGTAAGTGTGAAATTTGCAGTTGTCTTTCATGATTGGGCGTAAATTGTAAAATACACAATCTAGATTATTTATTGTGCACCGCAACATTAAGTTCTGCAATCAACGCATATACAGTACATTTATTCAAAACAGCTAACGTATTTTTTATAATTCTCTCTTTTCATCACTTGACTATTTCTTAATAATTTCTTTATTAGCATGATACGTGTTGTTACAACTAAGCACGATGAATAAAATACGACTTACAACACTATAAAGTATATTTACACTTATACAGTACTTAAATAAAAGACTGTAAAATATACACAAAAGATGGTACAAGGCTTGAACCATCTTTTGTGTATATTTTACCGTCTTGTATGTAAGTACAGTTTAAGTGTAAATATACTTTATAGTGTTGTAAGACGTATTTTATGTATCCTGCTTATTTCTCAATGTTAGGTGTCGTTCTTCTATTCGAAGTGATGACACATGGCGTTGATATTCTCGCAATTAGTCCCTATTTTCAACTTTGTTTCGGACCATTTTTCACTTTTTTGGCAAGCGTCCTGTGTCAGATTGTCTACCTTTACTATTATTCGCTCTATTTTCAAACCTGTTAGTATTTCAAATGAGTCGTACAACGCATAATTGCGTGGTTGACTTCAAACGCGCTGCGGTAAGGAATGAGCCTTTCCAAAATTGTACAGGTTTATTCGTTTACGGGAATACCTCATAAAGTTTAAACTCGAATAATTATACCACATAACAAACTCGTACAAACCCCAATCGTGGCGAATACAATCATGTTCTTGTTATCAGCAAGAAGTCTTAGTTTAGGTATAAAACTAAAATAAACATTATAGAACTGATATTAATGGGATAGTTTTCACAGTTTGAGATACTTTTTCATTTAAGAAAAGTAGTTAATATTAACGACAGGAACAGAAGGGAGGTGATAAATCTCCGCTCCAATTCTGGTTTAAATCATTAAGTGAAAATTAAAGTAAAAATTAACTTGTCCAACTTCAAATCAATATTTACAATTCAAATCACACGATAAACGTCTATACGTTAACTTCATGACGGGCCTAACTATTTCAATACATTATTTTTAATTGTATCCTGATGTATCTCCGCGTATACCTATGACTCTATAACCTCTAACATACATGGAAGCCAGGCAGTTATGTTAAACATCTATCGCACGTTAAAGTATGTTTGTTTACTAAATTTATATAGGAGCAAATATATATATATTTAAAAATTTAAACTTACCCTATTAAAGTCACGCTGGCTTGAATTTTAGGTCCTTATTAAATTTATATCGATGTTTTATAATAAGTTATTCATGCTTCAATGAAACGGTATTCGTTTAAAAAGAATCTTAGTTCAGCATATTGGTTAGGCAAACAAAAGTATACCATCAGGTCTATTTCACGCAATTAAATTATAATTGCAAAAATATATTTTGATAACAATGATAGATCTTAATCTTAATTATAATTGTGTATGAAAGAAATTAAATCTAATGTGAATCCTACTAGCCAAAGCGTTTGATATAAGCTACTGGTATAAAACTAATGGTATGTTTCTACAAATCTTTAAACTATTTTAGTTCACGGCTTTCCACCAGTTTTCAAGTTGTTGTCCACATTGCCAGTTTTCTCGACTCATTACAATTCTACATTCACTCAAACGACTTCTAAACCTTCTCAAACCCATTCTGCACACAACTTTAGTTTTAGAAATAAAAACAAAATGCATTTTTGTAGAATTATGATTTTACGCCTCTCTGACTATCTGTTAGTGTTAAGAGTTTAGTTTAAATATAAACCAGTCTCCTCCCAGTCTTCTACTCTTCTAATTCTTCTAATTCTAATTCTTCTACTCTTCTAATTTGTGTGTCCATGTCATTCACTTCAAACACGACACTATTTGGTGATCGCTATTTTAATCCCAAGCAAAAATAGGTTTATTCTATATTTCGTGGCAACATTTTATATTTTAAAAGTATGCGATGTCGTTGAAATTAGCTGAATTGTGTTTTATTTTAGGTATTAAAACTAATAAATGTATTTATTACGTAGTAGAAAAACAATGCCGTTGAGAAGTCAAATATTTATTATATTATTAAATATCGACACATTAATTCAATGGAGAAATAAAAGCCAATTTCTGTAGAACAGATGAACGTAAAATGATGTTTTAAAAAAGAATCTAGCAAGATCCTGTTTTATTCCCATAAACCCATTTAGCTTTATCGTCGAGATCGTTTGTTGTAAAATATTGCTCAAGCTGAGAGCAATATTTTACCGCCTGGCTTCTTTAATCTCCCTACACTCATACAAATTATTCGAATATCCACCATGTAGTAAACTACTTCGGATTAATTTGCTATTTATAAGACTCAACTGCAACTGAAATTGCAACGAGTATTCAGAACCACAGTGGTGTATTGGTAGTTTTAAAACACCCTTAAAATACTGATTTGCGTATAAACAAATTATGGAAAGGGCTGCGGAAAAAGATTTTTCACAAATTCTAACCGGGGTTAGTAAAAGCAAATATTTAGTTACATTACAACCCTTTACCTGTTCAAAGCAAATGGCACGAACAAATTTGTTTCACATTAGGCTTAAGATGACCAACTCAGCGGCTTAGTACGCGACCACTTATAAATAGGCCAAGAATTCTTTGAGGAAGACAAAAATGAAAGTTAATCGAAGCTATGCTTTTACCAAGAAGTTGTTTTCAAATATTTAAGCGTGGGAGTATTTAAGCCAATTGGAGATGTAAATGTTCATCATGATGTATTTATTAACGACTGGAGTGTCACGCTATATAGCGTGCGAGCTGCCGACTAACTGGCGAGTTGTCCACGGAAATTGGGATAGTTTTACATCCGGCGTTAATAAATGGCATACGTAAGTTTATAACTTTGTCTTTCATGAAGAACTATTGATCATTTACAACGATACTTTCTTACGTTTTTTCGTCCAAGATTTAAGATTCAATCCTTTTCCCAGTGGCAAATGTTTGTTAGTATATTCTTGAACAACAGGCTTGAGGTCTTTTATGTTAGTATATTCTTGAACAACAGGCCTGTGGTCTTTTATGTTAGTATATTCTTGAACAACAGGCTTGAGGTCTTTTATGTTAGTATATTCTTGAACAACTGGCCTGAGCTATTTTAGTAACTTATTAACCATCAAAGTTATTTAGGCAATAAAACTTAAAAAATACAGTTTCAAATTATTATTGATAACCCTTATATCATTGGCACGTTAGCGATTAAAAAACTAATAATATATCCTTAGTTGAAGTAAACTTCGCTCACTCCTTTTCAATGTTTTTTTTACATTTTTTATATTGTGAAAGTTCAAAAGCCTCTCTTCTCAGTTGATATATTTCTCCTACCGTAATTTTATCTTTTTCCTTATTAAGCATTTTTTGACTTAAAATCGAATTTTATAAAAATTCCGAAACGGATTGGCTCACATAGTTCTCTAATTCATCATCTTAGTTTAAGCATGTAGGACATTGATCTATTCTAAAACATTTCCCTTTTATTATTTAATACTGTTCTCTCATGCTGTTATATTATGATGTCAGAGTCAACCGTTGCACAAATATCTCATTTTCTAGTATTAACACCTACACAACTATTCCATACAATAGGTTTATGAATATTAAACTATACTCGCTTTGTAGATTTTAAAACTCGTTGTTTTGATCCCTAAGGGAAAAGTAAACTAGAAAATGAATTAGAAAATTCATGAAAAGGAGTATTTGCAAGGATGCATTTGAATAACAGATCCTACTATCTGGATATAATTGTTTCACTTTATACCCCGTAGTTTGTATTATACAGTATGTAAAAAAGTCCGTCCCCCCTTTAATTTTTTGTTCGTTAAAACAAACAAATCACCTTTGGGGAACGTTAATAACTTAACCCAAAGTATCTTTTGAAGTTATCGGAAATTTTGAGTGTCCCCTAAAAATGGGGGATTTAGGGGGCAACTAAAAATTTTCAAATGTAAACCCCTATTGAGTGACCCCTCATTTTAAAGAACTTTAAAAAAATAGGCGAATGTTGGAGGTTGGAGGTCTGTAACGTGTTTCTATCCGAAATGGCAGCTTGTCAAAGTTTTGAATACAACTCATTCTTGAAACCTGGCGTCTAAGACTTTTGGAGTTTTAATTTCACCTTTGGTGACTGAAAAGAAACTGAAACTGAAAAGACTCTTGAATAAATGCTATTAAATGAAGAACTGGTCTCTTTCGGTAATATTTAAAATTTTGAGAACCCGCAAAAATGGGGGATTTTGGGGACAACTCAAAATTTTCTAATGTAAACCCCTTTTGAAGGGGTTAAATTTACATTTATCTGTCACCCATCACCTAGGTTTAAAATTATCTTTAAAATGAGGGGTCACTCAAAAGGGGTTTGCATCAGAACATTTTGAGTTGCCCCTAAAATCCCCCTATTTTTGCGAGACACTCAAAATTTTAAATATCACCAAAAGAGACCACTTCTTCATTTAATAGCATTTCCTCAACAAGAGCATTGCCTCAAGAGTCGTCCCAGTTTTAAGTCACCAAAGGTGAAATTAAACCTCCAAAAGTCTTAAGACGCCAGGTTTCAAGAATGAGTTGTATTCAAAACTTTGACAAGCTGCCATTTTTGATAGAAACACGTTACAGACCTCCAACCTCCACCATTCGCCTATTTTATAAAGCTCTTTAAAATGAGGGGTCACTCATAAGGGGTTTACATTTGACAATTTTGAGTCGTCCCCAAAATACCCCATTTTTGGGGGACACTCAAAATTTCCGATAACGTCAAAAGATACTTTGGGTTAAGTTATTATCGTTCCCCAAAGGTGATTTGTTTGTTTTAACAAACAACTAAATTAAAGGGGGGGGCAGACTTTTTTTACACACTGAATGTTCAGTTATGATAGTCGATTACTCATGCAAATTTTTATTTTTCTAATTGTTCTACCATTTCATAGAATTGAACAAAATACAGAAAGACGTCGGCAGTAACGTGCGCAAGGCTAAATATAGATTCATCTGTCTTGTCGCCCGCGCCGTGATGAGCAGTTGAGAGCCAAATGCGCTCATAAACACGACATTTCATTAGAAATACATGGTGGCGAGCTCCCTCGGGTATAAATCTTACCAGCTGAGTTATAATTTAATCAGAATATGTATGTGCTTCAAGAAGTGATAAACTCAACTATAAAGTATTACGGTACGCAACTATGCACTTGCCAAATATGCAGAGCTAATTTCCTACCGCTGTTAATTTTTAACAAAATGTATCTTAACAAAGTGTTGTTCTGCCTGGGTATAATTTAAGATTTCCCAAGGAACGAAAACTATTAATTTGTAAAACTGACCACACCATTAAAAGTTGGTTGAAAGAAATTAAATTGGCTGATCAAATACAATAATGACTATTTTAAACAAACCTTTTTTTAAGTGGTTTCCAACTTTTCTTTTTCTAAATAACTCAGGTGTACGTAAATTAAATATTATAAAAAAATAATGGGTTCACGTATATACCAACAGGTTTAATCAAAGTTTGGATACATCTGGTGGATGTTATTCAATGAGTTATCTGCCAAGTGAAAAAAGATGTAGAGTTGGTTTATATACAGAGTGTCTCACGTAAGGTGTCTCAAACCGATTGCAGACGAACCACTTGACCTAGAAGGATGAAATTATTATTTCCCACTAAATCAACCCCAAGGAGTAACGTACAAATAATTTTAACTCGTTTAAAATACAGGGTGTACCAAAAACTGAGGGTCACTAGTTCGAATCTCGGAATTTTCAAATTTAAACATACGTCATGTTATACACCATTTTAAAGCTCTTTGAAAGAAAACCATTTTGGTGAAAACAGAACTCACGTATCTCTATCCGTTTTAAGATGGCGGCCAATTTTGCGAAAGGTATTAACATTTACGGAATATTCCGTATATGCTAAATCACAAGACGTATTTTTATTCTGTTTCAATTTTCTTACTCGTATTGAACTCAGCTTAACCCTGATATGCTACATGCCAGTATTTAAAACATTATGAAAAATTAAAAAATACTTTTTTTAATGTTTATGTGCTCAAAATTCAAAAAAGTCAAATAGTAATGTATATCAAAAAGTATATCATTTTAAAGGTCTTAGAACCCTAACAACTTTCTAATTTACATCAACCTCGTATCTCTTTTTTTAGCAATCAACAAAAATCTTCATTTCCCCATATAAAATACATGTTATTTCTACATAACACTTCCAAATACTCTGAAGCCTCTTTTATAAATGAGTTGTGTAGTAATAACATGTATTTTTTATGGGAAATGAAGATTTTTGTTGATTGCTAAAAGACAAAAAGAGATACAAAGTTTTCTGTAAATTAGAAAGTTGAAAGGATTTCTACGACCTTTAAAATTATATACTTTTTATATATGTTACTATTTTACTTTTTTTAATTTTCTTTAATTTTTCTTTTTTTAATTTAATATTTTCTCTGATTGGGCCTGATGATTACTGGTGTAACTGGTTAAAATCGATCGCCTTGTACCATCTTTTGTGTATATTTTACCGTCTTGTGTGTAAGTACAGTATAAGTGTAAATCTACTTTAAGTGTTATAAGACTATTTTATTTATCCTGCTTTTTTAATTTTGGGCATGTAAACATTTTCAAAAAAAGTATTTTTTGTTGTTTTTATAATGTTTTAAATACTGGCATGTTGCATATCAGGGTAAAGCTGAGTTCAATACGAGTAAGAAAATTGAAGCAGAATAAAAATATGTCTTGTGATTTAGCATATACAGGATATTCCGTAAATGTTAATACCTTTCGCAAAAATGGCCGCCATTTTGAAACGGATAGAGATAAGTGAGTTATTTTTTCACCAAAATGTGTGTCTGTCAAAGGGTTTTAAAATGGTGTATAACATGACGTATGTTTACATTTGAAAATGCCAAGATTCGAACTAGTGACCCTCAGTTTTTGGTACACCCTGTATTTTAAACGAGTTAAAATTATTTTACGTTACTCCGTGGGGTTGATTTAGTGGGAAATAATTTTATTTCATCCTTCTAGGTCAAGTGGTATGTCTGCAATCGGTTTGAGACACCTTACATGAGACACCTTAAATAAATAACATTATTAGTTGAGGATTCCAATGTAAGGCAGTATTTGAACTGCGTTTTTTAAATAAGCCCATACTGAAACACTCGTACATATTTTTGTATAAAAATTGTATAACAAATAAGTATTGGTTTCTTATAAATTACAATATGAAATAATATTCAGTTTAAAGAAGTTTTATAACTTTTTTAATTGTAAGTTGATATATACAAATTATAATATGATGTTTAAATTGCTAATGATTTTTAAGTATTGTATTAATATTGTAAAGTGTTGTATATCTTATATTTTATAATAAATAACACTTAAGTGTTATACATCGCGTTTAATAGGATGCGGTGAAAATAATTTGCATATCAAGTTTTTAGTAGTTAAAATTTACTCCAAAGTTTGTGACACTCTACTGTATCCTTTCAAGTAGTATTTTGACGTACACATTTTTCAGGATTATACATTTATACTGTTGTAGAATGTGGGCACACGTTATTGTAAGTTTTCGTAAACAACATTAGAGCACATATCTTTAAACAAATCATATTAAATGACAATTTTAAAATGTATAAAGATAGCTGATAGTTTTTGTAAATATTTATTTCTTATATACAGGGTATTTGATTATTTTATTAAACATTAAGTGTTAAAATACTCGCCTCTCTTACAAGCTCTCCTTGTTATCTAGCAGTTTGGCTAACAGCCACAGTAGCCAGTTCGTTACTGTTGTATCTTCTTCATCTATACGTCTCGTCACCATCTTAAATAACCCATGAAATTAAAACACTTTCATTTTGTTACACCCTTGGTTTAAAATCATAAAACATTGTACTAACAATATGAAAGTGGTTTTTTCCTTGTTTGATGAGCGAGGATCATTTCAGTCTTTCAGGATCTATTATTCGTCACAATTATTTTACTTTTTCCTCTATATTAAGGTACGAAGTGACTACGTACACGTCCGACGTAAGCCGCTACCGCTTAGGTTAGGTTTGGTTAGATTAGGTTAGGTTAGGTTAGGTTAGGAGGTTTTCGTTATGTGTCACTGGCTCTCAATCTTTTTTAAAAATCACAGGAAAAGTAACGTACGGTGCATCATTTGGAAAGGACGTGAACAGTAGCGGCTCACGTCGGACGTGTACGTTAACTCTGCCATTAAGGTAATAAACAAGTATTTATCTAAAAAAACTTACATACTTTTAAAATCTTTAGAGTTAGACTGTTGGTTCAGCACAAATGTTAATAATTTGTAATGTCCCAAAGCCTTTTAATATGATGTATGCAGAATAATTTATTTATATGTATTCAAAATTTAAGTTGATAAGTATCCTCGTTTATATTTAACATTTCGGATATGCCGGTGATATACTTTCCCAGCTGAAATCTATACATCGCTTACTCTCAAAATAATACTAGATTATACCTAATTATATTAGTATATTTACGAACTAATTCATGTTCCATCCATCTAATAAATTACATAGCTTATACATACAAGTCTTACAACACCGACAAATATTTACACTTACATTGGAGTTTCAAATACCACGGTAAATATATAATATACATTGGGAGTGGCTGATAAATAACTACCACCCCCTCTTTTTTTACTGTTCAAAGGGATTTTGGAGACAGCGGCTATATTTGATCTGTTTATACGCTATGATAACAATTGTTAAATGGAGAGTACGATTTATAGTTTATTTATGCTAACAAGTTGTTTCTAAATATTAGCAAATAAATTTCATTAATTGACTTTAGAGTTTCAGACATTTTTCTATGTTACTTGCAATTGAAGTATCCAACCAGTTGATGCACAAAAGTGAATTAATATTATGAATTTTTTTAAATATGAATGAAAGGTGTTAACAATAGCTATTCATTTGAATATTGCAAATAGCAAAACGATAATGATTCAACATATCACTGGTAAGTGTAATATACCTTTGTACGATTTTCATGCAGAGATAAATAGTTTGAAGTATCTCCCAATATTGTGTTGTTCAAAGAGAATCAATGAGTTCCATGCTGCTTATAACTTTAATGCTAATTGAGTAAATTTCACTGATGCATTTTTAATTTGATTAGTTTGATTAGTTGATAAGGATCCTCTGATTTAAACCCTTTTGAATTGGTTCTTTAATATATGTTTTAAGCTAGCCAGCTCCAACAAAACTACTTACTGTTATGTACTTGGCTTTATTATAAGGAATGATTTATTCTTGTCACACCAGATTATTTTGAAGGAATTCTGTGCCCTAGTATATTACGAATATAAATAGTTTAACAATTCATTAAACATTAACTTGTCTAACTCAAGAGCTATTTTGGTTTTCACAGAATGACACATAAACAAGCATTTGAATAGAATTATAAGGCAAATGAATCAAGCAACTTTGCTGAAGTAAAAAGTGGAAACTGAATTAGCCTTCTGGTGCAAGCAATTCCACATAAAGTGCATAAAAATATGGCGTGAATACTCCCTAAAGTGCACCCCATTCTAGTATTTCTATAATTATATAAGTGAGCTGTGGGTGTAATTATTCTCGTTTTTTATTACAGTCGTAGAAGAGTTAATACAAACTGTCCAACAAGTGGAGCAAACAATGCGAATATATTTTCTAATAATCCCAAGCTTATAGTTTGTAGAAAAGTGTGTCTAAATTTGGTAAAAACAAAACTGAAATAATTTTATTTTATAGCTTAGAAAACTCATACTGAAAACAAACAAAAATCCATGGCTGTTTAGAGTAAAAGAGACGTAAAACTAAATAGAAAGTGAAATAAAAGTTTTATTGCAAAATAAAATGTTAAACATTTTAATATTAGTCTTTGTATCTCAAAACATTTTGATTCAATTGTTTTTACACCAATTAAGTACTTACAACTATGATTAAAGCATTAAACTAAAGGAATTAAGATAGAAATATTATTAGGAATTATTTTGCCTCAGTATGCCTTACTGATTTACTAACTTCTTTGGGATGACTCTTTTGAGGATACCTTATTATTATAATCAGTTATTTTTAAGATTTCTTAAATAATCACTCTTGAAAGTTTCAAAGATTTGATACACAACTTTTAACGAACACAAAATACCTTTTAGAAGCAGAACAGGCATATGCTACTTTTATATTTTGGTTCTTTTATAAAATAATGTTATTGTTATTTTCACATTAGACGAATTAGATTTGAGGTAAATAGTATATTTACATAGTGTAAAGTATGTAAAGCAGTACATATACATTTATTGTATGTTATAATAAATGTAAACTGTTTTATATACATTTATTATATATTAAAATATATTATATAATAGTTCAAAAACATCCAAATTACAATATTCAATATGAGCTGCAGATAGTGGTTTTATCTGTATTTCTTTAGTTATTGTAATTCATTCATATGTTTTTAAGTTTCATCATCAAATATTTTGGTTGTCTTTCTTTAGACAACATGCTACGTTATGTATATGTAATATGATAACGGTATTGAGTTCATTATAACTTATCGTGGATATGTTTATGTTTTTAACTATTTTAAATACGGAATGATTAAGTTCTCAACGGATTATAACGGGTGTATTATAATTTCGATCTTATATATTATAGTATATCATCTTTCAATTCATAAACTATGTATTATGTTTTATCATATAACTAATTATAATAAATATTTTTTATTATTTTTTGGTCAGAATTATGAGAGAATAATTGTTATTAGCGTAAAAAACGGCACTATGCATAAGAAATATGCTTATACATATGATGTTTATGCTGTAAGAAACCCCTTAAACTAACTTGTCAGTCAAAATGAATAAAAAAAATTTAAGTAGTACACATATATATTGAATAAATACCAAAATTCTATTAAACAAAATATGTATTTACAAATGTTTTTATTTAATAAATTGCCATAGTTTATTGGTATTCATATCTTATTTTATTATATAAAAGTTTTTCAGACGATTGCCAAATTGTAAAAAGATGATAACAGCATGACGTGAAGGAAGCATTTGTCATCCTTCTGTGACGGCGCGGTGGCACGAAAATGCTTTCCCTTCGAGATTTTAGTATTTTAATACTTTACACCGGGTTTTATATTTTGTTTCCTTCTGCTCATTGTTTTTAAAGAGACGTGAACCGACATAAATTAATTTTGATGGGTCATATGATATATGGTATATTTTATTTACGTAGATAAATGTGTTCTGCATAAACCACTCAACATTTAATTTATAACTATTTTAATTTATAACTCAAACTATTTATTTATAACTAAATAATCCAGAACAAATATTTTAAGAAGATTTATCAACAATTAAAATAAAAACTGAAAACCTTTGATTTTAAAATACAAGGATAAAGAAATAAAAAGAGTTTAAAGAGTTATTAAAACTATTTGGAAGGTTTTATATAACAGACCAAAGGATGAATAGTTTTGCAGTGTCAAAGCTCATCAACAATTTAGTAAAATGAAAAATGAAAATTAAACAAATTACTATTTGTTCTTGGGTATGTTTTCTTGAAATAAATAGTCTAGACACTACATAAAACTTGGCCATGTGTTTCTGAATGCGGATACAGTTCAGCCCACTTATTTACAACCCGGTTCATAATAAATTATATTTTCCTTCTTATTCATTGTTTAATCTTGATTTTTTTGTTTCCTTTTTTCAGTTGGTTTGCTGACATGCAACAGCATTTGAATTTCGTTTTCAATGTTGTGTTCTTTAACTGCACCATGATTGAAGCTTGTTTTGTTATATTATAAAGTAATCTTCGTTTGATCTTACCGTTTTAATTTCTGTATAATAATGGCAAAGTGCACAGTTAAATAGACAAAAGCATGGTTTTAAATAATTAAACTACCAACAATTACTCCTCCCTTTTGAAACCCCCATTCCTCCCACCTTTAACCTGTTACTTGAAGTTAATATTTCCTTTTTACTTTATCCTGTTTAAAAAAATAGGTGTACTTGAAAAAATACATTGTAACAGTTTATTATACTAACTTTACGTTAAAAACATTTACAAACACAACAAATACATTTGGTTTATGAAATGATAACGGTGACGCGGTTGAGTGACAATGTGAAAATGGGCGGCGGCGTAAAATGTCTGAATAGTCTTTGAAATGTTCGTTTTGACAAAAAATACATCACGTGCCCTTATAATTTGTATGATGTGCCTCTGACATTAATTTTACAACTAATACAATTTTTATGAAAAATAAGTTATTTTCAGGAATTAAGAATCTTAATAAATTTCAAGTTTACAAAACTTAAATGTTTAAGTTTGTGATAAACTCTTGACAATCAAAATGTACTGAAGAGACACACGGAGTGTAATAAGAAACACACGGAGTGTAATAACTTCGAATACAGTTGTAAATAAATTGACAAAAGCTTGAGGGAAAATTATTGTAATAATATTGTTTGTTTCAGGTAATTTGGTTATCTACGTATGAACTAAGAGTATATTTAAGTATGTAAATATACTTTGTTTAATTTTATTTTGGCTTACACTTCTTTTATTTACTTACGGAACGATAAAGCGGAAGCTGTCAAACGAACCAATCAGACAAAGCTGTAAAAAACAAAAAAGCTTGAAAAAAACTAAACCGAAACATAAATAAACGGTATCAGGAAACTGACACATACTTTCTCCCTTTTAGCCCAACTTTAATGAATAAATTATTTTATTTACCAAGTATAGAATACAAAGCATGGTCGAATGTACAGAAAATCGTGTAAACAAGTTGTTTTCAAAAATATCCAACCAAATCCCTGATTTGGAGGCAGTACAGAATCCTTTGATACACACGTGGTTTTAAGAGGGGAAATTCCCCCTATTCCCCACCAGGATTACTAAGGGGTAACATATTTCGAATTTCCTCTGTTGGTCAATGCTAACTTGTCAAGCATATCAAGTTTGAATGAAATTTATCAGTAAAAAGAGAGAAATAGTAATTTTTGTTTTCCCCATAAGAACAAAATTGGACAACGTACTGCGTTTACCGTAAAATGAAAATTTAAATTTCTCCGCAACCAGAAATCGTAGAATAATCTAAGGATATTAATTCAAAATACAAAATTATCTATTTTTTTAGCTCATTTAATGGTGAATAGTAATTTTTTATATTTAATTTGTTTAGTGAAAAATCCAAAAAAACTGAATTTTTGATGTTTTAAGTCCTGTAATTTCTGAACCCGAATTTCTACAGAAATGCGAGTGGTGTCATTTTGTTGGAAAGATAAAGTTCTATAAACGACTAAAGTTTAATTTCAATTGTTAGAGCCGTTTTTGATATATTTGGATTTTTCATGTTTTTGGGCGGTTTCCGGGGGATAATTACCCTTAAAAATTCGAAAAAAATGAGAAAAACGGCAGGAGATATCGTGGATTTAACCTACATACCAAATTTCATAAAAATCGGACCATTGGTTAGGGCTCTAGCTCGGTACGCACCCAGACAGACAGACAGTCAGACATCACGTAAAAGTAAAAATCACTTTTTTGGATTCAGGGAGCACGAAAATGAATATTTCTACTAACAACTCAAATTCTAAAATGTTGACGAAAACAATACTTTCTCCATATACTATGTATAAGGGGAGAAAGTAAAAGGTTAACGGATTCAAATTTATACTTTAAACCCCAGTGGATTAAAGTCTTCAGCAATTTGCGAATGTTTTTTTGAAACAGGTAAATGCGTATGATTCATAACAATCATATTAATATGCTAAACAGTTTTTTTTAACGTTCAGATTTACAACCGGAAATCTTCCACTTGTTACAAAAACGTGTGTTTCAAAATAAATGTTGTACATAATAAAATGTATAAATTATTAATTACATAATCATTAATTTGTTTTACTCAGTGAATTATTGTCAATGTGTTCATTTAGAATCGGTCAGCCTTGTATATTTTAGTGTACTGGTAGCGACAGAAAAGCATCGTTGAACATTTAGCAATTGTTCTCTATTTCTATCAGCACTCGTTGCCATTTTTCTCTTTACTGGCAGAGTTCCGACGACAAAGAGCCTACTTATACAACTATTTGCTAGATTTTTATAAAACGTTCTTTTTTCAGTCCTTTGAAACATTTAAATGTATTTAAAAAAATACGTGCTTATTTTGTAGCAATTATAGCAAATAAGCATGTATTCTATTAAACAAATTGCAATAAATCAGTTATTTATGGCCCGATCTTAATAATCTTCATACCATTGTTTAGAAGATAAAATTGGAAAACCTTTTTGTATCTTTTAAAATATTTTGTAAAATTTACGGTTTTTAAGATATTAAGCTTTAAAATCTAAAAATGGCCGCCATTTTAAAATAGTACAAAGCAGAAACTTGATACTACATACCTAAATAGATCTTGTTAATAGTCATCCACGTACCAAGTTTGAAGTTTATACGTTTAGTGGTTCGTGAGATATAATTAGTCACGTAAAAAACACATACAGACGGATATACGGAAAACCTAGCATTTTAGGACATGTGTTAATATGAACTTTTTCCTTAGTTTTTATGTAAGTAATCATATCCCGAAGTCCTGAAGGTTTATTTTTCAACACCCTGTATAAAAAGTGGTTTGACTTAAAAAATGAAATATATTTTTACTTATTCGGAACATCCATTTGTCCCAAAATGTATTAACTTTTTGTTTAAGCATTGCTTCATATTTAAACAACCTAAGGCAAATTTCAATGTCATAATACAATAAAACTGCTAGCTATCCAAACGTCAGATACGCCTTTGTTTGAAGTGTCAAGAGAGCAGCTGTTGATGGTTTCATGTCTGGTACATATTACTGCGAGGGATGTTGAATTTTCTGTCACTAATTTAATTTCACGTCTCAAAATATTATATTTTTTCCAATTTCAGCTACCTTTTTTATTCTTATGTTCGAGGGGAGATGGTTTAAAAGAGCATATGCACTTAACTTAAAAAAACAAAACAAGTCATGCATTTAACCATCTTATAAATACAAGCTTGTTTAATAATTTACTAAAATTACTAGCTCAGTGTTTTAAAATATGTAACAAAGTATATATTTTATTTTTGTTATAATAAGTTTAATATAAATTTCACGGAACTTAGTTGTAATTAACAAAAAAATTATAGAGACCACTCAAATAACAAATAAAAATCCTGCAGTACAAATTCTACTATGTTAGAAATTAATAGATAGAATTAGTTAATCATCGGATATAAAACGTATTAATTCCGAGATTGTACAGTTGTGTACAATTACACTAATTGTGATAACGGTAGTTTATGAATTAGTATTGTTAAAAAGCACTGTTGAATCATGTTAAAAATGCTATTCAATTCCATGAACCCACTCCCACTAACAATCTATTTGAAACTCAGCATACACATAAACGATCTGCTGTCCCTTATTTAGACAATATAGTTGGAACTTTACCTCCATGAAATGCAGCCCACATTTTAACAGTATTTCTCGAATAGCCCTCAAGCTGCAGCACAATAGGCTCCATGGAGTGTGCAGGGCTCGCTAACAAATGGCGGGGTATCACGTTTCCTGTAGACGCGACGCCATTCTCGTCTCTCCTTGATCCTTGCCACGCCAATCGTGTTTCCTGCGTGGTACTTAGAACTCGAAAATACCTAGGCATTTATATCACAGACCACGTCATTCATATTTAGAGTACCGTTACAGGTTATACATATTTAGAGTGCACTTATATAAAATAAAATGACACTTTAGTCTTGTTAACGCGTAGCGCTAACAGAAAGACATCAAATAAATTGTGTACGTTTGTAAAATGTTATTTAATGTTACGTAAGGGGAATATTTTTGAGTTTTACTTCTTGGTACTAAATCTTTACTAATGTCTTTTGGAAATTTATGAAAACAGATTTTCAGTTGCCTATGTTTAATTAAAACTCAATTTGCCGTTAACATAATGAATAAACTTATTCTAAATGTGTACTCTTGTTTGTACAGAAAAGGTTTAAGGTGCTTCTAATTAATATTTTAATAACATGATAGCTATTAGTTTTGTTTAAAAATGTGAAATGGTCTTTGATAAGTTGTCATCAAAGTTGGTATACTTCTTAACAATAACTTTTATTATATTTCAAATGAAACATAATTTTCTTGACTTCTCTACTAGCAGCTACTTCCCTAGAGTTTTGCTTTTGCTATTTTCTTTATTTAATTTTTTTTGTTCTTTTTCATAAATACCTTAAATTCCTTGTTAAAATAAAAATTTTTCAAACAAATTCATCCAATTCATAATGAACGAATTTAATGTTTTCCCAAATAATTTTGTAATGTTGAATGTGCGTTGCAAAGATCAAACTGTCTTAGAAAATCAGCAATTCGCTGTATAATTTCATCGATCAGTATAGCAATGGATATATTGGATTCAATTATATATTTCATCAAAACCACGTACAATGATACGCTTGTGATTACTTTAAATGCATTGTCCAGTGAACAATTTTGTATAAATGTTAATACTGTTCTCATTTAATCAATAATAATATATATTTACTTTTTAAAAAACCTTAAGTAATATGTGATGTTGCTGTAAATAAAGTATAATATTTTCTGAATTTGTCTACTGACTCACATTGCTTAAGCTTATTCTTAACCGTCTATTACTTAAGTATTGTTTTCACAAGATGCTTTGCCCCTTAGCTTCGTTTTACCTATACCACACAAGATGTCAGCAATAACGTTCCGTCCCATTAAAACTTAAATACCAATACCTGAGCCAGCGAGTGCCCAATAATTAGCTTTGGCATCAGGTCAAACTGCTAGATAGCTCTTTGATATGACACTGAATCGGTTCGTTTTATATTGCATACGATTGTACAAGTTATTAAACTGTACAGCTTTCGTTACCATAAGGGACTTTCTCCAAAGGATTAAATTGATTATGCCAAACGTAATAAGAATCATATTTTACAAACAATTTATAATTCGCCTTCGAGATTTTATTTAGAACAGTCAACTCAAATTGAATCAATTATGCTTATTACCGAAAACAATACAAGTTACAATAAAATCCGACAAAGTATAGATTATATGTCAAGTACTATAAATCAAATAAAACATATTTCTTGTCAAGCCTACTCGAAATTAAATTTGTTTAAATATTTCTCTTCAAAATTACTGGATCTTTTTCCATTTTCAGGGTATTTGGTAAGGCGTTGAAATGTTGTATAGTGTTATGCAAAATATGGTTTTGCATAATATGCCTAACGTTTTCGAATTTTAAAATTAAATCTATTTTTAGTCAAGCGATGTGTTTGCATAAAGTGATAAAAAAGTGTCGTTTCCTTTTTTTAACTAGTGACTTTAAAATATGACAGTAAAAGGAATATTTAAACGAACAGTTAATTTATAATTTAAACTCCAATATTTAATGTTCTGGTTAGTTTAATCAATCAATCTCTAAAAGGTGGAAATATTACTGCAGTATCAGGCATTTAGTAATTATGGAAAAAGCTCGGCGGGCCAATCAACTAAATGGAGCCTTCTGTTAACGCTCAAGCTTATTGATTATCAACATCATCCGAGAAGACCAACCATCATCAGCCTCTTTCTAATTTTTCATTTCTTTTATGAGAGTTTAATAACTGTAACTGACATATTTTAATACAAAACATTAGAATAAATGGCAATAAGCTGTAGCGACGTTAAAATAGTTATTTATTCCTATGAACAAATTTTATCTAGAATTAATTCAAAATTTGAAGGTAGCAAGTTTGTATTTGGACATAAAAAGTTTCAAATAACCATTTGAAAACATAATGGGTTCTCATTTGTGTGTTATATCCTTTTATAGTGTTGTAAAGTTAGCATGTAATTTTTCGTAGAATTTAAAACATAATTTTAGATTCAAATGCATGTTTTCGATTAAAGATTCATAAATAATAGCTAGCAAAACTATAAATAAAAGGGTTTTATACATTAGACAACATTTTTTGAAACCTCAACTACCCAATTACCGTGATTTATCGTATTAAAGTTGAAAATCAAGGATATTTTATGTGTGTTGACATTCAGAACACATTTATTAGTTATTGCAGTTATAAAAATGGCATCGAGTAAAGAGTTTTGAAATAGTTTTGAGTGTCCCCATGATTTCAATAATTTAGAACAATGATGACGCAATCAATAAATGTTACAACTAATTTAAAGTTATATTTTAATATAATGCAAGCTAGTTTTCGTTATGCATATTTTATGTAGGTACCTGTATTAGGTTACCATGCATGTAAACCAAGTATGGGAATTCTGTATTTGTTTTCCCTATGTGGTACTTAAATAAAAATCACTTATGTGTTGTTACTCATCAGATATAACCTCATCACTACAGTAACTATAACGACCATTATAAGTTTTAAAATGTATCTATTGGCTTCTAACTTTTAATTTTAAAATTTAAATACTGCCACAATAATATAAAAATCTGTTCTCTTTACGAATAAAATGCAGTTTTGCCCCCACCCAAAAAAAAATCGTCCTTGACTAGTACTGAATTTAATATTATAACGTCCGCCTGTAAATATCGTGCATTACTGTTGGTTTGGTTCGCCAGATACGTGCGTGCTATAATTGGGGATTTCACCTGATTCCCATCGCGTGCGTGAGAGATGCACGACACCACACGGAACACTAACTTCCGTATGTTTACAGGAGCTCGGCCCGAGTAAACTTAGTTTCTTGTCTATATAAATTTGAACCCTCAAATTAAATGTGTTCTCTATATATTAGGCTACGTTAGATTCTTCGTTTTAGCGTTGTACAGTATGTGAATTAATAACGGTTTAACCTACGAAAATCACTTAACCTCCGCCGGTTTTAACCTTTTTAAACAGGCGGATACTATTAAAACTGACACCATTCAGCGGCGTAGTGGCGTAGCGGCCCTGTTCGAGGGTCCAGGCAAATACATTTTTATGAGCACTGTACAGTGTGCGATTCGTATTGCGGTGGATCATCCCTTTGCTTTGCTGGATACGTTCCACGCGCATATCTGTCGTTATGTGTGCGGGCATAAAGTGAAATAAAAAGAGGAAACCTACGTCTTAAAAATATAACAAACTGCGATAAAAAACTAAAATATAAATTTGAGAGAGGGTATAAACGCTTAACATCCCGAGGATGTATAGATTTTATTTCAAAACTACGAATGATTGAAAATCCCAAGAAAATAAGTAGTCGTCGGGCCTCTTTGTCATGACAAATTGTAGTTATACCGATCACGTTAACGTAGAGGTAAGGTGCTAGCCTCACAATCTATACGTGGTAGACACTAGTTCGATCCCAGCTGGCTGCTATGATACTTTTCACAAGCAGCCATTACTGACTTTCCCAAGGCTAATTCCTTTTCCGTACCTCAACTTTATTTAGATCGCCGCAGAGATTGATGTGCTTCTGGTGACGGGCAGTTGAGAATTGTACGTAAAATAATAACTAAAATTACATTGTAACAGTAAAAGTGCAAATATTGTAGTCTTGCGGTGAGATTGGCCTCAATAAATGATTTTTTACACTTAGAACCGTTCTACAAAACTGGATGAGCCATATGTATTTATAAAAGTAATAAGTTAAATGGAAAATTAATTTGTAAAACTGTCCAGGTTAGGTTTTTATCGCTTTCCTGGTTTGAAACCACAAGAGCCCTCACCTTCCTTTCACGTGTTTATTGCTTCCATCACTCCACATTGGTCCTCGTTTAAAGATAATTTTAACCAGTGATAGAATACTTAGTGGTTTTAGACGGATAGCTTCCCTAAAAAGTAGTGATACATTTTTTTACGATTTTTCCGCTATGTAAAAAACGTTTTAAATAAGGAACCTATCGAACCGTAATGCTGGTTATAATATAATATTGTGGAGTAATGTCTTTAAAGTTACATTTTAATTGTTTGTAATGCATTTTTAGCCAATGGTTGTATAAGTCAAGTAAATATTTCGATATAATTATTCTCATCTCTATCTTATCATTATCGCTATCATAATAATTTCTATAACTGTGATGATTAGGAAAATATTCGGTTTTCTATCTGTGTTACACATTGGAACTCCTTAAAAGCTGTCAGTTCTTATAATTTGCCTTTGATGTTCCACATACAAATTTAATACTTACAATAAGTCAATTTTAAAGAGCAGGTATAAATGTTTACGCCCACGAATTCATTAAAAATACAATTTCGCTAGGAATGATAGCTTTGAAATTGCTTAGCAAAACAGAGTTCGCAGAGATAATCTTTACTCAGAAATAAACTTAAACAACTGAAAAAATATTCATCTAAAAAAATTAATCCCAACATTAACACAAATTTTTAGCTATAATACAATGATGATGAACATAGATATGTAAATGTCCATCATGATGTATTTATTAACGACGCGAGTGTCACGCTATATAGCGTGCGAGCTGACGACTAACTGGTGAGTTGCCCACGGAAATTGGGATAGTTTTACATCCGGCGTTAATAAACAGTATAATCGTTGTGTCTTATTTTGATTATAAATTGGTCCTTTCTTTCGGTTCAGTAATACTTACTACACTGTTGTAGTACTAGATAAGGACATTTACATTTGAACATCCGTATACAGGAACACAACACGAAACACCCTGGCGGTTGTCCAGCTTATCTGCGAATCTGCTCAGGACAAGGATAAACTGCACCGTTGCCCGTGTTTATAATGGCTAACTTACACTAACGGCATTAACACTAACTTACACATATTTATCTTGGAACATCAATATCAATTTTAAGACAACGAAGTTAAAACTGTTGTTTGTTTGATTACTCAAAGAATATTCAAGGACTGTTTGAAGTCATATTTTATATTTTATGCAACTCTTACTGAATCGTTTACTAAAATAACAGATATCATTTAGGCATAATGACGAAGAAAGATAGTTTACGAAACTCAGTGATGTGTTAAAAAAAGGCTATGTTGTTATAAAATAAAACACTATTTTGTGAAATAATTTAATGTGTTTTGTAAGTTTATGAATCATGCCGAAAGCGATACGAAAGCTAAAAGTTCAAATTCATTTCAATTAGTAGAATGTGTACCCGTTCTTTGCACAGGCAATAGCTGTAATAAAAACAAATGTATCAGCTGTTGGAAATTAAATACCTTTAAACTCATCCCTTTTCTTTATATTTGTAACCTTAGAGAAAGTTTTATCAAAAAACTAATATTTTTTCTCCATTTCGCTCACTGAGACCTTTCATTCAAGTATAGGGTTAATGGGTGTCAGACTTATGGGTTTTTCAAAGGTTCCTGGGTAAATGAGGCTTTATATCTAGATTGCCGAAGTTGTTATATTTAGAAAATCTATAGTTTTCTGTAAACCAAAAAAACTAGTATGTGACCAAATATGAAATGTAATACTAAATAAAAATAAATTGAAGAGTGAAATAGAACTTGGTTTATGATAATTTTTACAACCTTTTTGTGTTACATGACATGAGCTTAATTTAATATATGTTTTAAGCAAAACTATGTACGGTAAAAAAATGTGAAAAATCGCAGTAAATCCAAACACCTTTTACTAAATTTGTTTACATTTAGATACTTAAAAACAACTAAACAATTAAAGCCTAATATGGTATGTTCAAAATCCTTAGAAACTAACAAGACTAGATACTGGACCAATTCCATTCATAACGATATAAATGTCACTGGTGTTAAAATACATAAAATATACACAGAAGAGAGATCTTACATATATAATAGAGAGGAAGCCACCCCATCTGTTGTGGGGACAATTCTAGTTTCCGCTCTCCGACTTGTATTTCCGGGCTTCCTTCAGGAAATAACGTTGTCTCAGGAACTGTTGCGGCGAAAAACATAACGGTGTATGGGAGGTGAGACATAAACCTAAATTAAATGGTTAACTATGCGTTAACCATTTAATTAAAGTAGTTATCCTTTTATTTATTACTAGCTGTTACCCGGCAGACGTTGTCATGCCTTTGACCAAGATACCAAGATACCAAGATCACCTGTTCAAGTAAACATGTCATTAGCTTTTATGTAAACAACAATATCTCTCCATAAGGTTTATATGGGAACCATTTTGGACCTCTTGGGAGGAACCCAATTGAGTTAGAACGAAATGGATGGCTTAAAAACCTTCGCAGTGAAATTTTACATATATATATACCAAGTTTTATGGAAAATGGTCCAACGGTGTCCAAGTCCATAAACTTCAAATATATATACAAAAAAAACCAACATAATATTGTATAAATATTGATTTTATAATAATATTTAAAATTCCTTATAACTTAATTGCATGTTTCATGTTTACATAGATTGTTTACATTTTTAATATTGTTTACTAATAATTACGATCGTATTTTTAAATGATAAACCACTGATTCCATAATATCCTTTCCTAGGATTATATTTACATTTAATATATCGTAGGGAAATACTGTGAAACAATTCCCTACAATTATTTTTGTAATTTTTGTAACTACTAAGTTATACAGTGATATCTCGTCTTCCACCAAAGACAACATGTAAAACAAAAGTAGATGTTGTCAGTTGTATAGTTTGTACAGTTTGTATCTTACTTAAACCTAGATAATAGACACAGATAACTTCTCCGTGATCTTAACACACCGCATATTTCAATTTTTCTTTCCTAAACGGAGTGTTTTTTTATGTTTTTTTAAATCATCCTAGAATATGTTTATGTAAACAGGAGTGCCGGTTTATTTTAAAACATGATACGGTGACACTTATCTTTACCTAGTATTTTTAATTAAATTAAATTTTAAGACAAACTAGCTAGCGAAATATATATTTTTACCTAGTATTTTCAATTTAATTCAATTTTAAAATTACTTTGCTTAGTTTATATTTCTCCTTTATATGTTGGTATTAATTCGTTCCCGTATCTGATTAATACACAAAACTTATAAATATATACTTTTCTTTTTAGTTCAATTTTTAGATTTAAAATGTACATTATTTTTATAACAGTTTGCATGTGTGTTTCCCATGTGGCATGGCGTGAGTTAATATTTTATGACGTGATTGTCTATAGAGCTTTGATAACATGTATTGTTTCGTCAAAATTTCACCTTTATGATTGATTACGATTGTTGGTTATAGCAGATCAAAAGTGCTTTTATGCATTTGTTCAAGAACGCAGAAATATTTTTTTGTACGATTAAGAATAAAAACAATTGCACAGCGCTTGAAATAAATTAAAAATATGTTTACTACCTTAGCCGTATAACTTAGTATTTTTCCTGGAATGCATTATAAAGTTGTTTATATAAATATATAAAGCAAATAAATTATATTGAGGTATCTTAGGATGTAATAGAAAAATAAAGAACAACATATCAAAGTCTACATTTGTCTTTTACAATAGGATTTCAGTTAGTTATTTCCTCTGTACAAATTACTTGGCACGGCACAATTATTCATGTGGATTTAATTCGTTCCAGTTTGCATGACTGTCAACATTAATAACGTCTAAAAGTTTTAAATGGGTTTTATTAGAGACGTTGTAGAGTGCATTGTAAGGTTTATCACAGTCCTGCGAACACGCGATCGTGATTAAACCAGTCTTTGGTAATATCATTGTATAGCAGATGAAAAATAGGTATTGTATACAATATGTTTTGGTTAGAGTTTATTATTGTTTGTAAAAAATATAGGCCTAACTTATTGTATAATTTCAAATTATTTTAAATGTATTTAGCTTGATTTCACCATTTGTTTGCACTTATATAAATACAAACTATATGAACTCGAAATTTTTAGTTAATTTAATGCTTACAAAATTATTGTATTTCAGTTCTACGTTGTGGATTAACATGTAAAATATAAACTACGATAGCTTGACATAATTTGTTTTATATCACCAAGAAACTAAATCTTTATACCTTATGCAATAAGCTACTGTGGGGATCATCATCATTTATCATTGTTGCGGATTATGAAACCCCAACATAGCTGCTAGGCACGTCTTCCACAAGCGAGAATACTGCGCAGGTTACCGGAAGGATAGGATATAGCAGAAAAAGGAAAGGGTGGGATGGGACGGCAGCTAAATCTACTCTTCAGAGGGCCAACTCCCGTGCTCCTGTGACAGCTGGGGTGAGGCTCTCAAACAGGGGACCCGCATTCTCCCTCCAACTGGTCAATCAACTGACAGAGTATCCATGTACAACTGCCAGCGAGGACCATCCATTCTCAGGTTGGCAGGTTGGGAACCAAACCCGGAGATTCTGTCCCTAGCCGCTGCAAATGGAGGGACCGAAGGTGAAAGGGAAGTTTGTCATAATGGACAGCCGAAAGACTTACTATATATATTGACAACTTCATTTGCTGTGCCCAGTGTCAGTCTCAAAATATTGTGGGGATTTACTGTAAATTAAAACACAATCAATTAACTTATATTATGTATCACGATACTAAAGAAATGTTCAGAAAAGTCTTTTCCATTTATTTTCTTCTTTTCTACAAAGCGTTTTTTTCTGGATGTAGAGAGAGACCGATACAAAGAGCAATTCATCCGAGAATAGTGCAGTATTGGAATACTCTAGACGCTTACGTAATCTATGTTACGTATAGTAATGTTGTGTTGACGCTATGACCTATTGTTGACTAGTTGGGCTATCGTATGTATTGTTGTGACAGCCAGAATCAGTAAAATGTGATAACCACTAATATTGTTCGTCGTCCACATTACTTAAAACATTACAAAGAATGATTAGTATAAACAATTTTAATTTTCGTATGTTCTAAACTAAATGTAAACTTTGAAAAACTTCTGCAAATTATTGCGTAGTTTATATTTTTACAGCCGTCCAATGTACTAAAGTTGTGTTTATCCAATTAAAAAGTCACGAACAAAAACAGTTGATGGCGTCTCACCTTCAGGCTTCATTAAGCAACGGTTACTCAATGAATGCCAATGCAACAACAACTGCGCTGCCAAGTTGGAGAGTAGCCAAGGTGTAACCAATCATGGAAAGCTCCACCTTATTCCAGGACATACATAAAGCTACCATATACCCAATACCTTTCATAACTTAGTGTCCTTCGTAATTAATGTAAGAATTTGGGGTTTTTATTACCTTATTTTGCTGGCAAGTCTTCAAGGTTAGTCAAGCCAATATGAAACTGTAATTTTAAACCCCTCTGTGAATTGACATGGGTTTTCAAATCTCAGTTAATACGAAACGTACTTAATTATTGTAATTAGTTCATGGATCACAGATTATTGAGTGGTTTCCACTTACACTTCTAACTTTCCTTGTTTCTGGTTGTTGTGAAGAATTCCTCGTTTTAACAAAAGAAGATAGTACAATTTCCACTGCTATTTTCAAGCCATCTAGAAAAAACTATTTTTATACTATATTTAAGCTTTTTTATAACTGCATAATTTAATAAATAGTTTAAAACAACTTAAATAGCTGATCCTACTTTTTATTTATTGAGACATATTACACAAATAACAATGAGCTCACGGTATATAATATTGTTGGCAATGCCATTTTTGTATTAGAAAAATTCGTAATCGAAGATTAAATTTGAAACATGTAAAGGCCAAATTTTATTGCTGAGTAATATGATTAAACCACTATTTTGTGACTTATCATTAGGGTGATTCCTATTGGAATAATATACCACTAATCAAGTGCTGTAATTAGGTTGCAGTGATTGACGCAGCCGTGTTAATCACTTTGATATTGAATATAAGGGGATTTTCAGACTTGTTTTGCTATATGGTACTAATTTTTTAATTTGTTTATAGCTTCAATGACTAACTGCAGTTCTCAGCTACTCCCAGGAAAGGGAACATTTTTGTGTGCTGGATTGTGTAGTTAATCTTTGAACTACTCTTTTGGAGTAGTTAATATTGATTAGGAAATACCCTGTATCCGGCTGATCAAATAAACGTAAATCTTTGTAAGAATAACATTTCAACTTAAAAATCCGTTGGGACGGAGTAAGGGGTTTTTGAAACTTGAATAGATTCCTACGATGCCCGTATTGCAACATATTGTCACGTATAGCAAGTTGCATGTGAGAATTAAGCGCAATCGTTTCAGGAGGTTTTTTTTGTTAAAAATGAACAACCTTGACAGAAGGCATTTGGTTTTCGGATTTTTGTCATCACCATATTTTGAAAACTCACCTACTTCTTCAGCCTATGGTGTCAACATTCATTCCTATTAGTATAAATATATCGAACCGGTCGAAATTTTAAATGGGCAATTGTACCGGGTGTTATGTGACTCGTAAACTGGATTTTTTAGGTTTTTGAATTTGGTTTGTTTAAACTTTGACGACAGTCATGAATATGTGACCTTACTATTTAATGTCAAGAAGTGGTTGATGATGAATCGTAATTAAGTTGAAACCGGTTCCAATAAAGGAATAATTGTGACACCATAGGCTGAGAAGTGAGTTTTTAAAATATAAGGTGTCAAGGCTTTGAAAGATAATGTCCTATTTTGGCAACTTAGTTTTATAAGTATGTTTTTTAAGCAGGGAAATACTTATTTTCACTTGCTAACTGATACTTGACGTTTATTTAAAGAGTAATATTACATAATGCCAGTTCCGATAATTTGAGTTAGGGTACACAACTTTAAATTTCTGTCATGTACAGAAACTGTGAGAAATGCATTTGACAAAGGGTCGTCACCGTTGCCGTTGTCCATGGGACGCGATCTCCAGTAATTTTTTAGGCGTAGTTTTAAACTTAACGCATAAACGTTGACTATAAATTTTTACAGTTAATGGTATAAAGTTAATCAGAAGCTAATTATAACTATTCTGAAATCTCAATCCAATAACTATTAGTTTTATATATTTTTTAATCAACTATAAATTCTACACTGATAACAATATTTGGTACTGAGAATATTTTTCTTTAACCACTTTATGAAAATATATCATTTTACACGTGCTATTACTCTTCGTTTTTATTTTCGGCCTAAAGTTAATTTACTTTTATTTGGGATATTTTAAAATTTGTCTTTCCTATATATTTTCTAATGAGGCCTTTGAACAAAATTAATGATTCTTTGAATATACAAATCCTTTTATGATTTGTAAATAAAATTCAATACGGAAAAGAGTATTCAATAATATTTTTAAATGTTAGTAATTTTCTATAATAGCTGTAAAGTAAGAAGCCTAAATTCACCTAATAACAATTTAAGCGATGACCATACATTTTAATTATATGATTAAAAACTTTTACTTGTTGATAATTTTGAAGAACATTGACCAAATAGCAAAAAAACTAATTGAATCCACGAACGGTCTTGATGTTTACAAGTTACGCTACAACTACTAACAAGGCTATAACAGTAATGACACTTCGCTCCTACCACTTCAACTATGGCCCGTCTCTAACAAGACATCCTTGGGTACAACGACACTTATCAAATCAACAAAACAGTTTTGATTTTTCCCCTTATTATACTAATATACAGTTATAAATAATTGTAAAATTAAAAAAATGGTAAAAGCACAAATATTTTCATGGATGAATATTTTTTAAATGAAGTAGATACTATTAAATTTTTGGGATTAAACATAGACAGCCACTTTACCTGGGACAATCATGTAGATTCAGTTTGTAAAAAGATATCTTCAGGCCTCTATGCATTGAGACAGATGTCCAAATTCAGTAGTTTTGAAACTTTAAAAATTATCTATTATGCTCTAATTGAATCGCATATAGTTTTTGGTTTATGCCTTTATGGTTCTACCTCAAACAATAATTTAAACAGAATACTATTACTTAAAAAAAAACCTTCGTATTATGTTAAAATTGAAACCGGGGGACTCTGTAAAAGAACATTTCAAAAATACAGAAATTTTGACAGTTTATGGTTTATTTATTTTTGAGTTAGTAGTTCATATTAGATGAAACTTTCAAAAATTATCCCAATTAAATTCTTTTCATCAGTATGAAACAAGGAAAGGTAATCAACTGGCATACAGAAAGCATAATTCTTCATTTTTCACAAAAAAAAACCTCATATATTGGAATAAGATTTTTTAATTCTTTGCCAGAATATCTTAAACGAATAACAGATCTTAAAAAGTTTAAAAATCAAGTAAAGCTATATCTTATCAATAAGCCACTGTATAGTATTGATGACTTTTTTTCATGATTATTGTAGTGAACCTGGCAAGTTAGAGTTAGAATTAGAACTATGATTTTATTTAATTTGAACTATTGTTTGTTAGGATTGTATTTTATTATTTGTTTTCAGCATACACCTAAACAATGTATGTATTGACACCATTCTATACATTTTATGTGCTAATGAATAAAGTATTATTGATTGATTGATTGATTGATTGTATTTTGCTAATTGTGATACTACTATAGTTATTTTATTGTATAAAACTTATTTTATTCAAGAGCCTTTTGTAATAGTTTTCCTGACTAATTATAGCAGGTATTTATTTTAAAATTTGTAATTTATTAAAGCTTGAGGATTACACATTTATTTATTTAGAATGACGTATTTTAATATCTGAGTAGAACATATAAATAGTGTATATAGCGCATAGTGCAATTTCCTTTTATACTTGTACCATCTTGTACCACAGTATATACAAATAAATACCCCTGTCGCAGCAAACCTGCATATTCAGCGAATTTCCAATGGAGATATAAATGTCTTAATACTACATCAAGCCACTTATCAAGTTTCATAAAAATATATTCACGAGTAAGCGATATATACAATTTTAATTATTCTCTATAAGAATAACATTGGGACTGAGTACGCAGGTTTGCTGCAACAAGGAACACAAACAATGGGTTTTTATGCTAATATCAATATAACTGGTGAAGTCATATACCAGTTGTTATTAATTTATGTTCATAATTAAGGGAGACGTAGCATTTAATTATTATCCATAAGAATAACATAGGGATGAGTACGCAGGTTTGCTGCTACGGGATCCTTTGGCAACAAATTATTTTTTTGAGCAAATATCAATAGACCACAACCATATGAAACCATATACCAAGTTTTGTCATTATACGTTCATAAATAAGCGAGATATAAAATTTGTATTTTCCTCCATAAGAATAACATTAGACAACGTACTGTGTTTAGCACTTTCAATATCTCGGTAACCAATTAACGTAGAGAAATGATAAAAATACCAAATTGTGTGTTTTTTTTAAGTTGAATCCAATGGTGAGAACTGAAATTTGAATATTTCAAAATTTATATGTGAAAAATTAAAAAAACCCAGTTTTGGGGTACAAAACCCCCCCAAAATATCCCTTCGGGTAGAGCGATCTGGCTGGTTTTCGAACTAAAGTCATAAATCTTTCTCTACACGTTTATACCAAATTTCATCAAAATCGGATCATTTTTACGAGAGTTATCGTGCTCACACACACACACACACACACACACACACACACACACACACACACACACACACACACACACACACACACACACACACACACACACACACACACACACACATATATATACAGTTTCTAACGAATGGTGTTTTTGGGGTCTGGGGTCCTCAAAACGAAAAGTTGTTATGGTCCCGGGCCTAGGTCTTACCATGCCGACTACGGTAATAGCTTCTTCCCTATAGGGGAATTTCGCTAAAAATACATGGAAGTATTACTACACATTTCAAAATATTAAACCAAATATTATTTGTGATTATGTAAACAGGTTCAATAACTAAGATTCCACAGTACTACGAAATATATTTAAACTGATACTGTACTTACATACAAGATGGTAAATACAAAGAAATAAATAGTGCATGGCGATCGTTTTCTTTCACTCACACTGCACATCAGCTGAATCACAGTTTGACTTTTTAATCTGATGTTTTTTGTGACTAGTCAAAATCGATTTTATAGTACCTTTTAACATATTGTTTGTATACTTACCGCATTGTATTCTACCTATACCTACATTGTATACTACCTATTGTTAATCAAATTATTATTTCCAAAAAACATAATTTAAATTTGTTTTAATACATTTTTCCTCAATCACAGGTTGATTAAAGCGGCTAAGCCTACGCACAGCAGTCTGTCCATGTAGGCTTATTTCCTAGGTTGATAGATTTCCTAGATTAACTGTACCTTTCATTTAAATGCTTCTACTTTATGTTATGCAAGGATTGGCACCCTGCCTTTTGTTTGATAACCAGTTAATGTGTTCTTAATTTTGCAGTAGTGCTGATTGTTTTTATTTTAATGACTTTCTTTAAATATGTTAATATTTTCCTGGAAATAAACTATATTTTGGCTCTCATTTTGATTTGTAAGTATGATTATGTTTTTTAGTTTTATGAGACATCATTAATTGTAACACTTATTAAGGAACTCAAGAAATGTCTTTTGTAAAACAAAGTTGCTACACAAAATATAATAAATGCGTAGTTAAAAAAAAGAATTAATGTTATAGTACTTTTTGAGTTAATGTTGAAAAACAATTTCAAAAGCCATAATACTGTGGTCACTGAATATGAACTGAGGTATAAATTAAAGTTAGTATAGGAAAAAAAGAAGAAGATATTGGTCAACGAATCTTCTACATATATAAGAATAAAGGTAACTGTTTAAAAGTCACGTTATATAACAAAATAAACCCAATTATTTATGAAGAATATCCATTTTTTTATTTGTACTTGAAATGGTGTTTCTCGTTATAATTTTCTTTAAATTAATTATATTGTTATATACATTTATATAAATAGTAAGCCACAACCAGTATAAATTGTAAAACTAGCCTTATATATTTATGTGGTAATCGAATATCTGAAAATACATATACTTTTTAAACATTCATCTGTACATTTCTCTGCTACAGTAACTGCACAAGCAAAAACGCAGTTTGCTTTTAATTAAATTACACAGTTTACCCACGAAATGTGGCGTGCGTCCTTGCAGTTAGCGAGGGACTACGTCTTCGACCTAACTGTTTCTAGCTGTACAGAGTATTCGCAGCCGAATATAGAATATGAGAAATTTATGGATTCAATCTATCGTAAGGTAACCAAAATATATTTTAGGAATATCCTATACTCTAAATATGTATTAGGTTCGTTTGCACAATTATCTCAAAAATAGCTCTTCAAAATTCCCATAAAATGATGGAATTTACTAATATATTGGTAAAAAATGTGTTTTCAATATTAGCCATCGCTATGAAAAATATAATATATAAAATAATACGTTTTTAAACTTTAAACATTAGACTTACGGAGTTTAAAATTAAAGAAAAATCATTAATTACGGATGGCTGGTCCGTAAACATCAAGTCAACTGTCAAAATAACACATGAATCACAACAGGTTGGATTAATCTAGATTAGACTAGTAATACATTATTGATTTCATTAAATAGTATCCGATCGATTACAATAACAACTGGAGTTCTACGTTCAAAAAAGAGTTTAATGAGAGGATTGGACCTATTCGAAATGAAGAGGGTCTGTGGTGTAAAAACAATTCTGATCTCATTGATATAATTGGCTATCCTTCTCCAAGCAAAGATCAGCCCTCAAAGAACTATGCTTAGTAGGAAATAAATAGTTGCTTTTGTAAAATAAAGAAATATATTTATGATCTTAGAGTATAGTTTGTATTGTAATAATAAGAATAAGAATAAGAGTAAGAATTGTATTTATTAAATAATATAATAATGAAGGTGAAACCCCAGATTGCAAGACAGGTCGTATCGCCTTCTGCCTGATTACCTCGGCTTGTATGGTTTGGCGCTCCCTGGCATGTGTGTGCTGTCTACCGTGGCAGCGATATGTTTGTGTTATACAGGACTGAAATACCAAAGAAACCAAAGCTCATAATGTTGTCATTCTTTTAACAAAAAATAAAGAGTTAGACAATGTAACACTTATTTTATAATTTATTATTTACCTAATATTTTAAGCTTTATAAGAAACTACATTTTCCCCTAAAAATTACTTGAACTAATGCAACAGCCCATTGGGTTACGAAGAAAACCTTATTGCAATCAGTATAAGTGAGTGTTGGCAGTAACTTTATTTTGAAATTATTTGGGTTTCTCAGTTTTTTAGCAAAGGGTACGAAGGGGAAAACTTGTTCTTCTGTACTTTTTGAATAAAGTAGTAAATTTAACATCTTGAACCTAGCTTGTCAAGCTCGAAAGTGGTTTATGATTAATTTACTTACATGTTTTATCCAACAATACTGTGACACAATGTTAAGGCGACTCAAACATTTACTTTCTGTTTGAGAGTAAAAGAGTTACACATTTTAAAATACGTTGAACCCCGTATGAATATTCAAATACAAAGTAAAATATAGTATATACTGGAAATTTGTATGAGGCAAAGTATAAGACCATTTGAGCAAGTATAATAAGTTAATTAAAATAAACATATATAATACACCTATGACTCTTACTTGTGCGATGGTAACTAAACTAATTATGTAAACAAAACAATATTTTCTACAGTTTATAACAACACGTTTCATCCTCGTGTAAAATAATCGATAGGATTACGGGAGAACATATAGCATTTTTCGGTAGAAAATTTAAAATTCAAAAACTATGCACTATTAACATTATTGAACGCCTAAATATCTTGCACTGACAACAATTCGTGTGCATACGATTGAACGACATGTTTATGAAAACCTAATACAAGCAGTATTAATGACGTTCTGTAATCTTCGAAAAGACAGTTGCAATGTTAGAGGCACTGCAGAAATATTACTTCTTCTACATATCTAAGAAATATTGAGCTTTGGTTTGAGGTCTATAATGAAATTTGCAGTGGTGTAGAGTAAAGAGATGGCTTGATATCCAGCTATTAAACAAAGGATTGAGGGAAGGTTACTCCTCCACTGAGAATATGCTGTTTATTGGCAGAATCAGTTATCAACGAATTAGCGTTTAGTGATCAACTGTGATACAAATCTTGCAACTAAATAAACGAGTTCGCACGCAGCACGCTGACGTGAGAGTAGTGAATTTCCACATAAAAACTTTTATAACTCCAAATCAGAGTAAAAACATGCATTTATTCCAATTTTTATTTAAATCTGAAAGCACTGATTTTTGGCTGTTCTGATGCTCCTGGTTTCATTTACCTGCAAAGCTGGGAATACAATATTGTGCATTATAATGTTAGGAGAAGGTCCAGACAGGCTTGAAAGTATACGTGAGGTTGCTGGGGACGATAAAAGTACTCTAACAAAGGAATAACAGGCTTTTCTAGTGTAAAACACCCATAAAACAACGTACTGTGTTAAGTCGAACCATATTTTCTTTAATAACTCGGTAAATATATATGCTAGAATGACGAGAAAGGGCTTAAACGGTTTGCCTTACTAATTCCCATATTTTAACATGCATTAGTCTTTTATCCGGGGCTTTTCTGACCCTTTTTGGGCCCAAAAACTCAAAATTTGAAAGATTAATCCCTAAAAAAGGGTTTTAGAGTTTTCCGATTGTTTTGCCCAACGAACTTGTCCAACCGATTACAGAAAGGAACGTCCCTACCAAATTTGAAGTAAATCGGACAAAAAATGCGACCACTAGAGTGCAAACACACATATATCTATATGTCTATATTATACATATTGTATATATATATACAATTTTGAACGAACCCCCAAAATGTGTTCAGGGGGTCACGTTAGGAACTTCTATGGTGGTCCCGGGCTTAAGTTTCACCGTGCGGGTCATGCTAATAGTTCACTTTCCAAAGGAAATTCACTAATAAGTTCACATTGTTTAATAGCATAAGAAAAGGATTGTGGTGGGGCTAACTCTCCCCTCATCCCCTTGTTTATTAGTTGGCCAAGTAAACGTCATTTCAGTACAGGTCTTCTTGGGAACTCGCTTGATTACAAGTTTAATTACACCTTTGGGTTCACTATTACACGATTGTAGTAGCTATCAGTGTGACTCGGAGTAACAACGAAATATTATTATTAAAGATACCCCAAAGTACTTCCTTTTTGCGTGATTGTCGGTCATTTATCAGTTTACTTAAAACTTTGCGATGTGTTTTATAACGATACCAAACTAAAATCAAGTATCTGGTAAAAAAGTTCCATCTCTAGTAATACCTTGTAACTTAAATATATTATGTCTTATGCCTTATACAGCTGCCTTCTATTTCCGAGTTTAAAACAAACCAAAAACTTCGGTATGATTTACCTGTGTTAATTAAGTTCGAAAAATAAATCAAGGATCTCCCATCATAGAGCTAAATTCAGGGCGTGATGCCATTGGAGTCCATTCTCGCTTGTTCCATGCATGCCGGCCAACCCTTCAGGGAAAGCGCTCAGGGGACAGTCATTAACTGTGTGGTCCATAGATTGACGCTCCGCCCCACATTTCCAAGACTTATTGTGTCTCATACCCCATTTAAAATTCCAACAATTGCACCTTCCTACCCCAGTGCGAAAGCGTTCGCGTAAAGCCCACTGCTTTCGAGGAAAGTTCATTTTACCTACCACTGAAGTAGGGTCGGATATCAGGAAGCTATTCCGACCGTTGAAGGGCCAGGAGGAAATCCAGTCAGCTTGCGGACAAATGTTTGTTGTCCTCAACTGGAAGACTGTCCGTAGGGGTGGTTTTTGGGACTTCAATCGACTTAACTCCTGAGGAAGGTAGTCATGAATGGATAGCTGTGGGGAGCCAGGGGAGAAGATTTGCCACTGATTGCTCTCATGGCCGAATTTGGTTGGACGTCGATCTCTCAAACTTAAATTCCTATATTGTTTTAATGTACAGTATGTTAAAGGTTTTTAGTAAAATAATTTCTTCAGCGTATCATCAAATTTGTAAAAAACAATATTAAAACAATAAGCAAATAAATTGAGGTACAACTTTTAAATTAAAATTTCCGGTGATGATCATCTATATTGAAAAAGTTAGTTAAATGATTTTAAAACATTAGCAATTGACTTTTTATATACATTGTTACCATGGTTTAATTTGTTTACAAATAAAAAATATTGTTACTTACAAAGAAAAAAATATTGACAATCAATAAATCTAATTATATTATATCTCCGCATATACATACTAGCATCCAGTTGTTGGCACGGGAATTTTACAGGCCTAAGGACAGATGATTTGAACTGTTTACATTGGAATTAGCTGACCAACTAAATAAAATATAACTCCATATGATTAACATTGGAAGTCTATGAGGCGAAGCTCTAAAGGTGGATGTTTTTTAAACCCCCAAAAGGTACATCTAGAGGGTAAGAACTTTTCATTGATCCCAAAAATTTATCGTCAAAAATCGACGAACAAAAATCAATATTTTTTAACGAATAAAGATGTATATATTCACATTTATTATATCTTCACTACTTTACGGGATCACTTAAGAATATATTTACATTTATACTGATTCACATACAGACGGTAAACATATATAAAAGATGGTACAAGGCTATCGATTTCGACCAGTCACACCGGTAATCATCAGGCCAATGAGAGAACTGACAGATCCAAAAATAATTTCTCAATATTACAATCAGTTCTATCATTGGCCTGATGATGACCGGTGTGACTGGTCGAAATCGATAGCCTTGTACTATCTTTTATATATGTTTACCGTCTGTATGTGAATCAGTACAAGTGTATGTATATTTTTAAATGTTTTAAGATGTCTTTTATTTCTTCTCGTAAGTACAACACGTAATGTGCTAATCAAAAAGTTTGAGAATAAAGTTTTCTTTACTCCTTTATTTCAGAACTTATATTGGGCCTACCTTTTCTAATCACTTAAAATCCTGCGGAAACCAACCTCATTGAAATCTTTCTCAGCCGTAACTTGTAATTATATCCACTCTATTCCTTGTTTGAAACGAGCGTTCCTTAATGACAAACGCATACAAGTTTCATATATTGAAGGCAACAACACGGTGAGCGGCCTAAACGCTATCGCCTTCCAGCCGGTTACACTTGGCCGCTTGGCTGCACTCTTCGCAGGAATATTTGTTCTCTGTTCCTTGTCAGATCACCTGGTGTGAAACGATATGACAGTGCTTTGTTCATCTCCACTTTAATTATGTGTAGCTTACGTTACTAACATTTGCAATAATAAATGCAATCTCAAAGTAGGTTCTTAAGCGTAAACCGTTTGCCCACTAACTCGTGCTACTGATTAAGTCTCTTTTGTCTTCAACATTTAATTTTTACTTTCTCCCCCTATACATAGTATATGGAGAAAGTATTGTTTTCGTAAAAATTTTCGAATTTGAGTTGTTAGTGGAAATATTCGTTTTGGTGCTCCCTGAACCCAAAAAAGTGGTTTTTACGTGATGTCTGTCTGTGTGTGTGTGTGTGTGTGTGTGTGTGTGTGTGTGTGTGTGTCCGTGTGTGTGTGTGTGTGTGTGTGTGTGTGTGTGTGTGTGTGTGTGTGTGTGTGTGTGTGTGTGTGTGTGTGTGTCTGTGTGGATGTGTACAGAGCTAGAGCCCTAACCAATGGACCGATTTTTATGAAATTTGGTATCTAGGTATTATCCTCGATATCTCCAGGCGTTTTTTTTCAGTTTTTTGAATTTTTGATTTTTAAGGGTAATTATCCCCCAAAAATCGCCAAAAAACATGAAAAATCCAAATTTCTCAAAAACGGCTCTAACGATTTTGATTAAACTTTAGTGGTTTGTAGAGCTTTAGGTTTCCAATATAATGACACCACCCGCATTTCTGGAAAAATTCGGGTTCATTTATTACAGGACTTAACACTTCCAAAATTCTGTTTTTTGGATTTTTCATAAAAAATCATAAATGTTAAAAAGGATTACTATTCACCATTAAAAAGAGCTCAAAAAACTAAATAAATTAGTATTTTGAATTACTATTCTACGATTGCTAGTTGCGGAGAAAATTGAAATTTTCATTTAGCGGTAAACGCAGTACGTTGTCCAATGTTACTCTTATGGGGAATACAAAAATAACTATTTCTCTCTTATTTACTGTTCAATTTCATTAAAACTTGATATGAAGGTCAAGTTAGCATTGACCAACATAGGATCGATGTTCGAAATATGTTGTCATTTAACCCTGGGGGGGACAAGGGGGCATTTCCCCTCTCAAAACCACAGAGTGTGGCAACGGAGTCTATAGTGCAACCCAAAAAAGGATATGGGTGGATATTTCTGAAACAACTATTTTAGGTAACATTCTGTACATTTATCTGTACTTCATATTCTATATTTAGTAAATAACAAAATTTTCATTAAAATTTGGCTATAAGGGAGAAAGTATGTGTCAGTTTCCTGATACCGTTTATTAGAATTTATAATATAACGTTTTACTTCAGCCTATAGTTACACTTTGTCATCCTATATAAATTTAAAATTACCATAAATTTAACCACCACGTTTCATTATTATTGACCAGAAACACATTAAAACCAATAATGCAGGTTTACTTTGATATCAATATTAAGGTATAATTGAATACTTAATTTAATTTATATTTTTAACCAAGCTGTATTCAGTATTTCAAACTGTATCCCAAAACATGACATCAAACTCGTTCTATTAGATTCAATAATTTGTTTCCTTCAGACACCTACGGTTTTGTGAACGGGAAAAGTATTTACAAGGAAGTTTTATAAACACTATAATTTGGTTTGTTTATGCTTTCAGTATAGCATAGTTTATAAGTGTTAGTAAAAATAATTTTTACCTTATATTCGTGCATGGTTTTACTATTACGGTAATTTTATTTATTATTTACCTATTCTTTGTTTAATTTATTTATCCACTAGACACCAGTTTTGACTGTAAGCTATTACCAGGAAGAAGTCGGTGGTATTTTCCCCATTTTTCTTTGCACGTCCCCATTGGCATTGCGTTTGTGCGTTGAACCGTAGATTTAGCATACTAAGTATGTTTAATCTATGGTGGAACGTACCAAGCAGGGGGTGAGACACTGTAGCAGTAGACGCTAGAAAGTCACCGCTGCCCAGGTTCCGAAGCCAGTTGCGTCGCCTCGATCATTACGTCAGTGAATCACCTAACACTATTTATTACTAGCTTTGCACCAGGTATTACCGATGCACTACTGCATAGAAATACCTTGTACCTTTCTGTCAATTTGATTCACTGAACTAGAAGCTTGTTACTGTAAATATTACATAAATTTTACCCTACAATTATCATGTTAATTATTCATGTAGGAGTTTTGTGAATGAATTAATTGATTGGTGGTTTAATAATGTTCGAATGACACCAGTCCAAAAAGTATCGCATTGGTTTAACGTGTTCTGGGGCAATTTGAGTGCCCACTGCCATTGTGTAAGCTTACAATAGTGTACTACTAAGAAACAGTGCAGCTTTGAAGGTAATAACATTTTTATTAATAACGTCAGTTTTATCAAAGTAAAAGTTAGGAGCTGGTATTTTAATAATTTAGGTCATATTTTTTCTATATTAAAAATAAATAAAATGATAAATTACAATAAAACCATTCAAATAGTTAAGATTGGGTCAAAAAAATTCACGATATATTAATTAAATGTTTATATACATTTTTACGCGAGTTTAAACAATATTTACAATAAATTAAATATGTTAAGCTACTTTATATAGTACTAAGCTACTTTATATATATATATACTACTTTATATAGTTTATATATTTAATAAACTAAAAAATAGTTAGTAGTTAGTATAATTTTAAAGAGCTTCTGCTTGTTGCTTGCGAGATACGCCGTAACGAGAGCCCGCTAACGAGACCATAACAGTGGTGACATTTCGTCCTCCAACCGTCCCTCTCTAACAAGGCATCATTGGAACATCTCGAAAATATAGTCAATGTTTGTAAATAGAGTAATAAGCTTAGATGCTATTGAAATAATTTTGTTTTAATAGATCACATTGTGTTATGAATTAGCTTAAAATCTACTTAATCGACTACTTTAAAATGATGTGTGAAGTCATCCCATCCCCTGAAAATTAGACATAACCAGTATTAGACATAATATTTAGATACCATTTTAACTGAATCTAATGTACTTACTTTTTGTTTCAGGTAAGTTGAATGAACTTGTTATTGAAGGCTGAAGACTTGGTGACAGGTAATGATTATTCTTTAAGAACATTATTTAGTGATTCAAGTCTGTGAATTCTTTTCTGCTTACCCGATGTCTTTGAGATATTAAAGGAACGTGAACACATAAAAAAATGAAATATCATTTTATAGGGGATAATAATAGGATACAAATAGAATACTCTTAGGAATATGTTATAACACAAGAGACAGTTAAGAGTATTTAAAAAAACTTATGGTTTAAAGTAAACGTAAGTTACGTGGAGTCATCCCGTTGTAAAACCATAGCAAGAAAAATAGCGTTGAGAAATGAAAACTCCTTGTTCAGATAAAACAAAAAAGTCCTTAGGCTATCTGTATTATGACTTGAAAGAAAACCCTCTAGTCAGAGCCGTAATTGACGTTTTTTTTAAAATTAGTTCCACGTAGCATGCTTACGTAAGAAAACTGTTAAAAATAAAAATAGTATTAAAACATACATTCATTTCAACGTATATCAAAATCTGAAAACATTAATTTTGTTGGCTATTCTGATGCTCCTGGTTCCATTTACCTGCAATGCTGGGAATACAATATTGCGCATTGTAAGGTTAGGAGAAGGTCCAGTCGGGATTGAAACCAAGTGTGAGGGCTACTGGAATGATAAAGTACACCGACAAATGAATGACAGGCTTTTCTTATGTAAAACATCCATAAGACAACGTACTGTGTTTAGGCGATATACATTTCCTTTAATAACTCGGTAAATAAGTATGCTAGAATGGTGAGAGGGCTTTAAACTTTTGCCTCAGTAATTTATACATTTTTTACATGCATTAATATTACATCCGGGGAGTTTCTGACCCTTTTCGGGCCCAAAAACTTGAAATTTGAAATATTAATCCTCAAAAATGGGGTTAGAGTTTTCCGATTGTTTTGCCCAATGAACTTGTCAACTGATTATAGAAAGGAATGTCCTCTCAAATTGTAAGTAAATCGGACAACAGATGGAACCTCTAGAGTGCAAACACACACACACACACGCACACACACACACACACACACACACACACACACACACACACACACACACACACACATATATACATATCCCTTTAATTTTTTTGTTCATTAAAACAAACAAATCACCTTTGGGGAACGATACTAACTTAAGCCAAATTATCTTTTGACATTATCGGAAATGTTGAGTGTCTCCCAAAAATGGGGGATTTTGGGGGCAACTAAAATTTTCAAATGTAAATCCCTTTTGAGTGACCCCTAATTTTAAAGAGCTTTTAAAAAATAGGCAAGTGGTGGAGGTTGGAGGTCTGTAACGTGTTTCTATCCAAAATGGCAGCTTGTCAAAGATTTGAATACAACTCATTCTTGAAACCTGGCGTCTAAGACTTTTGGAGTTTTAATTTCACCTCTGGTGTCTTAAAAATGGAACGACTCTTGAAGAAATGTTATTCCAAAAGTCTTAGACGCCAGGTTTCAAGAATGAGTTGTATTCAAAACTTGTACAAGCTGCCATTTTATATATATATATACATATATGTATTTGTATTCATTTGTATTGTGTCTGTTTATTTGTACATTAGTGTATTTGGCGCCTTATGTGATTCTTTGGTATGCAATTATAAATGCCCTATCAAACTAAATATAGATAAAATTTTGCAGATAATGTATGTGATTATATATATATATATATATATATATATATATATATATATATATATATATATATATATATATATATATGTATTAAAAATTAATAAAAGAAAAACTGAGTACCCTTGTTTATAATAGTAGCCCTTACCAGTGAATCAAATAATAATTTCATATATATATCATTTGGAACGACCCCCCAAAACGTCTTCAGGGGGTCAAGTTAGGAACATCTATGGTGGCATCGGGCTTAAGTTTCACCATGCTGGTTATGCCAATAGTTCACTTTTTTATAGGAAATTTCATAATAATTTATGCATAGACAACATTTTATCGACAATGCATTACAGTTCAATTTTAATTTCATAAGAACGGTTATTAAAAATAATGTCTTTTATACACCTCCCATTTCTACTGATATTCCACTAAAAAGACAACCTGCAAATATGAACACATTAAAAACATTGCTTATGTTAACAAAAATAATGCATTTTATATTCTGTGATTTCTCAAAGATCGGGAAAGGCCAAATTTCCCAAGACTGGTCGTATCGCCTTCTACCTGATTACCCCGGCTTGTATGGTTGGGCGCTCCTCCGCATGCGTGTGATGTCTACCGTGCAGCGATATGTTTGTGTTATTCGGGACCGATGGAAAAACAGAGTTACAGACACATGTTATTGTAGGTAATGTATTTGTATTCATTAGTATTGTCTCTGTTTATTTGTACATTAATGTATTTGGCGCCTTATGTGATTCTTTAGAATGCAATTATAAATGCCCTATAAAACTAAAGATAGATAGAATTTTGCAGATATTTATTTTAATCTTTTGTCATTAAATCAATCATATCAACTGTTTTGCCAAAAAAAAAATTGGATTAAGCACAATTTAAATTCTTAAAAAAACATGAATATACATTTAAAACATTTAATTCACTATCCGTTTGACATGAAACCTTAAATTATAGCGGTATAATTATAAAAATAAAATTAGATCACATATGTGTATTTTAAATTATTTTATTTTATTTGGTTTTTATAAAATGTAACTTAGGTGTATGTTCATTGCAGATGTTTTCAGAAAAATCGCTAATTTGAAGATTATATCATTATTCGAAGGTAGTTATATACAAACGGTTGGTGTCTTCAAGCTTTTAGTAAGTTTATTTATTTGTTTATTTTCCCAATTTTAAAATCAGTACAACGAAATACAGTTTCATACTTATTTTACGCAGTTTTAATGTTTTGTAAATATTTTGAGGTTTATTTCACTTCAGTTTATACCATTCAATTTATCATAGTTATTTAAACGAAAAACGTATTAAAATAATAATAACATTTCTCTAATTTACTAGGTATTCCTATGCAATTTAATGGGGATTCAGCTAGATTTAATACTCTTCTATGTGTCTTCAGTCACATTTTTAAGCTTACTTCTTCTATACATAATATTCTTTTTTTTAAATATGTTAATACAATTTAAAAATTCCCTCGTGCTAATGACTTAGTTGTCTTTCCAATTCATTGATTTAACCTCAAATCTAAGGTTCATCCGGTAAAAAGGGAATATATTAGGTTTAACAATGTTGTCAATATCAACCTTAACCTATATCAGACCTTAACTTATATACTGTATCTTACAAAATAATAAACTTGACTGACCAGATGAAGCAGTTTGTGGATCTTTTGATATGCTTAATCAATAATTGATTGCTTAACATTAATATTAAAATAACTGTTCTACAGTTATTTCCAGTCTGATTGCACATGGTTAGTATGTTTTAAAAATTACTTTTAAATGTTGTTTAAGCAATGTTTTTTTCTACGTGGCCCATTCGTCCAATTTATTAAACTGACAATTAACGACTTACAAGACTATTACTTAACTAAGAGCATGATCAAGTCAGGCCACTAAGTACCTTAAGGGCTCTGGGGACCTTGCTTGATTACGAACGTAATTGAACCACTTACTTAGTCCCCGGAGTCCAATATTACATGTCATTGATGACTAGGGATTTTAAATTAATTTGTAACAGAAAATTGCTGTCAAGACATTGTTAATTTGTTTTAAGGTGGTGCTTATTTCTTAAAAAGGCACCGTTAAAGTTTATACGTTTTCATTAAAGGATCCAAAATGTATAGCCAACTACCTAGTAAATCTATGGAAAACTCATATAACAATTATTTTTAATGTAATTTCAACACATGTCCTTTTAACATATTTATATTAATGTTGAAAAAAAACGTTAATTAGGTTTACGTTGTAAAAACAGCAATACACCAATGTAAGTAACACCAACAATTATATAAAATAAAACCAAACAATCTAGTTTATTTTCAACCGCGCATGTCCAATAAAAGATGCACGGCCATCGTAACATATAATCTAAAATGTTTTACATTTAAAAACTCTTCAATTGAGTAAAGTGACATATTTATAAGATTTATAAGAACAGTGTTTTGTTCTTTGTTTAACATTCATTGTTCGTGGTTATTCGTGGTTGTGAATTTAAGTTATTTAAGAAATTAGTTCGAATTTTCTACCACTGATTAGTAAAACGAGTTTTACTTTGTTCGTTTTTTGTTATCATCTTTAACACATGCCTTATCTTCTTCATTGTTTATTTATTGAGGCAAAAAGCTATGAAATTTAAAATTACTCAAAACGGTTTTTTTTTCATAAAGCTCAATTTTAAGACTATTTTGTAGAGCGTTTTGAGTCCCATAGTTTAATATCTATTATTATTCAGAAGTGATCTGACTTCTGGAAGATAATATTCTTTGGTATATTTAATAGTTTCCAAAATATAGATATCAATCCACAGTCAAAACATTTCGTTCAGATAACTGGTGCTTTACAGACTTATTCCACTTAGATGCAACATAATTCGAATTGGATGTTTGTTATGTACATTTTTCATCAAAATTGGTATTTGTAGTACCTTCATGTATACTCTACTGATTCCATAAGATAAGTGTGATACAACAATGAGAGCGCACCACTGGGTCATGATGAGTCCAGGGAGGATCATTATACTGCCTCTGAGTACCGTTGCTACATGACGTATTCATCTGATACAGTCAGATGACATCATTAAACCATCAAAGTGATAGTAAGCCGATCAGAAGGTATAAAGCCTAGCAGCCAGTAGGTATGAAGCCTCTACCTACACCTGATCTGGGATCATGTTGTGTAGACTTAATCTAGTTCGTAAATATACTGTACAATACTGTTTATGTTGTATGTTTATGAAAACTAGAATTTTAGAACACGTTTGTTTGTATAAATGTATTTATATCAAACGGATAAATAAGAGCATTTTATTTATAGTTGTTTTGTTGTTTTTAAGTATAATCTTGTTTTACTGATCACATTTTTGGAGGTCTGCTTATAAGTTCATTTTTTTATTTAGCAAAAAGGCATTTTGTAATGAATAATGTAATCGAACGAAAATAGACAAAATATGGGTCAGATTGTAACCTATGGTTGAGAATCGTCTTTTAGGAGCTAATACAATGGTATTAGTCCTTTAACATGATCCTCAGATGATTATTAAGCCAAAATTAAATACTTTTTTTAAGATCACATTTTAATGAGATATTTTTTTAACTAATGTATATTTATAAACATAGTTTTAACAACAAACTAAGAATCAAACAGGTTTATCATTTTAAGACAAATGTTTTAACCCAACAACCTAAAATAATTATATGTAAGATAAATATTCGGGAAGGTAATTTTTACGTGTATGTAAGGATAATAACACAATGTTTGTCGGTCTAAACGGTATCTCCTTCTGCCTGGTTACCTCTGTATGCTTGGCTGCACAACCATGCGAATATTTGTTCTCTGTATTATCTGACGGATCGTTTCTATGTAAAAAGATATGGTCGTGTCGTAGCAACATGCATTCAGTTCAGTGGTTGGGAGAGGTCTCGATGTAAAACATTCGCAAGGTTTATTCGTAATATTAGTTGCGGAGTACTGAGTATTCAACGTACTAACGTTCTGCCACTTTTATTAAATTATAAAATAAAGAAGAGTTTGTGACGGCGGAAAACTCACAAATTTACTGAGTTAAAATTACTTTTAGAATTTGAAAAGGAAACACTTAAAAAGGGTGATGCAGTTTTTTCTCTCTGTAGTACATTGTTGTTTTTATTCATTTTCTGATACCACAATGCAGTAAAATAAATTTGCTATCTACAACATTAGTTTTTGTACAGTTTCTAAATGGTGTTTACTTGTATATTACGAACGTATCTTCAACGAGTGTTGCAGATACGTTACGTATCAGCACTAACACTCAGTGTAGGATCCAATTACAGGTAAGCATTGATTATCAAATAAGATAATTATCAGGATCTTCAATAAACAGGGCTATCTGAAACATGTAAAACTACCGAATAGGTCCCTAGTAAGGGCCTAGTTCAGGGTTTTATAACTAAAAAATGACATTCAAGTAACTTACTTGAATGTAATTTTTTTGACAAATTTTACAAACTTTTTTGACAAACTGGTTTTTTTTTTAAGTTGTAGTGTTATTCTGATGTGAACTGGCACCTAAGTTTGTGGTTAACCAACCGTACAATTTATCCACCAACTCTCATCCCAATTGGGTCCGACAATCGACTTCTGGGTAATCTTGAAATTTTGCTTCGTAACCTACACATAACAAGTCTGTGCTAAAATTTGTTACAACCCTCAAAAACTGCCTTACGATCTATCTATCCTTTATGTACTTGCGTATTATCTGAATTATATCAGTTCAGCAGTACACACCCGAGCTGTGTAGTGTTGTTCACTTGGCTCACGTCAGATCGCGTGGCAGCGTCATGCTGTCATCACCATGTCGTCACCCTGTTATACGGGAAATATTTAGTATATAGGGGAAAGATAATGATTCCACCAGGGAAACATAATAATTCTACCAGCTTGTAATATTAGTGAAATATGGTATTAAAGTAGTATTTCATGGTTGCAGTGTGATTCTTCTGGAGCAGGCTTATACTTACATTTGTTTGTGTCTATGCCATTTTACAATATTGGCTAACATATTTATACATTTTTCACAATTTTAAAAGAAAGGGTTTACAACAATTGGTAGTCTGGGATTAATAATGATTTTGTGCAGTTGGAATAATCAATTTAAGAAAGCGTTTTATCTAGTCTACGTAACTTTTTTTCTTTAAACCTCAAAATAACTCAACAGTTTGCCATGTGTTTGGCACCTTTTGTGTCATTGTCTTACGTTCAGAAGAGAGTATTAGTTAAAAATTCAGTCCATATCATGTCGTCATATCTTTATTTTCTGTGATATTTTATATTAAACTATATTTTCTTCTGAGGATGTAACCATGACAGAAAAGGGGCAAAACCATGGTAAACTGTTGAGTTACTGTTTGTTACAGGAAGGTTGCGTAAACCACTAGTATTATATTTAATCCTGGAGCATTCACAAGTATTCGTAAAAATAAGTATTTAGACTCCTAAATATTAATCTTCATAACGTTTAATCTTTGAAGGAAGATGAAGTGGAGCAAAAGGATTGTCAAAATGAGAAGAGACCCATAACTGATTTAGATTTACAATAAATCTTTCTACCAAATTTCAGCAAAATTATTCAGTAGTTTGTGCGTGGTATGGTAAAAATCAAACAAATAATCTGACTGGATACCGATTGCAAAAATGGCCCAAGACCGATACCACATGGAGACGCTGACAATGAAAACCTTAAAAATGAGTAACTAACTATATGGGTAATATGTTTTACTGTACTATACAAATCTACCCTTAAATGTTAATCTTGAAAATATTAGTTGGTTAGATTTTGACTAATCTATAAATAACAAAATACTTTGCAGCATGCTAAGTTAAAAATCTTAAAATCTTAATCCTGTAACATTGTATGGTTTGTTACATACAAAAAAATCACATAAAACTATCTAGAAAAAACAGAATAACAAAGGGAAACAACGTTAAAATTTGTTACCCTAGGCATAAAACATTTAAAAATATTAGATGTACCAAGCAATGATCAATCAATGCATACTTGTCCTAATATGGTTCAAGTAACAATTATGGTTTTTTAGTTAACCATAATTACAACTGATTATGGTTTGTAAGGTTTTATAATTTATGGTTTGCTTAAGTATATTTATTGCAGTTGGCTGATGATACTGTCAGTCACTAGCTCCTGTTGTATTTAAAACTGTGTTGGTTGTGTTAGTCTTTGTGTGGCTTACAGAGTGGTTGGTGTAGTATACAATTTGCAGTGTAATATATCAAATTATTGCTAATAATTTAATACAACTGTAAATTATAAAACAAATTTAATGAATATCAAAGGCTGAATGAAGTGAAGGCCCTCAGTACAGGGTGCATAAAGGTCTCCGGCGGACTGTTCAGGCTGAACTGACAGGCCTGCCAGTACGTGTATGGCCTTAAGTGGGCTCATTGATGTTGTGACGTGTCGACGGACACCAGTGCAGCGTGAAGCTTGCTATTGTGCTTGTGCACAGAATGCATTTCTCCAGAACAGAAGAAATGAATCACGGACGAAAATAATATTATCTCCTTTACTATGCTGTATACACTGAGTATAATGTGTGTTGGACTTTGTGTATATTACTTATACAACAAATATACATGATATATTGTAACATTATACTGAAAGCCATTTCTAACCATTTAACTTGTTATACAATTTACAAATTAGAATTTGTTCAGATTTGTACTTCATGATATCTTCAAATTTGGGACAACCTTTTAGATTGTGTTACAGATTACTGTTGGTGAGTTACGAGAAGAGCCCTGAGAAAATTGCATATCAAAAGTTGCAGGCACTACCATATGGCCATAACATTAGCGCTAAAGGAGGCATTGATCGTAACTATTTCTCTGTAAAAAATCTACAGCACATTGTAAAACATTATGTTGCAATAAAGATGACTTATGAGAAAACGAAAAACATAGGTATACCGTTATAATTTGTATGTTAGTTTTTTGTGTGCGTAATAAATATGAGTTTCAATTAGGCCTATATTAACTCGGTTTGATAAATGTTAGTTGTTTAATGTAATGTAAAGTTTGCTTGCAATGTCAGAATACTGGCGGTTACAAAATGACTACGCAATAAATAAACGATTAAATTCGGACAAACTAGCGGCCCGCTAGTTTTTCAGAGGGCGGGCAAAGCCAAAATTTTTCGCCCCCCCCACACCAAGTCTATCCCGTGTTTTGGATTAGGTGTTAATACGATACCAACAAATAAAGAATTACTAAAACAAAAATACTCAAAAATGTTGGCAAGTTAAAAGGTTTGTTTTGGGTAAACTATTTTACATTTGTAAGTCTAAATAATGAATGCCACTTCCATATACTGGAAATAGTGAGTAAATTGCCCTATTCATTAGTAGTAATTAGTAGCAATACCATCAGTAATTTTGTCGGTTCAAAGATCTGGAAGAAAATTGATTACACTCCGTGAAAAATTTAATTTTGTTACTGCAAATCTTTTTCAATCTGTAGTCGTACGGTAACTTAAACTTTGAAATAAAATACAAGGTTAAGTTCTACTGAGAGATCAAATCGTAAAAAAATCAAATAATCTGCGGTGTTTTTATAACAGTTTAGTGCAACGCGACACCGGAGGGCCCTCAGGGCAATGCGCCCCGTGCTGGAGCACGGCTTGCACAGTCCTCGGGCACTGCATGAATTCGGATACCAGAACGTAAAATCAACGTTCATTTTTGGTCATGTAAAATGATCATTTACAAAAATAAACTATATATTAACTAATATAAAAATCGTAAACCATAATAAATCAGTAATTATTAATTAATAATTTAATTTCTTATAACATTTTAAACACAAAGTAGGACGTGTGATTTTGTGGACCGAATAGCATAAAATAACAAATAAATCATTCGTTTTCTTCTATTTTTTGTTCATTTGACGACTTAAACATCCTCCTCTCCATCCTGTAAAAGGTGAGACAGTTCATCAAATGACTCATTTTCAATGCCACTTTCGTCGTTAGAAGAAATGGTTGTTTCACTGTCACTATCACCTCCAAGACGTACAATAACTTGATCAACTGCATCTTCCATAATTCCATCTTTAATCCAATAATGCTTTTCATTATTTGTTATATGATCGATGTACTTTTTCCAGTCTGAAGGTGTTACATTGTCCATAGCTTCATTAACTTGAACTTGCAGTGCAGTTAGAGACATGTTTCCAGATGTGTTCTTACTACGAACATGATGTTTCACTTGGGCCCAAACAAACTCGATTGCGTTCAGGTCACACATGTAAGGGGGAAGTCGCAATACACTGTGACCGGATTCCTTTAACAACTTGTCCACTTTAAACTGCTTCTCTTTTGGTTTAAGTCGTAAAACCGCTTCATAGAGAGTTGCCTTCCTGGTTGACTTTTCCTCATAACATTCACCGTGCCTTTGCAGCCACTCAACCATGCATTTTTTTGTTGACGATTTATTAGGGGGTTTATCATCTTGTTCTGTATGATATGGGGCATTGTCAATTACGAGTACTGAGTTGTCAGGTAGATTTGGCAATACATGCATTCTAATCCACTTCTCAAAAAGTTTGGAGTTCATTTGCCCATGGTAATCTCCTTTCGAGCAGTTAGCCTTATAAATAAGACGGCCACCAGGTAAAAACCCATCTTCTGACCCAATGTCAACCACAATTAGGCGGTTTGAAGAGTTTATATCGGGCAACACTCCGTCTACGACGTCATTCTGCCAACACCTTCGAAACGTTAAGTTGCCATCGATCCACGTTTCATCTAAGTAAAAGATCTTAACTTTATTGTCTCTGTAGCTCTTGATTTGGCGCAAATATTCGAACCTCCAATAAACAATATCGTCACGTTCAATTAAAATCTTTCTTTTCGATGCACATTTTCTCCATTTAAACCCCATTTCCCTTAACACACGACGAAGAGTCCATTCTCCCCATTTGAAACCAATTTTTTCGTTTAGAACGGGTAACAATTTTTTACAAGTTGGCACAACACTTTTATTAACATAAAAATCTCTAATTGTATCCAGGATAACACGCCTATCAAAATCGTCCACAACTGCATTTCGATGCTCAGGTCGTTTTCTTTTCTTTCCAGGTGAAGACAGTTTTTCATTAGGAGTATTCTTCCCTTCCTTCCGAATTCTTTTGACGGTTGATTTTGAAACATTACAATATGTAGCTGCCCTTTCGGTTGCCTTTTCCAGCGGTTCAGTTAATGATTTTCCACTCGCTTCTCTGTCACAACAGTCAATTACACTTCTGATAACTTCCCTCGCTTCACTGTGTATTGTAGAACCACGTTTCCGAACACCTACCATTTCACAAGGCAAAAAAGAATGATAAAACCTAAGGATAACACAAATGCATTGTAAATAAATGTATAAAGATGAGATGAAGAAAACATAAAGTACAAATAATATAAGGAAAGCTATAAACTTGTTAAATTGTACTGAAAAATCCGTCTATTGCTTTAATAGTTGACGTTCCAACAACAACAATCCTTATTACGAAATAAACAATATTGTTTTTCATCGCTATGAAACAGCTGATTGATGATATGACATTTAACTCTCGCAGACAGGAATTATTTAAATTAGTGCCTTCAAATTGAGTGATACCGCTGGAACACATGGGTGTATTGCGAATCAGCCCAGGGCTCTTCTCGTAACTCGCCAACAGTATTTTTAGCAAATAGATCTTTGTTTGCGCTGTTCAAGCTGGTTAGTTGAATAAAAGTAGTTAGATTAATTTGAATGTATGTTGGGATGTTATAAATGAAAAAGCACTGATTTTACAATAACTATGAACGGTTTATTGAGTCACATAAAAGAGTGTAGTTATGAAACAATGTGAACAATCAGTGTATGGTTAATGAATGTGAGATGTAACTATATAAACAATTACGACTGTGAGAAATATAAATACAAAAAGCAGGACGCTGTCTGCGACCATACCGCGCGAGCCATGTTTCAACTCTAAAACTCATAAAACACCCCAAAGCCCTGAAGGGGCGAGGGTGGGGGTTTTAGACAGTGTCGGGAGCTCTAACAATCTTCGAAAATCTCTAGGTTTTAAATCGATGAAAATAGCCTTAACAATGTGATAAAGTATGTTAACTTTAGCGTAATTTCGTTAATTCAAAAAACATATATATTGACCTTATATAAAACTAATAGATAGGTTTTTCATCTACTTACACTTCATAACCATACGAACATGCAATTTTGTACTGCTCATTGCGCTCATTCCTAATCGCTTCCACTAATGAGTCAAATAAAAGTATCAGTGAAGGGTCCAATATCATGTAGAAACCGTAAGATTTAAAGTATAATTTATCATTTTAAAATTAACCATATTGTGTTACATCACATACGAACTATTTATAACATATGTGAGATTCCAAAAAAACTATGAGATTAAAAAAAGTATATTTTACAGCAATTATCGTGGTCATTTGAAGATAATCCAAACGGAGAAAACGAGTATGTGGTATGTGATAATCAAGATTTTTAAAATTTTTTTGGTACCTTAGGATTGCTAAACAATTAAGCACCCTCTCAGTTTACAATGTATTTGGGTTTATCATTTTCAAGTAGTTATTGTTTTTGTTTTTCTTTTTAGTTTATGAATCTTGCCATAAAAAATAACCATAACAAATAAATGAACGATCACAAAATTTATAACATTTTCAAATCAAATTCACTATTTCTTGTGTGCATTTTAAAATAACGTTGTCTATTAAATCTAATATTTCAAAAATATTGAATTTTATAATGAATAATTAGTCAAACTAATATAATTGTCGATGTAGATTTTATTTTCTCTGTCGGCGAGTGAGAGGGTGTCATCACATGTTGTATGGTTGACGATCACGCCAGCTGGCGTGGCAGGCTCACCTCTGGTTGCGGCCATATGACCCGTCACTATATTTTCATAATTTTACAACAATATAAAATATAGATGTGGAAACAAGTAAACATAAAACTATTCTTATGATACTGAACGATTAGTATTAACTTTGGAACTTAGTTATTGCATCATACAAATTCAAATAAACTACAGATGCATGTCAGGTTAATGGTTCGTCAGAATAGTTGTCTCGGCAATAACTTGATTACATTGGATCTGACAAGAGCTTGGCTTTGAACCCAAAACCTCGGGATTTTCTTCTGCTAAACTAGTTTGCTAAACTTGTTTTTAGCGAATTTCCCCTATAGGGAAGAAGCTATTACCGTAGTCGGCATGGTAAGACCTAGGCCTGGGACCATGATAACTTTTCGTTTTGAGGTCCCCAGACCCCAAAAACACCATTCGTTCGAAACTGTATATATATATATATATATATCTATATATATATATATATATATATATATATATATATATATATATATATATATATGTGTGTGTGTGTGTCCGTGAGCACGATAACTCTCGTAAAAATTATCCGATTTTGATGAAATTTGGTATAAACGTGTAAAGCAACATTTATGACTTTAAGTTCGAAAACCAGCCAGATCGCTCTATCCGAAGGGGTATTTTGGGGGGGGTTTTGTACCCCAAAAATGGGTTTTTCGAACTTTTTACATATAATTTTTGAAATAGTCAAATTTTAGTTTTCCCCATTGGATTCAGCTTAAAAAAACCACACAATTTGGTATTTTGATCATTTCTCTACGTCAATTGGTTACCGAGATATTGAAAGTGCTAAACACAGTACGTTGTCTAATGTTATTATGGAGGAAAATAAAAATTTTATATCTCGCTTATTTATGAACATATACTGACGAAACTTGGTATACGCCTTCATCTGGTTGTGGACTATTGATATTTGCTCAAAAAAACAATTTTTTACCCAAGGCTCCCCTAGCAGCAAACCTGCGTACTCAGTCCCATGTTATTCTTATGGAGAATAAGTAACGTTTTATCTGCCTTCATTATGAAAATAAATTAATGAAATTTGGTATGTGGCTTTACCTACATGAGTTATATTGATATTTGTATAAAACCCCATTTTTTGTGTTCCTTGCTTCAGCAAACCTGCATACTCAGCCGCCATGTTATTCTTATGGAGAATAATTAAAATGTCATAAATCGTTTATTTATGAATGTATATTGATGAAACTTGGTATGTGGCTTTATGTGGTATTTAAATACATATATATGCATTGGAAATTCGCTGAGTACGCAGGTTTGCTGCTACGGGGGTATTTTCTTATAATTGCTTGATTCTCACTTTTCACTTTGTCGTTGCTCAAAAATATCCTTAAACTGGCCTGAGTCCCATGTGAACAGAAGGATTATGTGGACTTGAAAGGGTATGTGGTTAAAAGGATCTATTTTAAGTTTAATTTTAGTATACCACAAACCATCAAAATATATGCCTTACTGTAAAAGTCAGGGCGAGTGAAATTTATGAATTATGTTGTGGAGAATTTGTTTTATAGTTTTAATGGGTGGTCATGGTGGTTAAGTTTTTAGACACGATTTTGAATTCTGATACGTATTGCCTTTAATAGGCGTTAGAAAAATATCTACCTAGATTATGGATGATATATAGATTTAAATATGGTTTAGTAATTTATATTCGAATTATAAAGAGTTTAAAGCGATAGAAATACTCTTAGATACATGATTTTAGATATTTTATGTATTTTTATATAATATTTAAGAATTGATTTAATGTAGTCCATATAATTAATTGAACAACTCATCAACAGGAAATAGTAAAAATAAAATATATTAAAAATTGCTTATGTACTTAAATTTTAGTATAATAGCTAATAGTATTACGACAAACATATATTAAAAGTACTAGTTAATTTATAGTGAACTAGTTTCAAAGTTGGTTTAAATTTTTCTTATGTTACAAAGCACATGACATATAGGAAATAATCCATGTTTATAAACTTAGCCCAGTCTAGGTTAGCTTCTGATATTATTTTTGGATCAGTTTTAAAATACAGAGGACTTAGGATTGGTATATTATTGTATGCTGTGTACTGCTAAACGTTTATTTATATATAAGTTTTTTTTAAACCAAGTTTAAATATGTAGTAGAATAATATGGAACAAGTGATTTTGTAAAATAGTAGCTTAAATAACGGTTGCCTTAAATCTAAAGGCTGTTACTCAAGCAAACAAACAATGAATTATAGCAGAGTGAAACATCTATTTAATAGGTTTTCAAGTATAACTGTGCTTATTCCGTCCACTAGAAGCGTTCCAACTACTGAACTCTCTCATGGATTTAACATTTCACTAAGCTTGGTAGTGTATAATTAATTACATATCAGAATACGTAAAACAACTCAGAAAGAAATTAAGCGATAATTTACAAAGCCCGCGGCGTTCGTTATGTATGTTACCTGTGGTAATAGGAGTGCTCTGAGTATTAATGAAGAAACCTACATTAGCTGATTAAACTTATACTCCTGTCTGGCATTTTCAGGCCTGTAAGTTAAATAAATCATGTGTGTTCCTTGAACAATATGTTAATGTTTAAACTTATTTATGATCTAAATAAATTATTTGTATTCAAAAATAAAAATTATGGTGCTTATTTATAATTTTTCCTACACGATTTTCTACATTAAAATGTTTGCAATTCTGACTTTCTGTTAATGATTTTTTTTTTCGTAAAATTATGGCATGTACCGTAATATACCTCACAAAGAATTTTTGAAATATGCAACATGAGTTCGTATCATGTCAAAAGTGTAATTTTAAATGTTTGTAAACCTCACTCATTGTTGATTATCTTTAATACAATTTTACCTTCTCCGAATATCTGGAGGTCACTCAGGTCATAGTAATTTATGGTCATAAGTGAAAGAAAAATACAATACTAGAACAAGAAACAAGAACTAGAGTACTAGAACTAGAACAAGATAATAAAGTTAAAGTAAGTAGTATTAATACTACAATACTTCTAAAACTACAGAAAAGGAGAAAGGTCCTAAAATATGCAAAAACACTGTAATTAATCTTCCGTATGGTTAATGTTTTGGCATGGACTAGTAACAAAATCTGATAAAGATAGTAACTATGCAATTACCCTTTTATAGTTTGGCCCAATATTTTCAAGTGTTAACAAGTTTCTTATAATGGAAACTTTATAAAAATACGTCGATAATTTAATTTTCACTCTATTAACAAGCACATATTCCTAATACAAAATGTTATAATAAAGGCTTTAACAGTAATTATTTAATAAATATAATAATGTTTTTACCTATGTTTTATGCAGTGCAGAGTCGTTCTGCTTAAACCAAATTAAATGGATTTTCATTTTCATCCACAGAGTTAAAACAGACAGGTTGTCACATTTAAAACGTTACCTATGGTTTTCTCTACACCAGTCTATTTGATCAAAGATTATTTACTGCCCCTCCAAATTTATTTTGTTTATATTATTTTATTGTCTACTCCAGTGCCATTTTGTATACAACGATGTTAGAGAACATTGGTTATTTAAATTAAACTCCATTCTAGCGGCCCCTGTACTATGTAATCACGACTAAACTGGTACTTTATCTCCGTCAATAGTCCAATGAAGAAAATTGATCCTTACGCTGACATGTTTTGTTGTAACTGCAACATTTTCAAAGCTTAACTGCTTTGACAAACATCAAATAAATAAACAAACGCACAAACACTACACTGAGAAGAAACACGAAAAAAATTGTAAACAGATAGTCCTATCACGGTGTGCGACGCGGACGGTCTCGGCGCGGGTAGCAGACGCAACTGCTCTGACAATGTTGTAGTTACAACGAAACATGTCAGCCTAAGGATTAATTTTCTTCATTGGATTATTGACGGAGGTAAATTTCGTGTGTATTTGTGGTTATTAGTGAATTTCCTTTGGAAATTGAACTATTAGCATGACCCGCACGGTGAAACTTAAGCCCGGGACCACCATAGAAGTTCCTAACGTGACCCCCTGAACACGTTTTGGGGGGTCGTTCAAAATTATATATATATATAGACATATATATATATATATATATATATGTGTGTGTGTGTGTGTGTGTGTGTGTGTGTGTGTGTGTGTGTTTGCACTCTAGCGGTCGCATTTTTTGTCCGATTTACTTCAAATTTGGTAGGGACGTTCCTTTCTGTAATCAGTTGGACAAGTTTGTTGGGCAAAACAATCGGAAAACTCTAAACCCCCTTTTTTGGGGATTAATCTTTCAAATTTCGAGTTTTTGGGCACAAAAAGGGTCAGAAAGGCACCAGATGTAAAATCAATACATGGTAAAAGATGGAAATTAAAAAGGCGAAAGTTTTAAACCCTCTCTCATCATTCTAGCATAAATATTTACCGAGTTATTAAATAAAATGTGTATCGACTAAACACAGTACGTTGTCTTACGGGGGTTTTATACTAGAAAAGCCTGTTATTCCTTTGTTAGAGTACTTTTATCATACCAGCAACCTTGCGCCTCCTTTTAAGCCTGTCTGGACCTTCTCCTAACCTTATAATGCGCAAAGTCGTATTCCCAGCTTTGCAAGTAAATGAAACCAGGAGTATCAGAACAGCCAAAAAATCAATGTTTTCAGATTTCAATAAGAATTGGACAAATATATGTTTTTACACTGATTTTGAGTTTTAAAAGTTATTATGTGGAAATTCACTTCCCTCACGTCAGCGTGCTGCGTGCGTACTCGTTTAAAGTCTTTCGGGAACCCCGGGAATCGAACCCGTGACCTCTTGCACCGAAAGTCCGAGACGCTAACCGTTAGGAAAGCGAGGCGCCTAACATCGATCAAAGAACCATTAATATCCGGTGGTGAGTCTACGACTTTGTCCACCCAGATGACATAGCCACAATTACCGATCACCAGATTAGCAATGATATCAGCTACTAAGTACCTCAAGGGTCTCCTAGGGAGGTTGCTTGATTGCAAACGTAATTGAACTATTTAAGCTAGACCCTTGGGTCAATGGTTACAGCATTGGTTTGCGTTGGATCATTTGGAGTATTTAAAACTGTGTTTTGGTTGTAAGTTTTACAAAGATGAATTCTCATTAGCGAAAGTATATAATACCGAACAACTGATACTGAAACATATTTTGAAAAGTTCTGAAATGCCATAAAAAACTAGCCGTTATGCTGGAATGGTATATTTAGTACACTGTTTATTTAATTCTAAGTGGTACCTTTAAGTAAGACAAGTAAAGTGTTCTGGTTACAATCTAAAGTGCTATATTCCACGCGGATTATTGTTATGGACAATATATTTACCAGATATACAAATAAATGTTATTTTTTGAAATGGTTCAAAAAGTTAACGACCCATTGCTGAAAACACACTTTTTTTATTCCTAGGTGAAACCGAGAACTATAGTGACTCATACTTATATAACTATCTTAATGACAATACTAATGATGCTTTGTATTTAATAACAAACCCAATAAAGGTAGTTAGGTGCAGTTGGCTTCGTCAGTAATCTACACAATAAATTAAATATACTTTCACCCCCTGTATATGAGAGATGAGAAAGGATGACGCTAAGTTACGTAAGCTAAAAATAACTGGAAAAGCATGCGTTGAGGATAAGAACTTTTTTAATTTTTGAATGAATAATTATATGAAACATTTTATATACTGTTGTGTGCACCATACATGAACTGTTTACTCCATAAATAATATTGATCAAAGTAACAAAAATATGGATAATTTTTATTTGTATACATCTAAAAACTTGAAAAAATGAAATTGCATGTCAGAAAAATTTTAGAATTCTTTACTATTTATATAAACTGCTTATCCAAAACTTCAAATGTAAAAAACATTTGATTAGGTGCCATCCCTTAAAGCCTTCTTAGGTCTCCATATAAAAAATGATGCAATAAGTGATGGTAGTTAATCTGCTGGATAAGTGACATAATTACCTTTATCGTGATCTAACTGTCAGTCACTAGCTTGCACCTTTGCCCTGTATTATGACTGTTTAATGACAGTCTGCTGGATAAGTGACATAGTTACTATGGTCGTGATACAACTGATAGTCACAAGCTTGCACCGCTACCTAGTAATGTAACAGTGTAATCACAGTCTGCTGGATAAGTGACATAATTACCTTTATCGTGATCTAACTGTCAGTCACTAGCTTGCACCTTTGCCCTGTATTATGACTGTTTAATGACAGTCTGCTGGATAAGTGACATAGTTACTATGGTCGTGATACAACTGATAGTCACAAGCTTGCACCGCTACCTAGTAATGTAACAGTGTAATGACAGTCTGCTGGATAAGTGACATAATTACCTTTATCGTGATCTAACTGTCAGTCACTAGCTTGCACCTTTGCCCTGTATTATGACTGTTTAATGACAGTCTGCTGGATAAGTGACATAGTTACTATGGTCGTGATACAACTGATAGTCACAAGCTTGCACCGCTACCTAGTAATGTAACAGTGTAATGACAGTCTGCTGGATAAGTGACATAATTACCTTTATCGTTGTCTAACTGTCAGTCACTAGCTTGCACCTTTGCCCTGTATTATGACTGTTTAATGACAGTCTGCTGGATAAGTGACATAGTTACTATGGTCGTGATACAACTGATAGTCACAAGCTTGCACCGCTACCTAGTAATGTAACAGTGTAATGACAGTCTGCTGGATAAGTGACATAATTACCTTTATCGTGATCTAACTGTCAGTCACTAGCTTGCACCTTTGCCCTGTATTATGACTGTTTAATGACAGTCTGCTGGATAAGTGACATAGTTACTATGGTCGTGATACAACTGATAGTCACAAGCTTGCACCGCTACCTAGTAATGTAACAGTGTAATCACAGTCTGCTGGATAAGTGACATAATTACCTTTATCGTGATCTAACTGTCAGTCACTAGCTTGCACCTTTGCCCTGTATTATGACTGTTTAATGACAGTCTGCTGGATAAGTGACATAGTTACTATGGTCGTGATACAACTGATAGTCACAAGCTTGCACCGCTACCTAGTAATGTAACAGTGTAATGACAGTCTGCTGGATAAGTGACATAATTACCTTTATCGTGATCTAACTGTCAGTCACTAGCTTGCACCTTTGCCCTGTATTATGACTGTTTAATGACAGTCTGCTGGATAAGTGACATAGTTACTATGGTCGTGATACAACTGATAGTCACAAGCTTGCACCGCTACCTAGTAATGTAACAGTGTAATGACAGTCTGCTGGATAAGTGACATAATTACCTTTATCGTTGTCTAACTGTCAGTCACTAGCTTGCACCTTTGCCCTGTATTATGACTGTTTAATGACAGTCTGCTGGATAAGTGACATAGTTACTATGGTCGTGATACAACTGATAGTCACAAGCTTGCACCGCTACCTAGTAATGTAACAGTGTAATGACAGTCTGCTGGATAAGTGACATAATTACCTTTATCGTGATCTAACTGTCAGTCACTAGCTTGCACCTTTGCCCTGTATTATGACTGTTTAATGACAGTCTGCTGGATAAGTGACATAGTTACTATGGTCGTGATACAACTGATAACCACAAGCTTGCACCGCTACCTCGTAATGTAACAGTGTAATGACAGTCTGCTGGATAAGTGACATAATTACCTTTATCGTTGTCTAACTGTCAGTCACTAGCTTGCACGTTTGCCCTGTATTATGACTGTTTAATGACAGTCTGCTGGATAAGTGACATAGTTACTATGGTCGTAATACAACTGATAACCACAAGCTTGCACCGCTACCTAGTAGTAATGTAACAGTGTAATGACAGTCTGCTGGATAAGTGACATAATTACCTTTATCGTTGTCTGTCAGTCACTAGCTTGCACGTTTGCCCTGTATTATGACTGTTTAATGACAGTCTGCTGGATAAGTGACATAGTTACTATGGTCGTGATACAACTGATAGTCACAAGCTTGCACCACTACCTAGTAATGTAACAGTGTAATGACAGTCTGCTGGATAAGTGACATAATTACCTTTATCGTTGTCTAACTGTCAGTCACTAGCTTGCACGTTTGCCCTGTATTATGACTGTTTAATGACAGTCTGCTGGATAAGTGACATAGTTACTATGGTCGTGATACAACTGATAGTCACAAGCTTGCACCACTACCTAGTAATGTAACAGTGTAATCACAGTCTGCTGGATAAGTGACATAATTACCTTTATCGTTATCTAACTGTCAGTCACTAGCTTGCACGTTTGCCCTGTATTATGACTGTTTAATGACAGTCTGCTGGATAAGTGACATAGTTACTATGGTCGTGATACAACTGATAGTCACAAGCTTGCACCGCTACTTCGTAATGTAACAGTGTAATGACAGTCTGCTGGATAAGTGAAATAATTACCTTTATCGTGATCTAACTGTCAGTCACTAGCTTGCACCTTTGCCCTGTATTATGACTGTTTAATGACAGTCTGCTGATTAAGTGACATAATTACTATGGTCGTAATACAACTGATAACCACAAGCTTGCACCGCTACTTCGTAATGTAACAGTGTAAAGACAGTCTGCTGGATAAGTGCCATAATTACCTTTATCGTTGTCTAACTGTCAGTCACTAGCTTGCACGTTTGCCCTGTATTATGACTGTTTAATGACAGTCTGCTGGATAAGTGACATAGTTACTATGGTCGTGATACAACTGATAGTCACAAGCTTGCACCGCTACCTAGTAATGTAACAGTGTAATGACAGTCTGCTGGATAAGTGACATAATTACCTTTATCGTTATCTGTCAGTCACTAGCTTGCACCCTTTCCCTGTATTATGACTGTTTAATGACAGTCTGCTGGATAAGTGACATAGTTACTATGGTCGTGATACAACTGATAGTCACAAGCTTGCACCGCTACTTCGTAATGTAACAGTGTAATGGCAGTCTGCTGGATAAGTGACATAATTACCTTTATCGTTGTCTAACTGTCAGTCACTAGCTTGCACGTTTGCCCTGTATTATGACTGTTTAATGACAGTCTGCTGGATAAGTGACATAGTTACTATGGTCGTGATACAACTGATAGTCACAAGCTTGCACCACTACCTAGTAATGTAACAGTGTAATCACAGTCTGCTGGATAAGTGACATAATTACCTTTATCGTTATCTAACTGTCAGTCACTAGCTTGCACGTTTGCCCTGTATTATGACTGTTTAATGACAATCTGCTGGATAAGTGACATAGTTACTATGGTCGTGATACAACTGATAGTCACAAGCTTGCACCGCTACCTAGTAATGTAACAGTGTAATGACAGTCTGCTGGATAAGTGACATAATTACCTTTATCGTTGTCTAACTGTCAGTCACTAGCTTGCACCTTTGCCCTGTATTATGACTGTTTAATGACAGTCTGCTGATTAAGTGACATAATTACTATGGTCGTAATACAACTGATAACCACAAGCTTGCACCGCTACTTCGTAACGTAACAGTGTAATCACAGTCTGCTGGATAAGTGACATAATTACCTTTATCGTTATCTAACTGTCAGTCACTAGCTTGCACGTTTGCCCTGTATTATGACTGTTTAATGACAATCTGCTGGATAAGTGACATAGTTACTATGGTCGTGATACAACTGATAGTCACAAGCTTGCACCGCTACCTAATAATGTAACAGTGTAATGACAGTCTGCTGGATAAGTGACATAATTACCTTTATCGTTATCTAACTGTCAGTCACTAGCTTGCACGTTTGCCCTGTATTATGACTGTTTAATGACAAACTGCTGGATAAGTGACATAGTTACTATGGTCGTGATACAACTGATAGTCACAAGCTTGCACCGCTACTTCGTAATGTAACAGTGTAATGGCAGTCTGCTGGATAAGTGACATAATTACCTTTATCGTTGTCTAACTGTCAGTCACTAGCTTGCACGTTTGCCCTGTATTATGACTGTTTAATGACAGTCTGCTGGATAAGTGACATAGTTACTATGGTCGTAATACAACTGATAACCACAAGCTTGCACCGCTACCTAGTAATGTAACAGTGTAATGACAGTCTGCTGGATAAGTGACATAATTACCTTTATCGTTGTCTAACTGTCAGTCACTAGCTTGCACGTTTGCCCTGTATTATGACTGTTTAATGACAGTCTGCTGGATAAGTGACATAGGTACTATGGTCGTGATACAACTGATAGTCACAAGCTTGCACCACTACCTAGTAATGTAACAGTGTAATCACAGTCTGCTGGATAAGTGACATAATTACCTTTATCGTTATCTAACTGTCAGTCACTAGCTTGCACCTTTTCCCTGTATTATGACTGTTTAATGACAGTCTGCTGATTAAGTGACATAATTACTATGGTCGTGATATAACTGATAACCACAAGCTTGCACCGCTACCTCGTAATGTAACAGTGTAATGACAGTCTGCTGGATAAGTGACATAATTACCTTTATCGTTATCTAACTGTCAGTCACTAGCTTGCACGTTTGCCCTGTATTATGACTGTTTAATGACAGTCTGCTGGATAAGTGACATAGTTACTATGGTCGTGATACAACTGATAGTCACAAGCTTGCACCACTACCTAGTAATGTAACAGTGTAATCACAGTCTGCTGGATAAGTGACATAATTACCTTTATCGTTATCTAACTGTCAGTCACTAGCTTGCACCTTTTCCCTGTATTATGACTGTTTAATGACAGTCTGCTGATTAAGTGACATAATTACTATGGTCGTGATATAACTGTTAACCACAAGCTTGCACCGCTACCTCGTAATGTAACAGTGTAATGACAGTCTGCTGGATAAGTGACATAATTACCTTTATCGTTATCTAACTGTCAGTCACTAGCTTGCACGTTTGCCCTGTATTATGACTGTTTAATGACAGTCTGCTGGATAAGTGACATAGTTACTATGGTCGTGATACAACTGATAGTCACAAGCTTGCACCGCTACCTAGTAATGTAACAGTGTAATGACAGTCTGCTGGATAAGTGACATAATTACCTTTATCGTTATCTAACTGTCAGTCACTAGCTTGCACGTTTGCCCTGTATTATGACTGTTTAATGACAGTCTGCTGGATAAGTGACATAGTTACTATGGTCGTGATACAACTGATAGTCACAAGCTTGCACCGCTACCTAGTAATGTAACAGTGTAATGACAGTCTGCTGGATAAGTGACATAATTACCTTTATCGTTGTCTAACTGTCAGTCACTAGCTTGCACGTTTGCCCTATATTATGACTGTTTAATGACAGTCTGCTGGATACGTGACATAGTTACTATGGTCATGATACAACTGATAGTCACAAGCTTGCACCGCTACCTCGTAATGTAACAGTGTAATAACAGTCTGCTGGATAAGTGACATAATTACCTTTATCGTTGTCTAACTGTCAGTCACTAGCTTGCACCTTTGCCCTGTATTATGACTGTTTAATGACAGTCTGCTGATTAAGTGACATAATTACTATGGTCGTAATACAACTGATAACCACAAGCTTGCACCGCTACTTCGTAATGTAACAGTGTAATCACAGTCTGCTGGATAAGTGACATAATTACCTTTATCGTTATCTAACTGTCAGTCACTAGTTTGCACGTTTGCCCTGTATTATGACTGTTTAATGACAGTCTGCTGGATAAGTGACATAGTTACTATGGTCGTGATACAACTGATAGTCACAAGCTTGCACCGCTACCTAGTAATTTAACAGTGTAATGACAGTCTGCTGGATAAGTGACATAATTACCTTTATCGTTGTCTAACTGTCAGTCACTAGCTTGCACGGTTGCCCTGTATTATGACTGTTTAATGACAATCTGCTGGATAAGTGACATAGTTACTATGGTCGTGATACAACTGATAGTCACAAGCTTGCACCGCTACTTCGTAATGTAACAGTGTAATGAAAGTCTGCTGGATAAGTGACATAATTACCTTTATCGTTGTCTAACTGTCAGTCACTAGCTTGCACGTTTGCCCTGTATTATGACTGTTTAATGACAGTCTGCTGGATAAGTGACATAGTTACTATGGTCGTGATACAACTGATAGTCACAAGCTTGCACCACTACCTAGTAATGTAACAGTGTAATCACAGTCTGCTTTATAAGTGACATAATTACCTTTATCGTTATCTAACTGTCAGTCACTAGCTTGCACGTTTGCCCTGTATTATGACTGTTTAATGACAATCTGCTGGATAAGTGACATAGTTACTATGGTCGTAATACAACTGATAGTCACAAGCTTGCACCGCTACTTCCTAATGTAACAGTGTAATGGCAGTCTGCTGGATAAGTGACATAATTACCTTTATCGTTGTCTAACTGTCAGTCACTAGCTTGCACGTTTGCCCTGTATTATGACTGTTTAATGACAGTCTGCTGGATAAGTGACATAGTTACTATGGTCGTAATACAACTGATAACCACAAGCTTGCACCGCTACCTAGTAATGTAACAGTGTAATGACAGTCTGCTGGATAAGTGACATAATTACCTTTATCGTTGTCTAACTGTCAGTCACTAGCTTGCACGTTTGCCCTGTATTATGACTGTTTAATGACAGTCTGCTGGATAAGTGACATATTTACTATGGTCGTGATACAACTGATAGTCACAAGCTTGCACCGCTACCTAGTAATGTAACAGTGTAATGACAGTCTGCTGGATAAGTGACATAATTACCTTTATCGTTATCTGTCAGTCACTAGCTTGCACCTTTTCCCTGTATTATGACTGTTTAATGACAGTCTGCTGGATAAGTGACATAGTTACTATGGTCGTGATACAACTGATAGTCACAAGCTTGCACCGCTACTTCGTAATGTAACAGTGTAATGACAGTCTGCTGGATAAGTGACATAATTACCTTTATCGTTATCTAACTGTCAGTCACTAGCTTGCACCTTTTCCCTGTATTATGACTGTTTAATGACAGTCTGCTGGATAAGTGACATAGTTACTATGGTCGTGATACAACTGATAGTCACAAGCTTGCACCGCTACCTAGTAATGTAACAGTGTAATGACAGTCTGCTGGATAAGTGACATAATTACCTTTATCGTGATCTAACTGTTAGTCACTAGCTTGCACTTTTGCCCGTATTATGACCGTTTAATGACAGTCTGATAGATAATTGACACAATTACCATGGTCGTGATATAACTGTCAGATATACAACACTTCTGTCCTTTACTGAGTCTGGATAATTGACATAATTTTGTAGGACGTGATATAACAGTTAATCACTTGTGTGCACTTCTGTCCTACGTTATGACTGTGTGGTGACAGTCTGATGGATAAGTGAGATAATTACGATGGTCGTGATATAATACAGTCATACAGCACCTCTGTCCTGTACTGTGACAGTGTAATGATTGTCTGCTGGATATTTACATTATTACCATGGTCAACATATAATTTTTAGTCACTAGCTTGCACCTCTGCCAGTAATGTGGCAATGAAATTACGATCTGCTAGATAATAACCCATGGTTAAAATTATCGTGACATGTCCAGAATTGTGACAGTGTAATTATAGTCCGCTGGCTATTGTGAAAATATTTTAAATACTAAATTTTGCTTTTTTGATCATCTAATTTATAAGTAGAAAACACACATTTTTGTTGATCTAATTAAGGAACATTTAAAGGGATTTAGTGAACTCTACATAAAACTTTCAATCTTTATTCAATTAAAGAATGTTGTATGCTAATGTTTGTCCATCATACTAAACATCTCAAATTGAAACAATTATAAAGATTCATCAAATGCCTGTATTATCATAAATATTATTATTATCTTTCAATTTAATTACAATTAATTTTAGATATCGTAATTCACATTATAATTTAAATTATGAAGTAGTTGATAAGACCACTTAATTATTTTTATGCAAGTTTTTAATTTAAATTTTTTAGCCTTTAAATTTATCATGTTTACTTATCCTTGTTTAAAATGACAAAGCAAAAACAATGATTAAAAAAGTATGTTTGTGTTATGATGAAAATTAATATAGTACATTGTCATGTATGCCTTGAATAAAATAAATGTAATAAATGTTACTAACTCGTTAGTTTAAGTCTCAGCTTTGTATTACTAATTCATTTACAGCTTGTGATTTGTTTCAGGTAAGGCTCATCCAAGATAAAATGTCACAATTCTCAAGGGCAAGTTAATAGTTGTAACAGTCTTTATAAAATATTTGATTTAGTATACAATTAGCATCATTAGCGTTGAATCAGGCCGCCTTAATGTCAGTTATGCACCAATTTTGAGTTGATTACAAATACGAATTCATTTATTAAAATACAACCTTGATTTTCCAACAAACCTGTAAATCCATTGAGATTTACGTTGTAGTCCAATTACCATCAGAAGAAAAAAGTTGTTTTCCCATTGTTTCTTCTGTAATGGTAAATGTTGTAATTGAAAGATTTCCCTTAGTGATGTTCAGTTATAGAGATCATGCATGAGTATTATAACCAAAATGTCTGTTTGGTTAAACTTTATCCACACAATTTTTATGAAAGTGCCAAAATATCTTTCATGTTTTACAAGTAACGTAATGAAGACAGTACGAAATGTATGTGATTTATTTTCATAATAAGTTTATTAACTAGGTGTACGCTCATTCCTCGCGTATAAGGATAATTGAAACACATGATCAAACTTAAATCGAGTCTCATAAAAAATTCAATATCTGATTTGAGTAACATCATCAGAATACATTCCGTTATCATTTAACTGCCGCCAGAATCCGGATTTTATGTCTATATAGCTATAGTTTTAGTCACTTCTCTAAGAATCAATTATCGCGGTAGCTGAGAGGTATCGCACTGGCTCTTGGAGCGAAAGGTCACAGGTTCGGATCCCGCCGCCAGCCTAACATTTTATCCGTAGAAAAACATACATACATTTATCACTTGTTTTTATCAAAGTAAATGTTATATAAATACGTAAATTTATTTATTTTTAAAATAAATTGAAGATTTCAGGCATGGTTTGTTGTTAGGATTGGCATGGGTGCGTTATCTTAGAACAAACAGAGCATTTTGGGCTAAGCAGTGACTTTAGCAGTGTGGTAAATTTAAGTTTTAAGAGAACAGCAAGTTTCCTATATGAACTAATGTTAACAATTTCTGTAGGCCAAGTCAAAATATCCTCAAGGATTAACAATAAATCGTCAGGCCCAGTTATTTAGATGAAAAAATGAAATTTCAATATATTGTTTCAATAGCCTAGGCTATCATGAAATTAAATGCCATAAACATGGGTTGGCCCAAGTCCGTACATGAAACTTCTAAAATGACAAGTAGCCTAAGTGTATATGCCTACATTTTATAGTCATAGGTCCAAGTTTATGATGAAACAGCTCAATATAATCCAAACCTAGGAGATGTCAAATCATTTCAGATAACCTGTACAAAAGGCTTAGTTTGGTTAGAATAGTTTAAAGCTTTTGTTTTGGTTCGCTGAAACATTCCTGGTAATGTTTAAAGTATTTAACAACAGTTGTATTTTACAAAATGATATTTCAATATATTGTTGCAATAGCCTGGGCTATCAGGAAATTAAATTCTATAAACATGGGTTGACTCCAAGACCGTACATGAAACTTCTAAAATGGCAAGTAGCCTAAATGTATAGGCCGACATTTTATAGCCATAGGTCCAAGTTTATGATGAAAACAGCTCACTGTAATCCAAACCTAGGATGTGTCAAATCATTTCAGATAACCTGTATAAAAGGCTTAGTTTGGTTAGAGTAGTTTAAAGCTTTTATTTTGGTTTGCTACAACATTCCTGGTAACGTGTTTAAAGTATTTTACAAAAGTTGTATTACCAGTTGAATGTTGGCTTACTCTTACTGTAATCCAACCCTAGGCTATGTCAAATCATTCAAGATAACCTTCCGAAAAAGGCTGTTTGGTTCGAATAATCTATAGCTTTTATTGTGGTTACCTGCTACATTACTGGTAATGTATTTTAGGTAATGTAGACAATTTTTATTATTAATTTAGTGAAAATATAACCTAGCAAATAATTGTCCTACAAAATGAATTTTAAGGTTGTTCGCTTACTGTGACTAACTTCATCAATGCTTTCAAGATAAATTGAGGCTTTGTATACTTTTTACACATGACAATCACAATATTACCAATTGTCTAAGAAAATGTAATAAAACAAACTAATTTATAAGTTAAGTTAATATCTTAGTATCTACAGTCATCAAAAAGTTATTTTGAGTTTTTCGACTGCCACACGCTTCGTCTGACGTCTGCCACTGATACAATCGTCGCCTTCGACGACTGACGGACGATATATACACAGAGTAGGCGTATTAAGGGAATATTAACTGTATAATTTTTGTTTTTAAATGTACACTTAATAATTTATAAAATAATAAATATGCTCACAACTTAAAAATATACTTCGATTTATCTCTCTTGTGTGTTTTTTGTTGGTAAAAAAATGTTGTTATCCAGTAAAACAAAGTATACTCTAGTAAACTAACTATTGTTACTCTGTTGTTGAAACATAGACGTCGGCTAAATTTTAACGATTCAAGTACCACTAAAATGGCTTCCAATGTTATTCTTATGGAGAAAAAAATAAATTTGGTTTTAAGATAATTTGATTAATACTGAACTAAATTATCTGAATAACGAACTTGACCGAGATTTTGACCTGTTAAGCTTTTCTGGAAAATTTTAAGTTTAACCGTGGAGGCATTCTCGAGTTATTGGGGTCACAGACACGCCAGTTGAGTTGATTCTCTTACCAGTCCAAGCAGGAAAGTTGTGTATAAGGATACTTTCACTTCGTTCAATTATCCAATTAGATACTTTATATCGAAGGAATCTTGAATGGCAAAAGGTTTTTGTTTAGTATTAATTTTATTGGTGTATATTACGAGGTATGACTTCAGTAGTTTCATTACACTTTAAATTAATTACTTACGTTCTTTGGATGTATTGACATGTATTCTATTAACTAACATATATTACTTTATAAACAACAAACTGTTATCAAACTAACAGGATATAGGAAGCATATTTGCGCAATATAATTTTGCAACGGAAGTAATATTGCACTTTAGTTGAGTTTGCACATGTGATGTAGTAAAACTCGTGGAAAGCGAAGTTACAAACTAACCAATACGAGCAACTCCCGATCGCTCGGTAAATGTTGAACTAACTTCGTTTTAATGAACTTCTACATCGTGAAAATTACTAAATTGTAACTGAACTTTGGGTGGATTCAAATTTGTTTAAATATTATTAATAGGCAAGAATTGTTTCCTAATAACGGTAAAATCTCTGTATTGGATTAACTCTTTTACACTTAAACATACGATTTGATAAACTATTTATAAACTTACGATTGCTTGGTGGTGTAACGAGACATTATGGATTAAATACCTAGACTCTGTATCTACACCTTGAAACCCCATACATCGTACCAATAAATTTGTATTTATTTTATAATAATTACAAATAAATTTCCCATGTGGGAAATATTTTATTTGAAGTTATAAACGTAGAAACTTGTAGAGCTAAAGTCATGTAACTCAAAATATCTTCAAAGAGTGTTATCTTGAATGCTTATCAGGACTAATGTGGAACCGGATGATCGACATTGCACAATCGGATATTAGAGTATTCTGGAATGTATTGTTTATAAGACAGTAAATAAAAAGCAAAAGAAAGAAACACTTAACAATAAAGGTGCTATATTTGTATCTTCTATATGTTTATTTATTTTTTGTTTTATATTTGTTTTTGTTTTATGCTTAATTTAAACTGTCACAACACCATATATATTCCCAGGATATGTTTAGTTATTTATATTTTTATACATTTATTACTGTGTGATATTTTAGCTGATCACAAACGTGTTTTTCTAACTAAAGTGCAAAACATAACTTTACTATACGAAATATTTTGTATAAAAATTAAGGTTATGACTGTTAGAATAGACAGTTTATTACGTTAAATCTATTTAAATATTATTATAGTTTTGTCTGCACATAGTTTTAATCCTGAAAGTTTGAGTTATTTTGATGAGTTATACGTTAGAGAAGTCAATATCAGCGTATATGTCCTTCTCTTTCACTCATGGGCCGGATTTTGTACACTTTTCAGTGAAAAATGGCTTTACATAATTTTATGAAAACTATTTGACATTATTTTGAGAAGCTGGGGAAAATCTTAAGGCTGTTTCAAAGCATCGTGCGTCATTAGGTCGCTGGTTCATATTACAACAAAGCTTTAATGTTTTTTTTACGTCAAAGCATGGGACTTGTTTAGGAGAGACAATGGAACGAGAGTTGTTTCTTGGATCACCACCAGAATGTGCTGTTCAGCTGGTAATTGCTTCTTGAGCTGTAACTGTAGAGTGTATGGTATGCGTCCAGTCGGAACGAGAGTTTTTTCTTGGATCACCACCAGAATGTGCTGTTCAGCTGGTAATTGCTTCTTGAGCTGTAACTGTAGAGTGTATGGTATGCGTCCAGTCGGAACGAGAGTTGTTTCTTGGATCACCACCAGAATGTGCTGTTCAGCTGGTAATTGCTTCTTGAGCTGTAACTGTAGAGTGTATGGTATGCGTCCAGTCGGAACGAGAGTTTTTTCTTGGATCACCACCAGAATGTGCTGTTCAGCTGGTAATTGCTTCTTGAGCTGTGACTGTAGAGTGTATGGTATGCGTCCAGTCGGAACGAGAGTTGTTTCTTGGATCACCACCAGAATGTGCTGTTCAGCTGGTAATTGCTTCTTGAGCTGTGACTGTAGAGTGTATGGTATGCGTCCAGTCGGAACGAGAGTTGTTTCTTGGATCACCACCAGAATGTGCTGTTCAGCTGGTAATTGCTTCTTGAGCTGTGACTGTAGAGTGTATGGTATGCGTCCAGTCGGTAGCTCCGTGGAAATAGTCATGTTCTCGATTGTGCTGACCCGGGTACACACCCAATTATCATAATTTAATTTATATAGTTGGAACTAATTTGTACACATTACTATGAGTTATATTTACACATACAGTTCAAAAATGTGTTTAGATATATTGTAGGTATTTAATCTGGCTTTATGGTGCAATATTCTTTATGGTGACCCGTTTGAAGAATGGGTTACGTGTATGTATTAAAATGTAAAACTTAGAATGAATTTGTTGGACGAGGAGATCACACCCGCATGCCACATGCAAATTTATCACCTTTATCCATACTAAGATGTGAACACTGACGTAGCATAAATCATGATTTGAGTGGTGAACATGAATTGAAATATATCTTACATAGATCCCTTTCAGGAGTGTATCAAACGTTAGTTTAGAAAACCTGTCAGAAATACCGGCATTTTATGTAAATAAAATATTGTTCCGAATATGTTTTTGTGTGCATGGACAAATAAGGTTAAAAACAATGATTAGAACACTAAAATATGTGTATGTATAATTATACTTCATAGTGAGTTATTATTTTAAACTCCTATTTTTCAGGGATAATTATTATAGAAGGGCAAGCCACCAATTCTTATAGAAAATATGCACTAACAAGATGTCATTTGTTACCAAGGTAACAAAAATCATCTTGGTAGTGCATATTTTCAATTTATTTTCTATCAAACTCAGTTTTATCGGCCCTAGAACTTATTTTATGGAACGCTTTAAATGCGTTTAGAAAATAATATTCAGGTATTTATTTTATAAGTGTGTGCTTAAGATGAAAAATAACATTTTAACCATCGTTAAAACGAAACGGGTATCAAGTTGTTCAGTATTTGTAATTAATTACTGAGGATATGATGTTTTTAACAGTCATTTACAAGCTCCTACGTGAAATCCATGCATTTGTGATCATAATAGGCTTAATATTTGTTCTTTATTGATTTTTATATCTGTTAATTAATTATTCCATTAATTGGTTGATGAGTATGCTAAACTTTCACAACCTGTTGTTACATTTCTAATTAAACTATATTTTCATTTAAATATACAATTTCAACAATATAAAATTTAAAACCTGTTGGTAATTAACCTTATTACCATTATTAACCAACAAATGTCGCTTCCTTACGGATAAACTACGAAATTATGACTATATATTGAGCAAATAAAATATATTAAAGCTACGAGCACGTAATATAAGTTAGAGTATAGTTTTGTTACGACAAATTATTTGAACTATTTCTAATAATTACTGTAGTTAACATTTTTTTAAATACTAGTTACAATTGTCCAATACTACTTTTAAAATTCACCTTATTCTCTGTGATTTTTAACGCATTTTATACTGTACCATGACAGGCATTTGTAATTACCCATAACAAACTAAAACACTATTATAAAATAAACGTTTCTTAAATTGTTTATCATATCTTTTATCACCTTAAATTAACAGATATTGTTTTCCTAAGGGAATGTCCCACGTCAAGCAAGATTTTGTTTTAAATTGAAACTTTCAAACATGTTTTTTGTATGCATTTTACTGAAAAAAGGAAGCCCTGGTCCTTACCAAATTATTGAGGACCAATTATTGGGACTGTCTGTTTTAAGAAACAAAAGTCAAGATATAATTTTAAAATATTTAATGTTTCTTGCAAATATTTGCAGAAATAAAGAAGACAGTTTCTCACTATTTTATTTACTGAAGGAAGGTTAAATCTAGTTCACAGTTATTTTGGTTATTGCTTTACCATACTCAATACTGAATTTCGAGCTGTTATTAAATGTTTGACATGCGTTCTTTGCTATTTGTAATTGATAATCATAACTAAATATACAAAATAATACACAATATTGTAAAGTAAAAATACTATAATAAAGTAAAACGAGTTCGCACGCAGCACGCTGTCGTGAGGGAAGTGAATTTCCACATAAAACTTTTAAAACTCAAAATCAGTGTAAAAACATACATTTGTCAAATTCTTATTGAAATCTGAAAACATTGATTTTTTGGCAGTTCTGATACTCCTGGTTTCATTTACTTGCAAAGCTGGGAATACAATTTTGGGCATTATAAGGTTAGGAGAAGGTCTAGGCAGGCTTGAAAGTGGGCGTGAGGTTGCTGGGGATGGTAAAAGTACTCTATCAAAGGAATAACAGGCTTTTCTAGTGTAAAACCCCCATAAGACAACGTACTGTGTTTAGTCGATTCACATTTTCTTTAATAACTCGGTAAATATTTATGCTAGAATGGCGAGAGAGGGCTTACAACTTTTGCCTATCTAATTCCCATCTTTTTACATGCATTGATTTTACCCCTGGGGCTTTTCTGACCCTTTTGGGCCCAAAAACTCGAAATTTGAAAGATTAATCCCCAAAAAAAAGGGGTTTAGTGTTTTCCGATTGTTTTGCCCAACGAACTTGTCCAACTGATTACGGAAAGGAACGTCCCTACCAAATTTGAAGTAAATCGGACAACAAATTCGACCGCTAGAGTGCAAACACATATATACATATATGTCTATAAATATATATATATGGACATATACATATATATATATACAATTTTGTACGACCCCCAAAACGTGTTCAGGGGGTCACGTTAGGAACTTTTATGGTGGTCCCGGACTTAAGTTTCACCGTGCGGGTCATGCTAATAGTTCACTTTCCAAAGGAAATTCACTAATAATACATGTAATAAGGGGAGCTACATTAAGTACACAAAAAACAGTGAAATTACTCGCGCATAAATATCATAACTGTGTTTATTACAATCATAAACCTAACGGGCAGTGATATTTGTATGATATGGTTGCCTAAGATTATTACTGAGACGGATGACTATATAAGCTCATGCATTTTGAAATGAACAGTTGAATGCATAGAGAGATGTAAACATGTTGATAAAACCTGTCAAGTGGCGAAAGCTTTGCCAAAAAAGTGCAATTTGTCAAGCAGCACCGACACACGATTTATCTTCCATTGAACATTGATTCCGCTTCGCCAAAGAGGATTTTGTGAAGTTTATTGATAACGCTAGATCTTTATCACCTGTTTGAAACCTTTTTCGCCTGAATTACCTTCATTATTTTGTACCAAACTTGAAATCTTTTGAGTATTAAAAAGCCTAACACGCTATAAATAAATTAAAAAACTCAACAAATTTAAAATGTGGTGTAAATACAAAAAAATTAGTGTTTTAAAGCTGTGCCTTCTGAATATACTGAGATATTTATTTTGCTTACTTGAAAATATTTAACATATTTTAGAGCCTGAAATATTTATCGAGATCGTTTGACACGTAATATAAGTTTTTCAATATTGATAATTACATTAGAAATTATGGTGTGAAATTTGTGTTAAGAATAAAACGTCAAGTTTTATTGTTGTGATATAGCAATTGATTGTCACAAACGTTACTTTGTTTAGTTTACTATAACTAAACGGAAAAGTAATTGCACTTTTTAAATGAGTTTGTATATTTAAGACTCCTTACTATTATCATTGACTTTACACACTTCATGAGTAAAGTCAAAGCCATTTTACTGATGAACGAGTGAAGCTTTTAGTCACTGAGTATAATATTCTATTATTATTTATAACTTTTAAAATTATAAATAAATTGTATTTACAAAATACATTTTTTACTAATTAAATATAAACTTATGTTAATTTGAAACATAAGTTTAAATTACTTATGACGCTTAAATCACATGTGAAAATGTAAAAAAATATAAGTTTTTCAGTACCCATGCTGTTTGTTTCAGGCTGAAATCAATTGAAAACATTTTGGTTGCCTTTTTTCCCAAGACCCCTCAGTCTTAATTTTAAAGATACACTAAACTTCCAAATGTATCTTTCAGAATCGATTTTACAGATTTAGATAGGAAATCTCCAAAAGCTCAAAAACTTGTATTATATATCTAGTAATATTACTGATATGTTACGAAAGCCTAAGAACAAAAACATGTTTAACAACAATGGTAATGGTTTCATATAATTTCCTCTTTTCCTAATAAAACATCAGTTTGTGTAAATATATAAAGGCGTGTATAGATTTTCATTAGCAAAAATCCAGATTTTGAAAGTCCGTAAATTAATGTCTTACGTGATAAATTACATGTTGAAACCACTTACTGGCAGTGTAAAGTGTAACCTGGTTGTAACCTATTTGTTATTTGTATTTCCTATATCAAGTTACTTTAACTGTTATCAGCGTCAAGAAATAATGGAAGAAGAAATTATTCTTAAAATGGATTGAAGTACTCTATAGTTTAAACACTTACTGAAAGTAAATCGATAGTGTGATAAGCTTGACGTTGGGTATATGATTGACCTGTGATTGAAGTGCATTGATATACCGTATTACGCGGAGTAAAGATTGACTCTTCTGTAAGGCTTAACAAAGGAAGCAATATTGCAACAAAGTAAACATAATAACGGAAGACTCTGTTGAAAAATCTCTTTCATAAGGAACAGTTGTTTATCAAGATTTATATTGAAGAACTTGCTATCCTATATATCATTACACAAGCTCATTTCCTTAGAAGAGTGAGCGAGATATAAGTAACCGATGAATCAATTAATTAGCGCTTGATACCAATTAATAGAGTTCGATGTGTAGATTTTTGCAATTTCATAAACATTTGTATTCAGTTTTAGGGATCTGCCACACAGGCCTTTAACTTTTTTTGTATACCTTTAGGAAAGAAAGAAATTAATTTAAATTGTTCGCACCATAAAATAAAACAGTACAACAGCAATAACAGATGTCACAGATATTATATAGATAACATGACTGCTGGAATGGCAACACAGTATTCACAATAGACAGGAGTTTTTTAATTCAGAAACATAATGTGTTCGAGTTGGAGAAGAATGTGATAGGTAGTTCATTGTTAAATCTTCATATGAGTGTTATTTATGTTTTAGGAACCAATATTGAAGATTACGTTAAAAAAACTTTAAGTTAGGTTAGGTTTAGTCCAGTAAAATTTCACCCTAACATCGTAAGACTTAATACAACCTAGGACTTTGGTAAAGATGTTGACTGCACCTTCTTGTCCAACATATTTAAAGTCCCCTAAAATTGAAGCTGTGCTACGACCACGATCTTGGAAAATGACGGTAAAATTTCTCCTAACTATGTATAACCATACATTTACTCTACTGAGGGAACATTATCCATAAAGTCACGGTAAATATACCTTTTAAAATACGATTTCTGAGACATTTAAAACATTCATGGTAGGGATCGCTAAAATAAATAGAACGAAATTGTGGAGTAGGTAAATCGCAAAGGATAAGCAACGACTAGTGCGGTAAGGCCCAAAGAATATATTAGGATGGCCTTATATTTAGCTGAAAGAGAACCTCTATTGATGGAACGACAGCCAGCGATGGCCAGAAGCACGCGACCTGCCGTGTATCCCTCGACTGTCGCCGCACCAATCAATATCGATATAGTCACCGAAAACTCAGCAGAAATCATTTATATTTTAATATTTAAATTGGTTAACATATGAAGAAATCTACAGTGAAATCAAACATAGTGAATTTAAAAGTGATGTAACAGTCCCCGGTCTCCTAAAAGTTTTTTCTTTTTGTATAAACAAATTTTAAATTAGCGTATTCAAACTTTCTTTTGGGCTGCGCTCTTATTTATCTTTAAATTGAATTGTTTATTTAATCATATAATTGTTTTCATTTAACATAATACCGTATTTTCATATGCTCACTTACTGGGGAAGGACACAAAACAATTAAAACTGCTATTTTTAAACTACGGAATGGTAGGGATGGTTTATTAGGTCACCAAGGAAAGTAATAACGCAACTGATTACAACATGACATATGTTTATAGAAAAAATTAGCATCCTTGAATATAATCATAATAATATTATAATATTATAAATGTGAAAGTTTGTAAGTTTGTATGTTCGTTTGTTTGTTTAGATATTTGTGGCTAGATATCACGCTCCAACCACAGGTCTGATTGAGCTGAAACTTGGCAAAGAGGTACTTGATAGTCCTGAGTAACATATAGGCATATTAAAGTTACGAAAATCCTATAAAGATTTGCTCCACGGGGGTTCAAAGATCCCATGGGCATTCATTATTGTTTGAGATGATGATAATTCAAACAGCTGATCTTGATTCGTAGTAGTTTTACGGCATAACCACAGAATGCAGCACACACAACTGTCATAGTTTGTAGCGAATTTCCCCTATAGGGAAGAAGATATTACCGTAGGTGGCATGGTAAGACTTAAGCCCGAGACCATGACAACTTTTTGTTTTAAGGTCCCCAGATGCCAAAAATACTGTTAGTTCAATATATATATATATATATATATATATATATATATATATATATATATATATGTATGTATGTATCTATCTATATATGTATAGACATAATATATTTTTTTAAATAAAAATATCAGAACTAAATAATCTGATATTTTTATTTAAAAAAATTATGTCCTGGCTATCAATAATCTGAATTAGCAAGTAATTAGTTCTGCCAAGAACGTTATTTGCCAATGCATTAGCATTAAAATCAAACAAACATTGAGAGGCTGCCATTTCCAAACAAATGGTCCTTTTTCAGTCGGGATTGCGGCAATGTGTTCCTCTAACAAAGACCTTTAAAATGAGGTACAATTCGACCAATGCTTACATTTAAGATTTTTGAGACTTCCTCCACAGGACGGCCCCCTAAAACGAAAAAAAAGTTAAAATGCCAAAAAGTCAGTAACTACAGTGAGGACGTAATCCTAGAGTTTCACTGTTCTGCGTTTATTAATAAAATACATATTAAGGGGTTTCCAGACTTTTTGAACACCCGGTATATCACTTATTAATGAATGTATTTTTGTGAAACTTGGTAAGTGACTCTAGCTAGTAGTGATACCCATATATAGGCATTGGAAATTCACTGAGTACGCAGGTTTGCTGCGACGGGGATATTTATAAATTATTCGTGGAGCGAAGCCTGCGGGTAACGTCTAGTTTAGTTAATATATGATAAAATATGGGTGTTTCTGGGCCAAATTCTAGAAGTTTGTCTTTATTATTTTCTGTAACCATAGTTACGAGTCAGTTTTAAATTAATATGTTTAAGAGTGCGCCCTACCCCAGATTGAATGATCCGCACATTGTTGTTTAACGCCGCGCCATCACCAAGCAGGGTCATGCATATTTACGCTTAAAGACCTTTTTGTTCTCCTTAATCAACCTGTTTTTTTTACAGATTTCTACCAAACTATTTGCAGTTTCAAACTTTTAAGATTCCAATCTAGGTATTGTACGGTTCCTTTTTTCAAAAATAATTTTTCTCCTTACGTTAGGAAGCTTTAAAAACACGCTTAATTTGAAAACTTTACTACCCTACCACTTACTTTGACCTACCACTTATTTTGAATTAAAATCACGAGTTTTAAATCGTATGATACATAGATGATCATTTAGTGAATGAAATAACAACAATTTTTTTTTAATTGGTTAATAATTGAGCCTAAAATGTGGGAGACGCAAAACCCTTACTTTAGCGTGCGGAAGGCGTAGAGCGCAAATGGTAATGGTAAATGGTAGACGTTAATGGAACACCTAAATAAGTAAAAGAAATAAGTTTGTTGAGTGAAAATATATGGATTATGACCCAAAAGGCTTGCCAAAGTGATGTTTCCCTTGTTTTAATCGTTAACAAACTAAAATAAATTTTCCGTTGTATATGAATACATTGAAATGCGTGTAAACTATTGAAATAATTGTTTTGATGTTACCGGCAATTTGTATTTTTATTTATTCGCTACTATATCCTTCTACAGTTACAACTCAATACAAACTTTATATTATTTTTCTTAAAGGCCCCTCTTGTAAGTTGACCATGCTTTTGCTATCCATTATTAGTGAATTTCCTTTGGAAAGTGAACTATTAGCATGACCCGCACGGTGAAACTTAAGCCCGGGACCACCATAGAAGTTCCTAACGTGACCCCCTGAACACGTTTTGGGGGGTCGTTCAAAATTTTATATATATATGTCTTTGCACTCTAGCGGTCACATTTTTTGTCCGATTTACTTCAAATTTGGTAGGGACGTTCCTTTCTGTAATCAGTTGGACAAGTTCGTTGGGCAAAACAATCGGAAAACTCTAAACCCCTTTTTTGGGGATTAATCTTTCAAATTTCGAGTGTTTGGGCCCAAAAAGGGTCATAAAAGCCCCAGATGTAAAATAAATGCATGTAAAAAGATGGGAATTAGTGAGGCGAAAGTTTTAAGCCCTCTCTCGTCATTCTAGCATAAATAAATACCGAGTTATTAAAGAAAATGTGTATCGACTAAACACAGTACGTTGTCTTATGGGGGTTTTACACTAGAAAAGCTTGTTATTCCTTTGTTAGAGTACTTTTATCATCCCCAGCAACCTCACGCCTACTTTCAAGCCTGTCTGGACCTTCTCCTAACCTTATAATGCCAAAAACTATATTCCCAGCTTTGCAAGTAAATAACCAGGGGTATCAGAACAGCCAAAAAATCTATGTTTTCAGATTTGATTAAAAATTGGACAAATGTATTTTTTTACACTGATTTTGAGTTTTACAAGTTTTTATGTGGAAATTCACTTCCCTCACGTCAGCGTGCTGCGAGCGAACTCGTTTTAACTTAGTGCTATCATAAGAGATTCACGATGGTGAAAACTTGAACGAAACACTTCTCACGTGAGTGTAATCAAATAGTATTTTGCAGTCTATTTAAAATTTAATTTTGACGTTTGGCCACGACACATGGCATGTTGGTTTGCAGTTTGGCCTCTCTTGTCTTAAACTTGGTCGAGTTTACGTAACCTACTTTCAAGTTTCTAATATGTCTGGTTTTGACGTTTAAATCTTTTTCATTTTACAAGAAAACTATATATGCAGTTTTTTACAGTTTATTTTCTTTCTTTATAAGAAACTAGTTCTACTTATAAACGGTCTCGTCAAGGTTTCATTGGGTAAAATTTACCAATTATGTTATCCGGTGATATTTTGGCATCTTAATAGTCATTGAAGCAATATTGTATACGAATACTCCGTAGCAGGTGATGTTATAATATCACTGCGAAGGATTCGCTAATAAGCATGCCGCCTAGAATTGGTAATATGATCATATTCAACATTAATAATAATTGTTATCAAGTATATTCAGTTTCACTAATTAAAGTAAATTTAGCTAAGTTTAACAAATTAGCTAATTCTAATTAAAATAAAGCAATAACAAATAAATTCTTTGGATTTATAATTTTGAGACTGCTTCCTATCTCAAATATATATTTTACGAGTATAATTAACCTTTGTATTTCCTATAACTTGCGGTAGTTAAAAAAATACACTTTAAACCACAATTAACTCATTGTTTAGGACGGTATGATAAATAAACAAAAGCTATTCCTAAATGAGGTTTTTTAATGTCAAGAATATGTTTTATACGAAAACTATTACATTTTAACGATAACTGCCCATTCACAGCTTCCGTATCGAGAGAGATATGTCTTGAGTTAGTGGAACTTTTCGCTGTAAGATGGTGCAACTTCTACCTTGGCACAAAAGAAAGTGAGACCTAACCGTTTAATTGTCGTTGTAAGATTTGGAATTGATTGCTTATTGTTAAAAATTAGTGATAAAGGTAATCCCTTACAAATGATGACTCAGTTATTAGTGAATTTCCTTTGGAAAGTGAACTATTAGCATGACCCGCACAGTAAAACTTAAGCCCGGGACCACCATAGAAGTTCCTAACGTGACCCCCTGAACACGTTTTGGGGGGTCGTTCAAAATTGTATATAAATATATATGTATATATATATATATATATATGTATATATATAGACATATATATATATATATATATTTATATATATATGTGTGTGTGTGTATGCACCTTAGCGGTCGCATTTTTTGTCCGATTTACTTCACATTTGGTAGGGACGTTCCTTTCTATAATCTGTTGGACAAGTTCGTTGGGCAAAACAATCGGAAAACTCTAAACCCATTTTTTGGGGATTAATCTTTCAAATTTCGAGTTTTTGGGCCCAAAAAGGGTCATAAAAGCCCCAGATGTAAAATTAATGCATTTAAAAAGATGGGAATTAGAGAGGCGAAAGTCTTAAGCCCTCTCTTGTCATTCTAGCATAAATATTTACCGAGTTATTAAAGAAAATGTGTATCGGCTAAACACAGTACGTTGTCTTATGGGGGTTTTACACTAGAAAAGCCTGTTATTCCTTTGTTAAAGTACTTTTATTATCCCCAGCAACCTCACGCCTACTTTCAAGCCTGTCTGGACCTTCTCCTAACCTTATAATGCGCAAAATTGTATTCCCAGCTTTGCAAGTAAATTAAACCAGGAGTATCAGAACAGCCAAAAAATCAATGTTTTCAGATTTCAATAAAAATTGGGCAAATGTATGTTTTTACACGGATTTTGAGTTTTAAAAGTTTTTATGTGGAAATTCACTTCCCTCACGTCAGCGTGCTGCGTGCAAACTCGTTTGATTTGACGAAGTATTAAGGGTGATATGATTTCCCGACCAAAAAACTTCAGAACTAATATATAAAGGTAGTAAAATTAGTTTGTAATTGGATTCGGTAAGATTACATTTTCACTATTTACGTTACATAACTTTATAATAGCATGAATAAACTTTAATTAATGTTGAGTATTTAATGAATTTATATTTTTAGCTAAGCTAATACAAGAATACATTAAACTACTTCAAAGAAAGGTTATTAATCGTTAAATTAATGAGTTGGAAAGAAGTGAAGACATTATCAGGTGGAGGCTTTTAGCAAATTAGTTTTGCTTCAACCACGCCGAGTAACTCAGTTTCAATACTTCTTGATTTATTTTCCGGATATAATTAAATCATCCTCAGCAATTATACTTTACTAATGATAGAATATGTATTAAATACCCTTCATTAACAGGAAATACATCAAAAATATTATTGATAGTCCAAACTGCGCTGCACTGTCAGCGGTTTTCTTTCACGAAACATTATATATTATAAGTTTTGCTTGTACATCCTATAACATTTTCCATACGTAGGATTAAAATGATTGGCTATATTCGGGTATTGACCTAATTAAATTGACATAAACTAGTTTATCTAATAGACTTAATATTCAAACTATGTTTTAATTTACCATTGTCTCCAGGATGAAAACGTATATACGTACTACCTTGCAGTAGGCTATTTTATTATTTATTATTCTAGTAAACATTAAAGTTACTAAAGTAAAACATTAAAGTTAACACATTGAAATCAGGTTAATTTCTACGAGGTGTGGAACATTATTCACGTTTGTTAAACGTTAATATAAATCCTAGTACAACTTCCCTATAGACATGAGTATTCAATTTTAATGCATTAATTATCATAGCGATTTTTTTCCTTCACAAAACTAAAATTTTGTCTCAAAAATGCATACTCTGATAGTTAAAATATAACAACATATACTTACACTGTACTATACTTATACTAATTCCTAATATTAACATCACCCAAAAAATGTCTTTGTGAATGTTTGTTTTTTCACATCCACCACAAGATGTATTTGACTTTATTTGACTGATTGTATTTCACTGTTTGTTCAGTTATTACTCGTTTTAGCCCATCGACATGTTGATCTGACTACGGCGCACTCGGCTCGCGCATCCTCGCCATTAGGCAATAATCGCTGCTATACAGCGCTGAAAACGAAAAAACCCTGATCACAATACAACAATAGGATTGTTTTATTAATTTCATATAATGGAAATATTAGCTAATAATTTATTTACGATATGATAAACCTCACCAAAAATACCCTAATTAGAGGTATAAATTAAAAGTAAATAGGTTTGGATGACTAGTAGGTGAGTTTGACATGTGTACTTATTAGGTTAGTAGCTTTTGCTAGGTAAGGTTAATAAGGCAGTGTGATATAGTAAGTTGATTTCAGTTTTTTCAGCCATTCCAAGTACAATCAAGCTACTTAACGTAATAAGCACCTATGTAAACTTCGCCAACCAACCGTGCTTGGAAATAATTACATAAATAAACTAATGGAAAATATTTGTTTAGTTTCAGTTACCTAAGTTAAAAGTTAATTCATTATTTTCCATCTGAAAAAAAGGTTAAATGTTAATGGGAATTGAATCTGCGATAGCGAGGATGCCTGTTCGCTGTCCACTTTGCCACCGCGATCTAAAAACCAGAATGGGACAATAAGTGACAAAACAGTAATGGACTTAAACAGCGCATTCTAGTGGCGCTGGAGTGAAACTGACAGAAAAGCCACAAGTCAACACGTAGATGTACTAGGGCCCTCCAAGACGTCAATGAGATACCAAACTACATTTTACAATCTTAAATTAGTACCACCAACAATTATATTCTAATCGTGTGTAACCTTAGAAACCAATCGTAAACAAGGATCAAAATTTTAACAGCTTCCCGGATAAATTGTAGTGACGTTAATTCTAATAAATAACCAGAGATTACCATGGAAGAGGAATCCTCAGAGGCTCCCAAGACCGACCCACCCACAGACGCAGGAGAGGAGAAACCAGATGCGCCCGGTAAAGCAGACGAAGACCCCGAAGCACCCAAGGATGACACATCGGCCAAGAGACAGTCCCTATCTTCGGGAGTGTGCCCCTCCCCGACGCCTTCCGGAGAAGATATCCTTGCTGAAGAGAGCAACAAGATCATATCGTTGACACTAGAAATTCTAGAGCTTTCTCAGAAAAAAGTTGATGACCAAAGAATCAGCAGTCACAGTTTGTCTTTCATGCTGCTCCGAATCAAAGAAAGCTTGGACGCTTATTTTAACGATTACATTCCGACACTTAACACGTTTTTATATTACGCCGAAAAAATAACCGCCGATCACTACGCGAGGATGTGCTGCGCTCTGCCTCAATACGGGGACTTCGTGAAGATGATTAATGCAGAGGAAGAGAACGCTGTGGACATTGGGTTCGCCGCCCCCGTCCCCAAGCAGCAGCTCATGCAGTTGGTGCAGGGAATTACTGACAACTACCACGGGGCCACGATGTTCGTCAAGGCTGGCAGAGGGAACTTGAAGGACATCAACAGCACCATGCATGAACGGGTCGACATGGTGAACACAGTGGTGAAGAACGTCCCGGACTGGCTGAAACTGCAGGACAATGTGACTAGAGGATTGGAGGATATTAGGGAGCAGACGTTTAAAATCTCAGCGTACGTGGACTTCTTGAAACAAGGTGAGTCCAAGATAGGTCCGACTCTCGACCTGTCGAAACTGAACCAGCCATCTAAAGACTCTGACAATACTAGTAACATATTCACACCGAAGTCAAGCGTGAACGACACTACTAGTCAATACACCCCAACGAAGTCTCGAGGCTAAGCGGCTGAAGAAGAAGAGCATCTGCTAAGAAGGGAGGTGGGTGGTAATGTTATGTGTGCCTAATGCTTTATTGGTGTAAAGGTTATAGTCTGTGATCATGCTTTTCTTAATTTATATGGAATTATCATAAAAACATATACAACAAATGTTTGTTTAGTTTTTTCAAGATTGATTGATGGGGTTTATTAATTATGGGTATTTTAATATAGGCCCTATGAATTATTTAAGTCTATATGAATCGGCTGACTGGTAATTGTATATAAATAAATATCAGCTGACTGCAGTTCTACAGATTTTTTGATCAAAACAGATATAATACTTAAAAAAAGTCAAATCACAATCACTGTACGAGCGTAATCACTACCTGAGCTGTTTAAATCATGTTTGTGTCACACGGGTTGCGTCAACTGTCCTTGTGATTTACGTGAAGGCGCTCAAGTGATGTTTTCAGGACCTCAAGTACCTCTTGAACTGTCCGTGGATTATGGGTGCTCCGCGTTGCTGCATGGTGAACTTAGAACCGACTATAATTAATTATGATCGACTGTCCTGTAAATTTTTAACACTAATGTAAAATATATTAAACTAGATGTTATTAGCCCGTCAAAAACGACGGGCTTAAAAACTAAAGAAATATTGTTCATTAGAGTTAATAAATCAGTTTAGTGGCTTAAAAAATTATATTTAAAACTCCAATTTTGAATTCCATGTAATAAAATGGGAAAGACTTTTTACGCCTGCTAGGAGGATAGCCCACAACATATTTTCGATGGTTTGGTTAAAAATTGGTTGTTAGTGTAGTTTTGGATATTGAATCAAATCCGTTTTGGTGTCACTAATTGAAGCCAATTTCTTTTCTTAAAAACTTAAGTTAAATGATTAAAAGTTTGTTCTTCGGGCTCAAATTTTGAATAAATATTAACCTAACTACTTTCACTGTTTCTATAACTAAAAGATAAATACAGTCTACATATTTGTTAAACTTATATACTCATTAATCTGTGTTCATATGTGGAACGTTAAGGACACTGTCAATGCTACTACTTAACAACTATGGGTGCAATATAGGTGTGGACTTGATCGTCTCTACGGAAGGTTCAGTGTCGCTAATATCATTCAGTATCGAAATATTTCATCAACCGGTTGGTTGTTCATTCGTTCTATGGAATGAAATTATAATGATGAATGAGCGAATGAGCGGTGTCTGTGGCAAAATTGGAAATAACAGCGTTGTTCACTCACTGCTTGATAATTGGTGAGTGAATACGGTGTCAGATTCATAATCATGCGGTCCCGGGTACAAATTTTACTTATGATGTTTATTTTTTTTTAATATGACATTTGTATTTAATTTTACTTCTATTTTGTCTATTTAAATCCATTTATCTGTAACTGTGTTGCACAACGAACAGCCATCATACGGCGCTCTGTGGAGATACGTTAGATTTGCTTACTATAATTTTGTCGTGGTCTGCAGGCTAATTATTTTTATTTGTATCCATAAATCGATTTGTATAACTCCAATTTAACTTTGTATCCACAAATTTGTATTGAACTTCTACCGGTTTGACTTTTAATTAAACTGTAATTTTTCCTTTAACTCTGATAGATTATGTTACATCTGTACATACATCAGTTATGGGTTTTATCAGTTATTCCGATAACATTAATTTTACCATCACAAAGAAATATAAGTGATATCCACTAACTTCAGAACATTTATAAACTCTGTAAGCTAATGCAGTTACCCTTTCAAATGTATTACTTTTAATTCGTTTTTATAAACACTATTTTATGTTATTCTGTTAAAAGATGCTAGACAAAATTTTAATTATTCAGGAATTACATTGGTTGAAAGTAAAAAAAGGAATATTATTTTCATCGATCTTCAAACTTTGACAATAAAGTCTAATTAATAGTTACATCAATAGTTATCAGATTGTAAAATAAAGCATACATTTTCCGTAAAATTAGTGCTTTCATCTGGGAGATTAATGATGTAAATGTAATTAATTAATTTGAAATACAAGTTTTACTATAGTTTAATATTCAAAGCTGCTTTGAAATATTAATAAAACCTTGCAGTATTTGAAAGCTCGGCCAAAAAAGTACTATCTGTCAAGCAGTACCGTTACTCGATTTATCTTCTATTGACCGTTGATTCCACTCAAAGACTATTTTGCGACGGTAATTGGCAGAACGTATTTATTGCCTAATGTAAATATGTTGCTCAATTTGAATGACTAATCAGTTAGTATTAATAACAAGTTGTTAACGACTGTAACATATCTTCGTAGTAAATATTTTGTACAGTTAAATTGTTGTGGAAGTTTGTTTATGATTCACGTATATATATGAAAATAGCTCTTCATACGAGCTATGTTAATGAATAAGTAAAGAAATAATATTGTTTATGATTCACGTATATATATGAAAATAGCTCTTCATACGAGCTATGTTAATGAATAAGTAAAGAAATAATATTGTTTATGATTCACGTATATATATGAAAATAGCTCTTCATACGAACTATGTTAATGAATAAGTAAAGAAATAATATTACTTGTCTACATAACAATGTAATAAGGACTTAACATGTTCATTATAAAATGTAATTTAACTTTTAATACTAATCAATTTATAATTTATGTATATGCACATAAGTTTAGATTTTTGGGTTTTCCTGTTTTACTGTACAAATCCTGTAAGTTATAAGTTATTTATTTGAATTAGAAGCCTTTATTTGTTATAGCTAATTGACATTTATGCTTTTATAACCCAAACGCATCTTTCACCCTTTTAAAAGTTAATTTATATAAAAAGACAGCTGAAAGATCAAGTTTTCCAACGATTTTTTTGTCTCTGTTGCGAACATAACAATATGTCACTACGACTAACCTAAACCACTAATTTTCTAACAGTTTATAAAATGATTACTCCTTTAATAAGAGTTGGAACTACTGCAGCTACTAAATCACGAATGCATGTTTTTTTAAATTGTTAAACTGTTACCGGAGTAGCTCTTCAGAAACGTCATTAACTTATAATGCCATGAACTAGCTCATCCCAGCAAGTCCTGAGTCTGTTGACAAGCTGTCGCCAGTGAACGGTGCAGCGCGGCGTCTGTAGCTTACGAGTACAGCTGTTAAGATGTCTAGAATGTTTTGCTATTTATATTTAACTTTTGTTGATGATAAGACTTGACTTTTGCTTGACAAGAAATTTGGAGGTCTAATATGATGGCAATTTTTATGCCTACACGTTTTGAAAACAAAGAAATTTTGTAAAAAAAAGTTGTTTAAACAAGATACATGTTAAAAAGTGGTTCCTTCTGATTACATATTTTAGATAATCAAATTCTGCAGTCGGACCCATTATAGTTGAATTAAATAAACAACTTAAATTGTTACGGTTAAATAGTTTATCCATGTTCAAACAGGAATCTACTTCGTCAATACATTTATACACCAGTAAATATGATGTCGTATATACAGTATATACCAAAAACCCTTTCCAGTTATTTTCAATTTTTCTATTTATGACTTTTATAAATCAATCTACCAGATTATTAGGCTTCACTACTCCTAAAAATATAGTCACTTTAGGGTATAGTCCCATTTTGGGGGGAGGGGTGGTTCTAAAGTTGCAATCTGCAATAGTTCATTGGTTTGTAATAGCTTATAGTAAAGGAGTATTCAAGGCGAGAGACAATTAAGTAAAAACAATTATTTTAAACCAACCTCATTGCCTTTCCTTGTAACAAATAAAACAGCTAAACAGCCAACAGCTTAACAGCTTGTTAATTTGCCAGCTATTAACAAATAAAAAAAAATCTATTACACCCTCCCTATATGTTCCCGGATTAACAGTTTGAGCTAATCCCTCCCACCGAAAACTTGGGTGCCTACCCCCCATATTCATTGACTGTGAATAAATGCTGCAAAAACAGTATTCCATTATATATGAACCGTAATATATATCTTATATATATATATATATATATCTTATTCTAAAAGTGTTACAAACAAATGGCAAGTATTTTTGTTAGAACTGCATAACCAGTAATTTAGGCTCTTATTGGTTTAATCTACTCAGTTAAAAAATATCGCCGGTTGTTGAAAATACGGAGCCGGTAATGGATTTACATTAGGCAAGCTTTGCTGATGAAAGTGGATCGGTAAACATTTAACTCGATTGGCCGCATACAATTACTCCGTAATGGTAAACGTGCTGCCCGGCACCCGCACCTGGCGTGGGCGGTACCAAATAGCACTTGGTCCGAGTATGGGAACCTTTCTGAACTACAGTATTGTCTCATGTCGTACGATCGACGTGAAACGATAAAGGTACGATTGGCAAGAAATTTACCACTGATATTGTTTGTTTATATCAATTTATTATATTTTTTAATATGTGATATCTTTAAACGCTCAAACATGGTTTGTAAGCCGTACAGGCTGCGTGTTGTACTTATTGATTAAAATTCTCAACCTGTAATATGTTTTTTTTCTTATGTGTTTGTATACCATCTATCCGATTGAGATAAATATTTGCATGGTAATTCAGGGTAATCCAAGTAAAGATTCAAGCAATTAATGTAATAAACCGTAGGGCTCCACCCTACTGGTCTTTGAAGTAATTATCAGTGTTAATCGTAGGGTAAAGGGTTTTTAGTTTCAATGGTTACAACATTTTCACCACAGAGAAAATAAATGGGAATCAAGAACGAACTAAATCGGGGTTACCGGTTAGTTTTAAATATGTATAAGTGCAAATTAACACGTGTTTACATTATTTTATTTATTTATTTAAATTTTAAAATTATTTGAATCTTTAACTATCTACCTTTACTCTTACGTTGACCTTTAAATGAAAAGAAGTACCTAGGGCCAAAGAGGAACCTATATGTCAAATTTCAACTCTTACAGTTATGGAGATTTCGTGATAGGACAGTCAGTGGTATTTGGATTTTATTTATTAAGATTTAGACATGGACAAATAATAGAAGAGGTTAAATTAAGAGCCATCCAGGCTAAATTCCCCATGACAATTTTAACTTTCATTCAGTATAAACAAGTTAAAAATCTATTCAAAGTTTTGGTAAGTTTACAAGTTTAGGTAACAAATCTTCATTATTATAACAAATATACTTAATAAAACACTATAATATCCAAAACGTAAATTGTGTGTAAACTTGAATAAAAGGTATAGTGACTACAAGTCTAATATCGATAACGATAAGCAAGCGCTAAGAAACGATATTACGAAATTCCCCCGTGTTCCGCCCCGCTGGGTCCCAAAGTTCCCATATATTCCTTATGGACATTCACTTTGGATTTAGCTGATGAAAATTCAAACAGCTGATCTTGTTTCGTATTAGTTCCATGGGCTAACCACATATTGAAGCACACACAACTATCATAATTTACTCGGGCGAAGCTGTAACGGGTCGGCTAGAGTGTTATAACTGATTTAGTCGTACAGTCAAGTTAAAAGTAATTACTATGCTATCAAAGCGTGCCACGTTCAACTTTGCCACTCTTATGGCCTCACCCTCATAACCTTAGAAATCTCGGTGTCAAACGTATTGTAATGAAGATTACAGTTTTAACAGCCAATTATTCAGGTGTATGTTACACAAGCGAGAAACCTCATGAACATTATAAGATCCCACATTTCCAATTACAGCTAAGGTGTGTCATACATGTCTGTTCGTCTCTAATTTTTTCCTAATTCCGGTTCACCATGGAAAAAATACGGACTCACAGAGTGAATTCTCTTTTGATAACAAAATACATAAGGGGTATTAATTCCCTAGGTAAAACTAACGAATTTAGTAATACTATAAGGAAATAACGAAGACTAGCTCTCCAAGCAGTATGCATTCAATGAACAGCTTAGTCATTCATGCGGTACATCAAATGGACTCAATAAGAGGCTTAAAGGATTTTGACCGTTAATGACGTCACATGCTTTGGGTGAAGTCTCAACTTTTAACCACTAGAAAAAAGTTAAGATATATTAGGGTTGTTACTCAAGTTTTTATTTTATACAACCAAAAATTCATATTATGAAAAATGCATAATTAGAAAAAAACATCATATGGTCCGTTACATTTTTTATTCGAAACTACTCACTCATACCTAAAAAATACAGAAATATTTTTCTTAGAAAGAATTTAATGAAAAAAGGGTCACAGTGTACATCCCTTAAAGTGCGGCCTAGCGTACGTTTTTCTTAGGCGATGCTTTTGAAGGGAAGTACCAAATACTGGCCTTTGAATGATTGTGGTATTTGTGATGTATGATCCTTAAGAAGTCTTTATTTTGCACTAATTCATTCAAAAATCCAATACGGCCTAATTCCATGGGGTACTACATTTCAATATTTAATTGAAAAAATCAGAGTAACCTAAAACCATTTTATACGTATATTTTTAAATATAAATACTGTATAAGAGAAATAAATTTTGCCTTTATTTGTTGATTTAAAAGTATTGCCTATCCAATATCTGTATATATTTAAAGGTTTGAGATTATTTTATTTTAGAAGTGAAAACCAAAATCGAATGAATTGTTTTACCGTGTCAAAATGTAGAGACACACGTTTTTAGAAGTATCAGAGGCAAGATAACCTGATTTTAGAAATTAATTCATATTCAGAGGACCAAAGTATTTTAATAAATTGTCATTTAAAATAAAAAAAATTAATACTTTAAAACTATTTAATGAATTAAGCAAATAGCAAATAGTGAAAAAACACACATCGTTTTTTTTATCAAAGTCGATGTTTAGTCGATATATTAGGTACTATTTAGTTTTTATATTATTTTTAGATTTTACGGTGTTTAAAACTACTATAAGAAGTTGAAACTTTCTAGTTTTAAGAGGATGTTGAACCCCCACAAAATATCGCGCTAAAACCGTTCCGCGCGGGAGCATATACTGAGATTATTTCTCAACGTATAAAAACAACTATACACCCAAGTTAAAGAGAATGAGATTTACCACTAACATTGCTTTTCAATTTTTCGATATTATGAAAAATAAAAGTGTTCTTAGCCTTCGAATTCGCCCAAATTTGATAATAGATAACTCATTAAATACTAAGTTAATTAAAATTTTTTAAAGCAGTCTTAGTGCTCCATTTTATGCTCTTTAATATGTCATATAATTTATTGTTTTAAAGTCAAAAACGTAGCCGTGATATGCTCCCACGTGAAAGTATGCACGCGCTGATAACAGCGATCCAAGCGGCGCGGATCTGAAACTTCCCGTGGCGGAGAAATACAACTACATTTTTTATCATTGGTAGCGGCCTGGCTCAGCCATTGAATATATTAGTGACAGTACACGTGAACTTGGTTAAGGAAACATTCATTACAGTTATGTAAGATTTAATATTTTAACAAAATTAATAAGATATTGTATCAGTGAAATTCGAATGACATGAAGTCAAAAAGATGCAATAAAAATATCCGCGTATATAAGGGTTCAAAAAGGCCAATACGATTTGATGTCGATACGTAGGCCTATCATATCGCCGCGCCGGGCCGTATCGCTCATCACTCTGGTGTCGGCGCGGCGCCGGGCGCGGCGTATTCAGCGCCAGATGTTTTGCTCTGGTCCTCGCAAACAGGCGAAAGTGAACGATACTCGCTGTGGTGTGGTTGTTTTAGTTCTAACGTTCAGGGTTGCCCACAGGGGGGATTGATAGGGCGGATCGCGCCATATACAATTTTATTCAAGGGGAATTCATTGATTTGGGCGAGGTAATTTGATTTTATTTTAAGAGGGGATTTTTACAGTTAACAAGCCTTATTTCTTTGAAATTATCTAGTATGGGATTTGTAAAAAAATGTGATAAACTCCTTTTATTTTGATAACGAAATAGCACTTAGAATTTATTTTATGTCAACACCAACGTTTGATCTTTGTTAGGTCTCTCTTACATTTAACAACGTCGTGCATTGCGTGGTTGTCCTAACATCATTGATTATTCAGAGTAATTTAGTGTATAAATCTACTCAAAAGTTAGTAATTAGTTAGCTAGTCAGAAAACACTTTTCAGTTTTAAATTAAACAGCAAACAATACAATCAAATTCAGTTTATGTTTAAAAAAATTCCCGGAAACAGTGATGTAACCAGAGGGGAATTGGGGTACACACTTGGTCATTTTTCGCATATTTGTGATTAAATGCGCTACTGATGAGTGGCTATAAGTTTGAAAAACACAACGATCGGACCATTAGAAATAGTAATTTTCATCACAAGGATCAAAAGTGGATGTTTTTGGTGCACAATTGTGTTTTCCAACGATTTCGTATTTTTTTATTGGAAAAACGATTAAGCACCAAATACACTCTTTTGCTTCATGTGATATACAAATATTGTTATCATACTGCCCATATAAGCCTTTGAAAGTTGATGATTTGGGCCAAAAATTAGATGATTTGTATCGTTTTAGGCAAGGAGGTTTATTAGTATTATTGGATTTAACACTGCTTAACGATTTTGGTCGAAAAAGCGAGACAGTGATTTTGTTAGGTTGGTACACTGGTGGGGAACATTTCTCGTTCTTTGAACTATCCTAATTCGTTGTTTTATTCCTATAAGTGAATCTACTCATGCAAATCACTGGAATAAAATTAATAAAATTTGGAACGAATTAATTTTTTCGTTTCATTTATGTATCTAATTTGCCGTGAACTATGATTAATTATGAGCAAATGAACAAATAAAAATTTATTAGTTTTCAAATCATAAATTATACAATTCAAGGTAATAGATAACTCATTAAATACTAAGTTAATTAGAATGTTAACTGAGATAACCTGATTTTACCCGATTGTTTTTCTTTTAAAGGCAATTGGTAAGAGGTATTTTACTGTTCGGCTTCGTCACTTCATTAAGTTTTACAATAAGAAAATGAACAAGCAAAAAGTTAGAAATCACCTAACAAAAACAATCACATTCTCAGGGCAATACCATTTTAACATTAACAATAACATTTTAAATAAAATTAGGTTGAATATTAAATTCTAACAGTAGAGTTATTTTTAAAAGGTGTACAGAATTGCTAATACATTTTGTATGTTTCTTGAAAAATATTCTTATTGTTTTTTACATCTTCATTTGAATGCTATTTTATTATAAATCTTTAATTATAATTAACAATGTTATAATTGTTTTATTTCAGATTAGGATGTTCCTATCATGTGCAATAAAAGTGGTTGGTAACGTCGCTGGTAATAACATTGACAATACATCCTACAAAAGTTGGATCTTGTAGTCGACGACCAAAGAATTACAATCGTGCCTCGTACTTCCTTTCACAACTGTCGGCGTACATAACAAATTAAAATAACATACCCTAATAAAACCTGCATACTCAGCGAATTTCCAAGTAAAATATATAAGTATTTATTTAATGATGGTATTATATAATATATACTGTTTACAGTAGTTTACTGTATTGTTTACTGATATAAAATATTACTATTAGGCCTTTTATTCGAATTATTAAAGAATTAGAATGAAGTTTTGGCTTAGTTCTAATATGTTTAAAATAATTTGATTTAATAATATTTAGTATAAATATTCAGTAATAACTATTACTACTACAGTAATAACATTTTTCTCGGGTCGCCCTGCCGTGACCGTCGCGACCCACGGCTCAGCGCGGTTGTCATTTGTATTGTGCGCAACGAAATCTTTGATTTCTTTCCCACCTCGATTCTGAATGAACTGATCGCCCTAATTTTTTTTTTTTAATTATTCTGATATTGTCCATTTTTTTACCTCAAACTTTCTCACGGACGAAACTCACCTGACCAAAAAAATTAAAAAAAGTAGTAGCCGACTTACTTTTTCAAACGTTTAACCGTAAACTGTTTTTGTTATGTATACAATATTTTACAAAGTCTTACAATAAATGTTTATATTTTTTTCTGAACCATAGTCACAGTGATAATATCTTAATTATTATACCAAAAAATCACAATTTTATCTTAACTATAAGTGCTGATTTCGACGGTGTTAATGAGACGGTGAATTAAAATTTGTGCCAGTAGCGGCCAGTGGCTGAGGCGTTTAGGCCTCTCAGTGGTGGAAAATCGGCTTCAACTACAGTAATGGATAGTCAGTAGTCAACTACTGGGATTGCCAGTCTATGTTATTCTTTGGTCGCTGGGCAGGTAGTACTTTCGACGCGCAGCGGCGCGGATGTCTGATACCGTAGTTCTTCTCCCGGCCACCAGTCTCGCAGGAGTACGAGACAAATTTTGCGCATGCAGACACTGCGGAGAACCGCTCTGTTGTCTGATGGCCTAAATTATTGAAGCCGAACTCAACCAACCTTTTCTTATCTGTTTAACTTGTAGATAATTCTGTGATTGATGCCATATACTAGAAATAGTTCAGTGAAAATGCCTCGGTTAGTTTTTATATTATTGTATTGTTTTCATCATTTCGTTATTTTATTGTCAGCTCGTCGCATTGCTGCCAACGTGACGCGCGTTGGCATAGATATTTGACAGTCGCATTGATAACATTCAACAGTTACGTCACGGCTGTCATACAACTAAGGGACGCACTTTGTGGGACGTCCCTCTCTTTCGTTTCCCCTAAATCCCTTCCCCTCTCACAACCCTGGGTTAAGAAAACCCTATTACAAATTCTTATGCCAGGCCGGTTAATATAAGGGTTAGTAAAATTTTTAAAGTGAATTTTCTCGCTACTATTTGCTTCTAAAGCCCTATATTTAGCCGAGAAGCCCTATCGCGTAAAGAATATCTTTACTGACTTGGTCATAACCCTTTCTTCTAATATAATGAGGGATTTCGGTAACTGCTAAGATGTAGGTAGCAGAAAATAGAGTTCGAAACACTTGTGTATTAATACGCCAAAAATATGTTTTACATCAAACTACACAGAAACAGGTACTTTTCCATCCGTATTGATAGGCTGGAAAGTTGCCCTTTGCCGTGCCTACACACGGAAAATTACTTTACCGTGCACTGCACGGTAAAAGCTTTTTACCGTGCACTTAGTCAGCTGATGAAATAAACACCTGATTGCAACAATACAACGTTAAACCACATGAGTAATTACGAGTGTTGAATAGTAAACACATTTTGAGAGAACAAACTATTTGATACTAAAGGAAACTTTTGAAAATGCATTTCAGTGAGGGATACAATGAACTAATTAAAATTTACTAATTTTTCTGTGTAGTATGATGTAAAGTATCGTACGATACTCGCCCGGTAAGCTTTACCGTGCTCGCACGAAAATCCCGCACTCGGCTACGCCTCGCGCGGGAACTGTCGTGCTCGCACGGTAAAACACCACTTACCGGGCTAGTAACGTAATATACTATTTCGTCATACTGCTTGGAAAACGGCTGTTTTCAATACATGCGTTGCGGGGCGAAAGTAGTTCTTTTCAGTCCTAGGACGGAAAAGAATCAGCTGGTGTCAAGGTCATCAGCTGTTCCGTTTCTGTCATTTATATCAATGTAGTGAATCTGCAAACTTGTGTACGTCGATTGTAAGTAATCGATTGTATCGAGAGTTGTAATCAATTATTTTATCGATTGTAATATTATTGCATTTATATTCTATAGGTTAAAAATAAATATATCAATAAATGGTTGCTTATAAAGTCAATTTTTATTATTTTGTAATTGTTTGTATTTAGACTAGCCTAATCTATTGTAGTAACAGATATTTTCGGTTGTGTATCGACAATCTAACAAAATATTCTACTATACCTGAGGCAAAAATAATAATCAATTAAAAATTAACAATACTAAACTAAACTATGTCAAGAAGGTGAATAAATATTTAATTTTGCCTCAGGGAGAAGATAATCTAAGCGATAACGCTGTTCGCAGCGAGTCTGATTTCTGATATAGCTCGAAACGGTTGACTAAAGTATTCCTTCTTGCAATCGATAGTCCACAGCATTAGATATACCTATTGTTATAGTTAGTCTAACCTAACACTAACACAAACGTAACAGACAATAGTTGAATACATCTGAAGTAACATCTCTTTGTTTTAAATGGTAAGAACGAGATGAAAGCCATTTTGGGAGCAAGTTTTTAAAGTTAAACAAATTGTAAAATATTAGTTTTGAGAAAGCAGTTAGCTTAATATATTGTGCAGTAAGACGAAAAATATAGTTCATCACATGGGCCAAATGTGGCTTTTCGATCCTCGGCTTCGCCTCGGTCGTTAAACTTGAGCTTGTATCGAAACGCGTCACTTTCTGCCCTAGTGATGAAACATACTATTCCGTTTAGTATTATTGTTTGCCAACACAGTTGCTTGATCAAGAAGCGTTGTAACTACTGATGAAGTTAGTCTCAGCATTTGTAGTGGATGCAACGCAACGCTGATACTCCTTCAGTTGAACCGGTAAGTGAACTGACTAAATCATCAAAGCAATGTTTGTCAATTGCGCTTGAAAGGAGCTTGCCTCTACCCTGGCATTGTTGTAAGACTAGTTATCTACAAAGTTTCATCACAATTATATTTGGTTTATTACTTGTATATAAATATTCTCTGGGGAATTAGTTTCTTATAGTTTATTGCTTATTGCTTTTTTATTGCTAGTTTATTGCTAATTAAGACTTTACACCAAATGTCTTAATTATCACAGTGTTCTTCAAACTGTAATTAAATATTGTCATGAAATAATGCAGGACGTGAACATCAAGTAAATTCGATCTCTTTGAGTTAAAATAAATTTGGTTTTGTTTTGTGTGAATTTGAAATAATTTAAAATATATCTTAAATAGCTGCCATCGTTCCCTGTTTCACCTGGGAATACGACAGTTGTGTGAGCTGCATTCTGTGGTTGACCCGTGGAAGTATTACGAATCATAATCAGCTGATAGAATTTTCATCAGCTCAAACCAAATTGAATGTACATAAGAACAACACAGGGTTGGAACTTTGAAGCCCCGTGGGACATAGCCCTATGGGAATTTCTTAAAATCCCTTCTTAGTGGGGCCTATGCTATAAGAGGAGCCTAAATGCAATATTTCGTGCTTCTAGGTGCAATGGTTAGGTCTGGGCGTTGATCGGAATTTCGTATTTATAGATATCTTGTTGATGAGTTGTAGGTATCTTGGTTGATCTTAACCTCTTAAGGACATACCAAGTTTGATTGCTCTATCATGGCCTAAACGTCACTTTACATATATACATATTATTCTATTGATATTATCATATGATGTAATAAACAATGGAAAACAATATCCAACTAAAGAATACCAGATTAAGTATTTATATGTAGTAGGTTAAATTAGGCTTATGCGCTATAAAATTAAGAGAATTCCTGAGCCCTTGTCTAAAAATATTTATATACTCTTTAGATAAAACGCCTTTAATAATTGTCTCTATAAACATAAACACATCTAAGAGGCAGTATTTCAAGGTTGGGAAAGCATGGGTACCAGGTCTTATTCGAATTTATTTTCACCACTACGCTCACATAACATTTTTGAGGGGTTTATAGGCAGCTTTTGAGGTATATTTTGTTTTAGTAATACTAACAAATAATTCTATACTTTATATAAAGCAAAATACAAAATTTATTATTGCTTTAATTACACATATGTCTCTTAAAGGTAAAACAGTGTAATATCTGATAGGAGATTCGCATTCAGTTTGAAAATATGAATCTTTCGGCTCAGCTAGCTGTCCAAAATTATACCCAAAATTGTACTACGTTAATACCCATGGTTTAGAACAAAACTCATGTATTGTGTTGTTGAAGTATTCCAACATTTATATTCTGTTTTATTTTAAAATATCACTTAACCTCTTACACCAAAGCTAATGCAGTTTGTTTTATGGGTAATGATTTGTTTTTCCAAACCCACCATTTTAAAGATTTAATATCAAATTGTACGCCCCAGTGATTATTTATAAAACGAAGGGCTGTGTATTCTGCAAAATCTGTTATTTTATCATTAAATCTACTCTTGTAAGGGTCATTTACGGTTATAAACAACAAATTTGCCCCAAAACCTGAACCCTGCGGGATAAAATGGCTGACTATTCTTGTCTAAATTAATAAAAAATAATAAAAAAATATACAAATATCGTACGGAACCCTGACACGACGCACTACCAGTTTATAGCCAAGCAATTGTGGCATATTGTGTTCAATAACTCATTGTTTTAAGTTCGTAATTATGCAAAGTAATATGGACAATAAAACCAAGCAAGGACGTAGTAATATGGATAATGTTACGCCAGAACGCCAATCATGTGCTATTGTATGGTGATGAAGCATTCATAGCTACTCATGCCAGTACGGGCTAGCTAGTTATGTGGTTATTGAAACAGCCCGAACATCAATAACACAAATGTTCTGACCAGCAATTCTCTAGTTTCAGAAGAATCAGAAGTCATCCACAATGAGTTATAGTTTTGTGTAGCAGATATGTATAAGCCATGTTGGTAATGGTACTAGGTCTAATTCAGACATTGATGATTAACATTGTGCGATTCAATACATCACTATTTACCCCCTTTGAAAAAAAACTCAAACAAAAATTATGTTTTGTATTTTACTGCTACAAAATCATAATATATTAAATCTTCTCTACATTTTATAATGTTTAGAATTATAACTGTTGTATACATCCATGTTATATTCTAAATATGTAATGCATTACAAAATTACGCCATTCAGTAAAAAACAAGGAAATTATGTATTTAAAATTGATTATAAGGTATCAGGGCAAAAATCTGAGTAAAATAAATTAAAGATACATTATTGTGTTGAAAATAATGCCAACCATTGTGATAACAAAGATATGATGCATTGTTTTGTGTTACAATTGATAGTTGTATTGTGTACTATTTTAAAGCAAAATACGATACTAGTGGTTTCGTAGTGGTTTCATTGAAGGTGTGACCATGACGCTAAAGGTGTCAAAACCACGGTAACCAATGTGTCACTTTTATGATTGATGACGAAAGGTAAACCACTAGTATTCTATTTAATTCTTGGGCATTCACATCAAAAATGAATAAAATACTATACATATAGAACATATTTATATGTTTATTTTATGGCCTCAATTCTCTATTACAACAACCTTCATAGATTTTTATTTAGTTATTTTGTATTTCAATGCTACGGCATTTTTGTTAAGAGTAAAAAACAAATGTTTTTGAGGGAAAACGGTCCAAACCCCTCAAATCTTTGTGCCAATTGTCGTATTTATATATGGAATTACATTTGATAGCCAAAGTAAAGTTAACCGTAGAAATATTAAGCATATTATTTATCAATATTTAAACCTACTGTTATATTCTGATTTATATTTTCTTAAATATGTATACCCATATTTACGTATAAACGCATACATATTTAGCAATTTTTTTATTGAATTTACCCCTATAAAACAATATTCATCTAAAAATTTATTTTAAAGTAACCAAAAATATTATGTTGAATCAGGGTAACATTAAAGAATAACTAGCTCTCCACTCAGCTCTCCACTCTTATTGAGATCGTATTTTAGATCACAATTATGCTCTAACAAACCCTAACTTTATGTACAGTTTTTTTTATCTATACTTACATATAATATTTCCACCTAACTCCGTTTGGAACGTCCTTAAAATGATTAAAAATGTCCAGATGTTTCAAACTGTCTTTGTAAATATGTATATGTGCATACTTGTGTGTTAAGATTAAATGTTTTACCTTTTATGAAAAAAACATTAACATATTTTAGGCTCGATTTAAACTTAGTTTATGTAATCACATCATCATTGAAAAATGTCCTTAATTAATGTTTACGAGCAAAGTTTACGTCAGGTATGTTCCAGAGTCTGAAATCAGGATAATAATTTATATATCAAGTTAGACTGAGGCAAAGTTTAGTGAGTGCTTCGTACACCTGATGCTGAGTTTATGAGGTTGTTCTGATACTTGCCTGCTCTAGATAAACTAATCTTTAACATCAGCAAGCATTCATTTACCTTACACTAAGTGTATTAATTCACTTTGTAATTTAGGTTTCATCTATAATTGTAAGATACTTTAGTCCAAAATAATTTAAAACAACTATAACATAAATCTTGTAAAAAATATAAATAAATAAATCTTGGTATATACTAAAAATATATACCAAATTTAACGCGTGATTTTCAGAAGAGCATTACATTTAACCTAAATTTAAAAATAACTATGAGTAGCTATAAACCGTCTTTACAACTTGTAATTTAAAATTATTATAACCAGTATTTTAGAATTTTTAAACATTGCAGTTTAATTCAAGATGAAAACTTTAAACATATTTTTGTATTCAATTTTGTTAGTTAAACTAAAGAACTCTATAAAAATTCCAGGGTGGAAGCGATAATCTAGTACACTATAATTTGCTTATGGAACACACTATAACTGGTGCTAAGTGAAGTACTGTCTTTGAGCACACCCTCCAGCCAAAATGCTTGATTTCAGCTTGCGTATTTAGTCATATTGATGTTACAAATTTTTCAGTTTTTTGCAACATAAACGTTAATGTTTACAAAACGTCGGTTTTTACAGAATCGAAGCTTGTTCGTTACATTAAGACACAAATTTTTATGCGACCAAAACCAGAGTAGAATAATGAGAAATGTAAGTAATGTAATGAGTATATTTAAAATTATTTAAGATGGAAAATAAAGGATTGTTCATTATAATTTCTTTTACTTTTCTTAATTCTGTTCTTCCAATTACTTCAATTTTGTGAGTTTTTTTAATTTGATTTATGACTCTTCCCATCATGTATTGGGGTGAATTTTCATATGTAGTGGTTCTGTGGATTAGATGTTGAACGATGAATTGTTTTCTAGTGTGATAATTATGATTACATTGTAATTATTTTATTTCGCTTCGTTCATTTACATATAATTTCAAAATTTCTATAGTATAAAGTCCAAAGATTTTATAATTTGAGTCTTTTCAAAGAGTTTCCGACTTGGCTCATCGTCTTTGGCATGCATAATAATTCTTATTGCTAGTTTTTGTAATTTAAAAATTGTCTTTTGGTTCTCCTTAAATGTGCCGAACCATACAGGGAGGTAGTATAGTAATATACTTTGAAAATAAGAGTAATAAACAATTTTTAGGTTTTCAAAATTGAAGCAATTTGATAATACTCTCAGATTAAAGCAGACAGAGTTATTTTGTTGATGATTTTATTTATTTGGTAAAGCTAGTCATATAAAAGACTTATATGTATAAGCTGCTGAATATTTTGGAAAGTATAGAAATGTTAATAAAACCTGTCAAGTGGCGAAAAGCTTTGCCAAAAAAGTGCAATTTGTCAAGCAGCGCCGAATATCGCTTCATCTTCTATTGATCATTGATCCCACTTCACAGAAGAGTTAAAACCACTTTATAAAAAAATTAAAATTAAATGTGTAACTACCTGATTTTTTCTGATTTTTAAGCCTCGATTACTGCTAGTATTAGTAACCTTTATGTCCTTTAATTTAATTTGCGTTTAATGTGTTAATAGCTGTTGACTACAGACAATGTTTTATTCCATATTGTAAATTTGACTATTATAATAAATCGAAATATGAACAAAATATTAAATAAAAATAAAATACTATTTTACAATCTTGTAAGATTTTGTAAACTTAATAAAAGAAATACTTGAAAAAGAAATTGTTGTTGTGTTTTTTTAATTTTCTATACAGATGAAAGCCTCTGGGTTGCTAAGTAAGGATTTGTAGGTTTAAGGGGGGCTAATATAATCAATCAGACCAGATAGGTGTGCGGTGTGTAAACATATCGATACTGTAAACATTCACCTACCAGCAATAAGCCATTCTAAGTATCACCGTTGAACAGATTCTCCCGTTTGCTCCACAATAACATTGACGCGTTTGTGGTTTGAGTGTCATATTTAGTAACTGCAAACAATGGTTTGTAAAGCCAGGCTCAACTTTTAACTAAACACTTCATGGAATAGTAGATTATAAAATTAGTCTAAAGTTAATGTACTTACTATAGTTAAGGCACTGAATCAAACTGTATAATATAATTCGATTTTTATCTCAATACTGACCTAAACCTAGTACATAACATAATACATATTTCTGGCAAATTTCCATTATTTTTAGCGAATTTCCCCAATAGGGAAGAAGCTATTACCGTAGTCGGCATGGTAAGACCTAGACCCGGGACCATTATAACTTTTCGTTTTGAGGTCCCCAGACCCCAAAGACACCATTCGTTTGAAACTGTGTATATATATACAATCCGTGGGTGCGATAACTCTCGTAAAAATGGTCCGATTTTGATCAAAATTGGTACAAACGTGTAAAGCATTATTTATTACTTTAAGATCAAAAACCAGACAGATCGACCCATCCGAATCGTATTTTTTCGGGGGGCGGGTTTCTACCAGAAAACCCACAACCCTACAAAAAACCCTAAAAATGGATTTTTTGAAGTTACATGTAATATTTTAAAAACTCAAATTTTAGTTTTCACCATTGGATTCAGATTAAAAAAACACACAATTTGGTGTTTTGATCATTTCTCTACGTCAATTTGTTACAGAGATATTGAAAGTGCTTAACACAGTACGTTGTCCAATGCTATTCTTGTGGAGAATAAGAAAATAAATTATAGCTCGCTTATTTATGAACGTATACCAACGAAATTTGGTATACGGCTTTATGTGGTTGTGGCCTATGTTATTTGCACAAAAAATGAAATTTTTACCGATAATTCCTGTAGCAGCAAACCTACGTCCTCAGTTCCCATGTTATACTTATGGAGAATAAGTAAAATGTAATGTATCCCTTAATTATAAACATAAATTAATAAAACTTGGTATTTTGATCCAGCAGTTGAGATCTATTGATATTTACATAAAAACCCATGTTTTGTGATCCTCGTTGCAGCAAACCTGCTTACTCATCCTCCATGCCATTCTTATGGAGAATAATCAAAATGGTATATATCATTTATTTATGAATCTATATTGATGTAACTTGTTATGTGGCATCATTTAATTGAGTAATATTGATACTTACATTAAACCCCATATTTGTTGTTCCTTTTTGCAGCAAACCAGCGTACTCATCCCTAATGTTATTCTCATGGAGAATAATTCAAATTTGATATAATCATTATATTAAAAGAATAAGGCGATTTTTGTGCAGACGATTATGGCAAAACTACTGGGTCGATTTTGATTATTTACGTGTAGTTTGAAAGCCCTTGACGTCTAGATATGCATTTTGGGGGTCTCAAGTCAGTGCGTGGAAGCATAAACCCTTGGGAAGCCCTCAAAGTACGGTTTTGGCCTATTTACATACCATTGGACAGCAAATCTAAACAAAAGAAGCAGAACAGCTGGGATAAAATATACAAATATAAGGTTTGCTAGTACTGCATCACTTATTCGTGAATATATTTTTATGAAACTTGGTACCTATGCGGCTTTATGGGTATTAAGACACATATTTTGCATTGGAAATTCGCTGAGTACGCAGGTTTACTGCGACGGGGGTATTAATTTTTATTTTCATACCAATTTTTATTTTTTGTATAGATTTTTGGATGTTCTTTTCCAAACTCAAATAAGATATGGATAAAAGTACTTGTTTAAAAAATATTTATCGTATGTTACTCTTAAATATCTCTCGATTCCGTGTAATAAAGTCGTAAATTAGTATTTACTTTGAATTTTTTATATTTACGAAAATAATTCGTAACCTACCAATACGTGATTAGATGATTAACAAGTGTTCCGGAATTTTCTGTAGGTCAATTCCGACATTTGTTTGTGTATATATAAGTAATTAGCTAATTAAGGCATTTTTACGAGACTTCTGTATATTAAATTACATATTTTAATAAGAACATTTTAGAGAGTAAATTGGCATACCAAAAGCGTTGAGATACAATTTTAAATTGTCTTATTTATGCTATGCTATATATATTTTTTAAAACATAGCTGGATTCATGTTAAATATATAAACAAAAGTGTAGATATAAATATGTGAGAAGTTTTATGGGCGGCTTAAATATCTGTTATGAGTTTAATCCTAAAATAAACTAATTTTTTATATTTCTGGACCCACCGACGCAATATTTATTTAATACATAGTAGTTAAATTCACTGTTAAAAGCTAACGTTGTTTTTCAAAGTAAAAACACTAAAGTATATTTATAATACTCCTTTTTTTAAGAATAAGTCTTCAAAGAAGGATGCTCAGTGTTATTAATAGTTTTAAATATTTATCGTATAATGTAGAGTCGCTTTGAAATACATTTTTAATTTGCAATTATAATGAGAATTGATGTCACCCTTGTCTTAACAATATTTTCCTAAACAAGTGTTTTTTTTCCATTATAATTATTCTTACTTAGCATATAAGCTATGTTTTACTTATATCATCAGATTCTATGATAGTCGAGTGTTTTATTATGCACCACCGTCCAGCTACATACTTAAAAGGTTGTACTGGTTTTACTTAGTCATATTTACATAGTACATTTGGTTATTGCCTTCATAGTGGTTGAAGTGACAGCATACAGGCCAATAATGGTCTACAAAGGCACCAATATTGGCAATATTGGAGAGAAACACTCTACACTTAAATAAAGGGACGCCTGAAATAAAACACATCAAATGTTTCCACCATATAAACTTGCCAACAAATATATTATAAGATATACAGCATATGTTTCATTGTTATATTGCATTTTTGTATGGTGTTATTTTCAAATAGTGACCATATGATCAGCTAGTCATTGATAATATTCATTCTAATTGACGTTAAAAACGTTTTTGCAATAATAATTGTTTTTAGTTCAGTAATTGATGTGCCAGCAAAACCTTGTGAAGGTTTCCTCACATATTAACGAGAAGGGGGTCCATTTGATTATTATTTTTAATGTGATCCAAGGCTGAAGAATGTGCCATAGTGCCTTGATAAAAACGCTCTTTATTTTATGTTTCAAATAAATGTTTCCAAGTATTATTTAATTATTAACAAAACATTTAGCTGATGATGATTACTTTCCTTGTAACCCAAGTTTACTTACATATTACATGCCTCTAAAGAACTACGAAGTATTCCTATTTGTATCGCTCGCAAAATTAACTGTCATAATGATGTAAAAACAATTAACTTGACTAATTAAATTAATTTTTGCTATGGTAATAAAGTAGGAATAGTCGTAGCTTAATCAAGGATAACCTTTGCTTCGGATTTATAATCTTAAAGATAGACAAATACGCGAAAATCATTATCAGTCATTAATTAAAGATCACTACATTCATTAATTTTATTGCTTCCTTTTTATTTATTTTCCTTAGCTGAAGCCGATACATTTTAAATAACATAGCTGTTTTAACTAGATATTTAAACGTAATAATCAACCAATAAAAACAGAATATGAACCTTTTTCTAATATATTTATAATCTTCATATAATTTGGTAAGTTGATAATTAAACTTATTTTCTTGTAACAGAGTTGGATGGTAAACCGATCCAATGTCCCACATCACATCAATAAGTAGCCAATCACGATATTGGTCGTGCTACACTGGAGTCAGGGGAAATCTTGCAATAGCTTTTAATGGCAACTTACTTGATCACCCCAACAAACTATCTTAAAGCTTATCCCTGCTGTATTTTTCCCTAAAAAAAATCGTTTTGACTTATTTAAGTTTTATTTTCAAGAATAAAATTGAGCTACACAGTACTTGCTCACTGCTGTGTAACCAAATTACGTGAGCAATGATTCGAAATTGGTTATTTGTTCAGGAGCTCCTTCATGCTTCATGCTTCATGCTCGAAGTCCTTACCAGGTATATGTAACGTGTGTTGTTTGTCTGTAAAGCTAGGTTTAAATTATTGTAAACTATTACATAATGTCAGGCTACATTTACAATTATCTTATATATTATGCTGCGACTGTATACTTTTCAGTAAGACCGCCAGAGTGCATATCTATTAACTTGTTCAATGTAGTTTTAAAAAGTATCACGATTACGTTTGTATGATTCTAGTTTTGTTTTCAAACTTGTTCCTACAATTGTAAAAAATTAAGTTATATCTAATACATTTGATTTTCCTGTTCCTGTGTGTATATAAAAATGGGAAACGTTTAATATCACGTACATTTGGTTTTCCGGTTTCTCTATGTATAAAAAAGTGGGGAACTTTTAATATCAGGACTATGTAATTCATTAATTGTATGTCAAGAATTTAAGCTTTGAAACCATTCTTGTTTGATGCAAAAGATTGTTCATAGTATACAATTCAGTTCAGTGATAAAAACAAAATTAAGAGTATTAAACATTCGTCATCTAGTTCCTATGGCAAATATGATTCGTACAAATGTTTAAACCCTATAATTAATTGATTTTGATCATGTGTATTTGTTAAATCTTTTTGGCCCTTTGCCTGAAAATTAATTTTCCATAAAACAAACATAGTTCGGATTTTGACACAGCACAGTGGACATATGACGTAAAATATTTACTATTTAGTTTGTTACTTGTTTGGAAAAAAATAAGCCTGTTTGAAACAAGACCTAATTCAGGTCTAAACTGAATTAGGTGGAAATTTCACTTTAGGTTCTGATATCTATAGATATATCTCACAACACAACCGAACAACAACATGTAATAAAGTAGATTTATGATGTTCTTTTCACGGCCACAATAGAGCTTTCAGCCCGCCAGACAACAATGGTTTATAATGGACATTCGTCGCTCGACCTTAACATCACTGATCCTCCGAACTGGAGCTTTAACCAGAAGACGAGAATGATATCATGCGATGTGTTACCATTGAGTTAGCTCAAACCTTTAAAAGCTGCCTTTGTGTTTTAACGACAAACTAACGTTTAATACCGACTAAAGCATTTAAGTTTTTATATTATCTCATTAGGTAATTGAACTGCAAACTTTATTACATAGATCGTAAAGTCTTATTTTTTCACACACAAAAATACGAGTATATAAAATCTATAATTTCACACAGTAAATAATATTCCGTTGTACTTTTATCTTTCCGATTATACTTTTGAAATGTACAATTAAATGGATATTTTGTTAATTTTACTGGACAGGGATGGACAAAAGAGGGGGTTAACCACAAAGCTGATACGAAATATATTCTTTCCTCTCACAAGAGCGTTGTTTTAAGTATATTTTTGTACAAAGAGCCTTCTCTTTTATCAACCTCAAAACACGTGGATCTGTTCTCAGACTCTGGGGACACTTCAAACGGTTGCCAGATCTAGAAAATGCTTTTGAAGTTTTATGGATGAGTAGAGGTCTTACGCTTGTCCCTCGCTTAAGCATTTGTCAAAGCGTCCGTCCCTGTGAAATTTATGGAAAAATGTACAACGCTGGAATGCGAGCATATTTACAGGATTTAATCGTGTCACCAAACTTTGGATAGTATACAAGTATACTTTTGTACATGTTTCTGTAAAATACATATTTTAATTTTTAAAATTCAATATTTGTTTGACGTTTTGCCCTTCTGTGTAATTACAGTATTATTTTATGTAGTTTCGTTCATCGATGCTCCTGTAACATGAAAATAAGTTGAAAATTCCAATTATCTTCAGAGATAAACAAATAAATTATAATTTATTTGTTTTTTTGTAATTTATTTGTTTGTTTTTATATTATTATAATGTTTTAAAACATACGTTGAGCTACGAATATATTTTTAACACACTAAAAATGATACGCATATATACATTATTAGATTAATATAATTCAGATAAATTATAACTATTACTAGATTAACTGATTATGTATATATTAATCTGAATAATAACACGTTATCATCCAGTTATAACGCATGGTTAACTGTACCTGCTCAATCGTGCGAATTATCTGTGTCATCCATTGTTAAGAGCACACAATACCTCGGGCCTCTATCTACGTTGCTATTGGTTAGTGAGTTCACAACAATAGAGAAAAGTATTATCAACAATGAATGCTGTGGATTATTCCTTAGCGAAATGCTATCGTACATTGCGATATGTAACCCAATTCTAACTTTATATGGACAGTAGTAAATATTTCTCTTTTCACCAGTGGTACCACGACTTATAACGTTTCACAGGAATGTTAAACGCTAGATATCGTCGACACGTTTCGATTTATTAGACTTAAAACTTGAAGTAATTTTTATTATATTGGGAAAGTATTTGGTGTCATCACTATATATTACTAAAAACGTTATGTTACAATTAATTATATAACTAAACTTATTCTGTACCGACTTATAAGATGGAAAATATGCATATAAAGTGGTCCAAAATAATTGGTTTCGAAAGAGGGCCATTCCATGTCAAATCATCCAGCCAAATTACAATTTGACACCCAAAGTTCTCAGATTTTTATGAAATTTGGTATACATTAAGTGTGTACAAAAATAAGAAAAAATGCAAAGTTTCACCAAATTCCATTAAGCAGTTTCAGAATTATAGTCGATTAAAGTTTTATAAAAATGTAATATCCAAGGCCAGTATGAGCAGTCAATCAGCTTGTATGTTTCCACGTTTTTCTAAATAACATTTATATTTATGTAGCTAGAGGCTTCAAACTTTATGAATTTGTCCTAAATTTAATAGAGAACCAGATTATACTATAAGTGTTGGCCTTATAACTTTTCATCATTGTTTAAAAAATCGTAAAAAACAAAAATTATGGTGTTTTTCAAATTGTGACGGTTATGTAAAGAACAATCTTTGGCTAAAATCTCTCTCCAGATACCCTAATACAATCATATATCACTGAAAAGAGCATAAAATTTCCTTATAAATGATGAAATAATATTTGTGGGTTTATGTGTTCTAAAAGTTTTATTACAATGTAAAGGTAATAAATAAATTTTTGAATAGCGGAAAAGGTATTTCATTGACAAAGACAGAGTTTGTGGTAAGGATGTTAGAAAGTCAATAATATCTTCTAAAATGTAGGACTAAGGAGCTAAAATCATATGTAATACAATTTTTATGTCATATTTTGTAATTACCTAAGTCTTACTGTTGGATGTAACACGTTTACAACAAATAATTTTATACAGTATGATGTAATTTTGAGATTAAATGTATACCCTTGTTAGCCTATGTATTACTGGAATGACATGGCTTAGGTGCTCCTTTTTACCTCAATGCTGAGGGTACACTGGATTATATTAAATAGCTTATATTAAAAACAACCTCCTGAATTTATGATACCTACACAAAATATACAATATTTACATTTCATACTGATAGCTTTTAGTTACTGAACTGGTTTACTTCTTATCCAGATTTTTCTGGGAAAATTCTTCAGTTATACAACATGATAGTAAATCTTCACAATGTGTTAAAAGTTAAAAATTGTTATATAGTTTTTAAAAGTCTTGTCTTGGTTCGAAAGTAACTTGAAATGTAGGTAAACACAATCACTGAAACTTAAAACTGATGCCCGTCTATAGTGATATTTTAAAGTTATTCCAGGCTTTGTTGATTTTTTTTCGAGAGTCAGAATCAATCTTATAAGTTCGACCCAATTGTGACGTTACCACTGGAGGTTTTACTTTACAAAGGAGATGAGGTGGTGGTATGGGACAGTTGTCTTCTTTTTGAGGCCAATAAAAGTTTTCAGCCAGACCATGAGGATGCATAAAGAGGATATTATAATCCCCTTCTTCCTCATTAATTTTCTGAACTATTCCAATTCACCAGTTGCTTTCATAAACACAGGCAACAAAAGAATGGAGGTTAGGTTCAATCATTGGTCCTGATGGGTTAAACATGTTTTTTTCTTAAAACAGATATCAGAGTCTGAGCTCACTCTTTTTGCTGTGATTTCTTCTGACAATGCAGGTTGGGAAAAATGAAAACTTCTTGATCCACTTTGCGCTGATCAAAACGACTACTTTGGGTTATTCTGATATTTTAAATATCTTCATCAGTAAAAAAAATTATATTTTTGAAAACAGATTATTACAAAATGTGAACATTTGCCAAGCATTTACAATCTGTTCACTTTCTTTTGAACTTTGGAGGTTTCTCTTTGAATAGTTCTTTTAACTGAGCCCGCGATCCCGTCACATACAGTTTTTCCATGACTTGTTTGTTGCATGAAAAGACCAACTTCCTTTAAGTTGAAAATCTTTTTCATGACAATACAAATTCATCATGGTTTTGAAATTTTTATACTGTGCACTGCACCCATCAGTAATGTATTCCACTTTCAACTGAAGGAAATGTCAATTAAATCAATCGTTTTTTCTTGGACAGAGTAGACAAATGGTACATAGTGTTTTGAGTCATCAGAAATTAAACACAATTATGTTTCTAGTAAGGTACCATCTCCATTTTTAGAATCTATTACTATAGGATGAACTGAACAACTTAAATGGCTCCAGTGGTATGACTGTACTTCATTTTGAAGAAAAAAAACTATAGTTCTCAGCGAAATCTATTAAGACCAAAACTTCATCAAATCCTATTTCTTTTCTCTGCTTTATGTATGAATTTTGCGATTTGGTAATAAAGGAGTGAGGGATTAGGGATTCAATTTTACGGATGATAAAATCAATAAATTCTTGGCAATGTAGAAGCATAGATTGTAATCTCATCCGGCCATCCTAATCCACTATGAAAATTGTATTTCCTCTTCATCATCAGTCTTCCAAAACCTCTTCCAAATAAAGTTTAAGTGACTCAGGTGTTTTAGGGCATTGATCACAACGCCGAAGCATGCAATCTCTATTCTGCCTGTTACATACACAGTACACTCTCAGCATTGAGGTAAAAAAGGAGCACTTAAGCCAGGTCTTTTCATATTTTTATATTGTATTAAAACTCTTGTAATGCTACAACTTGAAACATTATTTCACCATTTAAGACTGACATGCATGCTCTCCAGTCCATAGGCTAACAAGGGTATACATTTAATCTTAAAATTACATCATACTGTACAAAATTATTTGTTGTAAACGTGTTACATCCAACAGTAAGCCTTATGTAATTACAAAATATGCCATGCAAATTGTATTACATATAATTTTAGCTCCATAGTCCTATATTTTAGAAGATATTATTGACTTTCTAACATCCTTACCACAAACTCTGTCTTTGTCAATGAAAATACCTTTTTCGCTATTCAAAAATTTATTTATTGACTTTACATTGTAATAAAACTTTTAAAACACTTAAACCCACAAATATTATTTCACCATTTAAAAGGAAATGTTATGCTCTTTTCAGTGATATATGGTTGTATTAGGGTATCTGGAGAGAGATTTCAGCCAAAGATTGTTTTTTATGTAACCGTCACAATTTGAAAAAAAACATAATTTTTGTTTTTTACAATTTTTTAAACAATGATGAAAAGTTGTAATGCCAACACTTATAGTATAATCTGATTCTCCATTAAATTTAAGACAAATTCATAAAGTTTGAAGCCTCTAGCTACATAAATATAAATGTTATTTAGAAAAACGTGGAAACATACAAACTGATTGACCGCTCATACTGGCCTTGGATATTACATTTTTATAAAACTTTAAACGACCATAATTCTGAAACTAATTGTTAGAATTAGGTGAAACTTAGTATTTTTTCTTATTTTTATGGTCACTTACTACATACAAATTTTTATTAAAATCTGAGACCATGGGTGTCAGCCCCTGGATGATTTGGCATGGAATGGCCCAAGATCACGACGATATCGGTTACTCTTATGAGAGAATGGCTCAGTTGTTTCTAAAGGTTCTAACCTGTTACCTATTATGTTCGTTATATCATTTTAAAATTGTATAAATAATCCCGATTTAATGTATTGCATTAATTTAAAAAACAAAAACAATGATAAATAAAAGGGCAAGTTTATATTTGTTTAATTGCTCACTACAAAAATGTCTTTCATAAAAAATCGTTGCTCTTACAGGTACACAATATAGCCTTTTTTGCAATAAAAGAGGTTTCATATCCAAAATACATCAGATATTTAAATAAAAGTCAGTTTTGTATTGCTGTATGAGTTTCTTAACAATCTACAAAGTGCACAAAAATCATGTTACGGTTGATATACTACTTTAATTCATCATGAAAAATAATGTTTATTTCTTAGATTAAGTAACTGTATTGTATTGACGAGAATTTCTTTTTGCCTTCTCAATAGTTTTGATTTACTGCAACTGTTTATAAGTATCAAGACGAAGTAATATGAATTTATATTTGTAGATTGATAAAACCTAAAATACCTTTAAAATAATACATTTTTCTGTTTGTAGATTGTATTTGATTGGTTCTGTTTGTATTTGTAGATTGATTGACCTAAAATATATTTAAAATAATAAATTTTTCTGTTTGTATGACGCTAAAAGGTCGTGCGTGAAATACCATTTTGTATAAATAAATTTCTTCGTGGGTATTATAAATATCTAGGCAATCAAGCTCATCGTAGTATAGAGTGTTTTAGCAGTATCTACATAATAATATCAAACGGTTTCAGGAACCTTTGAGGCACCCTCAAGCCTGACACCTGTCAACTACATATTCTAATGAAAGGTTTGGTGAGAAAGTCTGAGAGAAAACAGAAGTTTGTTTTGTTGGTAAAACCTCTAATAGGGGAATATGAAAAATAAAATAGTCAAAATAAATCACGTCACAAAATATTGCAACTCGATCATCTGGACAATTTACGAGTGTGTTATTTTAAAATGTAATCAGGTTTCACACAAATAAACTGCTCAAGATTAGTGTTTTTTTTTGTGCTTTGAAAGTTAGTTATATGATAATTCAAATTATATATTTTCTTGTTCAATTCTTGCGTTCATGAAATCTTACGATGTAAATAATATTAACGTACTACTTATGCCCCCCCAATTAGTATATTTATCGCATAATTACATTTGTTCGTTTATTTGCTTTAACTCCAAGTCGCTTCATTGATAATGTTTATTTCATTTATGAAACTGCGTAACAATATTTTAAAATCCGTCATAAACCACTACTGAATGTGGTCAGATAATTTAGGGTGGACGAAGTAATCCATTGTCCGTAATTTGGCCAAGATAAAAGGTCCACCAGCAATCATGGGATGAGTGGGGTTTCGACGGGGCCTGGGGAAATCATGGAGAGTATTAAAGGAAAACACTTTGACCAATTTATTTTACTGTCACCGAAACTATTGACATATTAACATACTTAGGGTTTCTTAAGGGAGATACTCGAAAACAGTTAAGGTTTCAAATTAAAGTCCGTTTATATTTTAAGAAAGGAATTCAGGGTATACGTACTTGCATTGTCACATTGTTTTGATTTATTTATTAATACATGCATTTACAAATTATACAGTAACTTCGTAAAATTAACAGCAGAAAACTTTACACTAAACCTTTGAAAAATGATTTTTATGTAAAACCGTTTTTAAAAGTCCAAATCCATACCCGTTAGACTCACTAAACTTAGTTTAAAAAAATTTGAGCCTCTTTTTTAAACATTTTTATTGTTTATGACGGTGAGATTGTGTAAATTATGTGTATTTAATAAAGTATTCCGCGTACATATGCAAAGCTATTATCTTTCTCTGATTACTTATTCACTGGGAATAATTTACAAAGAACATATAATATATACATATATAAACAAATTTTCTAAAAAAATGTTAAGTCTCATCCATCTTCGGTGTTAATAAGATTCATTATAAGTTTTACAACCGTGTTTACCTTCCAGATGAATAATATAACAAACCTTTTCACTAACCGTAAAAGTTGTACTTTAACTTGGGGACAATGCGTCGTGTTCGATTAAGTATTTTTCTTATTATAAATTAATGAGGTGTTACATGAGCAATGTTATCGCCAAACATATTTGATAATATTGTTTTCAGTATTCATTCTTGAAGATATTTCAATTCAAAGGCGTTTTAAGATATCGAGCAGACCAGTGATATTGAGTCCTCGGGCTGTATTGGCTATAAACCCCGAACAAACAAAATTGTTTAGATACAACTTGGTTTCTGCGGTAAACAAAAAGGATCAAAAGATCAAAAGACTCTTAGTTCGGAATATGATTGTAGACCTTTAAGGTGATTATCCCCTTAATTGACAGAGAGCATTTCTTCCAGCATCAAATAGTTTAAGTTCAACAACTATATTAATAAATACGTAGTCGGTGCTATGTATGATTCAATTAAATAACTTATATTGGATTATATTCAATGAATATTAAGTAAAAGTATTATGAAGTGAATATTTAATATATGTCCTTCTTTTAAGGGCTTTGTTTTGTATTTTAATCGAATGAGAATCATAATGAATATACTTATGTGCTACATGATAGTATTTATCCATAGCCTAAACTTTTAATTTAGTATCACAAATTGTCCGTTGTATTACTTCAACTCAAAAATGTATGTTTTATCAAGATAAGCATTTTTATTGCAATAAATATTAATGCACATAAGTGCCCTATTGCACATACAAGACTACAGCAATACACAAGAAACATTCCATATAGGAAACAATATTGACACCATCGTACCTTTCATATCCCACAATGCTTCAGGTGCCAATAACGCTAACATCGGGCAAGGTTCGCCCCAGGACTTTATATTGGTGCCAACAATATTCCCCACGACAACGTTTATATATATACACAGACAGACACAGAAACTGTTGGATATGTGTAATGCCACATAAGAATATTGAGTAAACTTCAAGATAATACAAGATAATAGGTATCATAAAGTATTATTGGATCGTATATTTTAAAAATAGGACTTCCAAAAATTGTTTTCTAAAGAACTTATTATGCATTAAGTTTTCATCTTGAAAAGCTCAGTGTTTTCAGTAGTGTGTGGAGAGTATACATAAAACATGTGTTTTAGCGTAAATAATACCTGCAACATCCCGAGTTTAATATATCTCGCATTACCATAGCAAAACATGCATCAAATTTAGTCCTAAACATATCTCTGAACAAATTAAACACATGACAACTTTTGCATCACTTGTTATTTTTACTTTTTTAAATTAGTCGATAGCGCACGTAATATTAAGGCAAATTAAATAATATGCATTTAAATTACAGTGTCAAACTCTAAAAAAATCACCTTATTAATCACTTAATAAGGGCGATAAAAATGACAAATAGCTGAGGATCAGGCTATGTAAGAATTGAGTTTTAATTTAATTTGTAAACAATACATATTAATAAGTGGTAAAAATAAAAAAAATCATTTTATTTGGGAGTGTTTATGAACTAGATTTTGAGTATTAAAATTGCCTCAAGGTGTAGCAAACCACGTTACAACTAAATTGGTGATTCTTCAAAAACACATTTGAAAAGAATAATCAAAAGATACTGAAACCAAAACATCTATTTTATTTGACTGCTTACTACAATCTAAAGTCTTGAACACACCCAAAAACATCTGCTTACATAATTAAACAAACCTTTAAATAAAAGCAGACAGTACAACTGGAATACAATAATACTTTCCCTTTTGTTTAATTAGGTATCGTAAACAAACAAAATTTCATATAGAGAGACCCATCTTTTGATAGATAGTTAACGGTCTTGGTTTAGCTTCTTCATAGCTTCTTCTGGAGGTCTTATACCATTAACTACTTTATCGCTCATCATAACAAAATCATCAAAACGTGTTGGTTTCTTCAGTTTTGACCGATCTCTAAGCTGTGTTTGAGGTGGAATTTCTCCTTCCTCTCCCTTTTAGCGAATTTCCCCTATAGGGAAGAAGCTATTACCGTAGTCGGCATGGTAAGACCTAGGCCCGGGACCATGATAACTTTTCGTTTTGAGGTCCCCAGACCCCAAAAACACCATTCGTTCGATACTGTATATATATATATATATATATATATATATATATATATATATATATATATATATATATATATGTGTCCGTGAGCACGATAACTCTCGTAAAAATGATCCGATTTTGACGAAATTTGGTAAAAACATGTAAAGCAGCATTTATGACTTTAAGTTCGAAAACCAGACAGATCGACCTATCCGAAGGGGTATTTTGGGGGGGTTTTGTACCCCAAAAATGGGTTTTTTGAATTTTTTACATATAATTTTTGAAAAAGTCAAATTTTAGTTTTGACCATTCGATTCAGCTTAAAAAAACACACAATTTGGTATTTCGATCATTCCTCTACGTCAGTTGGTTACCGAGATATTGAAAGTGCTAAACACAGTACGTTGTCTAATGTTATTCTTATGGAGGAAAATAATTTTTTTTTATCTCGCTTATTTATGAATGTATACTGACGAAACTTGGTATACAGCTTCATCTCATTGAGGTCTATTGATATTTGCTCAAAAAAATAGTTTTTGCATAATTCTCCCGTAGCAGCAAACCTGCGTACTCAGCCCCCATGTTATTCTTATGGATAATAATTAAATGCCCTGTCTCTCTTAATTATGAACATAAATGAATAAAAACTGGTATACGACTTCACCTAGTTGAGTTATATTGATATTAGCATAAAAACCCATTTTTTGTGTTCCTTGTTGCAGCAAACCTGCGTACTCAGCCCCAATGTTATTCTTATGGAGAATAATTAAAATTGTATATATCGCTTAGTTGTGAATATATTTTTATGAAACTTGGTAAGTGGCTTTATGTAGTATTAAGACATTTATATCTCCATTGGAAATTCGCTGAGTATGCAGGTTTGCTGCGACGGGGGTATTCTTCACTTTGAGAGTCCTCTTCAGAGCTATTTATATATTTTTCTTGTATTTCTGGCAGCTTTCCCTGATTTTAAACTTCCTCGTCTCTGAAAAGCAATTCAGATTGACTGTCACACTCGTGCTTGCGTTGTTTAAAAACTACATCCCTATTAAAAACTACTTTGTTCTCTTCTTTTATCAAGATTTTGTAAATCCTCTTTTCATCTCCATCGTAACCTACAAGGTATTCTCTGATAGCCTTAATGTCCATTTTTTGTCTTTTACATTCTGGATCATGAGCATAACAGATCGATCCTATGATACGCAAGTGCTTAATCCTTGGTTCTCACCTTTCCACAGCTTTAATGGACTTATACAATCTACTGATGACTTTACAGTTCGATTTAGGATATTGATGCAGCAACTAACTCAGCCCATATGGCAGCAGGAAATTCGACGTCTTTCCTACAAAACCTTAAAGTTCTCGCCATTCCCACAACTGTGCGGAGTTCACGTTCAGTGTTACCATTCTGTTGAGGAGTGTAGGGCGCTGTCAATCTGTGAACAATACCTTCTTTATTCAAAATCTCTTTCACTTATTTACTGTCAAATTCACCAGTATTGTCACTCAGTAGTTCTTTAATCTTTATTCTTTAGTCTTTGTGTGCTAAATTACTTGAACTTATCTTTGACCTCTCATTTTTCTCTTATTAAAATTTTCTCCATACCTAAACTTAGTATAATTGTCTTTAAACAACACTAAGTATCTCCTTTTCTTAAAAGATTCACTAAAAGGTCCATACACATCAGCTTATCTTAGTTGTCCGGGTTTGGAACATTTCTCTCTATGTCCAAATAGTAACTTACTTTTCTGAAAAGATTCACTAAAAGGTCCACACACATCAGCTTATCTTATTCTCTGGGTTTGGAACATTTCTCTCTATGTCCAAATAGTAACTTACTTTTCTGAAAAGATTCACTAAAAGGTCCACACACATCAGCTTATCTTATTCTCTGGGTTTGGAACATTTCTCTCTATGTCCAAATAGTAACTTACTTTTCTGAAAAGATTCACTAAAAGGTCTACACACATCAGCTCATCTTAGTTCTCCTGGTTTGGAACATTTCTCTCTATGTCCAAATAGTAACTTAATTTTCTGAAAAGATTCACTAAAAGGTCCACACACATCAGCTTATCTTAGTTGTCCGGGTTTGGAACATTTCTCTCTATGTCCAAATAGTAACTTACTTTTCTGAAAAGATTCACTAAAAGGTCCACACACATCAGCTTATCTTATTCTCTGGGTTTGGAACATTTCTCTCTATGTCCAAATAGTAACTTACTTTTCTGAAAAGATTCACTAAAAGGTCTACACACATCAGCTCATCTTAGTTCTCCTGGTTTGGAAAATTTCTCTCTATGTCCAAATAGTAACTTAATTTTCTGAAAAGATTCACTAAAAGGTCCACACACATCAGCTTATCTTAGTTGTCCGGGTTTGGAACATTTCTCTCTATGTCCAAATAGTAACTTATGAGCTTTACCATAGATACAAGTTCACATACTTCTGCTTCTTGAGGAAGAGTTACGTTTAATTCTTTCATAAGCATATGTCTTACGGGACGTTTTCTTGATGACCCCATCTCTCGAGGTACAACTGTAACAATTCCTTACCTTCTAGAGCATTAACTTCTACTTGTTCTTTAGAAAAAAATGCATTTATATTTGCTTTATACAACGATCCATTTACCTTTCTTGTTTCTCTAAAAACAATATTTCTGTTGATATTCAACTTACACTTAGTAGCAGTTGACTCAAACTTACTATTTGGATTCCTGTCTTGAGCAGCAAGTACTGAAAATAAATTTCTACTCACATTTGGAACATACCAAACGTCTAGAAGTTTAGACCCGTTTGACATTTGAGTAGTACCTTTTCCTATCGCAGTAAGTGTCTCTTTCCCAGCAGCTTTAACCCCATGAGACTGTGTAAACTTCTCAAACTCTTTGAAGTAGTCAGGACAATTGGTAACATGTTTTGTTGCCCCATTGTCTATCCACCAAACTGTTGGATCTGGCTCAGAAATGTGTGCCTCTTCACTGATGTACATTAGAGTATTATTGGCTGTTGCTACATAACTACCGTAATCTGGCTTAAATTGACTTTTATTTGTTCCAGACTCACCAGGCTTACCATCAGCAATCCACTTTGAACAATCCTTTTCCCTAATGTCCTTTCTGTTTACAGTAATTGCGTTTGTCATGTTCTCTAGCTTTATTGCTATAGTGCTTACCTTTGCTCTTGTCACCAAGTCTCTGAGTAAATGTACCTTCATTTATTTTAGCTACTAATGCCTCTTGCAAAGATTTTGACTTACCCTGAATTGTGTCCTTTAAGAAATTTCTTTCAAACATACACAACTGGTTTGTCAGCTCATCAAATGTCTTCCTTTTATCCTCGGTTAAAATCATCCAACTTGAATGACAATTTTCAAACTCTTTCGGTAAGATGTTTAAAGACTTGCAAACCAACAATAACTCAGGCAACTGACTTTCCTCTTTCATCTTTAAACTGTTGTTCAACTCATTCCACAATTTTTTCAGTTTGGATATATAGGATGAGACATCCTCTCCTTGTGTCCAGCTAAAACTAAAAAACTCTGAACATACTTTAAATAGTTGATCTTTAGCTGTGCTTCAAAGTTTAGTTTTAACAATCCTACACCTCACTAACAGTTTCTTGGTCCATTATCTTTTGGTAAACTTCATCTGTTATTGAGCTTGTAATCATTGATTTAGCTTAGCTATTTGCCTTCCGGTACAAATCTGAAACCTTCTTGTGCATCTTGATTTCTGATTCCGTAGCATCCTCCTTTAGTGGTTGAGGTTTAAGTAGCTTCTTATCAATGACATCTAGAGCCCTTCATGATAATCTAACAGATCTCTCATTTTTCTTTTCCATATAGACCAGTCTGACTCACCGTCTAAAGGTCTTATGTGTTTAAAAAATCCATTGTTTACAAGATAACTTTGTTTACATTAAATTATAAAGTTCAAATCTTTAAACAAATATCTTTAAACAAATAGCATAACCTGGGCACCATAACTTGTTGCAACTAAATTGGCGACTCTTAAAAAACACATTTGAAAAGAATAATCAAAAGATACTGCAACCAAAACATCTATTTTATTTTACTGCTTACTACAACCTGAAGTCTTGAACACACAACAAAAAACATCTGACTACATAATTAAACAAACTCCTAAAGAAAATCAGATAGTACAACTGGAATACTATAATATTATTTGCAGTTTGACAATGATGGTTTATTAAAAAATATACTTCCTAATACTTCTAGCCGAGGTAGGTATTCCGCCATCAGACCTATTCACAAAAAATATCGTAAAATCAGTTTTATACCATCAATACAAATGTACTTTTTCTTGTACCTATATGTTTGATAATATAACGTATAATCAGGCAAATTAAAACCATTAAAGAGACAAATATTAATCAACATTTATTTGTATGCCTCGCGATAGGTCTTAAAACGTGCTTATTTTTTGTCCCGCCAGTTATTTAGTTATAAAAACGCATGTCCTCTAGAAATTACTTAGGCAGACAAAGGATTTTAAAGGTTTTCATTGGTGAATGGAAAGTAAACATAATAATCTCTATGTGATTATTTTCCAGCGTGTATGGTGTGTGTGTGTGTGTGTGTGTGTGTGTGTGTGTGTGTGTGTGTGTGTGTGTGTGTGTGTGTGTGTGTGTGTGTGCGTGCGTGTGTGATCAAATCAGAATGCTGATTCGTTACGCGCCTTCAGACCCTGAATGTGTCTCTGATTAGAAAAGATGAGTGTATGACTTCCATTTCATCTGTTCGTGTATCTGTGAATGTTGTGTGTTTAATGCTTTTGGTTGTACGTTTGCCAGCCTAAGCGTATTTGTGCTTAGGCTGAATGTGGGCCCCTAGGTGTAAGATAGTTCTTGTTTGATATATTATAATTATCTTTTTAAATAGCCCTTGTTTGATATATTATAATTATCTTTTTAAATACTGTAGATTTATTAACGGTCAGAAAGCTTATAACTATCCAAATAATGAAATGCTGTAACTCGTAGCATGTGGCTTTATTATAAAGTATGAAATTTAATGAATCCGTACATTGCTATTTTAAAATCTTCGCAAGGTAAAAAGGATAATTTACATATAATAATATTTTAAACAAATGCTTTTATACCTCAGTCAACTGGATGACTAGATGACTGGTAAAAGAACATGATCTAAAACAACTCTTGTTCAAGGAACTTTTGCACATACTAGATAATACTTTAAGTTTAATATTCTGTTATTATAACTCATATACTATTCGTTAGTAACGCAGATACAATGCTGACAGCTAAGACAGCATATTTTCTGGTCAATGGTGCAATGCAGAACGTGATCAGAATGGTTCTGTAGATTGGGTAAATAAAATGATAGATACAGACCACATTGTACCTGACCTACATGGTAACTACAGATGAAATATATTTATTTTTAATCTCTTATAAAATACGTCTTGTAGTAAAACAGCTATAATTTTACGTATTTTTCCTCATAGCATTTTAAGACAAAGATTGCACATATTCTTGTAAAGTTATAATTTTGTAAGAACATTTACACTTTATGTTATAAAACACAATTACTTTAAATATTTACTTCTCTTACTAGGCTTACGGTTTTCCTATTGCTATTATTAATAACTCAAATATTATGGTTATTTCATGCTGGGTTATTATTCATGTTGCGAAGCAATCCATAGAAGCAATCAATCATATATTTAGTAATTTAAAATAAAGTCTGAATCGCTGTCACTGATTTCTTATTTTGTTTTCGATTTAAGATTGCCTTAGACTGGTAAATATGTTGAAAATTCCCCTTGGACTCTTATTTCGTTTAGGTAAAAGAACGTTCGTCAGTAAGCTTAAGCTTAGAACATTAAACTGGTGGGTTTTAGAACATAGCAAGATATCAATTATGTACTAAGAGATAATTGTTGGAAATAATTAAAATTTTTAACTGTGAAACTAAAACCATCAGAATTCCAATAAAATAAATTGTTAATTGACAAGGCCTTTCAGCGTCAAAGATACCATCGTCAGGTCAAATCAAAAACATAAACAAAATTTAATTTTGAAAAAAAATCAGCTGTAAATAAGAAATATGGTAATTTAGTGAAATATTGTTAAAACAAAGTTCTTAATACTATATACAATTTTTTCACTAAACCGGAGACTTTTGAATTTTACCTAGATCACTGTTTACTATAAAATCTTCCTATTTTTATGAAAAGGTTTTATATGCAACCAACTGATTTACTTTTCATTTTCTTTTAATAATTTTATTTTTTAAAACTTAAGTTTGTCAGTATACCAAGGTCACTTGATTTGTTGGCATACAAAGGTGCATCTTTGCAACATGCTAAATACTGTAAATTTGATGTATGAGTATTTACATTAGGACGAGGAGGGACAAGCTTCATAATGCCCCTCCTTATAGCAATACACAATAAATACATGCATTTACAAATTATACAGTAACTTCATAAGATTAACAGCACACAACTTTACACTAAACCTTTGAAAAATGATTTTTATGTAAAACCGTTTTTAAAAGTCCAAATCCATACCCGTTAGACTCACTAAACTTAGTTTTTCAATTTTGAGCCTCTTTTTTAAACATTTTTTATTGTTTATGACGGTTTTATATTGGTGTTAACTTTAAGCCGGTTCAAATTAGGGTCGGCTATTTTTTTAGGTCTATGAATTTGTTTCAACATCATGTTGACACTTATATAATTTGGGTTTATTTAACTGTATTTTGCATTGAACGACACGTAAGGAACACAAAGTTTAAACTATATGTAATACGTTTTTTCAATTCATTGTACAGATATTTATTCACTACGGTTAACTATTTATGAAGTTAGTTTTATTCTAAAGAGGCAACGTATGCTGTGACGCATTATTCATGTTTTTTATAGTTTTATCTACCCTTGACATCTTACCAACCCTTGGAATAAAAACAGTAATGTATCAGACCAGGCATATTTGCATTTATTCGTATTTTTCACACTATTAGCCTAGGTATAAACCACATCTGGCCTCTTATCAGCTACCACGCTAAACCCCCCTCTGCCGTGACCAGGTCCATCTAGCACTGTATTACACTTGCGTGTGGGTTTACACTGCAATTTTATTTCATTACTCTGCGTGTGAAAGGAATATTGCTTTATAACAGCCCTTAAATGGTATTTTCACTGCATATAAATTTCAAAGTGTCGGTCATTTTGCTATAATAATTCCGAAGATCCTGTGAAAACATATTTTTGCTTTAGGGTGTTTTGTAATATTTAGATATGTTTTGTTACCTTAGGTTTGGATTATATTTAAACTGATAAACCATGCTGAATATGATTACTTTATTTTTAATTTTAGCATTACCGCATCTGCAATGCAGTAGTGCATTATGTTTTAAAATATCAATGAAACTGTTTAAAGGATATTTTGACCTCGTATTGTTTAAATGATAGCTTCGTGAAGTAAAAAATACACAATTTTGTTACATAACACTGTTACTTTCAAATATAGGTTTACGTACCTTCAGCCAGTTAATGTACAGATGTTTTGTTTTATTTTATATTAAAAATTTAATTTAATATCATTTTAAATAAACATTTATTCCTCCATGCCATTTTGTATTTAAACTGGATCTATGAATGAATCAACAACACATTTGCATGATGGTATATTAAATAAATGTAACTTACAGATTGCTGTTGTTATTTGAATCTTAAGCTATGCCAGTGTGATTCGGGGTGAATATCTTTTTAATAACCAAGACCAAATATGTTTTTTAGAATTACTAAAATTGCAACATTTTACATTCCTATGTACTAATAATTACTATTATAATTACTATTATAGACATTGCAATTTTTGTATTTTGTATAAACAAAACCGTTAGTTATATATTCTTGTTTTTGCCGAAAAAATATTTGAGAACTCTTGGATTCATTTTTGTAATAACTGCCTTAAGAGTATCATATCCAAACAATATCGGCTTACAAATAATTTAAATGATTTAAATATCATCAAAATACATTTCCCCAGATAGTCAAAATAAATATTTTGTTTTTTACGAGTGCTTTGCAAAACAAAACTTCTTTAAATTATACCTTTCCACCATCCATCAAAGAGAGCACGCCATCAATTCCTTTCATGTCCCCTTCCATCCAACAGATTACCGCGACACCCTCGCTTGTCACATGTTGGGGGCTGTGACGAATCGTGTGATCAGGTGGCTTGTGATTTTACTGTTGTTCACCTCCAGCTCCTGTCTTCATCAAATGGCCAGACTTTAAAGCGTTTATATTAATAAACCCGTCATGAATTATGCAAATACCTTCGTTGTTAAATTGACTTAAAACTTTATTCAGTAATTTGTTCAAACAGCATTGTTATCTTCGCATTCTAAACGACGTAACTACAGTATCAGGCTATAATGCGTGTATCTTAATCAGCCCAATATTAACTTTAAGCCGGTTCAAATTAGGGTCGCCTATTTTTTATGTCTATTAATATTTTTCAACATCATGATGACACTTATATAATTTGGGTTTTCGTAACCTTTAAAATACCTTTTGACTACCTTTTATATACTACAAACGTTTAATTTATTATTTTAATTAATACTAGCTGATGTACCCGTGCTTTTCCCGTTCTATAGTCAGTGCAGGTTGCATTTTAGTTAGCTTGAAACAGATTTTCTTGCTTCTGCTCTTTAAGCTGCCAAATAGAAGTGTCCTCAGCTGTTCGCTTTACAGTTTCTGAATGTTTTCTTTCTTCTGAAATGTAAACGTTGAAACTTTACGTTCACGGGGTGCCGCCCAAGAGGATTATAAGGAAGTGAATAGGCCTATGTGTTGCATGGGTTCAAGTTTCAGTCCAGTCGGTACAGTAGTTTTTGCAATTACCCGGAACATCAGACAGACAGACAGACAGACAGACAGAAACCACCTCTTCTTAAAAATATTATAGATGGATACATTTGTTATTATTATTTTAGACTTTTTAATTTTATAGGCTTGTTTACCTTTAGCATCGCAGGTTGTCTATCTATATTTATAATATGATTGATTTTTTAAAGAAAAATGTACATTTCAGTTTCGACATAGTTCCAAAGCTGACCTCCCTGACTACGACTTCTCATTGTGGATTTAGTGAACGTACACGATTTATTTCAATGAATGACTTTGTACTTTCAGGTAAATAAATACCAAACGTATTTACTTTACTGAACCGGGTTGGTTTATATTGTAATATTAAGGTTGTTTATCCGGCCACAGTACTTTATACACATAAAAAATACAATTTAATTCATAACATGTCCCTATGTCCCTAGAAGTCGGAGTATAAATGATAATATGTATTTATTTATCATAAGTGAATTATAATAACCAATAATGTGCCAAAATTCATTGTAGAAAAACCGGCTATGTTTTAGAATAATATTTAATTGATAAAGTTTCATGTCATTCGTATGCCGTAATTCAGATCCATATTCTTTTGGTGGTTTCATTTCTTAATTGCGAACTAAATAAAAAAAAAAAATAGAATGCGAAGCACTCCTTTCCAAACAGTGAATGTGCTCGTATGTCTCTCAATCGACTCTTCTTCAGGTACGTTAATACCGGAAACTACAGATACTTTTTATACTTGAGGTTTTTATAAAAATATATTAGTAGTAAATTCTTTGTAATAATAATTTTTTCGCCGTATAATTTGAAATATCCACACAGAAAGATGATGTGAAAAGTAACTTTTTTACAGACAATAATGTCTTTAGCAACGTAAGTGCAGTATTGATTCGTTGTGCTGCTGTCTATAATTCATAAAAGTAATCAATTGAGATATCCGTTATCTTTCAATCCGTCTAAAAGCTACACCAGCAATAACGATATTAGTTACGTTACACGGCGCCAGGGAAATCACCAATGCATTAAACGGCTTCTAGATACCAGCACTTAAAGTTTACTATAATGCAATAAGTCTAACAGCTGAGCATTAAACATCCAAGCTCGTTATGTAATTTTATTATTATTTATGTTAAACTAATTAACAATTGAAATTCATTAAACAAACTTCTATTCGGTAAGAGTTTCAAGGACTTTTGGAACACTATGAAACATTTATACGAATTTAATCTTGAAAATATTTTATTTTTATTGATACTTCTTAAATCCTTCAAGTTTAAAATTTTAAAATATATTATTTAACATATTTATTCACTACGGTTAAATATTTATGTAGTTAGTTTTATTCTAAAGAGGCTTTACATGTATTCTGTGACGCACTTAAGGAGGAGTATGTCGTAGTGTTAATACGTGTCCGTTCTAATTAATTATGGTCGTTCTTCTTTTAATTTTTTAACGTAATAGTGTGTTACGTTTCAATATTAATTATTAAGAATTATTATTTAGTTTCTTTTTAATTAAGTAAATGCGATTTCATTTATTTAAATCTTTGTAAAATCACACATAAAGAATAACAAGTTTATTCTTGAAAACATTGTAATGCTCGAAGGTGCATTAAAAGAGGGAAAGTTTATAACTACAAAAATGCGTTATGAAATACTTAAAGTGCCCCGAATGAAGAGCCCCTTGATTCTAAATAGATGTTTAAAAATAATCTTTTCCTTTAATTTTTGTAATGTGATTTAAACTTTTTATACCCACTTTAACTGAACATTTTAGTTAACTTTATTTTTCACTGAACGACACGTAAGGAACACAAAGTTTAAACTATATGTAAGACATTTTTTCAATTCTTTGTTGGTGTGTTAAAGTTATTTAAGAAAATTTTGCGAATATTTGCCATTACTCAATGATAAAAACAGGTTACTCGACGTTTCGGGGTCGGAATTTTGATCCCATCATCAAGTGAGAAAATATCTCGAACATAAAAAATGTACAAGATAAATTAGTAGCACAATCCAGGCAAAACTGAAAAAAACTAAATCTGATATGTGTGAAAGTAATAAAAATAAAATCAAACCAAACAGGCCTTTGAACATAACCAATAAAGTTTATCTGTGAAAGAATGTATAAAACATAAACGAGACGTTTTTATTGTATAATTTCCTTATAACTTAGCTACCTCTACAGTCCAGTAGGTTGTGTAATTAATTGTCTGTTGTGATACATCGTCGGGGATTGTAGAGAGGGGCGGCCGAAGACAATATATCGCCGTGATCAGGTGGTTACTACCCCAGAATGATGCCTCTTTCCCTTCTACACCTTTATGTAGAGAGATGTTTCAATATAGATGTATATCATTATGCTTACAATACAACAAGCAATGATAAATCAAAATAAAAAATAACAAAATCTTGCGCGTGTAAAAATCTTAATCTTCTTTGGTAATTACAAATTATCAAAAAAATTTTATCAAGATTTAACTACTTTTGTGTTGGTTTATTATGTAGCGAAATAACATGAACATTTAATAGGGTTATAATAAATAGCATTAAGGTCATTTGAATTCTGAATGACTGTGGCTTTATACATTTGCCAATCCTGGTTACCAAAACGATTATTTAAATGCGATATAGTTTTAATAAGACATTTCACTAAGTAACGTGTTAATATAAGTGTATTCTAAGTTCTTATCGAACAGTAAACCTTGATAGTTTGTAGTTTCCTGAGTTTTCAACCTGTAAACAAATTTAAATGAACCTCAAGAGTGTTTATATTTATTTTAATATAATCAAAGTAAAAATCTTTTGGAATATCCAACACAGAATTTAATTGTAAATAGAATTCAAATGAACAACTTATTTAGTGTGTATTAAAGAAATGTATATAATACAAATGATTTAAATTTGTGTTTTCAAGTAATCCTAACATTTTTTTTTTAGCAACTTTATTGTATTTACTTTTTATATTTTATTATATTTATTATATTTATATTTTAGAGAGCAAGTATTTTAACCATTGTTGTATTTTTTTGTAATACGCAGGCTAATAAACAAATACCAATAAATTGTATTGCATGGATAACCATTAATATAAGTACACTAATTTGTATCGTATGAAGGTAATATAAAATGTATTTCGTGTCGTGAACAGAATGTGATAACGGAGAAAGACTCAGGGCCGGTCACGTTTCATGTTATTTACACCATTCCAGCCCCGCTGCTATGCTATATCTTTCTATCTACCTGGTATTATACTGTTCTTTCATCCTCTTCTTATGTCCGTTAACACGTTGTATGTTCCAGTTTAATCGGCAATGTATGCTGTTACAAAAATTTGGTTTAATTATTGAGCTTACTTCATATACTAAAATGTTTAACAAATTTGTTTGCAATAATCAATTCTCTTGTTTCAGGTAAGTTACTGTTAACCAGATTTACATCCTATGGTTATCAAGTGAGTGACTATTTTCTTTTGATAATACGTTGCCTGCAATGCCTATGCTAAGAAATAGTAATTAGTATTAATAAATACCCAAGGTTTATGTTTTAGGAAAACCCGTTTGGGTATAACAAAACGACAGTAATATAAACACCTAGGTTCCTTAATTGATAGGGTTAAATTTGTAATACTCGTATATCGTAGATATACCGTACCTGATATAAAAATTGTACATTTGTTTAATTTTAACTATACAGTTTAGTTTTACAACATAAAATAAATAAATTAAATAGTGTAAAATCATTATATTCTGTAAATATTATTAAATTACAAATAATAAGGTATAAATTAAAACGCCTTTTAAATGTGGAACTACTCTAAAAATAAATAAAAATCAGAGAAAACCTTTTTGAATCGTAATTGTGCGTGTTGAGCCTCAGGCAGTGTGAGGGTCTGCAGTCCTGTTCTCAGTATATTAATGAACACATGGCTTCACCGGAGCCCCTACGGTGACTGTTTAATGAACCGTTCCCTTGAAATAACCTGGATATTGGTTTTAAAAATGCCTATACTTTTATTTGATAGATTAAATGTTTAATGAACCATTATTTAGGGTCCTTGGGCAGAATTAAAATTCTACGGAATGTGTTACATTTACATATAGTAATTACATGCGGTTTGGCAGCTATCACATTTCCCAATGGGACGCATTTTCTTTGCAGATATCAAGAGGCAGATATACAAGAGGCAGATATACTTTCATAATAATGATCGTTAAAATGCAGTAGTCTTTTAACACCCTATCTTGTTATACGTTATAGTTCGCATATGGTAGTAATTGAGTTAATTTAAAGAAGTATGAATTTCAATAATTTAAATCAACATTTTTTTTCTTTATCATCTCATCATTTATAACCGAACTATAACCTTGTGTAACGTTGTAACGCAGGTGTCCGCGATATAACAAAACTGTAGGAGATATGACTTATGGAATCATATCTTTGAAAGAAGTGTGGAGATAAAATAACAACAAATATATATTTTATTATTGTTATGAAACTATTTATAACGAATATCATTTCAAACACATATTATTTAATATTAATTTTTTACTGACAAAACATAAATCATTGAAATTAAATTTTACCAAAAGTTCGATTCTGCTTTCAGAAAAACAATTTTTAAGAACCTCTGCCAAAGGAATAAGTTACCTCTACTAATTAAAGTCGAGCTATCAATAACTACCAGGCAATGATTCCTTGTTTACACAAGTAACTTTTGCTAACCCACAATAAATTCAGCTTTGTGTTCTATAGTATCTACATTAATAAGGTTTGTTCGGGTGAGAGGAACATCATCAAAGTAACCAACCAGGTAATAACACGTAGTGAAGCTTTCCTCAGTGTTTGACGTGGCGTATCTAACTGATGAATAATTAGATCTTGATATGTGCATGATACTCTGAGATAATCTCTAGTCTGGGTCGATTACTGTGTCAAGACTAAGAAACTCTTATCAAACTGTAACATTCCAGATAGAGTTGGTTTTTTAAATAGTAACGACAATTTGATCCCTCAGTTGGCATATATATATTGATAGATGACAATAAGGTTATCTCCTTGACAACCATAAAATAAAACCTAAACATTTATTTATTTGATAAGTTTTACTTTTTCCAGAGAGCTACGCGTATTTGTTCATAAGCATAGTAAGTACTTTAGATATAAACATAGAGGGGTTGAATAGTTTAAGTATCTTTAATTAAATCTGAACTACGCTACGGTTGAAATCACCGGCTAAACATTCCTTTATAGTAAGAAGCTGATGGTATATTAATTTAAGGCTTTCATTGTTTGTATCAACTTCCATTAAATTTATCTTTTTATAAGTGTTCATGAGAAGGTAATATAGTTGTCTGCAGTATATATTAGTCACCGTCTAAATATGTAGTACTATGAACTATAGATATTAATTTTAAACATGAATTATTTATTAATACCTTCTTTTGGATTCTCGATCACAAAAGAGGTTTAAAAGGAATATACTATTGAATTTACTTGCCTTAATTATTTTACGATCTTAATTATTTAAAAGCTATTCAATAAAGATTCTAACAATTAACAAATAAAGGCTATACAGGGTGATTGATATAAGTGTGCCAGGTGTTTTTTAAGAAAAGTGTAACAGCTATTTTAAAAAGTTCAATAAAAACTTCTCTGTATTTTATGTTCTGTTTAATTTTATGATTTATAATATTTTATTTTATCCGCCATTTTTCCAATTTGGCGGCCAACTTTATTTTTTGTAAGGAATGCCCATACTTTTATTATTGAATCAGGTATAAAATACAATTTTAAAAAGTTGTTATCCATGTATTTATTCACTAAACCTAACCGTTAAGGTGATTTTATTGTTTTTTAAAAATGAGTATCTCACCTTATGTGTGGCTCTGGAGGCTACACAGTTAGGTTTAGGAAAGAAACACCAAGTATAACAACCTTTTAAAATTACTTTCTCTACCATATTAATTAGTAAAATTAGGAGAAATCGAATTTATAACATTTTCCCACCATTTTCCGAATATGGCTACCAATTTAAATTTGTTTCTTATGACTTTCCCTAATAATATTAAATAATAGGTTATAATATGTAATTTTAAAACATTTTTATTCTTGGTATTCTTTCCGAAAACTAAAAAATCATAGAATTAAACAGAACCAAAAATCCAGGGAAGTTCCCATAGAACTTTTTTAAATAGCTCCTATACTTTTCAAGAAAAACTGCTGGCACACTTATATCAAGCACCCTGTAAACAACAGGATTTAGTAATCTTAATTAATTTAGATCTTAATTATTGAAAAGCCATTCACTAAAATGCCTAACAAATAAAAAACCGTTTACATTACAGTTCAAAGCATCGTATTAGAATATCAATATGGTCTATTGAATGCGGTCATGGGGCCTTTTACATTTTCTTTTATTTCATTCCGTGGTATATTATATGTGATTTTAAGTTAAAACCACCCCGTTGATATACTTTAACCATCCACTACCACTTAACATTATTAAAATAAATATTTACGATTTTGAACAAATAATATTTTACTTTTTTTGTACAATATTAATTTATGTCTACTAGGTTAGTCGAATCCTCGTGTAGAAATATTAAGTTAAAGTTAAAGCACCACGATGTTTTAATACTTATAAGCCTGATGAGGTTAAGGTAAGAGTTTTTTATATTTACCGTAAAAATAATAATATACTCTGCTTCGTTGTACTAAATGGAATTCAGATTACAATAAGTGCCACGCACACACATCGTCCTAAAGAAGCATCAGTCACTTGACAAATTTCCGTTCCAAGTGACATTGGGGACGGGGCGGCGTGTGTACGACCAAAGTGTTCTGTGGGAATATATTGGATTGGTTTTCTTCTGTACCCCCTGAATAGTGCAGTTGATAGTGCCCATTAACAGACTTTTGTAGAGCGTGGTTAATATCACTATATACGATATTTAGAGTTACGTCATCAGACCAATTTTGGACACTTTGTTATCCTTACGTATTTATGAAAGAGTAGTATGCTATAATAAAATGATTGTGAGCTGAAAACAAGATTATTTGTAGTAGACTTATTTCGATATAAGTTTCTTTGATATTTCATAAGACAGTTTATCTTTTCTAGTAAATTAACACTACATTTTAAAAATAATGAAAATATATAAACACTATTAAAATACCAAAATAGGCTTGGGGCAATGAAGTTTATAGGTGTAGCTGGGAATTAAGTAGAAGTATTTAAACAACATTATAAGTTTATGTTGTGGTTTTCTTTTTGAGATAGTAGGGGAAAATGCATTTACGCACACAGGTGGTCAACTTGTAGTGGGACTCATACTAAAATATTTGGACTACCCACTAAAAACCCCCTCTACTCTTTAGGATTCTAACCTAGGATTGTTTGTCCTATTACCTCAGGCTAGGCCTAAATTTGGCTTTAGCCCGCAGGGCTCGCTCCATTTCCAGCCGTCAGTTCATTCGATCTAGTCCGCTTCCTGGTCTAGATTAGTATTTTTTCTGCGGAGGTAGCCCTAGACGAAACTTGACAAACAGTCCCAGTTGTTGCTCTCCCCTGCCAAGAGCTTGACAAGGAGATCATATAAGTTAATTAATAACAAGTTTGTTAATTCTAAAGTTCATATTTAAAAACAAACTTGGCATATAATTATACACAGCTGACTTCAAGGTCATGTGTAAATTCGTTTTGTATCTGAGTTATCACGAGTTCTTATTAACTAGTTACTAGACATTATTTCTCGAAGAATGATCAAAGGACTTTAGTTTTTTAGGTTTCTATATTGGGAAATCAAAATGTTACTATTACAATTTTAAAATAACATTATTCTTTTATCAGTCAAAAATAGAACCATTTTTAAATATTTTTATTTTTGGTTGCAAGTATAACCTACAAGTCGACGCTTTTGTTATTGCTCCTAAGGATAACTTATTAAATACAATGCCCAGACAAAACTGAAATTGAGAATTGTCTGTGTCTAGTGTATAGGTTAGCCCCAAGCGACGTCCTGGTGGCAGGTTTTATATGGACATTCCAGCCCCAAGGGTCAGAGGCGACTGATTGTAGCTTGTTATAATTCTTTGATCTGCGCTTCATATAGGCCGCTTTGGTACCAGCTTTGGAATTTTAAATATCCACAAATAGTGGAATCATTACTTGGAGCGTGTATACTACTAACGAAATCATTTTTTAAAAGCCGATTTTTTTACATGGATGCAGTTTACTGACTGAGGTCAGTACACATTAAATGACTTTATGGAAATTACTCTCAGTATGTTACAAACGTTAGATATTTGTAGAGGGGTATTTAATTTGATTATTATGAGATAAATATATATTTTTTAACTACCAGGTTCATTTAGGTTTTTAAAGGTCAATATTTAAAAAGCATCTAAAGAAATTCCTTAAATAAATAACTTTAAGACCTTGCCAATAAATTGGATCTCGTAAACTACATTACACTGGAATAATCAGAATACTTAATTCAAACTGTAATACATGTAACATAAGGTTATAGCCATTTAAAATTAAAATAATCTTAAAGCAATTTTTTTACTGCTAATGGGTTTTGTTTATATTTATAAACAACTCTGAATAGCCAACATCTTTAGAACAAACTTTTTAATTTTGTTGTAAAGAAACATAATTATCAAGACGTATTACTTTGAAAATAATACTTGATAAATTAAATCTTAAGTATAATAAAATACATCATTATTGAAATATCTCCCTACATAAAGGTGTAGAAGCGAAAGAGAGTTCATTCTAAGGTAGTAACCACCTGATCACGGCAATGTATTGCCTTCGGCCGCCGAATTGCTCTCTACAATCCCCGACGATGCACCGCACCAAACATTTACACACCCCGATGGACTGAAGGGCTACGTTAGAAGCAAATTATAAATTTGAAACTTATCTCTTATGGTTTATTCAGCACTTTCATGGATATATCAACAATAATGGTCATTTTCTGATGTTATAGCTATAGTTAATGTAGCTTTAAACAGTAAGATTAAGCTTGACCAAAAATTGTAAATTGACCAATTATATAAAAACACAGTGTGTTAAAACCTTTTTTTATGAAATAAAAATTCAGTCTCTTATGAAAAATAAAGTTGCACACAACTTATAACATTCGCATATCCATTTTACCCGGCAATGAACAATTTAGATGATAAAATAACCAAATATTTAAAGTTACTATGTTTTAATTTACTAGTTTTTGAAGCAAACTATTTAATACCTCTTCAGTATAATAAATAATAATACTAAACCCAATTTAACAATTGTTATGCTGAATATGGGATAGCAATAACATTTTGACTGCTTATGTTCTCCCTGTTATTACAGTGCTACAAGATTTAACAAGAACCCTGTACATTGTAAAACACGACGAACTAAAGCCGAGAGCAGTTCTATAATGGTGTAAATAACAGGTTCCGTGACCAGCCTGATACTCGCTATCACTGTTACTGAGCGAAATACTAAGTGATTTTTTATAATACCTTAGGCTTCTTAGTGTAAATTTGTTCAATATCATTTTTCTTAGGTTTGTTATGCTTTATATTGCGATTTTACTATATTCCTAGTTATAATAAATCTTTATTGTGTTGATATGTTCACTTTAATGTTACACGACAATAATTAAAGTATTATTTTATATTTAATTCATTGCAAAAGTCAATGTGAAAGGAGGAACAGATACATTTTGATCGGTAGTAATATTTTTTAAAATAAACAGAAATTACTCCACGCATCAAAGGTTCTACCATTTCCCACATTGCCTTAAAACCACTGGGAAATATTCAAAAAGATATTTACGCCATTGTAACACAATAACTTAACTATGGACGAACTACGAGTATATCAAGACATTTTAAACTGTCATAGAGTACTAGCTTAAAATAATATTTTATGTAATAGAAATACATCAGTGTTAAGCGGGTGTTTAATAAACCATGTTAGAATGCATGATTAATAAATTGACTGGGAAACTACAAAATAGAAATTACAACATCGATGACGTTCTAGTTAAGCGTTCTATATTAAACATTTAGGTGTAGATTTAAAGTAATTGGTGAATTTCTGTTGAAAAACAGGATCAGTTGACACATAATTTTTTTCAAGTTATTTAAAATGTATAACGTAACTATAGGTAAAAAACCCAAAGATAGACATAAGCCAAAATTTTACGTATTAACAGCAAATATAGTTAAAATTCTATAGAAATTCTTAGATCAAAAATATTCGATACTTTTCCATCATAAAATAAAGACTTGCTTCATGTTACTTTGTTGGGTGTGCTGAAAATCACAGAGAAGTAGTAAATATATTTCATCCGTAGTTGCCATGTAGGTCAGATAAACGTGGTCTGTATCCATCATTTTATTTACCCAATCTACAGAACCATTCTGGGCACGTTCACTTTGTACCATAGACCATAAAATATCCTTTCCTGTCTGTTAGCATTGGGCCTGCACTGTTATCATGTGAATTTAGTCTAAAAACTAAAAAAAATATCAGCTTAACCCCTTCAATAATGAAAGCAACAACTTTATTTTACTTAATCAAATGATCAAATACTTAGTAACAATCCAGCAAATAATTATTGTGCAATATTTAATAATAATCAAATAATTACATTAAATAATATTCAGTTATATATGTATTTTTGTAATTTTTGTAATTATTTCTTAGGATTTAATACGTGTTATGTAAAAACAACGTTTCTGGAATGAAGAAAAGGTTTTTTTGATGTTTTCCAATTTTTGTTTTAATGCGGAACAAATCCTAACTTCCCTCCTCTTACCCTCTCTTAAGCAGATAAGAAGAGGAAGGTTAATATTTAAATATGTTAAATGTTATCAAATGTAGTCCTCGTTGTTTTGGATTTTTCATATACAGAGTTGGGCAAAAGTCTGGAATAGAAATAATAACTCCTGAACTACTGGCTAGAATTTAACAAAACTCAGTGATTTTGTATTTGATATTGTCACCCACGTCTACACGTATTTCACTGGTTTGTTGCATGACCAGAGAACAGCCTACGCAGGAAGTCGTAACATTTTTAAAGAGAAGCCTATGTCGAGTTACACCTCATTTTAAAGGCATTTTGTTATAAAACACAACGGTGCAACTCCGGTTGCAATGGGTTGAAAATTCAAAAGTTACAGCTTCTCAAAGTTTTAAATATTTGATTGGATTAAATCAGCTGTCTGATTTAATTTCAAACACGTGTTTCATTGTTGTTCAACTATTTCAATTTATTTTGTTATACATGGTTGAAATCAATTCAGACAGCTGATTTAAAATCAACAAAACAAAGTCAGCTGTTCCAAACTAATCAAATACTGAAAACCTTTAAAAGCTGTAACTTTTGTCAGGGTCAACCTTTTGCAACTGGAGTTTCACCGTTATGTTTTATAATAAAAAGTCCTTTAAAATGAGGTGTAACTCGACATAGACTTCTATTTTAAAATGTTACGACTTCCTGCGTGAGCCGTCCCCCGGTCATGCAAAAAATCAGTGACATACGTGTAGACGTGGGTGACAATATCAAATACAAAAAACTAATTTTTAATCAATTATGAGAAGTATTTCAGGAGTTATTAACTATATTCAACACTTTTACCTAACCCTGTATAAATGGACAATGCTCAGTTACCATGAAAAAAACCCCAAATAATCTGCTAAACGTGAGTAACGAGCATAATCGAACTCTTAAAATCATTTAATTACTCTGGTTGGTAGTTGATGTTTTAACACCAAAAGAAAATTAATTTTAACCAAACGATCTGAATCCACGTTTATGTTGGTTTCTTGGATAATTACGTATTATTTGTTCAGTCTACTCTTATGTAATTTTATGTAAATTTAGCATAAATGTAAATTAGTTTGTTTGAATAGTATTAACAGTTCTTGACTTATCGAAGTTTACTAACGAGATGGTATTCTATATGCGATGCATTTTTTATTTTTTATCATTAGCAATTACAAATTTTATAACATACTAAGTATACACCTTGATAAAAGGTTAATTATATTTTATTAAGATTGGAATATAATCGGAAGCCCAGAGCTGTATAAGCTCCCCACAAGTCGAGCTGTCTGCAGGGAAATCTGACGGCCACAAACCGCATGTAATTACTGTGTACACACGTCTCAGAACTGCGGGTTGTCTAGGGAACCAGGTCGGGGCTGCTAGACTGTTCATGTGCCATATAATTAACATGTGTCAACAGTTTTTGTAAAGGTTCTGATAGTTACAGTTTCATAATTAAGAAAAGAAATGTATTAATGTGTGTACAAGAAAAAAGGTGCATTTTTAAATCATATGCACACGTTTAGAGATTCGTGGTAAGGGTTGAGAAAATTTAAAGTAAGCGAAATAAAGGGAGGGAAACGATTTTTTCTCTGAATCTTTCACCACTTACCTGCATGTAGACGAATGTACGACTGAATAAAAATGTAACAAACTCTTAATTTTAACACTGATTTATATTTTCGTTAACTATTATCGTATTTCGTAAAATATATGATTACTATAATACAATAACGTGAATTTCCTGAATCAACGCTACTTTAATAAAGTATTTTACGTGGTTTTCCTTATAACAGCTTTACATGTATTATCTCCCCTTGGCTATTCCTATGTGCGGGAGTTCCCTTTTAAAGTCGGCAAAGGGGCATTGAGTAGGGCAGTTCATTTAACAGTAGCCTAAGGGCATTGGAGCAACTGGTGAAGCCACGTGTTTGTTAATATACTGAGATGACTCGGCTGAGGGGGATCCTAGCCCTGCCACAATCAATACACGTCGCTTATAAATTTATCATTGCGATTTTTTACCATCTGAAAAAGATACACAGCACTTACGACAGTATTTCATACCAGTAAAAGTAGTTTTATAACAGTAATAACGAATATATTAATATTTAATATAGAAGTAACATATTTATAACTGTAAGATTTTGTTTTATATGTATTGTAAATAGGTATTTAATATATACATAATTTAATTTCCTGATGTGTATCGCGATAAGCTACTCGTTTCAGTCAAGATAAATTATCGGACGGATCCAGAATCACAAGCCACCTGATCACATAATACATCACACTCCGACCCTCACTGAGTAACTGTCGGGGGTGTCGTAATCCGTCGTAAATGAGACTGAAAAGAACTGATGACTTATTTACTTTGATTTTCAACACAATATTGATCTTAATAAAACCCTTAAATGGGTTCAATCTATATTAAGTAAGGTATTCAAAAATACTGTATTTTGTCATTGTTTTGTTACATAAAAAACCAAAGATAAAATACACTAACAGAGAGAGTGAATTGTATATAATTATTTTATGCAAAAAGGCCTCTACTAAAATCTAGGACACTATCCTTACTAAACAGATTTACCGATTGAATAACGATATAAGAGATCAATATAAACAATAACCTATAAATTGATAGTATTTATTGAGATTGATTTTAAAACTGACAAGATTATACTAATCATTGTTCATACTTCATTAAAATTTTTACAAAAATAAACACACATGCACGTTGCCGTTATTAAACATAACATAATGATACATGGTCTAGAGATGGTCTTGTACCGCAGTGATCTCTATGAGCAAATCTCATGTCACCAATCACTTAATCTAAGTGTTTGGGATAGAGTAAACAATTGCTGCAATCCTATATATTAATACCCTAGGGGTTTTTTCTTCACAGTCATAACTTGATAACGACTGAACGGATGACTGTCACGTTTGAGGTGTCAAATTAAAGGCTTTTAAATGTAGATTTGCCAATAAGTCTTAGAATTTTAAGTAATAGCATCACTTAAATACAGTAAAGGGCTAAACTTTTGGAGCAGTGGCGCTATCCGACGGCGGAAGTCTAAACAACGTGTTGATTGAAAGTACGTTGTTATCATCCGTTTTAATATCAGATGTTTTGTTATGTTTGTTTAAAACTGAAGTAACCTTTCTTCGGGTACAAAATTGCTCGGATTCAAGCAACGGGACAACTAGTAGAAATTATACTGACATCTTGCTTTTATTACTTTAAGGGCCAATAATATCTGTATATATAATTACATTGGTTATATTATAGTGGAAATATATACCGTAGCGCGTACCGAGTTATTAAATTAGTAGGCATATTTACCTTCTATACGAATCTGATACTACGAAAAAACTGATTCCACATCAAACAATAACATAAACTGATCAAAATGTTTTAATAGTTGTTTGTTGTCTTATTGACTCATGGGGTTAGCATTACTTATATGCTGATGCTAAATAATGTTAAATGGATTTCCTGGGATAGTGCTTACCTGACATAATGAGCGTACCAACATTTCTAGAAACTGTTGAACTTTTGTAGGACAATTAATTTATAAGGTTGTCTCTAATAACTATATATTTTAGTAATTTTCAATGGGATGAATATTTTGTTGGGGCGTATTTAGTGATTATAGGTAGTTCCATTCATGATACTAGTTTAAGATCTGTTAGAAAGAAGTGTTATACATTAAATTGACCATGTACAACTGTAAGATGGTCTCAGAGACTACCAACGAGTTCAAAGTGGTGTTGTCTTTGTCCAAAAGAATGACTAAGAGCAAAGTTTGGTTGTACCGCGTGTTCAGAATTCTTTAAACGGGTTTTCTCTACCTTTTATTTGTATTACTAGTATTACTTTTATTGTATTTAGTATTACTAAATTAGAGTTTGAATCCTATAAGATCTAAGGTTTATAACTTATATAGGTCAGAGAAACATCTTGCATACTCGGCTTATGGTTTCATGATAGGGAATTAGAAAATACAATACATTTGTTACTATATAATATATAGTTTTTCAGCGTCTTTTTGTCGGTAATTTATTTAAAATTTCGTAAGGAGAATTATTTTATTTACTAGTAGCTTAAAAAGGCTAAAGCCTCTAAAGCTGGGTTTCCTAAGCGCGGAACTTTTTGGTCGGCAGCGGAGCGCAGAAAGGGGAGATTATCCGCTCGTATATTCAATTCAGCGGAATTCTGTTTTCCTAGACGCGAACTTTTTCGGCAATCGACTGCGGAGTAATCTAGCTCATTTTGGTTGTGACTGTTGAGTGGATCACCAAAGGCAATAAAATAAATTAATATGTTCTTAAACTAAGTCTATTTCAACACACAACATACTGTGTTTAGTATTTCCCAATATCTTCTTAACCAATTGCCGTATAGCAATAATGTGTAAAATAACAGAAAGAAAAGGTTACGGTTTGTTTTTCAGTTTTAAACCATTGCGGTTTTACTTTTATAACACAATAAAACTGCCTATCATTTAAGCTAAAACAACAGTACATTATTATGTACTGTACATAACAAAAGTTATGTTATTTTAAAAGTAAGTTTATTTTTGTAATTATTGAATTATCTATTGGTTATTATACCTGTCGTACTCAAGATAATTGGATGGCCTTGTATTCATTCATCAAGTTTCTCGTCACCTCCGAACTCATTCTGTGACAACATAAAATCACAAAACACCAGTATAACCTCAACACTATTCTACGGCGGGGAGGGGTCTCCTGTGCTCCGGAAGCGGAAAAAGTTAATCCGCGGCGCGGAACAATCCCGTTGTCTAGGAAAACCGCTTCATTTGGTTACATGATGAGGAGAGGCCAGCGTTCTCTTGTCTCCGCGTTCCGCTGTCCGCTGCCGAAAAGTTCCGCGCCTAGCTTATCGTTTCTCCAATACTCTGCCTCATTTGAGATTTTTACTCTTTACATTCTGAGGAAAATAAAACAATATAAGTAGGAATACATGACAGTTTGTAAACAAAGTAGACACTTAATCACATGTTTTAATGTGAACAAAGCAGACGTTTTTAAATCCCCGATGACGTTTTCTTATGGGGGATGTCTCACGTTATTTCTCGTTTGCTGGCAATGTTTAAGGAATACTGCTATTTTTCCCGAGTACCTGGGATCAAGACCTTTAATTTAAGCCCCATCCCATCATCCTGCAATTTTCCATACTCCAACAATTCTGACTTAAAATGTTTCTTACAGAATCTTAATCTTAATAATATATAAAAATGAATCCCTATTTCTCTTGGTCACGCAATCACTTGAGAATGAGTGCACCAAATTGAATAATTCGTTTTTTTGTTGTGTTCGTTAATTTCAGGACAAGGTTCTTAAACAGGAAAATCTTTAATCCGTCTCATTGATTTGATCAAAGTTCAGTTAGTTACACCAAACAGCTGTTAACAAGGATAATATCTAAACATACTTGAAAGGCATAAACATATGTTCATTACGGAAGTAAAAAATACTTGAATGCAAAAACTACTTGAATGGCAACTCAAACTCTTTATTTGACAGGCGAGTGAGCGAAGCGAACGAGCTCATGTTGATAATGAACGAGTATTTGATGTAAAACAAAATCAATGACATTAGGACAGGACCTTGTCTGTCGGGCCGTCTAGCTATATATAAATATAATTAAATAATAACTGTAAGATAAAACCTCGTAAGTATACGAACACTAGAGCCGAGGCCTTGTCACAAGCCAAACGGATATGTTCCCAGAAGGACAGTCGACTGTCAAGCGTAACCCCCAGGTACTTCGCTGCCCTTTTGGTCTGGACCACTTCGGAACCCACCGTCATCGGGACAATGGTGGGGATTCTCATTTATTTTTCATGTCTCAGAGAACAGCAACATCAATTATATATTTTGTGCAGTTAACTGTCATAAATAGAAATGTAAACTCGAGCTGCATTACCTTAACAAAGAAATACGATTAATTTTGAAAAGATTTTGTAAATTGGTCTTTAAATTACGTTATGACCTACAGTGTTAGTTTGTTAGTAAGGTGTTATGATAGATATACAAGAAATAAGTGGTTAATTTGGCTTAGGAATAAAAATCAATAAATTTGAAGTTATTGTAAATTATGGAGATTCGTGTTCGTATTGTAAACAATTGAGATAATAATTTGCTAGGTTGAGGATGATCACTGAATTTAAAACAATTAGCTAGTTAGTATAGGGTAATTTTAGCATTGATTAACTTAAACATACTCTGCCTTACATTTTAACAACATCCGAATCAAAATTCCTTACTTACGTTCATTTGCAATGTATAAAATATCCCAAAGTAAAATATGCAATTGAAAACAGTGGTTCTAATAATAGCGATTAAAACCAAACATGTATTAAGAAACCTTAAAACTATTTATGTAACGCAATAAGGGTTTTTACTAAGATTAAAGAAGATTTTCAAGTTTTATGATAGACTAGCTAACGGCATTAGGCTAATCTTTTATATACGTTAAAACTTGTATTCATCTTCGGCAAATTCGTTAAAACACGCAGTATTTAAAAGAACAAACCCAAAAGTATATTATCTTTCAAAGTTTTTCTTATCAAACGGAAAAATATAGTTTGGGCAATTGTTGAATTTCTCAAATCACTTATGAATTATCGCTACTAATAAATCTATCTATCCATATGTTATTTAAAGTTGCTTATAATAAATAGTATAATATGAATCGGCAATATATATATCTAGGCTAATGGAGGTGTGTGTTTATTTAAATGATCAGGTGTTCCATGTTCCAAGATGAGGTGTTGAATTTAGTTAGCATATTGCATTACATATTACCATAGTTGTTATTGCATATATTAAACATAAAGCATGAACTGTAATAACACAACAATTGTTATAGCACAAAGGAGAGGGATATTACTACGTCATTTACGAAATTATCAAAATTAACTGTCAATATTGATTTATAAATATAGATTAATACTGTTTGTTGACAGAGCTATTAACAAAATTTATGGTTTATGAAGTTTGACCAGTTGATTGAGTGTAATAAAAAAAGATCTTAATACAAATAGTTAATCATACAGACAAGCCCAAAAGTAGGTATGCAGTTACGTTTATGTATTTGTAATTACATAATCAATTATATATTAGTCCGTGTGAAGGTGTCGGGAACTGGTTGCAGAAATGCAACAATGTCAAAGGTAGACTTTTCTAACACCTACGAGATTAGTTATGTCACTGTAAAAATAATTAAATATAAATATATGTATCTCTATGCATACTTTTGGGCCACTCTGTATACAAGAATTTATTCAGACATACAACAATAAATACTGCAGATGAACCATAAATGAAGGAAGCCGGAAGCTCCCTAGTTAGCTTAGTTTGGATAAAACTTGGTAATACATTAAAGGTGACTTCATCCATTTTTCCTTAAACTATGAAAAGTATTTAAAAAATAATTTGTAAAAAAATGGATTGATAAAATAATATATAAACTGAATAAACGTGTGTAGTGAAAAGTCCTGGTAAATATTTATCTGTTGCAGTTTCACTTGGCTTTAACCATAATATACAATACATTTAATAAGTATAAACAATCGAAAAATGTCTATTGCCATATTTATATTGAACCGAAGTAGCATAAAATATGTATTTAACTTAATAAAAATGTGTAACAAGAATGATGTCAAACAATTACATAAAAATATACTAACAAGTATATCCGACAGCTAGGCTTGATTTGTTAATTACTTTAAATGCATTATTGGTAATGTAGTTTATATCAAATTTACAGTAGTACAAACACAAACTTTCACGCAACTAATCAAGTTCATTCGTTCGCTCTTGACGATGTCCTACCGATAGTATAACAACCAAGAACAAATTAATGTTCAAGTTGCCGCCCAATAAGCCACAACTACTATGAGTGTTGATTTAGTTTTTACGTCTTAATCTTATTACAAGTGAGTGAATCCACGACAAGCAAGCGTAAACCCCAGGTACTTCACCGCCCTTTTGGTCTGGACCACTTTGGAACCCACCGTCATTGGGACAATGGTGGGGATTCTCATTTATTTTGGCATTTGTTTATTTTTTTTCAGCGTTTGGCTGAAAAAATACACTTATAACTATTAGCCTAAACATAATGAGGTCTACAAGTCAACAACCGTAAGATACAAAATTAAACGTGGAAAGAGTATTGTTTAAGTACATATATAAAGTAATATGTCCTCTACACATGCTATAGGTTATGGGATAAAACTACAGTGTGTACTTGCACGCAAACAAATTCATAATTGTACACAGTCACGCTACGTAGAACTTCGTTGATATATAACCGATAGCGGTGTTTTTCAGTTTTAACCAACTCGGAGAGCAAAATCTCGTTTAGATGTGAAATAATATTATGCGTATTTTTTCATATCATATTTTTCAAATGTATGCTTTATTTAAATATATGTATTTTACCCAAATTTCCTACGTTATTTGCGTTTAATACATTTATGGAATGTATATTTATTTGTTATCAATATTGTATTTCAATCTATTTCATAAATTGGACCAAAATTAATGCATAAAGGTAAACCTCCCACGTAAAAACTAATGTTATCACTGTTTGTAAAATTACCTCTACGAATGTAAAACGGTGAGCTATTTGGAGTAGTCAGAAATGTTACCACTAATAGAATAACAAAGGAATAAATTCTCCTTTCTTTATTTGTTTATGCTTTCACAGTATCTTAAGGATAAACTAAACTATTATCATACAGTGAAGACCACACAATACTGGGTTCGAAGAAGCAAATCAATTCAATATACCCAGACTGAGATCGTGTCAGTCCAACCAACAGAAGTGAATCAGCATCACGATTAATTTTGCTAATGCACTTCGGTGGTGCAAGGTTTGGCACGTAATAAGAAAATTGTAACATAAAAATAACTTTTTTAAATTAATAGATACATCAATCTACACATTTATTTTTATTTGAACGAGGCCTTTCGATTACAATGTGAATGTTCGATTACAATTAACCATCACCAGGTTCCCAAATAACTAGATTTACGGCATACAATAATTGAAGTTAAAAAAAAACAAATAGGTTATATAAAACGCAAAGTTTAGTACAGCTGATTAAGTTGTGAAACAAGTTTTTTTCAATACCTTGTGCTTCGAGCATTTTAATTGAACGTAGGTATATAAGATATTTTTATATTTTTATTCACTGACACGTATTTTGAGGTATCCCTCAGGATCAAAGTGCATCTAATAACCCTAAACCCAAAACTAAGTAATCTATAAATAAACAAAACAATTTGATAGTTTTCTTATTATATGTTAAACTATCAATCTTAATATCATAATCATTCGTTATACTTAATTTATTTTATTGTTTCAAAGATTGTAGTTTTTTGCGCTTGTAATATATTTAGTATGCTAGTTTTGTGTTCGGTATGTAAATATTTAGCTGTTATTTGGCTATAATTTTGCTACCTTTATTTTCAATAGATAGAACTTTTAAAGTTCTTAAAGTATAGCAAAACTGCGATCCGTGGTTGTTCGGCAAATTTTGACTTTTGTGTAGTTTGGATATACAATTTCATAAATTACTAGAATATGCACTTTATATCTACATTAAACCTTCGTCCGTTTTTAATGTACATTTTACTTATAAAATAATATCTACAAAGTTTTATTCACCAGCTGTGTAATAATATACAGTGAAAAAATTCAAATAGTATCATGGGTAAGCAAATAAAAAACAAGGTGGTCAAAGTATTTAAATTGCTGCTTAGCTTCAGTTATAATTACGTATAGTAAGTAAAAGTGTCCAGCAAAAGTAAATAAATGTGTAGTTAGTTGTTGATTTCAGAATTGAAGATAAACCGTAAAACATAGACCTGGTGCATTAATCTGTATTATACAAAAGAAACATAACGTGTGTTTTGTGTCTTGAATAGAAGGGAATAATGTAAAAATTTTCAGAGCTGGTCACGTCTCATGTTGTTTACACCATTCCAGCCCCGCTGCTATGCTATATCTTTCTATCTACCTGGCATTATACTGTTCTTTCAGCCTCTTCTTATGTACGTTAACTCTATATATGTTCAATTTGATCGGCACCATAACCTCTCGACTGGGTATATTAGTGTGTGAAGACTAAGAAGTTGCTGTCAAACTGTAATATTCCGGATAGAGTTGATAGTTTGTAGATAGTAAAGAACATCTGACGCCTCAGTTGGGGTTTTATGTTCGACCATTGGTGAACACTTTATCAACCATTAACTAAAAACTGAATATTTATTTCATAATAACGTTTAAATTTTTTAGAGAGCTACGCATATCTGTTCATAAACATAATAAGTAATGTAAATAGAAACATAGATGTAATTTTTGAATAGCTTAGGTAACTTTTATTAAAGCTGTACTACTACGGATGAAATCAGTGGCTAAATATTTTGTTGCAGTAAGAAACTGATATATAGTCTATCAATTTCAGCATTCATTACAAATTTCAGTTAATTAAAACCCCCATATGATTTATTGATCTATAAGGAGGTAATACAGTCCTATCCAAAATAATTAAAGACATTAATTTTAGACATAATGTATTAATTAAAACTTCTATCTGGTTTATCGATTATAATGGTATATACAACAGTTTTGATTAACCTTGATTATTTCGGGGACATATTTATTGATTAGACACTCAATAAATTCTTAATAATTGAAATATCCTGTTAAACTATAATTAAAAACAAGGTAGCATTCATTTAATACGACATAGATATAAATGCAATCCTAGTACATGTTATTTGATTTAACTTACTGTTTGTTATTTTTTTAGTTTAATAAAAACCACCTTCATTGATAAACTTTATCTGGTCACGAACACTTATGATTAATAAAATAAATACTCATGTCTTTCAAAGCCTTGGCACCTTATTTTTTAAAACTCACCTACTTCTTCAGCCTATGGTGTCACAATTTGCTCCTTTAGTGGAACCGGTTTCAACTCAATTACGAGTCATCATCAGCCACTTCTTGACATTAAATAATAAGGTTTTTGAATTATGTTTGTGTGAGCTATAATTAATTATTATTTTCCATAGCTTATAGTTTTGTTCAAAAAAATTCAGATTAATAATTAGTAACTGAAATATTGCAAAATATTGATTCTAAGCTACAGCTAAGATATATGTTTTTGGGTGACACACCTTTTCTTAATCCTGGCGTCGTCACCTGGGAGGGCGTATAGTTCTTGAAGAGGGGTGCCCCTGGAGATGTATTGTTGGTTGGCCTAGGTGGAATGGTCGGGTTGTCGGGGTTGTCGTGAACGCACTGTATAATCTCGAGGCACTGACTTTAGGTTATTGAACAAAATAAAAGTTATGCTGCTTGAATTAGAATAACGAAATAAAGAAAACTGTTACTTTTATATTTACAATTAGTAATTTTTAGGTTTAACAAATGAATGGTGGCGACTGATGGCCTGAGAAAATAAATAGTCGTCTGATGGACTAGTTTGCAAGTGAACAGGATGAGCGGACTGTAGGCACAGACCGGCCGTGGCAAAGAAGGATAGACGCCGAGATTGTATTTTGCCCGATTGAGTACAGACGCTATTGAAAGTGAATACAAAGAAAACTGTTAATGGCTGCTTGGCTGAAATGAACGAAAATACTTTGACAAAAATACAAATTTTAGGATTTTATTCTTAAATCCGTGACAGTTTGTTTTAACTTTTACGACAATCATTGATAAGTGACCTTAGTATTTAATGTCAAGAAGTGGCTGATGATGACTCGTAATTGAGTTTAAACCGGTTCCACTAAAGGAATAAATTGTGACACCATAGGCTGAAGAAGAAGGTGAGTTTTTAAAATATTCATGCTTTTGTACAAGTAGTATTTCACTTTGTTTGCACCCAAGCTTTCGTGTTTATAATCAATATGAGATTATGAGGTTAGTCGTGACTCCTCGAGTGAACAATATTAAGTTATAAGTTATTTTCACTACGATGTTTTGAAATTTAAAACTTTATGAGGTTTAGGTAAGGATATTAAATTATCAAAGAGAAAATTATAGTTTATTCTGACACGTTTTACAGTAGTGAATTTACTTCAATGTGTATTCTTCTAAGTGCCACACACACACAATTTTCTAAAGATGTATCAGTCACGCGTCACATTGGCGTTTCAAGTGACAGTGAGGTCAGCGTGTGGTAGACTAAAGTGTTCTCTGCCCGGGATATTAGATTGGTTTGCTACCTCTACTGTGACTAGAGTTGCTGATAGTGAGTTGCTGATAGTGAGTTGCTGATAGTGAGTTGCTGATAGTGAGTTGCTGATAGTGAGTTGCTGATAGTGAGTTGCTGATAGTGCCCATGAATAATCCTTTGTTGAGCGTGGGAAATATCATTAGACGATATTTAGAGTTACGTCATCAAACCAATTTTAGTCATCTTCTTATCATGTAGTATTTACAGGAAAAGTAGTGTTTTAGATGGTAAACAATGTGATTAAAAATAGGTAAAATGTGCATTATGTCCAAACAAACTTATTATTTCGAGTATATATCACTTGCGGATTGTGATAAATGTTTGTTTGGTATTTCAAAAGACTATTTCTAAATTTACCCTGTTAAAAGAATAAAAACAAATACATATATTAAATACGTAATGAAGTATTCATAACTACGGTATATCTGGGAGTTGGGTAGTAGTACTTATAAATAACATAAGCTATTTAAAAGTTTGATAATCCTAGAACTCACGTATCAACACAAACTTTACTTTAAATTAGAATCAACAAACTTCATGTACATGTGTACATTTATTTTGTATCTTGATTATGACAAGATCTCATTAACTTGTTACCAGACATTATTTCTCGTAGAGTGATCAAAGGACCAGTTATCTCTATTGGGAAATCATACTGTAACTTTACTTTGTAAACTTAAATGGAGTAATATACTGCTAACTTGGTGAGTGTAACCTAAGACTAAGATTGGATTTACTAATTTATCTACATAAACAGACGGATAACTATATTACCATTAACTAAGTGTAATTATTATTACATTGTTAAAGTAACATTATCTTTTTCTCAGACAAATACAAAACAATTTATTATTCTCTTTTTATATTTGGTTTTGTATATAATTAACTAATAACTGGCAAGACGAAGATTTGTTATTACTGATTAAGGATAAATCCTTAAATACAATGTTCAGACGAAACTGAAATTGAGAATTCTTTTCTGGTGTATAGGTTAGCCCCAAGCGATGTCCTGGTGGCAGGTTTAATAAGGACATTCCAGACCCAGGGGTCAGAGGCGACTGATTGTCGCTTTTTATAATTCTTTGATCCGTTTTGCGTTTCGAATAAGCTCCACTTTGGTACCAGTACAACATCTATTAACATCTATTACATTCATAAATAGTGAAAATGTTATTTCAAGCGTGCATTTTATTAACGTAATAACTTTATAAAATCTATGTTTAATGTTTTTCCTCCCATTCCGAAATCAATATCTACAAATTCATTAAACAATTTATATGCTAGACTCTTTCACTGTAAAATATTCTACTTTCTTACATTTTGAACTCTTCCTATACATATTTTTCTTAAAACAAAACTTTGTAGATTTAGTCATAAGTAACTATTTACATTAAAACTAACATTATTCGTATGTTATATATAACATTAATGGTACTATTGACCTTTTACTAAAAAAAGCAATATATTTATTTGCAACCATTGCTAAATTTATTGACTATAAAGTGTTTTATTACATCTACGTTAAAACCAATACTTATCACCGTAAAAATCTATCAATATACTAAACGGAAGTTGCCTTAATAAACATATTGCACTTGGTGTGATCGATATTAAAATAGGAAATAAGAATATGTTAAATTATACATGGCTTTCTCAATCAATAAATTATTAGGTAATTAGTTACGGAATAAAAGACTGTTGTCAATCTCGTATCGTGGCCACTAGGTCCACCCTCCAACGACACACGTTATTGTGAGAAGATGGTGATGATAGTGTTGTTTTCTTTGTCCACCACCGTCGAGTGTTGTTTTCTTTGTCCACCACTGTGTCTAAGACCAAAGTTTTCTACCGTGTGGTTGAAGTCATTCCAGCTGCTTCTTCACACATTTTTTATCGTTTTTCAAAAGACCTCACGCATTTGTTAGTAGTCTATCTGTTGATATAATCCTTTGAGGATGTTAAAAGAGCCTTACTAACACAAAAGGATCTATCCGGAATTATGGGTTGAATTTCTATTATCGGTCCAACCTGCCTTTGACAATTGTACGGGAAAAGTATTAAATCTAGGCTTTCCATAAAATACCTGAACATCCTATACATTTCCTTAAATATTTGCCAAATTAATCGGTGATGTTAGATAATCTTATAGTTAAATAAATATTTCCTAGGTGTTGTATATAATGCCTAGATACCCCATAAAATACCATCACTTTCTTAGGCAACGTATAAAGTGAATAATCTTTTTAACTTATTATAGTTTTATAATTGATAAATATTCACACAAAAGTAATTAAAATAAAAAATATATGAATTAAAATATTTGGTTAAAATCTGTTTTAGTAGTAATATAACCACTAATGAGTGTTGTAAATGATACGTTTTTATACCTGAACCAAATACATCGGCGATTCTAAATAAAGTCACAAATATAATTTGAACCTAATTAAACCGTGATTCTAAAAACTTTCTGCATGATTAATTTGTCTTCCTGTCTCTTCCCAACACATCTATAAGCTAATTCGAAAAAATCGGAATAAATTTGAATTTATATAACGCAAATCTTCAACATCGGCAACATTTTTTTAAAGTTGGTTATCAAACAGGTAAGTTATTAATTCAAGAATCCAAGTTCAGTAGGACTTGTTAGCAATGGCTTCTCGAAACTTGGAGATCCTCTTAAACTTTAACAATCCGCATTGTGTCTGGAGTAAGCACTTACTAGTTCCTTAAACCTTTAATGGCTCCAAGTTCAAGCTGTGTTCATTATTGAACTGCCACACCTGTCGTTGGTGTACTTAGTCTGTGCGCATTTTAATCAGTACGAAATATATTATTTTGGGAACAAAGATAGAGAAAATAACTTCACTTTTATACAAAATAATGTTTACAATTTTACAAATAATACTCTTTAATATTTGGTCTCCCCTATAAAAATTATGTAGAAGGTCTACAATGAATAATTTACTATCATAAATTTATTTTCATACTATATGAATTTAATTTGTTCTTTGATATGTATGATTATATTCTTATCGAAAAGAATTATAGAAGGAAGGTAAGTAGGAAGAAAATAAAACTATTCACTTTCTACTAATTACTTTGAAGACTAAATTAATTTGGTTTTTACATCAACAACAAAAATATAATGCTATTTCGGAAAACTAATATCAAGTGCTCTGTCCCATGGGTTTGTTAAGTTCCATCCTTATTCTTTCGGTTGTTTATTTATTGAAAAATACGATGGCAAAAATAACTAAATGTTATAACTTAAAAACACCTGTTTGAAGTAAGAGGCACCAATTAGTATTTTTAATAGTAATCAAATTGATATAAATACAATTTTAAGTATTCATAAACTGCTGCAAAAACCATAATTAGTTTCTAATAATAAACAAGTTGTATAAGAAATTTCGATAATATTGTTCGGTTATGGCGAACATTTATTTACCTTTTTGGTTTTTGAAATTGTCGTTTAAAATAGTATTGAAATCGTTAAACTAGGACACAGTAAGAGTAGAGTAAATCTATTATACATTTTGATTATGATAACCAGAGAACAATAACATGGCTTGTGCTGTTGGTGCAGAATTGAAACAGAATGAGACTGTAATGACAGACAGAGACGGTTGCGTGAGGCGCCGAGGTCATTAGACAATACCACAACATGCAAGACCAGCCCTTCGTCAGGCGGGGTCTGAATTATGCCGCTAATATATTTATTCTACAGTATTTCGAAATACATCATAATTGCATAGGTTCATTGAAAATTTTCCCATCCATATGCCTATAATTTTCATAAAGTATGAAAACTCTCCCACGCACCAACAGTTTTTGTTGTTTTGTTGCATTGAGCTGCATTTTTTGGTGCACCTAAGAAACTTTCATGACAAATATACATACGACATGGTGTGTGTAATTTGTCATCAACAAAAATTCTTAATTTCCGGTTAGTAAATGTGGAATCCTTAAAGTGTAACGTTCAAGAAGTATTACACGCAAGAAAACGTGTATAGACTTATTATTATAACTAGCATTGTGTAAGGCATATAAAGGATTTTGTCATGGTAAAGTGATTTGTTATATGATTTTATAAGTTGTAACATAAGTGTTTATAATAAAAGATAGACATACCCAATAGTTTAACAGAAATCATGTTTTAAGAAATGTCGTTCCTCTGTTTATCAAAATGATGAGTCAATCAATTAAAATGGTTATAGTGTATAGGCCTTGCTTATGAATTTAAGGCACGGAATTAAGTTTAATTTATTTATTGAGATATTAGTTGCCTACAATGTTCAAGCAGGATGCGTCACGTCGTGTCCAAGTCTGTAGACATCCTAGCACTACGAGACTCCTCCTCCACAGCAGAGCCACGTAAACGTGATAAAGTAGAGGCCAGCCAAACTCTCGGTATCGGTCACGTAGCTTTTGTTTACTTCTTCACTGTATTATATCTTTTCGCTATTTTATTTTTTGTTTGTCGTTTGCCGTTCATTTACCTTTTCATAGATAGGGGTTTTCTTACTTTAATATACCATTATATTTAATTTATTCTTGTTTATTATGTTTCTTGTTTATTTTCCCTTGTTCTTTTGGTCTTTACTTGGCCTACATTGCGATCAGGCTTTTTAAATTTTAAATTAAATTATCTTAACCTATAGGATTGCTAAGGTAAGAAGTGATATATTGTACATTTAGGTCTAAAATAGCATTGATATTCATTTAAAACTATGATGGCTTAATATCATGATGGGGAAATACGGTTTCGTTTTACGCTTATGAGCGTTAGTTATAAAATTAAAATAAATATAATATTTTATTTTTGGAGCTATTACATTGTCCTTAACATATAACTTCAAACAAAAATAATGCAAAAATATAACTGTATTTTTCTTTAAATTTATAGTTCCATTAAGAAGACAAATTTGCCAATTTTTGTTTATTGCGGCTCAAACGAACCAATTGAAATTAACAGCTACATTTATGAGACTCTAAAAGATAAGTTGTGGCTCTTATAAGTGAAGCCAGGTCCAGAATGGTTTTACAGAGTTTGTTAATAAAATTATGGGTGCAGACCTCAACATACCTACCTGACATACCTGATTCATTATTGTTTATTCTAAGTAGTATTTTGAAGCAGTAAAATTGTAAATACATTACCAATAACACTTTTCTACACTTTTCTTATAAAAAAGGAATAATATAAGCAAAGAAAATGTTTCTAGACTCATGTCTCACACAGAAAAAATTTCAAGTCTTCAATCATTAATTAACGTCATCGTATAATTATTATGTTTAGAACATTTGTCTATAGCCAGTGTGATGTGCATCGTAGGCATTAGTTATATCAGCTTTACGGTTGATCAATCTAGCCATCGCAGTGTAGTAGAAGCTTTGCCCTGTAATTGAGTTGCCGTATCAAAGTCTTGAATAATTATATCTTGATCTGTGCATGATAGCTTGCGGTTATCCTCGTCTGGATCCTCTCTAGTTTAACTGTCTGGAGAAGTCAAATTATACTACTTGGTTTAGACAAATAATACTGTTCAACCCAAAATAGTTTCTATATTTAGTATACATATCAGAACGGGATTTCGTTAATTTAGTGTTTAACGTTACTTAAGATAACTTAACTCATTGAAAGTTATATATTTTAACTATACTATTATGATATTCACCTAAGACATTCCTGGTGAAAATATGAATCTAAGAGAAGGCATTAATTTGTCTGGTGAAATAATTATGCAACAAATTACACTCACGCCATCTTATATAACTTTATAGTCTTTCAAAACCTGATTATATTAAATATTTCTGAGAAGTATTTCCTTAAATAAAAACTTCAGTCGTCAGTATTTAAAGTTTTAAATATTAAACCGTTATTATAAATAACATTGCATTACTACTTAAAATTCTTTAAAATATTAGAATTTCGATAACAATATTTTTGTCAATACATTTTTATAAGCCAATTGACACACATGTTAAATTGTTGGAAAATGTATTAAAAGAGTTAACATTTGTTTATTACGTGGCAAACCTTGCACACTGAAGTGCATTAGCGAAATTAATCTGGTGACAAACTCACTTCTGGGGGTTGGATTGACTCGATCTCAGTCTGGGTATATTGCATTGATTTGCTTCTTCGAGCCCAGTTTTGAGTGGTCTTCATTGTATGATAATAGTTTTGTTTTGTTTAGTGAGAGCTATAAAAAAAGTTGGAAATATGCTTTTCGAAAAACAGAACACTACCTAAGACCAAAATTTGCTAGCCTTGTTAATTTGTAAAGTTATGTAATCGTTACATTTTTCTTAAGCAAACATGTGTGTCTTATTATATTAGTTCTAACATTACAGTTATTGTAAAGCACCTGTCAGTTTTACATGTATAGGGGGCATTTGTAGACAGGTGATATCATTAACAAATGGCTCCCCACCTTTGATTTCTGCGCTCGTTACCCGCTGAAGCTGAGTGGGAGGTTTGCCTTAATCAGTGCGTTATGAAATAAACTAAAATATACTATTGGTAAATAATTAAATATGCATCCCATATAATTATATTAATTTTAATAACCTAGGATATATTAGGTAAAATACAAATATTTCAATAAAATATAACTAAGTTTGACAAAAGTTATGAAGACTTGCGCATAATATTATATCATCTTAAAGACAGTTTGCTTTCTGAGTTAGCTAAAACTGAAAACAACCGCTATCGGTTATATATCAACGAAGTCCTACGTAGCGTGACTGTGTGCAATTATGAATTTGTTTGCGTGCAAGTACACACTGCAGTTTTATCCCATAACCTATAGCATGTGTAGAGGACGTATTCCTTTATAAATGTACTTAAACAATACTCTTACCACTTCTAAAGTTTTATCTCCAGGTTGTTAACTTCTAGATCTCAGTATGTTTTTTCAATAGTTATATGTTTGTTTATAAACCATCTATTTGTCATAGCTTAACCCACTTGAGGATAAGAGGTTAAATTCAAACCAATAGTTCTATACCAATTGTACGTATAGGGTGATGGCTACAACATTAATTTTATCTTGGTTTGTATACTGCCGTAAGACGTCATCGAGAGCGAACAAAGGAATTGAAGATAGATATAATAGTTTCGTAATAGGTTGCGTTTATACTATGTATATTTTATATCAATAGCACTATCAATTTTGCATTACTAAAGCATTCTACAGTAATTAACTGATAATGGTCAGGCCTATCTGTCAGGTCTACCTATTAGTATATTTCAATTAAAATTTCTTCAATTGTTTGAAATAATTTTGACATACATTTATATTGAGTTAAATAATTATTTTATACAGTTTAATTTTAATAAAAATATGGCAATATACATTTTTAGCTTGATTATCACACTTATTGTTACTTTTAAACTTACTCAATTTATTGTTTGTTATGGTCAAAACTAAGTAAAACTAGCTTGACCAGGTAAATATTTGCCAGCACATATGGTGGGTCAATCGTTTTAAAAAAGATAATATACTTCTGTATTTAATTTATATAATTTATAATACAATTTACAAAATGTTAGAGTTTCTGTAACTAATGTTCCTTAATGTAACCCACGAGTTCTCAAAAATTGCCTTTGTTTTATCTCAGTGAAATGTTTACCGTATTACATTTTAAGGTCAGTCCCTATGAGACGAAATAGACAAAACAGATACCCAGCTACATAAAACTAAATAATAGAGTTATAATTTCCGCCCCAATTGACTTTGGGCTAAAAAATATTCTCAAATTCCATGGTCTACAAATTATGGAAATATCCGTCTCTGAAATTCAAAACGAACGCTCTTCCAATGCAAACAACTAAGCAGAGTGTGTGTGACAGGATATTTAGTAATTTTTTGGCAGAAATTGTTTTTAAATACTTTCCATAGCTTTAGGAAAAATATATATCAAAAATTCAGTTTTACCATATCACCAAGTTTTATTTAAACTAAAACAGTGTTATACTAGCTAAAAAGCTCCGGTTTTAGCGAATTTCCCCTATAGGGAAGAAGCTATTACCGTAGTCGGCATGGTAAGACCTAGGCCCGGGACCATGATAACTTTTATCACCCAGACCCCAAAAACACCATTCGTTCGAAACTATATATTTTCAGTTATATGTCCGTGAGCACGATAACTCTCGTAAAAAAGCCCGATTTTGATGAAATTTTGTACAAACGTGTAAAGCAACATTTACACGTTTTCGAAAACCAGGCAGATCGACCCACCCAAAGTCGTATTTTGGGGGGGTTTGTACCCCAAAAATGGGTTTTTTGAAGTTTTGACATGTAATATTTAAAAAAGTCGAATTTTAGTGTTCACCATTCAATTTAGCTTAAAAAACACACAATTTGGTCTTTTGATCATTTCTCTAAGTCAATTGGTTATAGAGATATTAAAAGTGGTAAACACAGTACGTTTTCCAATGTTATTCTTATGGAGAATAAAATAAATTTTATATCTCGCTTATTTATGAACGTATCCCGACAAAACTTGGTATATGGCTTCATCTGGTTGGGGTCTATTATTATTTGCACAAAACACAATTTATACCGATGGTTCCCGTGGCAGGAAACCTACGTACTCTGCCCCCATGTTATTCTTATGGAGAAAAAGTAAACAATTATATCTCCCTAAATTATGAACATAAATTAATACAACTTGGTATGTTCCTTCCCCTAGTTGAGTTCTATTGATATTTTCATAAAACCCATTTTTTGTGATCCTTGTTACAGCAAATCTGCTTATTCAGCTCCCGTGTTATTCTTATAGAGAATAATTAAAATAACATATATTGCTTATTTATGAATGTATATTGATGAAACTTGGAACGTGGCTTGACCTAGTTGAGTTTTATTTATATTTGCATAAAAACCCATATTTTGTGTTCCTTGTTGCAGCAAACCTGCGTACTCAGCCCCCATGTTATTCTTATGAAGAATAAGTAAAATATTATTTTTGTTTATTTATGAATGCATATTAAAGGAACTTGGAAATTCGGTGAGTATGCAGATTTGCTGCAACAGGGGTATTTTTAATTCATGGTTTAAACTACTGTATTTAATATTTTTGTCTAAATTAAATTTGTTACATGTTATTATCTAATCCAGATATTTAGATCTTATATTTTATGATAGTCAATCAACTGACCACACTTTATAAACATTTATAAGTTTTATTGATAGTTTCTTGAATTTTTGTGTCTCTGTTATTAAACAGTAAACGAGCAGTGAAAGGGTACCTTATTAATCTATATTTATAAATATATATTGACAATTCCTTAAGCTATTTAATAATATAAATAGCGTAATAACGTTCATCTCATTTCTGTTATTAGCCTACAATTACAATCCATGTAATTATATTAAACATATGCAATAATACCTATGGTAATATGCAATGCAATATGTTAACTAATTTCAACCCCTCTGTATTGTAATATGCGGTGATAGTTTAAATAAACAAGCACCTGCTAATGCCTAGATGTACACTGCGGATGCAGATGAAGACTATTTACTGTTAGCAACTTTAAACACTAAATGCTTAAATGGCTTTATTAAATCCAACAAATCATATGATGATAAGTGTCTTTAAAAATCATGACTTTAAAGTCTGAATACGGTTTTAAAACGGCTCATAAAATGTTCCGTTTGTGTTTTTCGATTATGTGTGTTTTAAGGAATCATAGCACGAATACAAGTTTTAAAATATGTAAAAGAACACAATGAAAAGCGTAGCCAAATTTAAAGTGCAAACTTTATAATCTACATTAACCCTAGAAAACATTATGTCAATAGTTTGCGAGTTTCTTAAAACATTTTGTTTAGTTTTAATTACTATAATTTTAACAATTTATTCTATTAACTGTCGAATTATATATTATAATTCAAAATATTTTAAATTGTTTAAATAATTGTAAGCAAATGATTTCAATTTTGTTCTAGTTTGTTTTAATATGTAAGGCAGAGTACTGTATTGCTTTAAAACTTAGCTATTGTTTTGAAATCATTGAAAATCCTAAATCGAATCCCCATCGATTACCATTATTTCAAATTTATTAATTTTAATTACAGAACTAAATACTGTAACTTATTATATTTTAACTATTATAATTTGTAACTTTCAAACATTTACTATTCCCAATTATAACTTAAATCTTTAAGAATTTAATATTATTCTTCAAAATTATTATATTTTAAATTATTATTATTTCTTTGTTTAGGTAACTAAGCTCTTGTCTACATAAACCTTTATGGCAGTTAATTTCACTGCAACTATAAATCATGTTGCAGTTCTTTGAGCTATGTGAAATTATTATATCTTGTCGTGCAGGGAAATATATCATGTTGGATTCAGCAGCTGCATTATCATAACCCATAAGTTATTGTAATCCTTTTCACAATTTATGGTGTACCCGTTTTCGTAATTTAGCTCGTACAAGTATATTTATTTTGATTCGCAAACAAAATATAAATGACGTAAATAAAGTACGAATATAATTAGTTTTATATAATATAATTTTTTAATGGTATCTATATACTATAATAAAAGATTAAAATACCTGTAGTCTGACTCATGATCCTCGTAGTACAATAAATGACTACGCGTTTTGACAGTAAACTGTCATCTTCAGGTCAGCAAAGAGCTTGCGAATCTTCGCACATCACTGGGCCGGCGCGTCATGGCAGTTTACTGTCGAAAGGCGTAGTCATTTATTGTACTACGAGGATCACGAGGCAAACTACAAGTATTTTAACCTTTTATTATAGTCAAACGTGATTCTGAAAAAACAACACATAATGAAGTATCTATATACGTTTATGTACAAAGTATATTAATATGCAACACAATATAAGACATTTACATATTTCAAGGTTGTACCCAACAGTTATTATTTAATTATAAATAACATAATCGCACGAACCATATTTAAAAATGTATTATTAACAGGAATCCTAACAAGCTATAATAATCTTTTTAGTTAATTTTCTAATTCAGAATTTTTAAATATGTTGTTATGGAACTGTATTAGTTATACATATTTTACCCTATATGTTTTGCACTGTAAATCAGTAACTACTAATACAGTTTAATAAAAGGTAGAGAAAAATCGGTTAAACAATTCTGAACACGCAATATAAAACTTTGCTCTTAGTTTTACTTTTGGACAAAGACAACACTACTTTGAACTCGTTGGTGGTCTCTCAGAGCAATCTTACAATTATAATATACGATCAGGTTTATTCCTAACACCTGCTCGAAAACTATTATTATGAGTATAACCCCTTAGAATCCTTAAATGGGACCCACAAATAGTGAATTTTATTTTAAAAAATTTAAAAACTTGCGTTATTAATGTCAGCGGACCTTATAAGTTTTTCTAAAAAAAAATCCACGGGGGCTTGAAATGCTGGGTTGCGCATTGTTGTGGCGTACGTTCTCTTTCAGGAAACCCATTTTAACCTATTTAAAATCCCCATTTTTCGAAAATATCCATCACCAATCTTAGTTACTAAAGTAAAATACCAATATTATTAAAGAAAACTAATTTTTGTAAGCATGTATTATTATTTTTATATAATCAGTTTGTCTACAGACTCAGAATATTCAAGTTGGTTAATACATCTACAAATTTTATAACTCCCAATGCTTTATTCTACAACCTCTCAACTAAGTATGAACCCCTGCAATTTTATAACTCCCAATGCTTTATTCTACAAAATCTCAACTAAGTATGAACCCCTGCAATTTTATAACTCCCAATGCTTTATTCTACAACCTCTCAACTAAGTATGAACCCCTGCAATTTTATAACTCCCAATGCTTTATTCTACAACCTCTCAACTAAGTATGAACCCCTGCAATTTTATAACTCCCAATGCTTTATTCTACAACCTCTCAACTAAGTATGAACCCCTGCAATTTTATAACTCCCAATGCTTTATTCTACAACCTCTCAACTAAGTATGAACCCCTGCAATTTTATAACTCCCAATGCTTTATTCTACAACCTCTCAACTAAGTATGAACCCCTGCAATTTTATAACTCCCAATGCTTTATTCTACAACCTCTCAACTAAGTATGAACCCCTGCAATTTTATAACTCCCAATGCTTTATTCTACAACCTCTCAACTAAGTATGAACCCCTGCAATTTTATAACTCCCAATGCTTTATTCTACAACCTCTCAACTAAGTATGAACCCCTGCAATTTTATAACTCCCAATGCTTTATTCTACAACCTCTCAACTAAGTATGAACCCCTGCAATTTTATAACTCCCAATGCTTTATTCTACAACCTCTCAACTAAGTATGAACCCCTGCAATTTTATAACTCCCAATGCTTTATTCTACAACCTCTCAACTAAGTATGAACCCCTGCAATTTTATAACTCCCAATGCTTTATTCTACAACCTCTCAACTAAGTATGAACCCCTGCAATTTTATAACTCCCAATGCTTTATTCTACAACCTCTCAACTAAGTATGAACCCCTGCAATTTTATAACTCCCAATACTTTATTCTACAACCTCTCAACTAAGTATGAACCCCTGCAATTTTATAACTCCCAATGATTTATTCTACAACCTCTCAACTAAGTATGAACCCCTGCAATTTTATAACATGTGGTATTATGTCACTCTTTAAGTAATCGTTAGTATAATTTCTATTGCAGCCAATTTTACTCAATCTCAAACACAAAGGATATCACGCGATTGACTCATAAACATCACTGCGGTACCAGACTATCTCTATACAGTATATCATTATATTATGTTTTATGACGCCAACGTGCATATGTGTTTATTTTGGAGTAAAGATGGACGAACCATCAGCGAAATGATTAGTACAATCTTGTTAATTCAAAAACAGTCGTAATAAGGCATTATAAATTAATTTATTTTTGACGTCATTATTTTATTTTTAAATTGGTATAAGAGTTTGTAATAAATACATCATCTATTCATGAAATAGTGATGTACAATTTCACCTTCTCACTTAGTATATGTTTATTTTTTATTATTTCATGAAACAAGTCAGTAGTTAATCGTAATCCTAACCAATTTAAAATTCGTTTTATGACAACAAATATCTCTAAAATTTATTTTACGTTTAACTGACGTGCTCGAGGAATTGTCCCGATTAGTTACACATCTAGTTCCACTTTAAAATCTAAAAGCTTAATATTTGTAAACTGAGGGATAGGCCTAATAAATCTTAATAGTTTTTTTCCGGTGCCCATTAAGTCATTAAAAGTGCAGTTCAATTCATGAAGCAGTTGTGTTCATATTGTGAACTCAGTAGGGGCCTACGTTCCGTCATTATGTTGTTCATTATGAATTAATAATATGCAAAGTGCCAAGAGAATATATTCATTCTATGATTGGACCTGATTATGACCGGTATAACTGGTTGAAATTGATCGCCTCGTACTATCTTTTGTGTATATTTCACCGTCTTGTATGTAAGTACAGTATAAGTGTAAATATACTTTATAGTGTTATAAGACTATTTTATTAATCCTGATCATAATCTCCATGCGGTATATTCTTGCAATGAAAAACAAACTCAAATTACTTTATACTAAACATGTTCCTATCATTATAACATCTGCTGATAAAATAACCGTAACAGTTTCACCAGGTTATTGCAACTAAACTATTAACGTAAAATGGTTTTATTTATTTTTAATGGTTATCTACTGGGCCAAATAAAGACTTCGTGCATCGCTCACGAAATAGATACATCACCCATTATTCAACCACATACAATAACACACAGTTGTAGGTGGCAATAGTCGACTGTGGCCAAGAATCTCCTAGGGCTCATTGGTGGATCCAACAATACAACAAATATTGAACTCCTATTGGCTCTTGGTGTTGACCTCAATGTGTCATAAGGGTGTAGTCATTTAGGAAACATGTCGTTTTATACGTTTTTTAAAATATTTAAACTACGAATACGATTTAAAATTGCGACCATCAGACACCCTATTCAAATTTCGTATTTTATGTTTCTAGGTTTGGCCTTGGATGATCGACGTTTTGTCTATATCAATATCGATTTATTATTTTTCTTTTGTAAGAATTACATCCATGCTTAGAGACCCTGTAGGTCGAGGCCCTGATGACAGTTTTAAATTATAACATTATTTTGAACCTATGCCTTTACGTATTTTAATCAAACATCAAGCTAACAATCTACCCACCCCCCCCTCCACAAGCCCCACCCCCTGCCCCTCGCCATCATGCATGGACATTTTCAGCTGCTGCCAGCTTTTTTGGTTTTGTTTTGTTTTGCTATATTTTGTTTTTCCTTACTTCATTTCAATTATCATTTGGTCTTTTTTACTTTTTGGACACAACTCAGAGCAGACGCACAGGCCTTAGCGCCTATGTCAGCTTATTCCTAAGACCGTAAATACATTTGTTTATAACAATAAAGGTTATTTTATAATTTCTCTTAGCTCAAAGTTTTCTTTTATTAAAAAATAACAAAAAACTTAATAATGTTATTTATATATATATTTTATATATATATATTTTTTTTGTGTGTGTTTTGTTTATTATATATATGTGCTGTACGATTTTGTATTTGTTACTATTATTGTTCTTGTTTTTCTGGAATAAATTCATTCATTCATTCATTCATTCATATCCATTAGTTTGTTAGATCTTCCTATCATAAAAATCATACTTGTGCATTAAATATTAGTATATTAGTATGTTTTATATTATTGCAATAAAACTACTTTTCCTAATATCAAATACTGTTCATACTAAATGTAGTGTATATTTTTAAGCTAGTAAAAATCACAATGAGAAATTTACCAGCATTGCCTATTGCTTAGGGTAGGGCTAGGATCCCGTGCACTCGAATGATCCCGGTGTATTCAAACACACGTATAACACGTGTAACAAACACGTGACTTCACCAGCTGCTCCAATGCCCTTAGGTTACTGCTACATGAACTGCCGTCCCCAATGCCCCTTTGTCGATTTTAACAGGGAACCTCATATACCTCATATAGAAATAGCCAAGGGGAGGTGATATGTGTAGAGTTTTAGTAAGGAAATGCCACGTAAACATTTTAAACAAAATTACAAAACCGTGTTATAGTTTATAGTTTTTTCATTCATTTGTTGTTCATAAACATATTCCTAACATTTAGTAGTCTAAAAAGAATTTTAGGCAATCCCATAGGCATTAAACAAAGTTTAATATTCCTAGAAAGATCAAAACCTGCAATTTCATTTTTGGAGAAAGAAATCCTCTCCCTCGTTATATTTTGCAACCGTTTCAGTCCTTACCACAAATCCCAATATGTGTACATCTTTGTACCCCTTTTTTGTTGGTGCTCATAATTATGATATTTTCTTAATTAGAAAACTGTAACCATCGCAACCTTTACAAAAAACTGTTGAAACATTTTAATTGCATGGCACATGAACAGTCTAGTAGCCCTGACTTGGTTCCCTAGACAACCCGCAGTTCTGAGACGTGTGTACACAGTAATTACATGCGGTTTGTGGCCGTCAGATTTCCCTGCAGACAACTCGACTTGTGGCGAGCTTATACAGCTCTGGGCTCCCAATTATATTCCAATCTTATTTAATCATAATTGAGATTTTATACAAGTTCTTTGTGCTTTGTGCTTTTAGTACTTTGTGCTATGTAATATTTAATCGGTTTGGTAAAAAAAATGTTATTGCATAGTATAATAGAACTTCTTTTCGTCACTATCAACTTTAACATCGATAAGTCAGGAACACAACCTTAACTTCTGTTAAAATATTCTACTCAGACTAATTTATATATATGTTATATTTATATCAAATTATATATAAATAGGCTAACTATTTAGGAAACAAATAAGGATTTGGATTCAAGTCTGAATCGTTTATTTGAATTTACTTTCTTTACGTTTTAAGACAAATACATTCAAATTTAGTTTGATTGGTTTAGGATTGATTTTTGTCGTTATGAGTTTGAAGACTTTCAGGGTTATATTTGTCTATATTCAACCTGCCATTGTACATATTTAAATCAAATGAATGACCAATCCAACACGAATAATATTATTTAAGTAATAATTATGTTATGGAGTATGTAATATATATACTTTACGACCTTGTTTTGCCTCTTGTTAGGTTTAAGAGAGTTTAAAGATAGGTTTAACAACAAATTTTTCTCCGTTGAGGAAAATAATTTAAAACCTCAAAATCATTTAATTAACATTTGCTTGGTTGACTTAACGTTGCTTTATAGACTTACTACACCCACAATAATTCATAAAACGTCCTAAATATTAATTAAAAGTACATATAAATAACGTACATTGTTTAATTAAGTGTAATAACTATTACTAATATTCAATGTTTAAGTGATTATTTTTACATAATAGTTAAGTAAACATAAATTAGATTACGATTATTAAGTGTTCAATCAAATTACTGAGACAAATCCAATTATAAAACTTTACAAATACTACTTGTATTACTGTCATGACCTTATAGCTTTGAAAATTTATTATAGTTGATTATCTGTTATATACCTTTTATAAATAAAAAGAGTTAATATTTACAAAGTAATACTGGCTATTCTATGAACTTATCTCATGAGTACACAAGTAGCATTTCTCTGTAATATTCCAACTAAACAATTAATGCAACTTTGTTGAATATGTGTAATAATAATTATAGAAATATTTACAAATAAAGTTAGTATATAGTCTCTTCACATGGTAACTGCGCTGGCTCAATGCTGACAGACAGGAAAGGATATTTTACGGTCTATAGTACAAAGTGAACGTGCCCAGAATGGTTCTGTAGATTGGGTAAATAAAATGATGGATACAGACCAAGTGTACCTGACCTACATGGCAACTACGGATGAAATATATTTACTACTACTCTGTGATTTTCAGCACACCCAACGACTTGTTTCAGTAACATGAATCAAGCCGTTATTTCAGTTACCAGTTTTCTCCAGTAGTTTTATTTACGTGTAAATTATATTATATTTTTGACTTATTATTTCACAGATTTGAAATATTATATAAAATTAAGAGGGGAAAATGTATGACTGTATTTAGCTTTTTTATTATTTATAGTTTCATGTTTCGTATTTTAATTAACTTTTAAAAAGATGTGGAAACAGATCCTGACATTCGCCAGTTACTTTGCACCTTCACCTAAATGTTATTTAATGTAGTACGTTTAACTCAACACGGAGATGATTTCCATTTTGTGGTATCCGTGTCAATTATTAATACTTCATTCCAACATCGGTTATTTGATATCCGCAAAATACCATAGCGTTTTAATACGAGTATATAAAATATTATCCCGAGCACTCTGTGAAAGATTGTTCGCATGCAATATCTTGATTGACTCACGGTTTGCCTAAGGTTGAGTTATTGTGTTAAGAATGCTAAAATGTTTTAAAACATTCGATATTAGGTTTGGGTGGAAAATGCTATAGACTTTTATCGGTCGAGAAATTTATGTTTATTTGTCTAAGAATTTCTGCAATTCAAAATGTACGCAGTCCTCAGATTGACATTTGCACTGTATTAAATAAAACAGGAATTTTGTTAAATAGTTTCTTGTAACGTAAAAATTAACTTTAAATAATAGTTCAATATAGGTTTATTAGAACCAAGCATATGCGTAAAAATACAATAAAAAGTAGGAAAAACTAACAACAATATTAGTGAATAAATTCACATTAAAATCAAGCTTAAACTATTGTAAGAAATCACTTAGTATTTCACTCAGTAACAGTGATAGCGAGTATCAGGCTGGTCACGGAACCTGTTATTTACACTATTATAGAACTTCTCTCGGCTTTACTCCGTTGTGTTTTACAATGTACAGGGTTCTTGTTAAATCTTGTAGCACTGTAATAACAGGGAGAACATAAGCAGTTTAAATGTTATTGTTATCCCAATTGTTGCCCAGTGTACAGTATACTATATTAAATGGGTTTTAGTAAGGTTATTCTACGAACTGAAGGGGTACAAACAGAATTTGCTTTAAAAAAAAGTAAATTTAAACATAGTAACATTAAATTATTAGTTGTTTTTCATCTCTGTGCTTTTTATTGCAGGCAAAATGGATATGCCAATAGTATATGCTGTGTGTAACTTTATTTTTGTTAAGAGACTGACACTGTCATTTCATATTATGCAGTTTTAAATATTATTGTATTTTCATAATATTAGTCAATAATTCGGTTTTACGTACTAGCTAAATATACTAATCTCCTAGTTTAACATAATATGCCCTATTGTTCCAAATTAAACTATTTTTCCATTGATTTGTAAGTTTACCTTACTAACTAAAACTTATCTTACACATACAAGGGTCTTTATAAAACATTTAATAGTGTTGTAACCATTTATAGATTACTTTATTAACTCATAACCAAAACTTAATTTTCCTGTAAGCAACTTTGGAGATTTAATAATATTCATAGGAAAGTTTTCATATAACTAGGAGTTTATAAATATTATTGGTACAAACGTGTTTCTATAAATCTGAAAATTAGTTTCTTAACAGGCTTATAATTATTCAAATAGGTAATTGTGTTGATTTGATTGTGTTGATGGTATTGTGTTGATTTGATGACGGGACAAAACTATTCCCGAAACTAGTAATCTTGTAAACTAGTGGACTGATGACGACAAGGTATGTAACCTTACTTTATAAGTCTAGTTTCAGTAGAGAAAACAATACAATAATTAATAACAGAGCCAGGCAGGACCCTGGTGACACGGCGCTTATTTGAAATGCAGAACGGATCAAAGAAGTATAACAAGCGACAATCATTCGCCCTGACCCCTGGGGCTGGAATGTCCATATTAAACCTGCCACCAGGACATCGCTTGGGGCTGACTTTTTAGGGGAATGATATTTACCCATATATTTTGTTTAATGTGTATTGTTATCAAGATTAGGAATTGTCTTGGCAATATGTGGTAATAGGAAGAAATAAAAAATAATGTGTATACTATGCCTAGGATTTTGTTTAATCTTGTTCATGTTTAATTCATTCGTGTTGATTATTCAAAAAGCAATACAGCTTTAAACCGAATTAAAAAATAATTGGAATCTTAAAATACAAGGTTCTGGGAGAGTTTTGTGCATGAATCTTAATGGCCTACAGTTGCTACTAATTAAACTCTGTTACTTTAGAGAAATAGTATAATACTGTTTGAGATAGTTACGGAATTATTTTAGGTATCGTACTGTTTTCGCAAAGTTACTGATACACAATTTGAAATACTGATTTTATATTTATTCAATTTTTCTCAGAATTGGATTCATTTTCATTCAGAATTGGATTCATTTTTCTCAGAATGTATGTGATATTGTTTTTTTTTTGTTTGTTAATATATGTTTAGTTTTACTATATTATTTCAGGATCAAAGATGGTCAGTTCTGGCAGGACAATAAGTGATATTGTGTTTAAATTATGAACTGTGGACTGAGAGCAAGAAAATTAATGTTTATTTATTTTGTTTATTGTGAAATTTTAATTTGAAAGGTTTTATTTCTGAGAAAATAAATTTATTCTTATTCTATTCTATAAAGCTGTACAGGCGATATTTGAATTGATATAAATATTTTATTTTGTATTAACGATATTCTGAAAACGTAAGGTAATCGTAAGTACTAAAAGTACTTATACTTAAGCAGTAGCTATTTGAAGAGTACAAGGTCTGTCAAGTCAATTGTTTTACAAATCGCTTAAGCAATACTCAAATTCTCACCTAAACTCAATAACTTTTAGTTAGTCCTCAATATTTATTCGATGTTGGTACTATATTAAATACAATATAAAACAATTTCTGAGTATTATTAAATTTTCATTTTGTATATTTTTTGTTGACTTGTATACAGTTTCCAATACCACCTTCCTTCGTTCTCAAACTACACGATTTTGTTTTTAACACTAGTATTTTAAATCCGAAAATGTACAGTGCGGTCAAAATGAAAAAAAAATCCACCAAAACCAAATATTAGTAGATGTTAAGACTTTGGTCCAGATGTGTTCTGTTCCTTCCTGTTCAACACACTAAGAATCTCCTAAATTCGAAACCGTGCTTTAATGTTTTGGAAAATTTTGTACCAAGCTTTATTAATAGATGGTTAACAGGATTGTCCGTTCATTGTATTATTATATCGTATAGTTCCATCAGTAATAATGAAATGTTAAAGTGGTTCACTCCAACCTTAAGAACCTTACGATATTATTGTCTTAATGAGAAGCAAACCAATCCAATAATCTTCAATTTACCACTGATTCACCGGAAGCAAGTGTTATGAGCTTTAATCTTTGTAATGCACACTCTCATCTGACAGCAAGTATAATGTGGGTGGTACTGGGAAATGCCTTTAGAAACAAGCTGTTGCTGATATATCAGCGACATTGTAAAAGGTTATACTCCTGTTTATATAGCACACTACTAATTGTTATTTAAAATTTATCAAATATTTATTTTGTAGTTCGCTTCATTCTAAATATCGATTTAGTTAGAAAACTCACTGCAGTACATGTTACTTTACTATTATAGCATTATATTTAGTAGGTATCCTTAAAACTGGTAAACATTTCCCAGGTTAGTATCCGACAAAGAAGCGGAAGTTTTTAAATAGGTACACTACGTCTGGCAGGAGTCCCACACCACAGGTTGGCCACTGGTGTGCGTTAAGCATTTTTCGTATAACTGCTTCAACAGCTGTTTTGGGAATACATGAGTTATGAAGCTAAGGTTTTTTTATTCATTAGATAAAACGTGTTTTCTTGATGATTTCTTTCGTCCTAGGACTAAAAACACTATTTTATGAAACTTTTTGGTCGGGGTCATCAGCTGTTACTTCCGAATATCAATTGAACGATTTAATGAACAATTATTGTGAATAGCCAATTAAAAATAACACATACTGTCGATTGTAAATTATCGATAAAAACAACTTTTATTATAGATTTTGGTTAGTTGTTGTTTTATTTAGAACAATCGATTTTGCAATCGATTTCTTAATCGACAGCCGAGGTAGTCGATCTGGCAATCTTTAGGTATCACTAATACAAGATGTACGAGTATTGTAAAATTGTATAACAGCTGTTTGTTTATAGGAAGAGCAATAAGGGACCGCACCTTTGAAGGTGAACAAGTAATCAAACTTTTGTTTTTGTGAAATTTGTGTCTTAATATTCACTAAATAACTAATGCTGATGGAAACTGATGGATTAGCTACGGGGAGTCCACTTTCCGCAATAATGTCAGAAGTGTTCCTGCAACATTATGAAGAATGTATTTTGGAAAGATTGAACAAAGAACATGAAGTAGCAATGTACGTTAGATAGATAATGTCCTTATAATTTATAGCAAAACCAAGGATAGTGAAGCAGATGATATGATGCAAATATTCAACAACCACCACAGAAACCTGACTTATACAAGCGAACTTGAAGAAGAAGAAAAATTAACTTCCTGGATTTAACAATAATGGGAAGAGAAGATAAGCTGGAATTCGAAATCTAAAGGAAGCCAACACAAACGAATACAACCATCAACAGCAAGTCCATACATCCATCAAGCCACAACACCGCTTCATTTCGTTCAATGCTGCACAGAGCCTACAAGATCCCATTAAGTGAAACAAGCAGAAGAAAGGAAATAGCTACAATCAAATCTACAGCTCGAGCCAACGGTTACCAATCTACACTCATTGATGAAATGGGGGCAAAGATATTGAAGAAGATGAAGAACCAAGAACGGCTCCGAAATATGACAACTCTGAGTAACGAACGGGAGAAGGAGAGTACGATATATGTTGCATTAAACTTCACTGGCGATAAAACATAGAATATTGCAAATCGATTTAAGAAGTATGGAGTAACCGTAGCCTTCAAGACACAAAACACCATGAGTAAAATTCTGCATTCAAACATAGAAGATTGTGATAAGTTTGATAAGCCCGGTGTATATAAAATAAGTTTTAATGATTGTGATAATTTTTATGTTGGTCAAATTGTTAATTTTTTAAAAAGACACAAGAATCATGTTTCAGCGTGGAAGAACCGAAAACCGGAAAGATCGAATGTCACAACACACTTCCTGGAAAATGGCCACTCACTGGGAACAATTGAAGACAATTTGAATATTCTCCATATTTGTAAGAAAGGAAATGTAATGAATGCATGGGAAGAAGTGTTTATTTTTAATGAAAAATTTAAGGATAGGGATAAATTGATCAATGAACAGGTCAACTTTGACTCTGGTGGTACTTATCGCAACTTGTTTCCGCACCTTCCGGTATATAAGCTGTTCGCCATCTTGTTTCTGTCATTCTCTGATTGGGCCTGATGATGACCGGTGTAACTGGTTGAAATCGATCGCCTTGTAGCATCTTTTGTGAATATTTTACCGTCTTGTATGTAAGTACAGTATAAGTGTAAATATACTTTATAGTGTTGTAAGTCGTATTTTATTTATCCTGCTTAGTTGTAACAACACGTATCATGCTAATAGAGAAATTAAATAAATTAATTGATAATTTAGAAATACACTCTTTATTTTAAACGTAGATAATTGATTATGATTATGATCAACTGTCGCATTAGTAAGCTCAAAACGTTTTGCAATCAATTTAAGTTTTTAGAAAAAAGAGAAAAATTGTTTATAACAAAATATATTTTTAGCTCAAGTATCTAGTTAAAGTATATAAGAGTTCTGTTTCATTTTAGGTACCAATTTAGTTTAATCACCATGACTTGTGGGCTGGTGATATCAATTAAGGACAGTTATATATTTCTATACACAGTTACAGACTGTTACAAGAAAGTTAAAATCTAAGATAATTGTGCTAGCCTACTTGAGTTGATGGCCATAAATTCGTTTATCTGTAAATTATGTTTGTTTCTAAGAAATAACTATTTTGCTATTATTCTTTATTACAAAAAGTATAAAAATGGTTTTTAAAGAACCTGAGAAACCAATTGTGCAAAAAGTGACAACACCACGAGAATTGTTTACGGTAAAAAAGAATTGAGTGAGTCGAGTCTCTGCTGTCAAAAGTTTTCCTGTCTTTGCCCGACGCTAAGTCTGAGAGCAAAGTTTTGTCGCCGCGTGCTTGGAATGAGTCCACCTGGTGGCTCTCACACCCTTCATCTCGCTCGCACACTTTCACCTCACTGACTGGAGTCGCTTTAATGTTGTTTTGTCGCCGCGTGCTTGGAATGAGTCCACCTGGTGGCTCTCACACCCTTCATCTCGCTCGCACACTTTCACCTCACTGACTGGAGTCGCTTTAATGTTGTTTTGTCGCCGCGTGCTTGGAATGAGTCCACCTGGTGGCTCTCACACCCTTCATCTCGCTCGCACACTTTCACCTCACTGACTGGAGTCGCTTTAATGTTAAATTAAGTAATGAATGTGGGAACAAACAGATCTTAGACAAATTGTTTATACATCTTTTATGTTAGTTTTTCTTGAATATCTACCTAAGTAAAGGAACAATACTATCAAACATGATAAGAATGGGTGTGAGTTTTTGTGTTCAATATCATATCCTAATATACAATTTTGAAAGAAAAGTTGTTGAATTGTCTTTGCTCAGGTTTCTGTAGCTATCGTACGTCATAGAAGGCTGAAACTTGAATTCATAGAAAACTAGATGTGGGAGAATTCAAAGGAGTCCGACTTTTTGCCCTTATTTGTTGCATAAAAAAATGCTTTAAAATTAACCATGTAATTTTTTTTGTGAGTTTTTCCTTTTTCTATGTGTTAACATGTGTACAAATGTTGGTATTTATTTAATTTGTTTGCATGTAATCAGAAAATAAATATCGATATAAACAAAAATAATATATTATAAGCCGTAGCCTCTATAAGCATTGAACATACAGTGTATACTCAATGCTATAAGCCACTAGTTCATATACATGTTAATAGATAAATCATATGTTCATTATAATTTTTAATAACAGCTACATAAATATTTAGTTGAAGTTTCTCTGTAATCTGATCCAAAATTCAACAAAAACGTATGTTTACCTACATAATTATTTTTTAACAAAAAGGTTTAATGACTTCATTTTTAGATTTAATAAGTTTTTAGATTTTTTTATGAGTAGTTCTAATATATTCGTTGTCCGTTTATAATTTCTTTAAATTATTTGTTCAGTTATAAAAGTTAATTTAACAACTGCCAATTTATCTCTGTTTAAAATATATTGTAGGTAATGGTGATATTATGTTGTTAAATAAATTACTGTGGATATTTTCCATCAATAATTAGTAAACACTAATTTTCATAACATTTCGGGATCTGGAATCTGATCCTGTCTTCAGGTGTAAAGAATACATAAAACATAACAACTGTCAATTATATAGTTACAGAGTTCCTGTCCCCTTGGTAAATATTTGGCTAAAGATTAAAGGTGGCTAAAATAGTTGTTACATTAACACATTACATAAAATCAAAGGTTGGATTGTTTGAATAAAGATTTTACAAAAGAATCAAATAAATTTTATTTTCCAAAAATGGCATAGAAGGACGAAATGGTTTCGGTATTGATATAACTTTTAAAAATAATATATTAGATTGTAATATATTTAACATTTCATATTTTTAATTATGGCTTACAACAATCACTGTGAATAGTAATTCAGTAAATTGAGCCTTCACGTATAAATGTTTTGTTGTATCTCACGAGTACATGATTAAATTAAGGGATTTCCAAAATGGTTTATTTGGTTTGAAAGTAAAACCAAAGTATATTAGTCTACCAGTAACATAATAAAAGTGAGTGTTTAATAATTTTTCTAAGCTGAATTCATTGGATCAGCGGTGCTACGAGAGACAATCACTGACAAGCATGTGACTATAGATGAAATGCATGTCTATGCCAAAAATTTGGAATTTTGAGGGGTGGAATCAATTGCCATTGACGATTCGCCGGGGGGTGGCGTGCGTCAATTAAAAGAATCGTTGGGGATGTTCCCTCATCCCCCTCAAGGGGGATTATCCATTCTCCATTCCAGTCAAGACAGTACGAAACCGTCACAATCAATACTGAAATATCCTAGTTTTTGTTTAATAAACAAAATCACTTCCGTATCACTAAACACAAAATAACTACAATATTGATGCAAACAAATAATTTTAAAAACCTTTTCATAATACTACGTCCTTTGCGTAGGCTAACTTTGTAAAAATATATCGATTAGGAAAAGTTGTCAGTTCAAATGGCGTGTACATAGTTCACATGTGCCTAATTCATACGTTACGAATCTGAGGTGGGCAAAATGTAATTTTAATTATGGACTAATCCCATCAAACATAATTTTTTGCATATCTGATATTAGGATCCGATATAAGCTATGTATTAAGACTAATTATTCATTATGATTCAGCTTACATATATATATTACCAATCTTGGATGAGAAAACAATCCTGTTAAGTCTTAGCAACGGTACGTTGTATCGAATTACTAAAATATTCTCACTTCCTTATATTATCAACCTGTTTTGTAAGTTAAATCAAATAGGTTATCGGTGTATCACTTCACCTTAGAAATATTCAAATGTGCATTTTACAACTTGTGACGTCAAGGGACGTAAACTTTCTGTGTCGAATTTCCTTGAAAATCTATTAAAAATAGTCACTACAACGCAGTGCATCTTTTAACAAATGAATAAACAATATAAAAGTAACTTTTTAAAGCACGCGAAAGTTAAAATACCGGATGGGTGATCAAAGTCGAGTATAATCCAGTTTTAGCTCTGTAACCCACTTCTGATCTTCTCTTGAGCCCTTTGTTGTTTATTGCAAAAGTTCATTCGTTCCTGAGCAATCTGAAATGTTTTGTTATTTAAATGTCTTTTGTATCTTTATTATTATTCATTTAAATATTTATGTTTTTAATTTATTTATATGTTTTGATATGTTAAAAATAATAAACTGCCAGATGCGTGTTTAAAATATTTGGTGACATGGAAAACAGTGTATAGTTTTCGAGAGTTGTTCAGTCAAAATTAAATACAATGAAACAAAATAAATAAAACATTTTAAATAATTTGTATTAGCTTTCGTGTATGTTTTTCGTATTTCTCCTACTTTGTAAATGGTAACTAGGGACTATAACGTTCCTCTCTTTGACTTCAAAAGCAACGTTAGTACAAATTATAAAATTGGTGTGGCTTTTCTGAAAAATATGTTTGTATATTTATTATAAATAAGTATGGTCTTTATACTATGAGCACAAAGTATAACTGTTGAGGGCTTGGGTTTAAGGCATTTCGAGAAGGCTTCTAACTATAGTGTAGACACAAACGATGTCTACCTGATAATATTCTGGCATTTTGTTATTAAGTTTGACTCTCATATATTTTGTGATTTAACATATTTGAACAAAATCGTGCATGCTTAAATAATTTATCTCACTTTTAGCGGCTGTTATGAAAGTATAAAAAGTAGAGTAATACTGATTTTATCTATAGTAAATTAAGTGTTCAAATATATTCTTATACTAAGCCTATTTTATATATACTGTGGTTATAAGACTAGGAATTGTATATTTCAATTCGTATATGACACCTGACACAATGTCAAATATAAATATAACAATGGCTACAACTACAAATTTAGGAGGAATAATAATATATAATAAAATTTAAAATGCATTACGTTTAACAATTGTGTAAATGAAATATAGTTTATTCTATAAAAATCGTTAAATGATATTTAAAATAACTACTTTTGGTGATATTATAACAGGTGGCTATCATATTTCAAGTATACTTAAAATTTACCGCAAAAATACCTAATTAAAACTCTTGTTAGTTGTATAAACATGTGATTACAAAAACCCGGTAATCTCTTCTCTACGGTAGCAAGGACAAGTCTAACATGTGATTTTTATCGTTATTTTAGCACGTCTAGTCAACTAATCACAATATTTTGCAACATTTATTATATACTAGTAGCCTATCGTGGCTTCGCTCGCCATCTCAACGTAATATTATACTGACAATCCCGTATTAATATTGTGTTACCGTTCCAAAGCCAACACAGCCTGCTGATTAACTGTGTTTACACTATCTAGCTGATTGCTTAAAACTTATAGTTATTTCCCAATGTCAAGCTTATGGGAAAAAACTCAACTTTAAGGGACCCCAAGGCCTCACTCACAAATTATTTCTCTTTAAAGAAGTTTCCTGCACAAATTCACGTTAGGCTCTTTCCAATGATACCAAAAACATGAAAATCGGTTCAGTAGTTTAGGAGGAGTGATTGTCACAAAAAAACCTGCTCGCCTATTAAATAAGTATTGATAATGTTTATTAAATACTTATTAAATTTATGTTTTAAAAATTATGACTAAAAGATAATTGTTTTAAAATTTATCTTACAAAGAATACAAATTTATTTAATTCTATTTTGCAATCATTTGCATTGAAGCTGTCGTTACGATTATTTAAAACTATTTATTTAATTGTAATAAGTAGAAAGCTTTCTTCACTTTTAAACTTAAATTATCGTTACATTAATATAATAACTGCTAAAACCAATTCACTGTCCATTTCCTTAATACTATATAGTTGAAGAAATCAATTAAATAAATAGTCAGGTATCATTCATCACTCTCTCTTCATTTATGTTACACTATTAAGTTCACAATACAAAAAATCTTATAACATCTCTATTCAGCTATTTCATCTCCAATACCATCTACGTCAGGGCCTTCATACAGAATGACGATTCTTGAAATCGAAGGATGTTTATGTTTTCCAATGATCAACATCAATTATTAAATATATTTACTTTTAGGAAATATACTGTATTTAGTAATGAATTTTGAAAAATGGTTTTATATAAAAGAAAGTATACATAATTAGTCCTAATGGCTTACTACACCAAGTCTTAGATAACCATTATATAACCTAAATAGCTGTTCCCGCAGGCTTCGCCCCGCAAATGATTTATAAAGACTATCATAGTTGTTTGTGCTACATCCCGTGGGTTGTGGTGGTTACCCGTGGAATTACTACGAATCTAGACCAACTCATTGTATTTTCATCAGCTCAAACAAAAATGAATGTCCATAAGGAATACATGGAAAATTTGTCGGGGTGTCTAGCGGAGCCTAAGGTTAGATCAGGACGAAAACCATTTAATTTTACTATTTTATGCCTAAAGAATCAGTGTACACAATTTCAACTCTCTTAGGTAAATGGGAAGTAGGAAAATTCATGATGAGTGAGAGAGTCAGTGACTGAGGGGGTCAGTGAGTGAGGGCTTTGCTTATTATAGGTATATAAGGTGTGGTCATATAATAATAGATAACGTAAGATTTACTACGCACAAATTTAGCAGTTTGGATTTACCTAGCTCCATTCGTCCTAAGCAGGTTGAGAGAGTTCTAAGGACAAGTGGGTAAAGTCGAATAGGAATTGACCTAGAAAACTCAAATAAAGATGGAAATTTCGCATAAAGTAGAATAAAAATAATTCCGAAAGGTGCAGATTTATTTTGTAAAACCTTGAACGTGGTAACACAGGAGAACATTAGTAAACATATGGCGGCCCGCGTGGCTCGAATACTGATAAGTCTTGATAAGATGACATTGCTAAATTGGCTTTCATAGCGTCGCCACGCCTGAACTCGTGCCGCATGTTGAATTAAGGCATAATAGGAACTAAATTACCAAGTTATATTATAGGGTTTGATATTCTTACCTCAGACATACTATTAAATATTGTTAACTGCTCTAGACATATATATTAATATTTTAGGTGATATTTTTAATGTTTACATTATTTAGTATGCTTAAAGTTGACTTAAAATTTTATGTTGGTGTGATTTCGTATGAAACTACACTTCCCGTAAGTAAAATCAACTCGTTAGCGTACTTAATAGTTTGAGTGTATAAAACAAATAGTTAGGCTAGCTCATATTATCTATGTAAGGGACAACAATATTTTTTTAATTGTAAATATTGATTCTGCTGTTGTAATTTCCAGAATGCATAGAAACAATTAGAAACGATTTTAACCGTTATTCTCTTCTATTAAAATTTACTGTTGGCAACACTATAAAAATTAATACTATTATACGTATGTTTAGCAAATAACAGCTAACTGGCATGGCTAATAAATGTATAAATATAACAACAACTATTATTAAAAGAATTATGTAGTATAGACATTGCAGACTACATATTAATTTTTGTTGGATTATGTGTACCGTATCTATTTTTAAATTGTTTTTTGGAAACAATTTCATCAGGAATAAACTCTAGCCTGGACTTAATCTTAGTTTAACATTCCTGACACTTTTTCCTAATATTAGTTTGTGATTAGGATAAAAGTACACTTACAACTGATGAAGCCAAATACTGATGACATACTGTTAAAGGTGGAGGGGCGGTATTTTTGCATTGGTCATAATTGAAACCGTGATTTTAACACTACTTGTCCTGCAAGGTAAACACTCACGGGACTGTTAGTCCCAGTAATGTTTCAGTGTCGCCCCAATTTCACGCTTTGCTGCCCGTGACGCGCCGGGCTTACACACTGATCTCTCTGTATCTAAACTTGCTACTGGGCTTCCCAAAGTGTTTTGTATATAATATTGAATTAAAGAAGATGTAGCGTCAAATTACATCTATAATATGTTAGCTTCTTATTGATCACTTCACGTGATGTTAATAATGATCACTCACTTTAAAGAACAAACATTTTATTTTATGACAAAAACAACATTTTTATGATTAAAACCATAAATTTATTATAAAAATATATGTGTTAATTTACAGTCAAATGTTGTTTTTCACATAAAAGTGTGTTTTTACTGTAAGTTTAATTATCTGAATTTATTGTTAGTTTACAAATGGACTATCATAACATTTTTTTAGCTGACTGCGGCCCTAGAAGTATGTTTTGTTTTATGTTTAACTAACGAAATTTCCAAATAAAATGTATACCATGATTTTTTTATTATCAAGCATACAGATTGGTATTTTTCCACGTAACTGTTTATAATCAATCGATGTTTGGAGGAAATGTCTATTTAAGTTTTATCTTGCCAAATTACTTAAATAGAATTACAGTAGATTTTTCAGTCATCTATAAGGCACCAAAAGTCCATTCAATATAAAAACAACATTTCTTGTATTCATATAATCTGAAACTACTTAAAACATTTTTTTCATTTTTATGAAACTGAGGAGTTCATTTTTTACTAAACTTCGTTGTATTTGTTGAATTTGAAATGTTTTACATGTTGGTATAAATGTTTAATTAGCAGACCTTTGTAAATTTTTCATTTCTATCCTATTTACGCTTTGATAAATCAACATATATTATGTTTAGTAAAATGAGATATTTAATTGCACACACTGCTAAGTACGTTAAAAATCAAATTCATGCATTTTTAACAAGGAAAGTGACAGTTAACAGTTTATTTCCACAGATATCATCATAAGCTAATTAAGGACCTGCTAAATCAGGCTTCCCCAGCTTTATTGCTAAGGTAATAAATAGCTATCCCATGGAATAGTTTGCCATGGACTTCTAGTATAAAACTAGAAACATGTAAAATCACAAAGTAAATTATTTAAAATTAATTTAGTGTATAGTTGAAAAACGCTTATAACAAACAGTGTTTAGTAAGGTTATCAAATGACAATTTAAAAAAAAAATCTTCAGTACCCTGAGGTTATCATTGAACAAACAGTGTTATGTTGGATCCATAATCAACCACATAACCACATAATCAAAGATAAAAACAACTATTTTTACTATTGTAAACATTAATATATTAAACAAAGTTAAACTATGCGAATATCTCACATCAAAATGCGCTGGAGGTAGACCTTACAATCACGTAGTAGGGACGGTCAACTTGGAACTGCGGCTGGATTTCGTGAATACAGATCCATCTCTTAGGCCTTACATCCTCTGCCATATTACCATAAAACAAGGTTTGCGTAAATGTAAACTATTTATTAATTAATGAAATACTCATATATAACATATATCTACAAATTTGGCATATAATTCAAAAAGTGTTAACATTAATTGGAATCATAAAATAAAAACATTTATGTATTATTCTAGGATTCGAAATCAATATAACAGAATGCCGGGATTTAATTTTGGAATTCAATTTTGTGAGGATCTTGAATAAACCCAAACATAACATTCTTATGATATTTAGCTATCAGGAAGATTAAATTTATATCAGTATATAATTAAATAAAACACTAAAATATTTACACTTATTTGGAGATAGATATCTTAAAGGATTTTCGTTGAATGGGTGATAGGCCAACTGAAAAAAAAATACTAACTCACCCTTAGCTACAGATATTTAAGTACTAAATAAAGTAAACACTTCCCTATCCTACTCATTTGAATAGCTATTGTATAATAGTACAAATATAATCTTCTGCTGGAATCTACATTTTATAATTAAATATTATTTATTATTCAAATTCACTTCACATATCACTCTGATATTTTGCAAAAAAGCATAAACGTTAAATATGTTAATGGTTACAATGTTGCAGTCTGAGTAGTAAAACTGCGTTTTTAAATATGTTTGTCAGAATTAAAAACAGGAACAAAGAAACTCAAGTTTTATGAGGTAGCTGACTGTCTTTTTTTAAAGTTAGATTTGAATAAAATTACTTTCAAGCAAATAAGGTTTGAACCACGTCTACCAGTTTGATTTCAAAAGATAAGATTTGAAACCAACCTCAAAGTATAAAACCACATCACCCCGAATACATTGTCCTCATTTATAACAAAAATAAATAAATAAATGACGATTCTTATAATTGTTATTAGCAATTTATTTAGAAAATTGTCAACTTTAAAAACAAAATAAATGGAATTTTTGATGCGATTTCAGATAGAAACAAAGATTAGTTATTAAATTTAACTCACGTTTGAATCTGGTTATAATCTTTTATATTCAGCGTTGTTTTGTAGGAAATAAATACATAATAGTCCTTGCCTTGGCATTTTAAAAAATTTTATACAAATTTTTAACATTTTTTATACAAATGTTATAGGCTAAGTAGCTAATATGCAATACCCAACAAATATAGTGTTGATTACTGCTTCGAATTTTCCTAAAACTGTTATTTGGATTATTGTATGGGTCAAACACCCACGTATCGCTTTAAGGTATTGCTAAATTGGAGTATTTTTGAAACCGTTTTTGGAATATAATAACGATGACAAATCAAATGGTTATTTAAATAAATAACGTTAAAGACATTTACTAACAATGTTTTGTTTAACTAAAATGTAAGTGATCGCCTTAAGGGAAACAGAAATAATTTAATTCTATAATTTTAAAATAACTTACACCTTATTTTACTGTTTTGAGTAAGCTTTTCACATTAAAGATGGAATGAGAAATTTATTTTCATTCCTACATGCTGGTACTGAAGTTTGTGTTATTTTTGTATGTTAATTAAATTATTTAGAAAAGTTAATTTGATTTCTAGCTGATAAATTTCAAATATTTACATTTTAAAGACGTTTACATACAATGTTAATAACGTAATATAACCCCACAACCTATGTTTCCAGTAACAGGTTTTATTTACATTTTTACGACGAAATGACAGTATCTAAAGCTAAGATAAGTATATGTCTAAGCTTTATGTTTTATCTGTTAGCTGAAATTCTTAAGTACAGTTTTTCTCGCGATTTTACACTAACTTTTTGTTTGAAGCCTTTAATGGTATGGTACGTCAGATAAAATGGTGACATAAGTTTTACTTGAGACACATATTATTCCAATCTTTACTGTCCGTATTCAATCATCAATGTATTTTTATAAATAGTATCCAATTTTCTAGTCTAAAGGGGAATTTATTGTGAAATAAAAATCGTTTACCTTATAAATAACTTTAATTAATTATCAAACCTCGGGTAAATTATTTAGATTTGTTCATAAACCGATCGTTGTAAAGATAGTAACATTTTCAAATCGATTTCATCAGTTTATTTCCTGAATTAATTAATTTCTAACACTATAACTTATATCAAAGGAACAAACGTAGCAAAAGTTTCTTTTGAATGCGTGCATAAGTTAAAAGACCGGATGAACGATCAAAGTCGAGAATAATCCAGTTAAAGCTTCGTAACCCACTTGGTCTGATCTACTCTTCAGCCCTTTGTTGTTTATTACAAAAGTTTATTTGTTTCTACTAAATTTAGTGATACTTGCTATTAACCTTTATCAGTGTAACTTCCTTAGTTAACTATATAACCTTGCGTGCATAGGTTTTATAATGAGTTCAATACTTTTACAAACATGTTTAAAATCTGTTTTAATTAATGATTTTCCGTTTGAGATATTATTGGTAAATAAATAAACTATGCAACTTAAGTAGATTTTCCCCTATTTTAATTGTCCACTTATTATTTTTTAATTGTGCTGTTTTATGAGTGGAACCCCTCTAAAAACATTTCTCGCGGACAAATAAATCCGTACATTTGGGCGTGAAATTTATATTCCCCAGTATAATTTTGTATTGCGCCACTATCATGTGCACGTCAGCTTTAAAAATAACTAGAAGCCCAGCAATAATTTATACATAGCCGAAATGTGTACTAGAGAGACACCCAACACGCAGGCCTAAACTTGTTTACGCTCTTCCAAGCAATACCACGTCAATTACAGACTTGTACAAACTCAACAATCCCTAAAAACAGATATTGATGCATTACTCCTTTTTTAGAATTAATAGTTGTACTGACCCCGGTAGGCACTGTATCCGTCACCTGTAACAATCTAATTCTCACCTAACTAACGGACTTAAAGAACAAGTAAAAAGTGCCAAACCTTGTGGCTCATTGCCAGAAACCAGAATTAACATGTCTACCCCTAAACACTTATTTTAAATGCCGCAATTATATATAAAAAGTTATTTCGTGAAAATTACAATATATACATAATCTATTAATTCTGAATAAAAACCTAATAATAAAGCACAGTTTTAAGGCCCTACAATACTACTTTGTCTTCAATGAAGTTAAGAACAGCGTGGATGTATGATTGTGTAATTCCTTCATCATTGCAAATTACTTTTGGGACGTTTTTCGTGCTAGTTGTGTGTCATAATTTTCAAATAGCATTTTATATTTTGTTAACAGTTTTTAAATTATTATTTTAATAGTTTGTTCGCAGGTTAAATGAACAAAATCGTATTAAAATTTAAAATAGTTAGTTAACAAAAAACATGTATATTTTTAATAATTCTAAGGTTACAATAATCTGAAAAAACAAAACAATTTAAATAATAAAGATGCAACGTACAAAAAGTAAACTAGTATTCCAATATATATATTTTACGTATATCCAATAATATTATAAATCAATTGGAACTTAATTTTGATTTGCCTCCCGATCACTGATACCTCTTGATTAAGATTTTTAAACCATTTTGGTTCTAAATGCATATTATTAATTTAATTAAATAATATGTTTTTGTTTTAAATTAAATATAAGGATATTCCAATACGTAAATTATACATAATAGTAACACAGTGTAAATCTAATTGTAAAGTAATTAAAATAACGGTTTATATTTCACTGTTGTATTCTCATTAGCTTGAAATATGATCAGTAATGCAATTTGTATGAGTAATATATACGACACGTCATGAATAACCATACCCCCGTTGCAGCAAACCTGCATACTCATCGAATTTCAAATGGTACTTTACTAAGTCATGAAGCCACTTACCAACTTTAATCAAAGCATATTAATAAATAAGCGATATATGACATTTTATTTATTCCCTATAAGAAAAACATTAGGACTTAGCATGCAGGTTTGCTGCATCAAGGATTACAAAATCTGGTTTTTATGCAAATACCAATGGATCACTTTCAGATGAAGAAACATACCAAGTTTATAAATTTATATTCATAAACAAGCAAGATAGCACATGTTTATTATTCTCCATAAGAGTAACATTATAGCTGCTGAGCACGCAGGTTTTCTGCCATGGGGACCACAAAAAATGGGGTTTTTATGCAAGTAGCATTAAAACCCAACCATATAAAACCACATACCAAGTTTCATTGATACCAAGTAAGTTTCCAATTTTACTTATTCTCCATAAGATTAACATTGGACAACGTACTGAGTTTAGCACTCCAATATCTCGGTAACCAATTGACGTAGAGTGATGATCAAAATACCAAACTGTTTGTTTTCTAAGCTAAATTAAATTGTGTAAACCAAAATTTGGGTTTAAACATCTCAAAAAACCCATTTTTCGAGTACAAAACCCCCCCAAAACCCCCCCTTAAAGTAGAGCGACCTGTCTGGTTCTCGAACTCATGAAAATGGATGCTGCTTTACACGTTTATACAAAACGTCATCAAGATTGGATCATTTTTACGAAAGTTATCGTGCCTACGGACACCCACACACACACATATATATATATACACATAATATATATATATATATATATATATATATATATTCCTATACATATATGTGAATTTGAAAGAATGGTGTTTTTGGTATCTGGGAGCATCATAACGAGAAGTTATCATGGTCCCTGGCCTAGTTCTTACCATGCCACCTACGGTAATAGCTTATTCCCTATAGGGGAAATTCGCTAAAATTACAATCACGCTAAAGGTAATGCATATAATTTGTATATAATGAAACCTTGAACCTAAAATGATACAGGAGTCCATTAGTATACATATGGTGGTGCACATGGCTTGAATACTGATCACTCTTGATAAGACGACATTTCGCAATTGGCTTCCATAGCGGCCCTGAGCCTGAATTTGTGCTGCATGTGGAATTTAGGCTGGATCTTAATACAAAAAAATTGTACCAAATATTCATCACTTTAACAAATATAAGATGATTAACACCTTCTTAGTGAGACGTATTATTTGAACTTCCTAAGCAAGCAATATACTTTGCAGTAAAATAAAGTGTCCTAGTTGAAAGGAGTAATTCAATATTTTCTATTAAAAACAGTCAGAACCCGCTAAACGCTTAGTTTGTAAGGAAAATACGACGAAGTGGCAGTTGGAGATATTTCTAGATTAAAAGCTTTTCTCTGTTCCTCATTGCATGTAGTGAATTTAGTTTTGTAAACCTTAGGATATGAAACATTAAATTAATGTTACGAAAAACCGTGACATTTATATTAAAGTAAAAGGACTTTAAGATTTAAGAGTATATTTTTCTGAACGCTCGTGTAGATAATATTAAACAATGTGTTAATCATGAAACCTGATAATAAGTCAAATGAAGTCATTAAATACCAAGTAGTATCAAATATTTTAGTATGCATCTTATTATCTTACCTTTCAATTAATCAACAAAGTTGTACCTCAGCAGGACTAAAAGCAAGACTTTACTGTCACGATGTATAGCGCAGTTCTAGGTAGACATTAGCGAAACAAAGTATCAAATTTTTGCCATTTAAGAAATATGCCTATAAGTAAAGATTTTTCACACAACAATATAGCATTTCCTATGTATGACTGAAAACTTCAGACTGGCATTATCTGGTTAAACTTCATGCAAAGATAAGTTGTAACCTGTACTTCTTCAAGAAATTGTGTAGTCGTGTAACTATAGTTTTTTAACAGAGTTTAAAGTTTAGCCGGTTATTCTACAAAAATATAATACACATCTATAAATATGAAATGAAATAAATCTTTTACCATAGATATACCTGTTAGTTACGCTGAAATACTAACACCCACAGTATTAATCATTTCTGTTTCGAGTTGTCGTTTGAATCTAGGAAATCTTTTAGACCATAAGCTTAGCGTTGCCGGGAACTGTGACGAATACTTTTTACTTTAACATTTCCCAACTAAATATGCAGAAAATACAGATTGTGCCTGTGATTCTGATTGTGGCTTCTTAAAAATTGCTTCGTTTAAAGTTCGTTGAGTAGAATTTCACAGTTTAACGCCAACTAGTCTTTATTTATTGATTTATTTTCAAACAATGTACAATTCGGTTTGGCCTCGATAAGTAAAAACTTAACATCTACTAGCTTAGAACACAATACATAAATGGTTAATGTTATATAATTAACTATAATATAATGGAGAAAATAAAGTACAATATAATGGTAAATACAATATACTGAGTAACAACAATTAATGCTAAATTACTATTATGCCTAAAGTGGCATGAGGTGGGCCTTCCTACGCTAAATTGGATTATATCAATCAATTGGATTATATCTGTTGGATCCTATTTTAATTGGTTAATATTCAAGTACAATTTCTACGCTTTAGATGGTATAATATAAGTACCAGCTTATGACTTGTATTTATATAAGTATTCCACTGTTAGATTCAAATCTCTTAAAGAATGATTTTATTAATGTGCGCCATTTCGTCTACCATTTACGGAAAATGAGAACTACTAGGTTTAATAGTACACGAAATACAATCAGTACCACCTCTTCAGGAAGGTAAACACAGCAGTAAGCCCCGACAATGTTTCAGTGTCACTCCAATTTCACGGTTTGGTGCCCGTGACGCGCCGGGCTTACACACTGATCTGTCTGTAACTAAACTTGCTAAACTGGACATGCTAACTTGATCTGTATGTAACTAAACTTGCTACAGAACCTCTTAACTTGCATTGAGAGCAGTGGATATGTAATGAGGATCCCCATACTGTTCATAACATGTTTAATTTGGTGGCAAATTATCATCCAATACTCTAACATGAGTAAGGTTTTTTTGCAACTCTGATCTCAAAAACAGCTCAAAATATGTCCTTTAAAAGTTGATATTAACTTATTTCTGGGTTAAAAATGTGTTTAGACAGGCCCTATTGCTGCCAAAAATCATATTTTAAAAACAATACGAAATATTAATTTTTAAGATTTTCATTGGGAATAAAGTATAAAATCAAAACAAGAATGATAACAGATGTTTATTTAACAACCTGCCAACTGTAAAGGTAATACTCATGCAGTTTACGTATCGACACGCGGTTTACTAGGAACAGTGACTAAAACCATAGAATGTAGGTAGATTGCGTATAAAGTGTCTGGAATAAAACAATTTTGCATATGATCGAAATACTACCTGAATTGCAACTGGAGGGACTGTAATATGCAGAAAAGAGTCAAATGAGCTAAGAAAATCTGCTCGTCAGTAGGGGGGAGACGTGGTGTAAATTATTATAAGTCTGCTTAACAAACTGGCTCATCTTCTCCGAGCGAAACTCGTTATTATTTGTATAACCAATTGACAGTAATTTTGAAACATTAAGTACATTGATATGTATTTGTATGTATTTGCAATTATAATCAAACGTGCTGTAGCAACAGGATCGACTGAGGAAATATTGCACGGACATTTTACATTGTAATAGTGTATTGATTTTAAAGTAAATTATCTAAAAGGCCATAGGTATTTATAAATAAGGGTAAATCTTAAAATTTTCTACAGGTATATGAGCAACAAAAATAATCAGATTTACTAATTTAGGCATATTAGTTAATTATTTAGATTTTCTGGGGTTTTCAAATTTGTTAGATATTAAAACTAAACTTCATAGTGTTAAAACAATACGTATTGCTTAATTAACAATAATTGTTACTTCACTGATTCTAAGTTGAAGCCAAATAAAACAAGGCCTTTTATATAAATACTTTTGATACCCTTTCCGTAATTAGAGCGAAGGAGCTCTCTTGGAGGCTAAATCTTCTTATTGCTTTAAAATTCCCTTTATTTCCAGAGGGATTGTCTATCCTTGCAAACATTAATCATCCAACTCAGGGGGCTTTTCTGAAGGTTCCTTTGTGAATAAAAGTTATAGACGTAAAAATGTTTTATGAGGTTGAGTAAATATAAAAATAATATAAAAAATTAAGGTAATAAATATAAACGTTTGAATAATAATGGATTCGAGTTATTAAAGTTAGTGATAGATGGATATTAAAATAACATATTTATGAAAATCACTTCTCATATTTTTTCCCGATAACACCTTACTACAAAATATTCTTTGTTATAATATAAAAGCCCAGGAGTTTTAATCCGGCTTTGGCTCATATAATGTTTACTGGTTTTGAATACGTTGCAAGTTAAATTCAACTTTATTGGCCCTTTTAAAAAAATATTTATTTTACGGAAAACTGCTTAAAGTATTGTCACTTAGGTAAGTTGTGTTAATTTTCGTACAAATGTTTATTTTTAAATCATACGATTGGATTTAATAACATTTATAGTACATTGGACAGTCTATTAATAACTAAAACTTTTTATGTTTGGTATATGAAAGGCTGAGTGTTGTTTGCTTTCATTCCCCTTCATCTTTATTACTTCAATAGACGAAGTAGGAGTTTCATCACTCGTTGGTTTTGAGTTCTCTACACGATCCTGATCAGGAGGCGAGGGTCTTATAAACTCTCAAGGACTAATTATCTCCCTTCGCCAATCATTAGCTTTTTTAATTTTTTTATAAAACAATATTTGTTCAAGTTAAATTAGGCACTTTATTAAACATAATGTCATGCCTGATGTATTTCGTTTGGTTCTGAGAGAAAGGTAATGTTTGAACATATAATTTTGGATTGTTCACATTAACATTATGCAGTTGTTTTCAAGAGCTTTTCTATGTTTCCTTTAAGGGAGATCATACACATTTGTGATCAGAAGTGATTAAATTGTTATTCTATCCTAGTACTCTTTGTTTATAACCAATGTTTATATCATGTTGTGATTAATATTGTACTACCTTAAATTGAATGTTATATTCTTTAATAATATGCAAAGTTACTGTTTGGTATCTTTTTCTAATTAAAATGTTTACAGCATTCATTTAAATTGTATCTGTTAAGTTGTACTGTAGGAAGTTTGGCATCAAACACTCTAATTGTATTTCCAAATATAATCAGTGTTTTAAATACTTAATGGCCGCATTAAAACCCCTCAATAGTTTAAGCAAGGATTGATTATAGCTTATTACGTTTATTTATTTAATTGGTATTTAAATAAAACATACTCTATATTCTTGTTTCATGAACCGTTTAAACACTCCTCTGACTTTAATCCAGTTATGTTTATATTTCCACAAGCCAATCGTTTTACATCTACAAGTTAAGGTGTGTCATTGCACTTTACTATACGTAAGTTAGTATATTTTGGTACAATATAATAATTTATTTTGTCTATCGCAGATCTTAAATTGACCGTTAAGTATGTGTGGAAATCATATAAGCTTTCAAGGCTGACACGTTATAATTACTGAATTCAAGATTAGGAAGAAATTAGTTCCAATATTTTAAAAAGCGGTATTGGAGGAATGAAAAGAGGTTGTTAAGTGGCAATTCAAGCAAACCTTTAATAATAATACAGGTTTGTCAGAGAAAACGGTCTCTTAAAGCTGCATTCAAACAACAGTGTTTTACAGTCACAAAAGAACTGTGTGTCATTAGGTTACAATAAATAAACACATTTTGTCGTTCCCTATGCTTTGTAAATAGACCCATTTCTATATCCATAGAAATTTGTTTTCTCTTGTGCCAGTGTGAATTATTTAGTTCATATAATGTTCTGTTATGGAGCGTTTTAAATCAGAACAACAATTTTCAACGGTCAATCAAATTTACATATACGAATATCATAGCTATTAACGCATTCAAAAATGACAGAGGCTGTCGAACATATTTCACATGTTCATAAAGAGTTATAATATCTAACTAAACAATACATTATAATTATACTTTGTTGTACGCTAATGTTAGTTAATTCAATTGATTAAATCGATTAACAAACGGGTTCACAATATGTTTCAGTTATATATCTACCTACACAATACACAGTCGTTGTATTGAGGTATGATAATTTAACAGTTCCCTATGAATAAAATTATGAGGAAATCTATTTCAAGGTGGATGCAGCTCCCCCCTGCAGGGATTAACAATGTGGACCGCTAATGCCGCATTGATTGATTTTATAATCCCTTAGGCTGGAAGTAATCGATGGTCTCTACTGGATAAATATTGTAACGGAAATGTACTTTTTTAGATGAAACTCTTTTTAGAACATATCTGGACAATACCTTTATACACACCGTTCGTGAAAGACGTTAATTGTTAATATATTTTTTTCACTCTTAATTTTTTACATCCACCTAAATTAATGTATTTTTGCTTTAGAGTCTGCAACTGAAATAATTATAATAAAAGAATTGTTATTAAAAACCCTTGAAAGGGTTTATATTGCTCCCGTAATCTCCCATATTTATCAAAACTTTGCCTAGCGTAACTGCCGCATAGTGCCGTGCAAGCTATACAAGCACTGGCGTATCTGTTGTACATCACCATGATAAATGTTGCATAACGGGCGCAGCGTGGGCGGTAAGGCCTAATTAGGTTACTATCTATTTTTTGTTTATTAAATATACTTATTCAGTCTATTTTATTCACAGCAAATATGTATATTTATATGTCACTATAAAAGTGGTGGGTATATCGTAAAATACCAAAACTTCACCGCAAACTTATAACCCTAGTCAAAATGTATTTATCTTTTAATTTGACGTTTTTTTACTAAGAATCTACAATAATTGTGGGGAATAAAACAAGCGATAGTATTTATTACTGTGTACCGTATATTGCTTGTATCCTGTGTAATGCATGAGTAAAATTTTAAACTCTTCTTTTTTCAACACCAATGGCATTTTGTTACTAGAGTACACAAATACTTTTAGGGAAAGCGGTCCAAACCCTTCAAGTGTTTGAGGACACCCCGGGATTTGAACCCGTGAGCCCTTGATCCGATATCCAAGATGCTAACCAATAGGCTAGCGAGATGACCTATTTATCTTCATATAAATGATATAATTTGAAATACTTTTGAATTTTATTTGATAATTCTGTTCCCTATTCCGGGTTATTAAGATTTTAATATTCAAATAACTATAAAAGAGTACCATTTAAATCTTTTGATTGAAAGACTGTCTGTTTTGGCACTGAGAAAACAGATTCTCGTAAAGAATCAATGCCAACTACGATAGTTCTGTTATATTTTAAGTACATTTTTGCGTTTGCAGCTCTTTTTATGTGGGGAAAACAAGTGGAAGCTGTAAATCACGGTTTCGTAAACATATGCAGGCCCTTAGGAAAAACAACTCTACTTCCATGAGGACAAAATTTGCTTAACTTATTCTTCAGTTTGATTGACAAATTCAGTCTGAACTTAAGTTTTATTCATATTAATTGTGTTTGTGTGAAATTACACATACAAAACTATTGAAGAAAACTTGTATATTTTTGACTGTGCAAGTAAAGTAGAGAATATAAACTTGAAAAAGGCCTAAACATATTCATGAGCCACCGCCACCAACTTTAAAATATACTGAATTGCGAACATGAACATTTGAAACCGTATTTATGAAGAAAGAGGAATACTGCAGGTAGATCAGATATAAAGTAAAAATAACTCACCCATCAACCTTTAAAAACACATATGTTATGTTTTTAAATTAAAGCATTTTTTTAATATTGATATATTATTTAATGTTGAATTAGAATCCAACGATGATCTTATTATCGAGGCTATTCAGTCTTTCAATAAACATATTTCAAACAGTTTTAATTATTGTAATACTTGTAACTTGAATATGCACTTAATGTATGACTTTTGCCAAAATATAGTTTTTTATATTTTTTACTTAGAATTAATCTGGTAGCAAAGGAAATCAAGGTGACAGTAAAAACAACTATAAAAAGCGGAATAATTCCGTCATTTGAGTAAGACATTTTTTACTAAACGAGATATTCAATAATATACAGTATGTTAACGAAATGTAAGTAGCGTAATATAAAAAACACCTGCAGCATCAATTTACAGTTTTAGGAAGTCCCTTCATGGCGTTTGATCTCCTGTTAATGTAAAGGGGCTTCATCTAGGAATTGAATTGAAAGGGCTTTAGGGTGTTAAATATTGTGCTATTTGTAATTAATTGAGGGCGTATAGTTGTAACGTTTATTAGGTGTCAACGTATAAAGGGCGGATTTCATTATTTCGAAATGAGAGACCAGGGTGTATTTTAAATGAATATGAACTTCCAAGGGAATATTGGAGTAAACTTATTTCCAACTACTCCACCTTTATTTTCCACTTCCTCGTACATTATAGTGGTAGGAAAAAGTCTTGGGTTAAGCAGTTTTTTCTCGATAGATTTTGCATTCATTTCAAGCAGGATTATAACTTCAAAACTTTATAAAAAAACATTTAGGTTGACATTTGTACTTGACTTTGTTGGAAAATTTTGGAAATCTACATCAAGAATAAATAAGTAGTGGCCTATAAGGAAATTACTAGTTTTCTTAAAAATATGTTATAATCATTTATTTTACGACAGTGTTGCAAATATAATAGACCTGTTCAAAAACACATAAATATTAATACAACATTTAACCATTTTTTCGTTACGTTAATTTGAAAGAAAATTGGTCATAGCCACTACATATTTTTTACCATAAAGTAAATATTTTTGTTTTGATCAAATCAGATAATTCTTTAAAAATAATATTTTGTAGGTTTGAGAACATTTGCATTTTAACTATAGCCTGTTTGCATCTACTTTGAAAAAAATTAAATGTACTAATTCGGTTTTGCTTACATTTTAAATTGAACCAACACAACAATAGCTAGTCATACATTAAAAATATATATTTCAAAATGACAAAATTCAATTGAATTTCTTCCATACACACATATATGTTTTTAAGAGTATAAAAATTCATGACACTACCAAAATTATGAGTTAAAGGTTTTTTTTTCCGAGACAACGCTTGAATATTTTGTTATAAAATATTGCACAAGTTAAATTATTCAGAGTTAAACAACCAGAGCCACTTGGGCCAGTGGGAAAAGTTAGCGGACAATGTATTTAAGCAGCGGCCTGTTATGGTCGGTAACCGTGAAATTGAAGAGACAGGAAACCCAGCGAGTGTTGATACTCGTCCTGTAGTTGGGAACCTGTCTAACCACTACAAAAAGGTAACCATTATCAACCAATTTACTTCTAGTATAAATTAATGAACACATTACCACATACCAAATTATTTACCAACTATTATACGTACTTTGAATTAAATTTTCTTTTCAAACTGACCAACACTTATCCTTACTTAGTTTTATTATCACCTAAACAATTTTAGTAAACAGGTTTAGTTTTTTTTTGTAAATGGGGGATATTAAATTTAGCTTATTTAAGAACAAAACTCAAAAATGAGATCTTACCAATATTATCTCGAATATAACTTGAAATACTTATGATAAGCTTTAAATTATTATCAAATAACATATTTATTCTTTAAAAAATTAAACACTACTAGTATTTTCTTTTTTATGGGTATTAATAGCTATATGATATTTGTATAATGGTTGTTCATTTTCAAAACTGACCACCACTAATCACCATAATTTTATCTATATAGTTTAATTTTTGTGCGTATAAATATTAAATATTTATAAAATTGTAACTTGAAAGGCCTCTCTCTCTCTCCCTCTAACTCTAAAATTTGAAAAATTGTAAATCACGTTTTATGTAGTTTAAAAACGCATATTATATATATATATATATATATATGTCAATATGATGTAAATTACCCAGAATTAAAACTAATGCAATGCATGTTCATTTCCAGTAGACCTAACACGAGTCTTACTGCCCAGTGGATTCTCATTTCACCAACTGATTTTAACTAAACATTTATAATAGTAAAATTAAAATATGGGTTTTTGATCCAAATATACACACAATATTATATGTCCGATTGCTGAAATTACTTGATGAATACCCCCCTTTTAAATTCCCTAGACATCAGACACCATAGACATATACAATAACCTAATTAAACGTCGCGTTGATGTTATCAGTTTGGCCGCAGCTGTTATCAGCCCAATATGTATGGGTTCACTGCTCACCGGAGCTTTCAGTGACAATTTGTCCTATTTTAAACTTGAACATTTAATTCTTCCATATTTGAATCCGAAATAAGAAGAAATCAGACTACTTTTCTAATTGGGAACTCCTTCTTTTCCCTTTTTTACCCTTCTTTTTTATCTTTTTGGAGAGAGAGCTTAAAACACATGCATACAGTAACAGATAGATCCTTTCGGATAGGGCTCCTGGATGCATCATGCTTTCAAAGAAGAAAACGGAATGCATGTACTAGCTTGCAAAAGTAAAGAGAGAGAGAGAGAGAGAGTGAGAGAGGAGAGAGAGAGAGAGAGAGAGAGAGAGAGAGAGAGAGAGAGAGAGAGAGAGAGAGAGAGAGAGAGAGAGAGAGAGAGAGAGAGAGAGAGAGAGAGAGAGAGAGAGAGAGAGAGAGAGAGAGAGAGAGAGAGAGAGAGAGAGAGAGAGAGAGAGAGAGAGAGAGAGAGAGAGAGAGAGAGAGAGAGAGAGAGAGAGAGAGAGGGGGGAGAGAGAGAGAGATAGTATGCCCACATCATACAATACACCTACAAATAATTAGTTCTCAAATGAGTTTATAAAGTCTAATTAAATATCAACTGAAACCATTAACAATTATAACGTATTTAATTTAGTGTTAGTACTTAGTGCAAAATGTTTTGTACTATCCTAACAGGCTGTAGTTACTAATTCCAACACACAAACTCGAGATTGTGTTGTCGTTTTCAAAGATTTAAAAAAAAAACACTACAATTTAAGAACTACATTGAGCTTTGTAGAAAGTCTTTTAATTAGTAACGTCTCGAGTTCTTGTTTCTTAACAAGTTTCGTTTCAGCGTCCCAGTTGGGCCTTGTGGTTGCTGCAGATGTAAGAACTTAAAACCTTGTTTTCTCTTTTGTTTATAATCAACAGAGAAATGTTGTTGAAGACATTGCAAAAACTATGATAAAAAACAGTAGACCAACCCAAACGGCAGTTATACTATATTACAAGTTATAATATATTACAAGTTATAATATATTACAAGTTATAATATATTACAAGTTATAATATATTATATATTACTTGCATATTTTGTTCACACGCTAGTTTATTTAAGAGCCAGTTATTATATCTGCTTCGATTAGTCATTGAAGGACAATATTAGATTTCAAAGCCCACCCCTCCTCAATGGATTTCCCGAAATCGTTGATTTATGGTTCATATTAGAGAAGACAAATATATTGTAGCAAATTCGATATCACAAATAACAATAACAATATATTCCAATTTTATTGAACGATTGTTATTTGTGTTATTGTCATTTGACACTTAAATTGCTTGAATTTGTTTGCTCTTTAAAAGAGCTATTAATAAATTATATCGGACGAACCGTTGAAGAGAGACGGGCTTCGAAAGATAACATTGGCATCATAGGGGAAGCAAATAGAAATAAATACAACTATTGCGTAACTGGAGCCGTTGTTAACGTCTTTAGTAACGGATCTCTGACATTCCTACCACTCGTCCGGGGTAAGTACTGTAATAGATTGTTTTATATTTTATGAAAACTTTGTTTCGAAGGTCATTTAATGAAATATCAATTTGTGGCATTTTACTTAAGCAGAAATAGTAAATTGTTGGAATAAAAATACTGCACGATCGCTTATAAATTTGTCGTACATTATTTGCCTTGTAGCATTTGAATCTGTAGATCACAACTATAATTTACTAATTCGTCAAAAGTGCGGAATGGGGACAGGATTTTCATATTTTAAAAATATAAAACATTTTGTACGTTCAATATTGCATGGTAATCCTAGGGATTGGACGTTCTCGGGTCACGTGGCACATTGTAATCCCGCCACAAGTGTAGCTGTGCGGAATGTTCAGGAGTCGCGTTCTGTCAATCATGTTTTTATTTTTATTTTTGGAAATTTTCCCATTAGTATTAATTATTATTACTATTTTTAAAGTGGTTGTCGACTTCTTTTCACCAGTACGTTATCCGATATATTTGGTTTTGTATTCCCTCAATTTATAATTTATATTTTTAAAAATTCTATTAATCAAATCTAAGAAAGTAAAAAATGATGCGTGCTTTAGTCTTATGATCTGCTTAAGTGTTATTTTTACCAAAGTTTTGTTGTAGAAAAAAAAACACGCTCGTGACCTTGTGTCATTATCTTATCCCTCAAGTCACTAGAATTTTGTGTTAAGGTTGCTTGTTCTCATAAAATTTACCATGAATTAAAGTTTCTTTCTTAGTTTATTTACTGAAATTCCATGTGATGCCAGTGAAATAATTTACTCCGTGTTTAAAGCTGAATATTGAATATTGTATCGTAGGCTACGTTAAAGTAATCTTTGTGATGTTGAACAACTATAGGATTATTTTATACGTATAGCTAGGATAACTATTGTGTTTATACATGCACACTCCAGTTGTTGGTGTGGTAAAAATCGTCATACAAACATGCAGCAAGTGGTTCAATCCATATAAGTATTAAAAATAAAGTATTACCTTTCACCACAAGGGCAATGTATGTTCAACTAATTATCATATAACATCACACAGCCATCCAAGCAGTAACAACGCCAGTTGTCTCTTTTCTTTGTGCGAAAAGCAGCTGGCCAGAAAAACAGCTGATTTAAATTCATTGCTGACCTGACGATGATGTGAATCTAGTTCAACTGGTCTCACCTACGGTGCAAAAGCTCTGATTGAAGTTCTAAAAAATATCTAGTTCCCCATAATACGTAACTAGTTGAATTGTTTGCATTTTGTATTATTTTTAGCGAATTTCCCCTATAGGGAAGAAGCTATTACTGTAGTTGACATGGTAAGACCTAGGACCATGAGGCCCCCAGACCCTAAAACCACCATTCGTTCGAAGCTGTAAATATATATATATACATTATATATGTGTGTGTGTCCGTGGGTGCGATAACTCTCGTAAAAAATGTCCGATTTTAATGATATTTTGTATAAACGTGTAAAGCATTTATGACTTTAAGTTCGAAAACCAGCCACATCGCTGTATTAAAGGGGTATTTTGGTGGGGTTTTGTACCCCAAATCTCTTTACTTGTTACATATAATTTTTGAAATAGTCAAATTTTAGTTTTTACCATTTGATTCAGCTTTAAAAAACACCCAATTTGGTATTTTGATCATTCCTCTATGTCAATCGGTTACCGAGATATTGAAAGTGCTAAACACAGTACGTTGTCTAATGCTATTCTTATGGAGAATAAGAAAACAATAATATCTCGCTTCTTTATGAACGTATATTGACGAAACTTGGTATTCGGCTTTATCTGGTTATGGGCTGTTGATATTTGCTCAAAAAAATTATTTCACTATAGGTTCCCGTGGCAGCAAACCTCCATACTCAGCCCCATGTTATTCTTCTGGAGAAAAAATAAAATGCTATGTCTCCTTTAATTATGAACATAAATTAATAAAACCTTGTATGTGACTTCACCTAGTTGAGTTATATTGATATTTGCCTAAACACCAATTTGCTTCGTTCCTTGTTGCAGCAAACCTGCGTACTCATCCCCCATGTTATACTTATGGAGATTATTCAAAATAGGATATATCGCTTATTTATGAATGTATATTGATGAAACTAGGTATGTGGCTTCACCTAGTTGAGTTATATTGATATTTGCATAGAAACAAATTCTTATGTTCCTTGTTTCAGCAAACCTATGTACTCATTCCCAATGTTATTCTTATGGAAAATAATTAAAATTGTTTATATCGCTTATTTGGGAATATATTTTTATGAAACTTGGTATGCGGCTTTATGTGGTATTAAGCCATATATTATGCATTGGAAATTCGCTGAGTACGCAGGTTTGCTGCGACGGGGGTGTTTAATTTGGCTGGAGAACGATAGTATGAAATGATTTGTTCTGCAATTTGTTTTATTAAAAATTGGTATGTCGTGCTAAATGGTCGTCATGAAATACGATATGACGTCTTAGTGATCTGTAATAACATTTATTTTAATCTCAGGAATAATAAAACCAATTTTAAATGTTTTTTGTTTGTTTTTCAGGTAAGTAACTCGATGCCAGAAATCGAGACGTGTAAAATCCGTAAGTTACCATTTGTATATATTCTAAAATTTTTTTTTCAATGTAACAAAATGCTTTATATTGGTAAAATATCTGTATTGCAGGGTAATTTATTGAAACATCGTCTTGTGGATCTCTTTTTGGTTTATATTTTTGTAAGTTGGGTCCCCACTTAACCGTTTCAATCCCACTTCACGTTTCCTTTCAGTCCGCAATGTCGTTCCTTTAGAGACGAGTACCGTGTCAGAATATAAAACCAGTGACTCGGACCGGGCTGCATTCACTAGATTGTCCCTGAATTCCTCGAATGGCCGAACGTGTCGGTCCCAACACTCAATTTATCTCGAAGGGTGCATTTTAATATACGTTGCTTTCTCAATTGAGTATTTTTTGGTTAATTTAAATCCAATGAAGAATAATATCTGACATTTGAGCTAGCGGGGTATCTATTCTGCAAGAAGTTGGATTCAGTAATCTGAAAAAGGCTCTCTTGCTCTATTAAGTTTAAGGTGTTTTGGTTTCACTTTAATTATGATTTTATTAGTTGTAGCAAAAAATAAAATTTAAAATTTAAAACCATAATTAATTAATGTTATTACCTATTTATAAATAAACGCAGTATTAAAAGAAGACACGACCCTGGTGAGTAACCGGGGCTTATGGGGATTACATGTTTCCACTCCTTGTCCTGAAACAACAGAGCTTAAAGAGGACTAGAGTCACAGGTGCTGATGTTGCTCAGGTGAAAGTTTAGGCGAAATACGGCACTAACCAAAAATGTTGCGATGCCGATGATTTGACACATTGCTGTAGTGCCTGACTAAACAATTCCAACCGTGGTTGGGCTTGGAATTTTATCCTAAATTATACCTGGAGTTCTATCCACGCGAATGAAACAGGTGGTTGCTAGAATAATCTGTCTGAATAATCTATCCTTTGTTTAATTTAAATCGCCCACACAGCAAATCCAGTATGGGCACCGGACTGTATTCATACGTGACGGAAGTTCGTAATTTTTTATAACGGGTCAGCTGAGCCCAACTTAACAAGATTAAATTTCCCTAATAGTTTCAGCTTGACATATCTTTACTAAAACCACATTTTCTGTTTGACAGCATTTTAAAAATTGTTTTGTATATTTTATTTTTGAAGTAATTTTCCTCAGGTATGAAAAAACGCAAACAATTAAACAAATGGGTTTCCTTAATTTTCATAAATTTATATACTTCGAAAAATAACTCTAAACAAAGTTTGTACTAAAATACTTTTAAGATGCAATTCATTTACGTTTTATTTATGGATTTTGTTCTTCCTTTGGCTACAACCGTTGTTTATCAGCCCAATCTCCCAATACCTAAACAAACTAAACAGATAAATATTTCCAAAAAAATGTGTAAAATATTAAAAATTAAATATTATTAATATAATTCAACTATAAATGGTCTTTAGAGTATCAGGCTATGATAACTCTGAAACTTCATATCATTTTACTGGCGAAGTATGAAACATAGCATTCTGTACATTGCCTAATACTTTTCGCAAAGTATCAATTTTACTACGCAGTTGCTTTGCCTAGACATCACATATACTGTCTAGGTTTTATAAAATTGCTAAAAGTCCCTTACACGACGTATAAACCAATTTATTTTAAAACTGAACTTATTATTATACCAATTATTTTGATAGTTGCACATTTCATAACAAATTAGTAACATTATCTAGGCTTTCCACCGGATCACGTTGTACAAAGAGAATTCGAAGTACCTCTTGCACAGTAATTTCAGCACAGTGCTTTTCGTTGGTTAGGATGTCTGGGATTAGATTGTTTGTAAAATTTGAAGAGAGTAAGCATTCATTCTTCTTATAATAGTTAAACTAAACAAATTCACTCTTAACACTTTGAAAAATTCGCCTACGTATCTACCTTAGAAAAATTTCATTTTACACATGTAAGTGTTTTTTTTGTTAATTTCTTTGCTAAGTGGTTTTTATTACCTCACTCATACAGCTAATCTCTCTTAAACTCAATTCTCTCTGGCAATTCGGATGATTAATTTAAAATTTCGCAGAAAGAGTGAGTTTTCTTCATTTGGTATGTAAGTAAGAGGCGTTTGTGAACCCATAGTAGAACAAGTTTAGTAGTAGGTTGAATTATAATAAAAGCTACACGATTTGCTTGGTTTAAAACAAGTATTCAGCGTTAACCAACTTCAAAAGTTGGTGGAGGCTCGGTATTTATCGGTGACTCATCTCGGCCGTCGAGCCATGAAATTGGAGGGACGAGAAACTGCAGAACCATCTTAACCCCGCGTAGCTTTGTGGTGTATAGAAATAGCTCCTGGTCATACATGTAGACATAAATTAATCTAAGAAATACTACAATAATATTAGTATTTAAGGAATGTTTTCGAAAGAAATATATGAATAAATTTATAATATATATTTTGGATTTTTTAGCGAATTTCCCCTATAGGGAAGAAGCTATTACCGTAGGTCTCATGGTAAGACTTAAGCCCGAGACCATGATAACTTTTTGTTTTGAGGTCCCCAGATGCCAAAAACACTATTCGTTCAAATTTATATATATGTATATATGTATATCTATATATGTATCTATATATATATTATTTTTAAAATCATTATTAACGAGTACCCTTTAAAAATAATAATATTAGTAGCCCTAATATACAAGTCAAGCAATATATATCTATATATATATATATCTATATATGTGTCCGTTAACACGATAACTTGAGTAAAAAACATCCGATTTTGATGAAATTTGTCTCAAATGTGTAAAATGACATTCATGACTTTAAGTTCGAAAACCAGAAAAATCGGACCATGGGTAGGGGGGTTTATGGGGGTTTTAAATTTTCCAAAAATCAGTTTTTTGCATTTTTCACCCTAAAATTTTTAAAAAACTTAATTTTAGTTTTGACCATGTTATAGAACTTAAAAAAACAAATAATTTAGTATTTTGAATTATTAACCTAGGTTAAGTGGTTGCGGAGAAAATAAAAAAAAAACCTGCTCATAAAATCTCCCATGTTAATCTTATGGGAAAAAGGTTTTTGGCTTTTCCTCAGTTTATTTTAATGTAAACTTCACATTTGCTTTTACCAATCTGTTCAGTTCCACAAAAAAATCATTTTGGTGTTTAAATTGTGATTCTACGCCCAACCGTTGCAGAGATATTCGAAGTGCTAAACACAGTACGTTGTCCAATGTTATCCTTATGGAGAATAAATAAAATTTGATATCTCGATTATTTATTAATGTATGTTGATGAAACTTGGTATGTGGCTTCAAGTAGTACTGGTATATTGATATTTGCACAAAAAATTGATTTTTTATTGATTATTCCCGTAGCAGCAAACCTCCGTACTCAACCCCCAGGTTATTCTTATGGAGAATAAGTCAAATGTACTGACTCCCTTAATTATGAACATAAATTAATAAAACTTGGTATGTAGCTTCACTTGGTTGAGTTATGTTGATAATTATATAAAAACCCATTTTTATGTTCCTTGTTGCAGCAAACCTGCTTTCTCAGCCCCCATGTTATTCTTATGGAGAATAACTAGAATGTCATATGTCGCTTATTTATGATTGAATATCGATGAAACTTAGTATGTAGCTAGGCCTAGTTAAATTCTATTTATATTTGCATAAAAACCAATTGTTTCTGTTCCTTGTTTCAGCAAACCTACATACTCATTACCAATGTTATTCTTATGGAGAATAATTAAAATCGCTTGTATGTGAATATATTTCTATGAAACTTGGTTTGCGGCTTTATGTGGAATTCAGACAAGTATTATGCATTGGAAATTCGCTGAGTCCACAGGTTTGCTGCGACGGGGGTATCTATCACTACTTCAAGTTAGTTTATTTATTACATCGGTATAAAGCGTCTGCCTAACTGATGTCATATGTATTCCGTTACAACAAAAGTTCCTAAACCAACAAACTGTAATTTTCAGATGTAAATTCTCTCTACATTATTCTCATTTATACAGTTCTCAGAGCTCTGTTCAATAGACGAATAAATTACAAAAGTTACTCTTGTAGATAGTTAGATTACCATGGTACAAATAAACAATATGTCACGTTTTGAAAAATTTGTTTCTTATGACTGTGGTATAAATATACAAAGAACGGGACGCTAATAACAAAATTTAATATTTTAATATAACCTTTTTTGTTTAATTGGTACCCTTCAAAATGTTAAAACTTAAGATAATGCAAAGAACAACCAATTAGCTGTCAAAGTGACACTTATGTGGTAAAGCGCCAAGTATATGATGCATATTGATTTACGAAAAACACAATTAGAAGACACTAAATAGTATAACACAGTTCTCTGGCACTTTAGCAATCATAAGGATTAAACACCCTTCATCATCATTAGAGGATTATAAACTGTTGGCGTTATCAGTTTGGCCGCTCTCGGGGGGCTGTTATCAGTCAGTTATTCACTGGCCGCGTTACCCGCTCATTGGACCTGTCAATGAAGTCTCAACTCAATTTAAATTGTCCCTGTAAACTCTTATATTTTTATATTATTGAGTTCATGAATATTTTAACTCAGAATGGCATATATTCTATAATTTAATACAAATTATTATTAAATTGTATTTTATGATTAATTCTCCTAAAGTATTTTGTACCTGAAATTAACCAGTTTGTTTAGATGACTTAGAGTTTTTTTCACCACGTCTCCTTACTGATGAGCAGATTTACTTAGCTCGTTTGCCTCTTTTCTGTATGTTTAAGGTAACTACATTTGTTATTATAGCTCACTGACCCTTTGATTCATTTTGTATATTACCACTCTATTGCTATGTCTTCATTTAATGGTTGATAGTCACTGCTCTGAGAAAATCACATGTTAATGCAGATCACTGACTGATTATAACCATTTGTTTAGATTCTTTCGTTTAGATTTTAAACTCCATAAGCCCAATGTTTATTTCGTAAACTCTTCGTACTAATTTGTCTACATTATTCGATTTCTTTTGAAAATGAAACAAGTCTATAGCTTATTTTTATCCCAGAAATTAGCAATTCCAAGATTTTATGGGAATCGTTGGAGCCGTTTTTGAGATAAGAGTTGCAAGCAAGCACAGCACATATTACTCATAATTGTGTGCAGGATATGTAATAGTTTGCTAAACCCGATTTACCTTGTTCTGTTTTATATTTATTCGCTGTTTTAGGCTATATGGCATAGAACAAACAATTACAATCAAGCTACACAAGCTGAATATTATATGCGCAGTGGTAGCATAGGCAAACAAAAAGCCCAACTGATACGATAACCAGCTACTCGTATTTCGGTGACGCGCATGTGCGCGTGTGTTGCTTATTTGCGTTGTTTTTTGCTTATATGAGATCAACAATATAACCAGCTTGAAGCAGCCTGAGCGGATTGGGAAGGGAATAGTTCCACTAGCGGTTTGTGGAACGCAAACAAGTTAGCTCGCGATAACAACAGTGTATAATACTCAACTCAGTTACAACTAATTTATGAACCAGATGTTTGTATGTTTAGTAATTACTAGTGGCGTTTAGGGACTATATCCTAATATTTGTTTTTTGTGTATGTATTACTATTTTCATGTTGAGGAAAATAAATCAATATAAAAGTTTATGAACGAATGAAAGTATTATACGTAAACAAAGTAGAAACTAGAACAATAAACTGTTCTCATTTTGAATAATTACAGCACAGATATTCATTAGTTCATTAAGTTTTTACATTAGTTTTTGTATCATTGTACTTTCAGGACATTCCGAGTGGAAATTAAGGGTAAAAAACGAAAATCAGGCCCGTAGGGTTCTTCCCCATCTAATTATCTATTAATCGTTCACGTTCCAACCTTTTAGCTAGCACTATATCTCCAGAAACCTGCGTAAATAAACAAACGTATAATTTTGTCCTTACAAAATTATTAATCAGTATGTATTTCATTCCGTATTTTTGTGGAAATAAAATAAATTGATTTAATCACCCAAATTCATCAAGAAATTAAAAAACAAACACTTATTATATTTTTAAATCACGCATCGACTGGTGTAATTACTTTTCTTTTGTTGCCGCACCGTTGTTTGCATACGTGCGGAGTCAAACACAACAATAATTCCAGAGAACTGTTCAACTCGTTAGGAAGTCTTTTAATTAGTAACGGCAGGAAAGTCTTGTTTCCTAGTGAGTTTTGTTCCCAAGTCCCAGATGGCTTGTGGTCGCTGCAGATGTAAGAATTTGCGAAGCACAACATGTTTCTTTGTGTCTTTCACTAGCACAATGTGTGTTGATTATGTCAATGAGTTGTCAAGTCTACAACACGTTTTTTATTCATTTAAACACATTTGACAATAGCTCATAAAAATAAACACTGATTCCCTCCAAAAATTAAAAAATAAATGCAATGAACTTACTTAATTTGTTATGTGATGTTTAAAGAAAAATTAGTATATTTTATAAAACCAAATAGTTTTCAGGTTTAAGTTATCTTACGGCTCGTGACCCATAAATTTTAATAGTATAATTACCCGTTCAGTGCTTTAGCAGAACAACTGTAACAGCTGTTTACCTAATAAAACATTTATGAAATGTTTACAATAAATTATTTGGTTACACAGAGGTATTATTTAGTAGCAGTATGCATACTTAGTGGGTTAAATCATTGTCTAAGTATATTTCGGTTGATAAGTTATTTTCATTCTAGATAAGAATCTAATTAATTATTTATAACATGTTTTGTAAAGATAAGTTGTATATTAGATTAACATATTTGAAATCACAACGATCAATAGCACAGTAATATCTGGGATTGATTTGTTAACGGGCCACGGGGCAGATTGTAATCCTGCCATCAGCGGATCTGTTTAGTCTTTGTACGTTTCTCTCGATTGATATAAAACATCTACCGTGTCTGATTAAATTTATTTTAAGATGTAACACGTGGGTTATATCTTAACAAATGTAGTTATAATAGATATTGTTTTTGAGTGCACAAAAATAAATGCATGACAAATTAAATTATATATTTATTATTTTTTCACTTATTACATAAAATTGTTACTTTAATTTGGCATAGTTAGAAATTGTCTTAATTACAGCACATTGTTGCATAAAAAACATAAGTAATATTTATTTCTTTTAATTTCTATAACGCAATAAATAGGATTATAAATTAACATGTGAAAAGATCACAACCATTGCTTGCCTAGATTATGAGCTGTTTATGTAGACTAGTTTATAATCTGTATCTTAGTGAGAAATCTAATACACATCTTACGGTACAATATTCAAATTATCACAAAATAATTCGTTTCTCATCACTAGTATAAATAAAATACCAATTATACTCCAAAAGATACATTTCAAGTTTTAAATCTGAACTTATGTTCAGCCTAGTTCCCCATATTTGAAAAAATAAAGAATCAGACTATAACTTTTTCTAGTTTAAAATTATACAAAAACATATGTTTACAATTAAATTACTTAGAGTAAGTTGGCAAGAACAATTTAATTTGGAAAATTACGTTGTTACAAGTAGTCTACCTATGGAGGAAGACAACTTGACTTGCACCGTTGTGTTTCAGTTTCAGCCATTGACCCTGGAAGACAACTTGACTTGCACCGTTGTGTTTCAGTTTAGCCATTGACCCTGGAAGACAACTTGACTTGCACCGTTGTGTTTCAGTTTAGCCATTGACCCTGGAAGACAACTTGACTTGCACCGTTGTGTTTCAGTTTCAGCCATTGACCCTGGAAGACAACTTGACTTGCACCGTTGTGTTTAATTTTCAGCCATTGACCCTGGAAGACAACTTGACTTGCACCGTTGTGTTTCAGTTTCAGCCATTGACCCTGGAAGACAACTTGACTTGCACCGTTGTGTTTAAGTTTCAGCCATTGACCCTGGAAGACAACTTGACTTGCACCGTTGTGTTTAATTTTCAGCCATTGACCCTGGAAGACAACTTGACTTGCACCGTTGTGTTTCAGTTTCAGCCATTGACCCTGGAAGACAACTTGACTTGCACCGTTGTGTTTAAGTTTCAGCCATTGACCCTGGAAGACAACTTGACTTGCACCGTTGTGTTTAATTTTCAGCCATTGACCCTGGAAGACAACTTGACTTGCACCGTTGTGTTTCAGTTTCAGCCGTTTACCCTGGAAGACAACTTGACTTGCACCGTTGTGTTTAAGTTTCAGCCATTGACCCTGGAAGACAAATTGACTTGCACCGTTGTGTTTCAGTTTCAGCCATTGACCCTGGAAGACAAATTGACTTGCACCGTTGACCCTGGAAGACAACTTGACTTGCACCGTTGTGTTTCAGTTTCAGCCATTGACCCTGGAAGACAACTTGACTTGCACCGTTGTTTCAGTTTCAGCCATTGACCCTGGAAGACAACTTGACTTGCATCGTTGTGTTTCAGTTTCAGCTATTGTCTTGTTTCCAGCAAAAACAATGTCCTGTTTCCAGGATGCCAAACCCCTCTCATATTTTCACCCAATTTCATATAAAATGAGAGATATAATAAAATTTTGAAAACATTATTTTCACAAATATTTTTATATTTACCTGAAGACATTTCCTATTGGAATATAAGAGTGAAAAGATATAACTATATGCAACGAATTTGGATAAATAACAAACAAACTAGATTGCGAGTTAGTTTTTTCTGATAATCTTGGAAGAGCGTGTACAAAGGATGGGTATCCCTATATCCATTCTCGACTGCTGACAAATTGGAAGTAATGTATCTTTAAAACGTCATTTTTACTAAATTCAGTTGTTCAGGTTATGAACACGACTTCCTAATTTACCATTAAACATCGGTATAATTGGTAAGCGAAGCAACGTGTAGGCGTTCAGCTCGGCTCGTATTAAACTCTAGGGCCCTTAGTATTGGGAAACGGATTTCATATGCAGTTGTTTTCGTGTTTATGTACGTGTTTTATTTTATTATTAACATTAAACAATCAAGCAATTGATGTTGATATCTAAATCATAGTTAAAACTTAGCATTCAGAAATTCCTTATAACAATAAGGAGGTAGATTAGGTAGATATAATTTCAGTTTTTTTGTGAACTTTAGTTGTATTTTCTACCCTTTTACCTATGCCAGGTAGATTTCTTAAGAAATAATTTTTGATGAACAATGTTCCCTTTATAAATAAATCCAAGCAGTGGTGTTAATGTATAACGGTTTTTTTCGCGGGTATTATAATTATGAAATACTTCATTTATTTATTTAATTTTAAATTTATTTTACAAACACTTCGAATTGTTTAAAAACAAACATAAATCATGTACTGTAAAACTCCCGTTTCTTTAAAATAAGGGTTTACTGTTTATTTACATTTTACATTTTGTATTTTAAATTTGTTTGCAAAGTTATTTTTTTCACGTTGTTACAAATACTGACTTCATAACTAACGCTACAAAAATGATTTAACAACCAACTTAAATTTACAGAAGAAAATTCGGAACCAGATGTTATTGGTAATAGTTATAGTATCTGGGTGGGGGGGGGGTTAGCATTCGTCCGAGTGGCTTTGGCTACACGTCTCATTATACCACATACACATCACTGGAATTCGGCCTTGGGAATAGAGTCCATTTTCCTGATAACACAGCGGTTATGATCAGACAGTGGAGCATCAAAACGCGGACTGAGACTCTCAACTTCAAACCTTGGTTAATTACAACAATTTGTACTGCTCATTATATAACTTGTAGGACAATGATGATTTTTATTCTGTGGCTTGATTTCAAATAAAATAAATAAATAACTCATTTATGGCATTAAAACGCCAGCCATCCATTAACTATCTAAAAAAGGGACAGGCGTAGTCTAGCAATTTTCTTGAAAGAGGATTGGAGTAAACGTAATATTGGAGTTAAATTATTATATTTAATAATAAGATAACTTTCAATATGCCAAAATAAAAAGCGAAAAAGAAAATTAGTTATATAATGAGTGTCATAAAATGACACTTATTCGTAAACACATACAGCTTTTAATAACAGTTTTGCCTCAATTTATTAGTTAATTTCCTATGGAAAGTGAACTATTAGCATGACCCGCACGGTGAAACTTAAGCCCGGGACCACCATAGAAGTTCCTAATGTAACCCCCTGAACACGTTTTGGGGGTTCGTTCAAAATTGTATATATATATATATATATATATATATATGTGTGTGTGTATGCACTCTAGCGGTCGCAGTTTTTGTTCGATTTACTTCAAATTTGGTAGGGACATTCCTTTTTGTAATCAGTTGGACAAGTTCGTTGGGCAAAACAATCGGAAAACTCTAACCCCCTTTTTTGGGGATTTTAAATTTAGAAATTTGGGTTTTTGGGCCCAAAAAGGGTCAGAAAAGCCCCGGATGTGAAATTGACGAATGAGAAACGGTGGGAATTAGTGTGGCGAAACTTTTAAGCCCTCTATCGTCATTGTAGCATATATATTTACTGAGTTATTAAAGAAAATGTGTATTGACCAAACACAGTACGTTGTCTTATGGGGGGTTTACTTTAGAAAAGCCTGTTATTCATTTGTCGGTGTACTTTTAACATCCCCAACAACCTCACGCCTACTTTAAAGCCTGAGTGGACCTTCTCCTAACCTTATAATGCGCAAAATTGTATTCCCAGCATTGCAGGTAAACAGAACCAGGAGCATCAGAACAGCCAAAAAATCAATATTTTCAGATTTGAATAAAAATTGGAATAATTGTATGTTTTTAACTGATTTTGAGTTTTTATTGTTTTTTATGTGGAAATTCACTTCCCTCACGTCAGCGTGCTGCGTGCGAACTCGTTTTCTATTATTATCTGATAACTTATTATTGGGTTATTCTTTCCATACAGACACAGCGAAGGAATAGTTTAGACGGGAATCAATTTATAGTGGTGTTATTTAAGATACCTTTATGTAACAAATTAGTTATGTTATTAGATGATATTTATAATCATTAGGATTTCTTGGTTCCACGTTATATTTTTTTACGATTCATTAATTTCTCATGTAAATTTAATTTTGATTGCAAATTGTTGTGAGTGGCTGTCAACCCAGCAGAAAGTTTTTGTGGCAACTTCTGCAAGGTTCTAGCAAGTCAAGAGACAAGATGAAATGCAAGAAAATGTATTAAAAGATAAAATGCTATATTTTTCTTTATGTTTACGAAAATAACGAAACAAAGAAACCCATCCTATGTATTACATTTATTGTATCCAAAAGATGTTTTGAGTAAAGCACTATTTTCATTTAATTTGTTCATGTAACAATAATAACAATGAAGGTGGTGTGGGACTGAATTTAAATGGTGCAATACAGAAATTGATTTTGTAATAAGTAAGTATTATTAGAACGTTGAAACGAAATTTAAATTGAGTTTGCGATTGTAAACGGAATATTGTTCGTTAAACAACGAACAACAAAAACACGCACCAGAGCCAGTTGTCCGCCCCTGAAGTCATGCGGCCCCTAGGTGACAGTTCCATGTTACATTTCCCGTTCCAATTTCAGTAACAGTATTGAAATCTGCCCCCGGAGGCACCGATTGTTTGGCAGGGGAATCTACATATTTAAACTCGATTGCCTTCTTCGAAGTGTATGAATCATATAATGGTAGCAAACTAATAATCCTAGTCTTTATATATAAGTTCTCAACTGACTCAGTCACAGGTGAATTTTAATTTGGAAATATATATTTATGTAGCTTAAAGTGTTTTATTATATTGGTTCAAAGAAAAACACAAAATGTACAACTTGGAATGATATACTGTACCATATCAAACAATGTGACTTAACGACACAACATTTTCAAGCTTATAAATGTAATTGTGTGTTTAAAATTATAAAAAATTGTTACGTGATTTTGGGTTGACTCAACAATAAAATTAAGAATAGGGACTGTGTACTAAGCTAAACTTACATGAATTAATTTTAGTATTCAATTGTTGTAACGAATATTTTGATGTACTATTTGTACGTAAAGCTAAATTCAGTAAAACTTTATCTCTAAGTATATTTTGATAAAATGCCTAAATCAAAGTGAGTTTACAACCACAACCACTCACAGAGCCAGACTACAAAACGAATTCCCTTTTAATTGAAACTTTTAGAAGTGTAGAACCTTGGCTTTTTTGGCAAACAATTAATAGTTAGTCCTTATAATTCCCAGGTGTCCCGTACTGTTTTCTTTTTCTTTTTCTACTTCTGGTAATATTCTTAGTAGTTTATCTTTCATTGCGATCGATCTTTGTACTTAAACCACTGTCTTCATCTGTACTTAATCATATCAAGTTAAAATTTGTGTTACTTTTGGAGATTTATTAAATCTAGCAAAAATGTATCAATAACAATAATCACGTTTAATCCCTCCAGCGTACAGACAAAGATTTGATCATACGATCTACTGTATACTTAAACTGTTTCAAAATAAAAATTAAAATCACGTACAATCTGCCGATTTCATAACCCATTATAAATATAATGTTTTTCAGATTTTGTCATACCTTTTGTTGTTAGTTTTCTGCAATGTTGACCATAATAAACATAATTTAAAATTTAAATTTATATGATGCCTAGACAGTCAGTCATTAATAATTCGGTTCCATGGATTCCATTGTGAGGGTTGCGGACATTGCCTATTAGACATATTCTTATCATTTCTGAATTTGTAATCTTATCTTGTAACGTAGTTTTCTTTGATATGTCCATTTTATTTTACAACCTTCTTTGAAATACATTTTTGACTTGCTATTTTACAAGTTTCAGTTGTAAAATATCTGACTACACAATCGTAAACAAATTGTTATGTCATCGATGCGAGTATAAATATATTTAAATACTATTCTGCCGTAAGGCAACCAAACAATGTGGCACAAGGACGCCGCGCGCCGCATGCCAAGGTTTTGCGCACCAGTCATTATCAGTGTATGATGAAACGTCCGTGTTATCAGCTCGGCCTCTCCCATGGGACCGTTATCACTCCATTAGTCATCGGTTATATCCACCACTCATCAGAACTGTCACTGACGCTTAGCCTCAAAGTGATTGCCATTCGGTCTTATTACAAAATGAAATTGTATTGAATAACCAGGAAACAATCAATTACGTCTCGCCATATAAATATATGTGCAGTTGCACTTACATTCAAGATATACATTCTCTGATTGGGCCTGATAACCACAGTGTGACTGGTTAAATCGCCTTAAACCATTCTTGATGTATATTTACCGCCTTGTATATTATTGCAGTATACGTTTAAATATTTTTATAGTATTCTAAGACTTAGTTTTTTCCGGTTTAACTGGAACAACACATATTGTGCTACTCGATAAATTGTTATGAGTTATTGTAGAATTATTATGTTTCTGTAAAAGACGATTTAGTGAAACAAAATACAACTGTACCCAAAATAAGCAAGCTTAAAACAATGTTGCTTCTTCACAACGACCGGTGTAGGGAGGAACAAGGGCCTACCGTCTGCTCTTAATCTGATTATATACTTGTACTCCTACCATTGTTGTAACGCAACAAACATAGTCGCTCGCGGCCCTTGATTCAACATTCTCCCCAGTTTTGTCTTATCTGAATTCCACACTAAGACGGTTTTGCAAATAGGAGTTGTAATATTTAAGTAGTCATTAAGTAGCTCTCAGATTAAACAAATTGGTGTACTTGGTTGTACAGTTCAAGCAAAGAATCTCTTAACGGAATTAGAGAAACGATAAGGGTACAGTGGCATATGGGTCTTTCATTTTAACACAATTTTAGTATAGAAGAGGACGTAGTTATTATTGAACCGAAATTAAGACGCTGATTCCAAATATTAAAATGGGTTGTTTAGGTGGAGTTCCCAAAATTATTAAAAACCGTATATTCTATATTTTAATAATTTTATTTACAAACTATTTCTAATTTTTTTACTTAAAGTTGTGAATTATTGATATGGAAATCTGAGTTTCCTTCCAAGTTTATCTATCACGGGCCTTCTGCTATAAAAGAAATAAATTATGTTTAAGAGAACCTTAAGAAGGTACATGATCCAGAAATGTTTTACACCGTTTTTACTATTTACTTCCTGTTTTATTTTGTTTTCTGTAAGTGATTCTGCCTGGTCCTTTATGTCTCAGATTCCTGTTTTTTTTATATTTCAAATTCAATTTTCCTCTCGACAACTACTTCAAAATCAACCGAAATATTCTCCAGCGATACTAACTATTTGATTAATAGATTTAGCCTAAGATCTTTACATCATTGATATATGCACGGCAACGTTACTCTTCGAGGAATAAATATTCACCGGTCCTAAGCTTCCATTTGAGGCAGTCACTCAGGTCTACAAATGTATGTAGGTTCCTTTTCTCATCAATATTTTAAAATACATTCAAACCTACTACAAAGTATATAGGAAGAAAAAACCATCAGGCAAAGCAAGAGGAAGCAGGATAAAAACCAATGATCCTATCGGGGATGATAATAATACCTCTTAAGTTACACGTACTTAATTATCACTTAGTTACATCACTTAGTTATCACAGACAATTATCTTATTTCAGTATTTTAGATTTCATGGTACTGCCAATGGATTTACATGGTCAAATCACTCGATATTTTTTTAAATCGTTATAATCCATAGATTTGTAATCATATTTATTGGTTCATCATCAGTTATTTACCTTAACAATAAGTAAAAATAAAGGATCCCAAATTAATGAATTCTTATCAAATTATTTTAGAGAAACCCTCTTAAAAACGTTACAGTTTCAACGACGTAGACTTAAGACCTTTTAATTAAAAGGCTCAGTTGCCTAATCTCCGGTAGTATTCAGGGGCAAAACAAAAACATAAAGCGCTTAAAGACTTTAGGGAAACATTTACATAGAACTTTTCTCTTTTATTTCAACAATTAATTATTGTATCCTTATCGTAAATATTTTAGTTAGGATGGGGTTTAAATACGTCTTACAAATATATAAAAAACACTTTACTTTACTTATATTGAGGAGAAAATGCTAATTGTGTGTTGTTATTGGGTTAGTAACCCAATAAAACCGGACCACTATCACACTAACAATATATAGTGTAATAGTCTCAAATAATTTTACAAGCTCTCCTTAAAAAATCTATAGCATATCACATGAGCATTGAGTTTGGAATTTCAAAGTAATTGACCACACAATGTCTTACAAAAAGGCTCACAAACCTGCATGATTAACGATATTTCTCTTCGTCTGGAAATACATATGAAATGAAATACTACTTGTTCATTTACAGGACTATATGCAAAGCTTGGCATACCACTTCAAATGGTCAATATTTGATGTTGAGTTATTAAAACTCGCATGTGATTCCTGTTAAAAATCGATGTTTTTGGCGTGGAATATTAAACGGTTATTTGTACCACAATAAAGCTCCAAGAGGTCTGTAACTCATTTACAACAGAGACTCATTTTCTAGGGAGACTCGTCTTGAACCCCAGCCCTTCGCACCCTCTCGCACACATCCACGTTATTTCACCCTTGTCCTTGTTTTAACCCTCCAGGATCGTGTTACGTTCTCAATATCACCTCTTGCTTCCTGAGTGTTGTTGATTTTGTATTTACGAGCATTGCGATTAACAGGAGGTTTACTCTGCATCAAAATACATCAATATTTTTAATCCAGTAAATATATAGATTTTTATGTGGGAGTGATTTGAAAGTAACCGTTCATGATAAAAAAGTATAACTATGTTGGTAGCTCTGAAACGGTCAAGTAGCTCAAGTACGTAAATATTATTTTTTAATGTTGAGGTTTTATTATTTATTACAGACGAATATTTCACACTGATAAATCAATAATAACTTGAATTAATGAATTATTAAACGTAAATTCTTTCTTAGACTAAACTGTTTACAAGGTTTTGGTTATAAATCGACCTTAAATGTGTTTTCTAATTATTTATACATAATTGCTCATGAGAGTTTCAGACTTGCTTAATTGCATACACTCATAACATAAGTAGTGTTAAACTGTGTTTATATAAATGTCAAAAATCAATATACCTCATTATAAATTAATTTAAAAATTTCTGCCTTAATCTTATCTTTGAAGTAAAAAAATAAACAATATAGATACTTCCTTGGAATAAATTGTTAATTAAAATTATCGCTTATGAACTTGATGTAGAGAAATGTCCGTCATGAGTGGACTTAATTGTTGTAAGAACTTAGAGAGTTATAGAGTGGTATGTGTAATTTATACTTTACAATAAATCACCCAGACTGGTTCTTTTCAGCAGAATCAGAGCTGATAATAGGGAAAAGAATGGACGATCAAGGAAATGTAGGGTATGAAGACAATGGCGTATGTACATTCTCTTGTGTGCCTGTGCAGGTCCGTGTGTGCGCCGCGCCCTCTGTGGTTGGGGGAGGTACCTCAGGGGGCGCGATCATTTCATCAGGGGTGCTTTTGTCAGCGTCTGAATTTTCGTTGTTTCCCATTCCAACATAAAATCTTGAATTGTTTTTTATGCAATCAGCACTTGTCCTAAGGTGTTATACTGATTGTTGAAGAAATTTTACATAAATTACCTTTTCGTATTGTTAATAAAATATGGAATTTGTTTAACGTTTAGACAGATTATTTTACATTCAATTTAAAATGTTTACGTTAGAACCATTGCACAAAAAACCATCAGCAAACTAGTCGGTTGATTTGAGATTATGTCACATTTCACTTCCCTTGCATTTAACCTCCTCTACTAAAATGCCAATGACACCTTCCTTTTTCAGCTAAATTATTCCTACCAATCATGTAAATACAATGTACATAAAACCGTAGCGGGATTTTAATTTTTTCCCAAAAAAATAATGTTATGGGACATCTGTATTGCCAATTTTAAGCATGTTAAATTATTGGGCGATTTATTTTTCAGCCTGTTTCAGAGACAGTTGTTTAGTAAAACACTTAAACTTAGTAACTTCGTAATTTGATTAAAAACCTATAATCCTAATAGACTTACTTCTAAAGATTACATTAGATTCCATAAAATAAACAAAATTAATTAATTAATTAATTAAAATTGTGCATATTTACTGTTCAAATAGATTTATTATTCCTTGAACATTACTTATGGTCATATGAAACCACCTGATGTATTTTTGATGTATTGAAAATACTTAAAATCGCTCCTTATGTTTGTATTGGTTAAATTGGAAAACCTAGTATATATTAAAATATATCTATAATAAAAAAAATAAAAAATAAATATAAATATAAAAAATAAATAAATAAAAACCACTAAACATGTGGTTTAACCTCTAAACCTTTTTATTGTGTGTTAAATATTCTATAATTGTACATACTTAATATATTGTTTGGGAACTCGTGAAAACCTCAAACTTGCAACCAGATGTTCTTCAAGGAATAATTAACAAGAAAAACACGCAAGGGATCTTGCTATGCGCCCCCAGGTGACAGTTTCGCGTTTCATTTCCCATTCCAATTTCGGTGACAGTATTGAAATCCGATCCCTAAGGCTCTGCTTGTCTGGCTGGAATATTTACATGTCCTCGCCTACCTCACTCCGTAATACTTTTTATTGGCTTATATTGCATACCGATAAAACGTTTATACGGATATCAATGTGATACGACGTTAAACAAATTTTAATTGTAAATATAACAAATTAATTTTCCAAATGTAGGAAAATCTGGAGAAATGTAGTGAAAAGGATTATAAAATATGATAAATGCTATATCAGGAACGATCTGGCATTGCGTCTTGCAATAGGTTAATATAGGTCACGAGTTGTATACCACTATACGGACGAAGTTGTTAGGAAAAGCTATAGTTGATGGTCTCCAGATACTCTTATTTGTCAGCTAGGGTTTCATGAAATTTAATTGTAAAAATGCACCCCATAAAGAATCATGTAACAACGTAAAGTTGCATATTTTGAGTTTGGTTCCTTACAAATGGATACAATTTAACTTAGATTGTACAGAAGTATTTTAAAACCCGATGACTAAAAAAACGTAACTAAATTATCAATGTTTTATTTAATAATACAGTAGAACCTCGATAACACGACTCTCAAGGGGATCTCTAAAATAGTCTTCTTATCGAGGTGCACTTGTAATTGAGGGTCGTGCTATCAAGGTGGTTTTCACAACAAGACGTGTTATCGAGGTCACAGACTTTTTGCAATACCAAGCACATTTGTTATGAAACATTTCTAATAAGTTGTGTTTTAAGTCGAAAACTACTGTATAAATCAGTCATAAATAAAAGAACAAAGTACAAGTAAAACAAACTTCTTTATTATTGCGACAGTAAGAAAAAAATCAACATACTCAGTTGACTAAATTACTGTATAGAGTTAATAAGCTTGAGATACAGTAAACCTTAACCTATTGTGAAATACGCAATAAAATACTGTAGGCCCCTAATGTTAGAAAGTGAAAATCTACATATTGTTTCAACTAAAAATACAACACAAAATCAAGTTTTTCTCATAAACTAAAACAGTAAAATGTTAGGCCTACTAAAAAGTCAATAACAAAGTTAAAAACTATAATGAAAAGTCATCAATTCAAGTCAGGTCTTCTATAACTCAACTAGTGAATAAATTTACAGTAGGTACAGTAACAATTTAATCAAAGTTACATTATAGAAAACATTTTAGTTTTTCCCGTGAAAGACGTCTTCTGACCCGTGACAGACAAGGAAAGGCCGGAATGGCAAGGGGGTGGAGAAGGAGTTTTCTTGTTGAGACCTGAGCCCAAGACGTTGTTGTTTACTTCAAAACATCCGTTCTAACCGTGGGAACTATGCGTGAGAAAGGTTTAGTCGTGCTATAAGGGTTCCATAACACAAAACTGCGCGCTATTGAGGTTAGAGTCGTGTAATAAAGGTTCACTTGCCCAAAGAAGCGTGTTATTGAGGTGGATGTCGTGCTATAGAGGTTCAGTTATTTGAAAAGACGCGCTATAGAGGTTTATTTATTAGTAATATGCAATTACAAAAAGACGTGCTATTGAGGTATTTATTTGAAAATGAGTCGTTTTATAGATGTATTTATAACATTGTGCGTTATGGGAGATTCACGGGGATTAGAAAATCAGACTCACTATCGAGGTTTTTGTCTTATCGAGGGTCGTCGTAGTGAGGTTCTACTGTAATATAATCTGTCAGGTTAGTACCACATAACATTTCATTAGGATTTAGGTTATTGAAGATGATGTTGTCCTCTTTCCTCATCTAATAAATCTAAATACTGTCAAACTTCGTTACTATAAACTCATTGAAGAAGTTCAATATATTTTTATGAAACGACTTATAGTTATTTATTGGTAGTCTACAACCTAATACGTGATTACATAAATATGTGTATCTAAAAAATAGTTAGACTTACAAACAAATCTGAAAGGTACTAAATAGGCAATAAGACCGGCAGCTAATAAAGCACTGTATTGCAGACATTAAACCGCCAAGAGATAGTTCTCTAAATGGCTTTGGCAAGTAATTATCCAAGTAGTGAACGGCCGAATAGTCAATTGTCATTGGAGATGAGACAAGGGTTCTGTCAGGTCCAAGACGTCGCCTTTGTAACGTCGGGTTGCCTTTGAATCTCGACGTTGCTCTCTCGGTGTTGTTGTTTTCAATTAGTATTTAATTTCTATAGTCATACAGCTATTTTTGAAACTCCTGTTATTTTGCAATGTAAAGAAACGTAGAATCATTTTACAACTATATAGAACTGTAACAATCAATAAACATGGTGCATGCTAAAAATCTTAAATTAAACACGATAGCAAACTGATTTTGTATTTATGTGGTAAACAGGGTGATGTGGGCCACCTTAAAATAATCTTGTCCACCTTATTTTTAACTTCTGCAACCAAAATTTTCTTTGGCATAAATATTTTGATAATTACATATTCTTATTTTTAGATAATTAACATATATATATATATATATAAATACTTTTTAAACTATCTGCTATTTTTCTATTTATCTAAAAAGAGGTCATCTTGTATCGCATAACATGCAATAAACTACATACTAAAACCTTAAATTGTTCCCGAAATAATACTACTTTAGGTTTTTCTGATATCTTTATGTGATTTTAAGGTCATCTTAAAAGTGAAATTGAAAACCTTATACTTATAACTTGTGCAAACATAATTGTCATTTGCATACCTAGTTTGATAATTTAATATTGTCATGTATCTAGTTTAATTCTAGATATGTAAGGAGAGGAAATTAAATTAAATTAAAAGGGATTTTTTTTAAGATAAGTTGTTTGTAGAGATTAAAATGTGATCGATAAAAGGTTATGTTTTAGTATACTATAATAAACTGAACATTGACTGCAATAAAAACTCTAGTTAAGCTGAAGCGTATGGGTCTCAAAAGGTTTCAAATATACTTAAAAATATTAAGGAGGACGTTAACAACATTTCAGAACAACGTATGATATCTACATAAATAGGGACTCCTCAGAGAATGGTATGGAGGAGCTCAGAAAAGGGTTTATTTGGTCGACCAGCGCAGGGAGGTGACTACATACTCACCTCCTCAGGCCTTGCGTTTATTCTATCAATTATCCTTTCCCACTAATTGAGTCGTAGCTTATATCTTACTATTACTATTTTACGTAAGATATTTGTTTTCAATGCAATAATAAAAAATTTAAATAATATTCAAATAAATCAAATATATTTCGTGATTGTTTTATATTCATACAATATTTTTTATCTCATCAATATTTTACTAATATTCTAAGATGAATGTGTTTTTGTGAGAAGTCCAATCACGAACAAAGCACTAATCAAATGTAGGCGAAACATGATCGAATAACAGTTGATACTCCCAAAGGAAATTTAAGCTTACTCCTGGGCTCCACCTCATTAGTTTTCAATATTCCAAACAAATCTTTCAAAAGGTACATCAAAGAAATCATCTTTCAAAACTGCCAAAAGGAAACCAATAAATAAAGCAAATTCGCTTGCGATTGGTCAAGCTCTTACTTTTCCCATAAGAAATGGAGAGAACATAACCAGTTAGCTTAGTATAAAAATGTACATTATATTATGAAACATTTAGTGTACAATAATTCAAATTGTAAATTTTATCTTAGTCACATTTCTTTACTAAGCCAACAGTGAAGGACTTTCACAATCGAGTTGCTTGCTTTTAACAAACTCAACAAGACGAGTCTAAGTCAACATGCTGATATGCGTGTGTACTAAGGTGACAGGAAATGGTAGGAAGATGTCAAACAAAGCCTCCTTTCAATTAAAAGTTTCCAGCTGAGGCACAGAAGCTACGGCAGCTAAACAAAACACCGCGCTCGTAATCTCCTTGTAATCCCCCGGTTGTTGTTTTACTGTATTTGGCTCGTTTAAAAGTCCACTAATTACAGGTTAAGTTGTTCCATTGTCGACCTATGGTTTATTTTATCATGTGTACACTTACTTGTTTGACTTATTTTTTCTCCAGATATTTTTAAAACATTAACGCCCGCACGGGGACACTCGTGGGCGCGAGTGGTTGCGTCGGGGATTTTGAGTCTCGTTGACCAGGTAGTAACCCGTATATTTAGGGTACCTCTGGAATTTTGAGTTTTTGAGATTTGGGGATTTTGAGACAACACGGTTTTAAGGTTTTTAAATTCGGTAATATTATGGTAAAGGCAGCAGATTAAATCCCGTTAATTCCGTTGAATATACACTTTTATTTTTAAAATAATTTATTATAAACAAATGTTTGTTTAAGTAAACTAATAAACTACAGAACTAGTTTATTCTATTCCTGATTTATTTTGTGGCTTTAACCGCAGTTCTCCGAAGTATTTATTCGATATTATCTTAAACAAATTGACTAGTTTGCGCTGTTTTCCATTTCATCAAATGCCGGAATACTACTCAAAAAGTGTGTACGCTTCCAGGTTTAATGGTAGAAGTCTCTATAGTCCCTTGCTCGCTAAAAAAAAATAATTATAATAATAATTATGACAATTAAATTGTACAAGGAAAGATTGGACGAGTAAGGGTTGTGGCATGCACCAAAACGACATTGCTACAATATAAAAAGCCGTTGGCGGATTGCGCTCTAAAAATGATATCCGATACCGCAAAAGCGGGAACACCGAAAGAGGAAACTTGGGTTAAAATTGTGTCTAGTAGATTTACATTATGTCACATAATAGGATAAATAAAATACGTCTTACAACACTATAAAGTATATTTACACTTATACTGTACTTACATAAAAGACGGTAAAATATACACAAAAGATGGAATCTCTGATTCTCTGATTGGGCCTGACGATGACCGGTGTAACTGGTTGAAATGGATCTCGATCGCCTTGTACCATCTTTTGTGTATATTTTACCGTCTTGTAAGTAAGTACAGTATAAGTTTAAATATACTTTATAGTGTTGTAAGACGTATTTTATTTATCCTATTAGTTGTAACAACACGTATCATGATAATAAATAAATTATTATGTCACAGAAATTGCTAGGTCAAAGACCAAAATTGTGGGTATAACCAAAAAAAGTGGTTTGCGTCGCCATTCAAAAGAAATTAAGGACTAATGTTCCTCATATTCGAGTTTTAAGCAAGGGATAAAGGGATTGCTATGACAATAATTGCTTTCACGGATCATATAATTTCAATTTTAGTTATACTGAACTGCTGTTATGCCTCGGGTTGCAAGCTATAGGTCTTGCTGGATTATATACATTAAGGTTATACGTTTTAAAATCATTAAACAACGTTGTTAAATCATTAATGAGTTTTTGTTATACAGTTTATAGCAGTATTCCGGTTCCCCGATTGATAACCTCATATTTATAATGTAAAGTAATTCCTTGAGTCTTCAACCGATTTACAAGCGGTTTGTATAAAATGAAAGTTAAACTTCTCTAATTTTCCGAATTCACGCACTTTAATGATATTTCTTTATCGTAATTTGTAAAAACCAAAAGATTCCAAAAAATGTGTTGATTTAAAAATTCCAAATCTTTGTATACTTACTCAAAGTACAGTTATTGTTATACATTATGCTGCAAAAATATTCAAAACTAATTTTGATTGAAACAAAATTGAAAATACATTGCAAAATATTAACTAATAGAAGGAAAATCATCTTCCCACTCAGCTGAATTGATGTCTCAGCTATTGATGAGGCAGCCGCGGAACAGCTACACAATGCATTTCAAGTTGCTGGTGAGATAAGGACCAGTTGAGCAGGGTTTCTGCCATTGTCTTGCAAGGGTTACATTTGCCCTTTCAAGTCTTCTAAGCATTCCACTCCCCGTTGTTTGTTTCCTACTTAATTTTAAGCAGTTGTAAATATTTAACTTAATTTATTTAAATAAACATCGATTGTACGACTAAATGTGGTCTATGAGTATTTCATATTTCTAAGAATAATGATTTGTTTTTGTAGGTTTTAAAGATGGGTTGACGTAAATAAATTATTTTTTAAAAACTTTATTGTAAGGAAGTACTTGTAACTGTCTTCTGTTTGTAATGTATAGAACTTATACTTCAGTGATAATGATAATGCATATATCACTACGTTTTAATAATTAATTTTACTTCTAACGTGTGGTTTTTGTTACGTTTTTCCTTTACGGCAAAAATATTGGTTGCCGTTGTAAAAAACACAACTGGATATATAATTTTCCATCAAATACCCCCAGTTTTCAGTATTCCATGTGTATACGTGAGTGTGAACGAGAACGTGTTTTCGTTGACCTATTTCTTTAAGTTGCAGTTAGTTAAAGTCAAATAGTTACGAGGCCTAAAGGTCATATACGGTAATAATGGTAAGGTATCGGCTCTATTTCTGCATTCCTTACGTTTAAGTAAAGACCCATTTTGGAAGTAACATTAGTTTATTCTTACAAGATTGATTTATATTAAAATCAGTGTTTTCTATCCATACTTTCAAACTTAGATACATTTTTCCAACCACCGAAGCGTTAAAACTGGTATTTATCCACGTAAAAGTAATGTAATGATTAAAACAAACAGTTGTTTTAAGTACGCAAGGTTGGTACGAATGGAGGATCTCCGACAGTGTTGCCACTTGAATAAATGGAGTGACACGAGGGCGTGAGTCAAGAGTATAATAAACATTCTCCCTTCATTTTGGCACTTTCCCGCTCTTGTTATTGTTAGGTTAAAAACCCTAACTGAGTTATTTTTTAGCTTTGTTTGTTCGTATATGCCTAACTTTGCTTAAAGCACTGTTGTATTACTTTCATATTTCACATGCATTCTTTGTTATACCTTTTTGACTGGTTTTAATTGCAATGTTCAAAATTTTCTGAATTGTTTTCAGGTAAGTTGCGTGGCTAAATAATCCATGGTTTAGTCGCCGTTGGTGAGTAATAGTACGAGATAATTTTATTATTAGATTGTCAATTCCAAATAACCTACAAAACTAATATGAAATAACATATAGTTGTAGTTAACCTAATTATGTACAGTTTATATATAATTACATGAGAGGAATTTTAAATTACTTTGAATAAGTTTAGGATCAAATAGAAAACTAAAAATTTACGAAAATCCATTTAAAATTCCTAAAAATGAACTAGAGTGATGTCTACTAAATAAAATATTGATAAAGAGCTGTCGTAAAGCTGATTAAAATCAATTTATGTCTAGCAACTCTATATCTGTTTGCAACGTTAACTGTAAAAAATAAACCTACACAAGTCACAGGTAAGTTTAAAACTTACACATGAATTATCATTTTGTGTCTAATAAATGTTACGTTGTTCTCTTACAACATCACGCTTTTCTTCTGCACATAAATAATCTTTCAACACAGTATGGCCAAATGGACCTAATAATTTGGTGGATTATAAAAAATAATCGATACGTAAACAGGATAGGTTATTTTAAAAACCTGTCCTCTATATTAAAAGAAACCAGTGATTTGTGGTTGGAAATATTCTGAAACAAAATGTCAGTATTTATTTAGTAAACGCAGTCAATTTGAAAAACTATTTCATATTCAAACAAACAACTTCAGATTTAAATAGGGTTTAGGGTTGCATTGCATCATTCCTTTATTTAGTGTCATTTCAACTTTAAAATTAAAATCGAACGAATACATACGTGTCTCAATTCCCTGAAGTAGTCTTACATCTCAGTTCGAAATATCGCGGCTTCGATTCCCGAGATGATCAGAAAGAATTAGGGCTTGTTACCCCTAAACGCATTAAAATATTTGTTCCTTCAGTAATTTATCTTAACCAAGCTACAAAATTAACACATAAAGTCGTTTCCTTAACGTAGGACGATTATGTCCTGCTATTCACTTTCCTAAACAAGGTAGCCTCAAATAAAATCTTTGATCAACTAAACCATATTTTCTAATAAACTGTAAATGTTTTTTCGACTGTGCAAAAATAACTTGAACTAATTCACTTTTCTGCCTACATATGGTACAAATCATATTTATAATAACATTGCTATATTTGTTTCTGTTTCAGTAATGAATCCTTGACACTAAACTAATTTGTAAAAGGGGCAAGAAAACATTTCACTTGTAATTGAAAATAAACGATATATTTTCCCATAAATATTTCACTGGACAAAACACTTTAGCAGGATTGGAAATCCATTAGTATATTGACTGTTAAGCTGTCAACTGTCCAGAATATCAATCGGAGATATGGTATTGCATTGGAAGATATCATGAAAAAATAATGATTGATGTTCCTGACTATAGATTGCCTGGTAGAAGCACCTACTAGACTAATATCTAGAATTTTATCAGTAAAGTTAGGTCTTAAATGAGTTTTGCAATGCTTATATAATAAAGAACCAATAAATTAAGCAATATTGAGAAACGTGCAGAGATAATCAAGTTTTGGTCCATATGCCGGTATTTCACTAATTCAAAAGCTTAAATTAAGCTTCTAGGTAGATACGAAACTCTTAAAAACTTGTTGGAAATACAACTCAATAAGAGGATTCAGTAAGATTTAAGCTCTTTTGGCTCTTGAACACTACAGTATTTTTGTAAAGAGGGTGGATTTTTGCATCACTTTACAGGCATTAACAGTTGATATCATCATTTTAAGTGCATACTTGGAAAGATACAGTTTTCGAGAGCTTTTAAAGAGATCAAATTATTAATAGAACAGAATCATGCCTTCGTTTTTACGTTTCTCTGTAAACATCATCAATTAAGGATTTAAATAGATGGTCTTGAAAAGAAAAAAATATTACAAATGAAATAAGTACTCTTTTATATTCTTTGCGTTATAATAAAACATGTATTATATTTATACACCAAACGTCTAGTATTTTCCTTACACTCATGCTTTTTTTACACAAAACCTAATATTTCTTATGGCTGATCTTTGACAGTCATGTTGTGTTTGAACACTATTATGTGTGATATCAAAATACAAATATATTTAGTTTAGAAGAATTAAAAACTTGTAACGTCAAAACTATATGTTTAAATGTTATACCAATATTTGTAAGTATGTTTTACATTGTATCATTATACTTTTAAACATTTTTATCCAAGACTCCATTAAATTTATATTCACTCTGACAGCAAAAACTAATGAATTTGCCTTAACGCAATGGACGCGCTTGAGAGGCGTGTTTTGGGTATCGCCTGCTTTCACAATGGACGCGCTTGAGAGGCGTGTTTTGGGTATCGCCTGCTTTCACAATGGACGCGCTTGAGAGGCGTGTTTTGGGTATCGCCTGCTTTCACAATGGACGCGCTTGAGAGGCGTGTTTTGGGTATCGCCTGCTTTCACAATGGACGCGCTTGAGAGGCGTGTTTTGGGTATCGCCTGCTTTCACAATGGACGCGCTTGAGAGGCGTGTTTTGGGTATCGTCTGCTTTCACAATGGACGCGCTTGAGAGGCGTGTTTTGGGTATCGCCTGCTTTCACAATGGACGCGCTTGAGAGGCGTGTTTTGGGTATCGCCTGCTTTCACAATGGACGCGCTTGAGAGGCGTGTTTTGGGTATCGCCTGCTTTCACAATGGACGCGCTTGAGAGGCGTGTTTTGGGTATCGCCTGCTTTCACAATGGACGCGCTTGAGAGGCGTGTTTTGGGTATCGCCTGCTTTCACAATGGACGCGCTTGAGAGGCGTGTTTTGGGTATCGTCTGCTTTCACAATGGACGCGCTTGAGAGGCGTGTTTTGGGTATCGCCTGCTTTCACAATGGACGCGCTTGAGAGGCGTGTTTTGGGTATCGCCTGCTTTCACAATGGACGCACTTGAGAGGCGTGTTTTGGGTATCGTCTGCTTTCACAATGGACGCGCTTGAGAGGCGTGTTTTGGGTATCGCCTGCTTTCACAATGGACGCGCTTGAGAGGCGTGTTTTGGGTATCGCCTGCTTTCACAATGGACGCGCTTGAGAGGCGTGTTTTGGGTATCGCCTGCTTTCACAATGGACGCGCTTGAGAGGCGTGTTTTGGGTATCGCCTGCTTTCACAATGGACGCGCTTGAGAGGCGTGTTTTGGGTATCGTCTGCTTTCACAATGGACGCGCTTGAGAGGCGTGTTTTGGGTATCGCCTGCTTTCACAATGGACGCGCTTGAGAGGCGTGTTTTGGGTATCGCCTGCTTTCACAATGGACGCGCTTGAGAGGCGTGTTTTGGGTATCGCCTGCTTTCACAATGGACGCGCTTGAGAGGCGTGTTTTGGGTATCGCCTGCTTTCACAATGGACGCGCTTGAGAGGCGTGTTTTGGGTATCGCCTGCTTTCACAATGGACGCGCTTGAGAGGCGTGTTTTGGGTATCGCCTGCTTTCACAATGGACGCGCTTGAGAGGCGTGTTTTGGGTATCGCCTGCTTTCACAATGGACGCGCTTGAGAGGCGTGTTTTGGGTATCGTCTGCTTTCACAATGGACGCGCTTGAGAGGCGTGTTTTGGGTATCGTCTGCTTTCACAATGGACGCGCTTGAGAGGCGTGTTTTGGGTATCGCCTGCTTTCACAATGGACGCGCTTGAGAGGCGTGTTTTGGGTATCGCCTGCTTTCACAATGGACGCGCTTGAGAGGCATGTTTTGGGTATCGCCTGCTTTCACAATGGACGCGCTTGAGAGGCGTGTTTTGGGTATCGCCTGCTTTCACAATGGACGCGCTTGAGAGGCGTGTTTTGGGTATCGCCTGCTTTCACAATGGACGCGCTTGAGAGGCTTGTTTTGGGTATCGCCTGCTTTCACAATGGACGCGCTTGAGAGGCGTGTTTTGGGTATCGCCTGCTTTCACAATGGACGCGCTTGAGAGGCGTGTTTTGGGTATCGCCTGCTTTCACAATGGACGCGCTTGAGAGGCGTGTTTTGGGTATCGCCTGCTTTCACAATGGACGCGCTTGAGAGGCGTGTTTTGGGTATCGCCTGCTTTCACAATGGACGCGCTTGAGAGGCGTGTTTTGGGTATCGCCTGCTTTCACAATGGACGCGCTTGAGAGGCGTGTTTTGGGTATCGCCTGCTTTCACAATGGACGCGCTTGAGAGGCGTGTTTTGGGTATCGCCTGCTTTCACAATGGACGCGCTTGAGAGGCGTGTTTTGGGTATCGCCTGCTTTCACAATGGACGCGCTTGAGAGGCGTGTTTTGGGTATCGCCTGCTTTCACAATGGACGCGCTTGAGAGGCGTGTTTTGGGTATCGCCTGCTTTCACAATGGACGCGCTTGAGAGGCATGTTTTGGGTATCGCCTGCTTTCACAATGGACGCGCTTGAGAGGCGTGTTTTGGGTATCGCCTGCTTTCACAATGGACGCGCTTGAGAGGCATGTTTTGGGTATCGCCTGCTTTCACAATGGACGCGCTTGAGAGGCGTGTTTTGGGTATCGCCTGCTTTCACAATGGACGCGCTTGAGAGGCGTGTTTTGGGTATCGCCTGCTTTCACAATGCCATTTTTGTATTTGCAAGGAAATCGGGTGAATCCTAGACTCGTTACTGAGATTGAGTTTTTTCATTCCTCACTTTTAGCCAAATTCCCAGTTTCGAAGCTTCACAGAACCTTTTACATTAACATCAGGATCAAACTCTTTAACCCCGAATTATAAGGTGAACCCTCCAACCACTGCACCCTTCTTTAACGCTCAAGTACCATTTTAGGAAGACGTTAAGTGAAGTATTCAGGGGTCAGGGGTAAGCGCAGTCCGAGAGCGGAGTATACGGGAGGGCTGGCTCCATTGTCTTCTAAGGGCCGCTTTCGCCCTTCAAGATAACAAGCACTTCTTGGTACTTCCTTACGTGTCAACTCGTAAATGCTTGCTGCTCATTTCTTTATCCTAAACATCCAAAGATTTAGTAGCCATATTACACCAAGAGTACATGTTATCAATTGTAACTGATATTCATTATCTTTTTTGACTTTATATATTTTCAGTCAGCATTTTCAAATTAGGTTTATAAATCCAACATCAACCCGTAGCTGCTTATTATTCGTATTAAGTATGATTTTTCTCTACATAGATCAGGCCACCAAATATAAATGTATGAAATTTATATTTTGATTAGCATGACCCGTGCTGTTATAACTACGGATTATAGTTACACATACAAATATGTTTACGCTAACACTGTATTCATATTAACGACTGTAATGTTGCACGTACATTGAGGGTATTTTTCGTCTTTCATATATATTTATTTTGAGTAGAGTCTATGTATTAAACATACATGTAAACTATTTTATTAGCATGGTTCGTAATGTTTTAGGTACGGGATGCAACCAAAAAAGTCTTACAACACTTCACTCACAAATCGGTGAATATAAATAAATTATGGTAAAATGGGTAAAATGAATTAGATTTCGACGGATCACACCGATTTTGATGTGTTTTAAGATGTTTTTATTGCATCCGATATATGTATATGTATATATATATATACCGGGCCCAAAACCTGGGTGTCCAAAAAGTCCCGGGTCGGTTAAATATTTGTCGAAATATTTACCATAGAGCTACAAAACTTTGCACAAAGTTACTGGACATAAAAATCTATTTTAACACATATTCAGTGATCCGCTACTTCCTCAGGGGGACGGCCCGCTAGGAGTCAGTAGAAAATCTTAAATGTAAGCATAGGTTGATATGCATATCAAATAAAAGGTCTTTATTAGTAGAGTACAGAGCCGCAAACCCGACCTCAAACGGAGAAACGAGTCAAAAATGACAGCCGTTCAAAGATGGCTTGAGTTTGCAACTTAGGTTAATGTAGAAAACAAACTGCCGAGCTTTTTGATTTTAACATTACTAACCCAAAACTGTTTACAATTAATACTGTTGTAGAATAATAAGTTTAATTATTTCTGAGAGGGATCGAAAATAAAACAAACAAGGAAAATGAATGAGCCATGATAAACCTAAAAGAGAAAGTTATTTGTGACTGATAGTGTGTTCCATGAACTTGATTACATTAACCTAAGTTGCAAACTCAAGCCATCTTTGAAGGGCTGTCATTTTTTACTCGGTTATCCGTTTGAGGTCGGGTTTGCGGCTCTGTACTCTACTAATAAAGACCTTTTATTTGATATGCATATCAACCTATGCTTACATTTAAGATTTTCTTCTGACTCCTAGCGGGCCGTCCCCCTGAGGAAGTAGCGGATCACTGAATATGTTTTAAAATAGATTTTTATGTCCAGTATCTTTGTGCAAAGTTTTGAAGCTCTATTTTAAATATTTCGAAAAATATTTAACCGACCCGGGACTTTTTGGACATCCTGTATAAATATATTTAAATGCAATTTTAAGAGTTTTTTTAGTATGTGATTATATTTCGTAATTATCACGTTAAATTTAGAGATCATTTTAATTTAAGAACTTAATTAAATTATCTAAATCCCAATAATATCAAAGGTTTAGTTTATGATCTCTCCTATAATCCTAAAATAATCTCTGTAACTCCTATTTTAAACTCAAGTTTTATTTCTATATAGGCCCTAGCCTTTAAAAATCAAGATTTTCTAAGTTAGAAATAATCTATTAAATCCTAATTACTCTCAATTTTTATTTGAGAAAATTAACTATGAAGATAATATTATAATTTGTAATTAATATTGTAAATACCTAATATATATAATATACATATAATGTTGCGTTTAATTACATTTCCTTGTTAGGGCTGCCATTGTAATAGTGAGGAATAACATCATGCGAACTGAGTATCCTGTTTTTGGTTCATAATAATTTATAATGTAATTATTATACTATGTATATATTTAAAGTTATTTCCTATGGTTATAGTAAAAAGTCTTATTTCAAACCCTACTTTAAGAACAATAATTTGTTTTGCCTGTTACCCTAATTTTTTGTGAATAGTTATAAAAAACCGTAATTTTAAGAATAATACCTATAATATCTTTGACGTGATGTGGATTCGAAAAAGGTTTTTGTAATACAATTAGAGGAGAGATGTATAACTACGACACTACTTTAACTTGATTATAAATACTCATAAACTACGTCACTCTCAAGTACCAACTGGTTCTGCAGAGCTGCGTGGGTTCCCTAGTTACTACAACTAATACTGTATAACTCAAAACTACCAGCAGTGATTTCTACTATAGTATACGAAAAATCATTCAAAACCACTTCTCGCGTTAATACAGTACAATATTTGTCAAACTTCATTATGTTTTCATTTCCAACCCTCATTTCCATGCATGATCCTTTTATCCGTTACAAAATCATCCACCCGCACAATGTTTCAATTACACACGTTTAGGACATTAGAATGCACCCCGGTGATGTAGGGGATGAAGGGGCGCGGGACGACCGGCTGGGGAATTCCGCAAATGCAGACTCTTCCTATAGTCCGCAGTTTTGTATTCTATCGGAGCCCGGCCTTTGAAAATTCAATCAAACTTTGTAACTGAATGTTTTTATATGGGACGTCTATTATTTTCTGCTTTCAAATAAAATTCGTTTATGTTCAAATAATACCGATTTATTATTTACGTTGGGTTTAGAAGTGATAATAAACTTATTATAGGTTACTTATTAGGTAATTTAAAATTATTTATTTTTTATTTCAAACCCCCTACTTATAGTTTTAATTGTTTGATAGCTATATTAATCTATAAAGAAGCTTAAAAATGATTTAAAAGTTAAAATTAATTTAGTGCTCGTAAATGTACTTTTTTAACTAACGGATAATGATTGTTTCTAATCTGCATTCAATTTTCTTGTTAAGTGAGGATGGTGGTTCTTCTTAAGCATTGAAATTCATTCTGGCAATGAAATTTGTTAATAAGTTTTAAATTTTGGCAAATTAGAGGTTTATTAACAGCCTCAAATATTTAGGCACTCGAGGAAGTCGGTTACAGGCAAGTAACTTAACAATCTCCCCCTTAAGAAAGAAAGGGGATCTGAATCCAAGATTCAAGATATTTTACAAAAATTGAAATTAATTTGACATGTGAGCTGATGAAAAAAAACAATTAAAGTTATAAAATACACAAACATAACGAGTCACCAGAATACTCGGAACCAATTAATAGGATATTTGCCTCCTCGTTTATATTAAATCATAAAGAATGGTTAAAATATATACTGGAAAAAGCTGCTAGCTGCTGTTAGGTCCAATATTATAAGGGTTTAAAATGTCAATATAGTAGCCTAGTTGTTACTCATCCAATAGTCCGATTGTCCCTTGTGTAGTAAAATTCTGCATTACCATCGACGAGTTTTTACAATCCAACAAACCTGGGGCAGTTCTCGTTCAAAGAGTTCTTTCATGTGCCGCAACCTCAAAGCCCCTAAGTCCCCTTTCAATTAAATTTTTCCACGAAGATCACTGCTGTTGATAGCTATACAAAACATGAAGGGTTCTAATGTAAAGTGGGGGTCATTGAAGCCCCAACCCTTGTCTTTTCTTTTTACCCTAATTAGCAATTAGCTACTGTTGCTCCGGTGCATCCATGTCAATAAATATTTAAGCCCTTTCATTTTATCCCCCCTAGGGGAAGACGTGTACATCGTGTAATTAGTGGTTTTTCGTCACACTGTGGCTGATTACAGTGTTTACTACGAAAACAATTTGTTCCTGCTTATTTATTTATTCAAAATCATCACATGACATCAATACAATTGACAGGTGATTAGTCAAATATAACTTAAGGCTAAAGGAATCGTACAAATAAAATATATTTTTTCTTATTCGCAAAAACAATAATAAGGACCAAAATTAAACAATACGGTGATTACAAACAAACACCACAATGGCAAAATTAAACACATTATTCCCCTTCCAAAAATTCTTCTATTGAATAATAGGCCTTCTCCAGTAATCACTCCTTTAAATGTTTTTTTTTATTTAGAAAAACAATCAATAATAATGGTTATTGGTAATTTATCATACTGTATATTTTAGGCCCCATGTATTGAGGGAATAAATAGAACAATTTGAGTCAGTGCTTTACAGGTTTTAATGACTTTTTCAATCTAGTATGATAAGTGTGGTCTTGTTGGTTAAGCATGAATGTGTCAAAACTTTCTTTAACTGTTAAAGCAACTTGATAAATGTATGAGCTGTAGAAAGAGATAATTCTTAATTTGATAAAAATTGGCCTACAGTTGGTAATCTGAGGGACTTTTGCTATAATTCTAACCACTCTTTTTTGGAGAACAAAACATTTTTTGGCTTGGCTAGCTGAGCCCCATACAATTAATTCATAATTTATAATTGATGAAAATTATGCATGATAGATTGTGAGTTGGGTTTCAACATTCGTGGTGTCTCTAAATACACGAACAACGAAGGTGGCTGAAGCTAAACGTTTGGTGGCTGAAGCTAAACGTTTGGTGGCTGAAGCTAAACGTTTGGTGGCTGAAGCTAAACGTTTGGTGGCTGAAGCTAAACGTTTGGTGGCTGAAGCTAAACGTTTTGATATGGTTTCTATGTGTAATTTCCAATTTAAGTGTGAATCGATTTTTATTCCAAGATAGTCAACTGAATTTTGAGAATTTATTGAAAATGTGCTTGAGTATATGGTGAATTTTTTATGAAAATAGGAAGCTGAAAATTCTATAATTTGTGTTTTAGACACATTCATGGATACAACATTTACTGCAAACCAGTCCCTGAGGCTCTGCAGCTCTTTGTAGACAGTGGCTTGCAAAGTATTCTCCTTGGGTCCTTTAAAAATTAAAGCAGTATCATCTGCATATTGAAAAGTTAATAAGTTAGTAGAGTTACAAAGGTCATTCAGATAGATTATGATTAAACAAGGGCCAAGAATTAATCCCTGAGGCACTCCATGTGGGGTGTAAGTCCATTCTGACCTATTGATATTATTAAATTTATGAATGAGGATTTTCTTTTATCTGATTTTTAGGTATGAGATAAACCAGCTGAGTTCATTGCTTTTAATTCCTAGCCTTCTTAATTTTTCAATAAGTATGTCGTGATCAACGCAATCGAATGCCTTGGATAGATCACAGAGAACCCCCAAAGTCCTCTGTGCTCCATCCAAGGCCTGTACTGTACTATAAATCATACTTGTACAGGTTTTTGTGTACTTAATTTTGCTCGAAAGCCAAATTGTGACTGATTTATTAGGCTATTATTTTCTAAATATTCTGTAATTGAGTAGGTACTGTTTTTTTCAGAATTTTTTAGAAGCAAGGTAACAATGCCATTGGTCTATAGTCGGAAGGATTATTTATATTCCCCTTTTTGAATATAGGTTTAAATTCTGAAACTTAGGTTTTTCTGGGAAAATCCCCTGCTCCAAGGACTGGTTTACTATTCTGGTCAAGTGGACCTAAATAAGATTTACAACTTTTTTACTACAAACAGAGGAATTTCATCCAATCCAGATGCTTCAGAATTACTAAGAGAATTTATAATTTTTCTCATATCTGCTACGGACATTTTTTTTGAATTTGAATTGTGAAACTGATGTGGTTGTCTCGATACTAAAATCAATAGTATGTTTTTTCGTAAGAAAATTAACAGCTTTTTCCTTATCTTTAAACTGATTTGCAATATCAGAAATGCTGACAAAAACTCATTAAATTCATTTGCCACCGACACAACACAACAATGTTTTATTTTCTTATGTTTTATTTGTATTTTAACAGGTATTTCAGGTTTAGGTTTTTAAAGGCACAATTCACGTTTACTACTGCCCAGGAAGCTTTAGTGTTATTGATTCATTTTTTATGAAATTATCATTTTTATGAGATTTAAGTTTTCCAAGGAAACAATTTTTTTAAATATTTTCCTGTATTTTTTATAGTAATTTAAAAACCTTGAATTTCTGTTCCATTTTGCTTCCTGTTGGAGAATTTTTTTCTTTCTGCCGATATCTTAATTCCCTAAGTTATTAGCAAATTAGTATTGCAGTTTGAGTTTTCCCTATATATTTTAGCTGATTTTGGAAAAGCTTCATTGAAGCAATTTAGAAAACTGAAGGAAAATTTTTATGATCAACCTCTACACATGCAGAATCCCAATAGCCCCATTCTGTTTGTTGTAATAAAATCTCAAACTTCCCAGTGTTCAACACCAAAGTCAGTAAACTTACGGATTAAATTTTTATCTTTAACTTGTGGTGTTGGAGAAGGTGCACATAGTTTCTCATAAGATAAAAATAACATTTTGTGATACGAGGCTCCAATGTCTAATACTAGTTACTTTTTTCTACAGCTCTTAAATTTTTAAAAATATTGTCAATACATGTACTAGAGGTCTTCGTGACCCTGGTAGGGACAAAGACATTAGGAGTAAATCCAAAAAAGTTGCAAATTTCTAAGATTATATTAGTACTTGTTTTATCTTTTAATAAGTCAATATTTGAATCAAAACAAATAAAAATATTTTTTGACATTGCTAACTTATCTAATAAAATTTAAAATTGTTCTAAAAATATGTTTTCTATGCTATCTCCGGGTGTCCTATATACAGATTCAAACACTGAATTCTGTTCATTTACTTCAATAAAATACCCCTAAAAACAGTTTGGCTCATTGAAAATTTTTAAATCTTCTCTATTTAAAAATTCATGTTTTCTCAATTAAGATACATGAACCCCCTATGTGCTGATCAACTCTTGCATAGCAATCTGCCATTTTAAAATTATCAAATCGATTAAGTAAATGAACGCTTCTAGATTCCAACCAATGTTCATTTATTATTATGATTTTCTCTTTCTGACCATGGAGGGAAAGTAATAAGTCTGGGTAATTATTAAAAAAACTCTGAATGTTGAAATATAAAACATAAATATAGTTAGTGCTTGATTTATCCTGGGCCTCGCATGTTAAATTTTTATTACAAACATTTATATCTCTAAAAAATATTTATTTTAATTGTTTTCATCACTAGTTTTATAATTCAAATTTAAATTCCTGATGCTATTATCTACATTTGGCCTCATATCAAGAGTTACAATGGGAGACCATCCCTTAAAAGGACTACCATCAGTTAGTAAAGAGTAGTTGACAGAAACAAGATCTTGCACTTCACTATCACTCCCATCATTAACATTATTCCCCCCACATCACTTATCACTCCAGCTGCAGGCGAGTGGTGCTCAGTTAGCCAGGCACTCGTGCTGTGGTTGCCTGGGCCGTGGTGGAGTGGCATCTCGTGTGGTGTGGAGTGGTCCATGGTCGAGGAAGCTCTCTCTATCTGCTGATGCTGATGGTGTCTGTGGATCTGCTCTAGTTGAGAGGGAAATAGTAGAGCTGATTGGATTTGTTTTTTGAGCCATCGTATGGTCTCTTGGACAGAGGAGGTACTCCAGTTTTTGGAAAAAAGATGATGTGGAATTCCATTTCTCAATCTTAAGGAATGTTGTATTAATTTGATATAATTTTATTTTTATTAAGAATCTGTAGCTTTGGAATTGATGTTTGTATTTGTAATTACGAATATAGAAATAACACATTTGGTTATGTCACCATTTATGTATGTTTTTACATACGATGAATAAAGAATGTTAAAAAGGTACATGCAAGTTAAACAGTGTAAATTCAAATTTGGGTATAATCTTTATTCAGGTAAAGCTAATATTTAACGATTCATGTAAGCACTTTTCCAACCCTAAAGAACTTGCAATGTTCAGTTCAAAATTAACAATCAGTGATGCAATTCCTGTTTGAGTTTCACGTCGTTATCAGATCTGGAATCTGATATCTAATCTTCATATGAGAAGACCATCTAGACCATAACAAGATCATACATATTTTCTAGATCTTATTGTTATGTTCTAGATATTCTTCTCACCTGAAAATATAATCACATTACGGATCCCGATACGTCGTGAAACTTGTTTTTCTCAATCAATGTCAACATTAATATATTTCAACGTAAACTCCCCACCACAAACAATAATTTTAAAACAAAGAATCTCTGTTCTTTAAACTATTTGAACGTACCAAAAAGTAGCGATTCCGAGAGTTGGACTATTGTGTCAAAGGGGTGACACCAGACATAAATCGCTCTTAATTGGAGGGTGAGGACAAGAAAGCAATCAAGATATCATTTACTGCGATATATTGGAGAGGGTGCAGCAAGGTGGTAGGGTAGGGGGTGGGGATTATTGTCTCGCTCGGAGGTGGCTCTTCCCTGCCCTTTGTTTCCGTTATTGCTCCAGGAGACGTAGGATTATTAGAAATTTATATTAATTGCACCTTAAGTTTCTTGTAAATTTTTCTTAATGTAAAAGTTAAATTGGGATATCCTTCAATCTTATGCATTTTCTGCGAAGTTACAGCTAATATATCAACTTAATGCGTAGGTATAGATTGATTTTTTCGTTAGTATAAGTAAAAGTAATAGTGCCTTTGAGTGAGTGTTGCTTAGTATTGTAATAATTATACAAATAAGAATTGACATTAAATTATCTTATACAAAATGTAAACAGTTATTGTTCTTCTGATTTAAATTTGTTCGAAAACAATTAGTTATTCTTAGTAATTCGTTTAGATATTAGTATAGTGTATTTTAGACTAAATACTAAAAATGTCCTTTGACCTGTACTGTAAATCTTCATTAAAATGCGATATTGAGTGCAATGTTAATTTATATAGAGTTTAATATAAAAACATGAATTACCGCCGAGTAATACTTATTACTAAAGACTTATTAGTATAAGGTTTTATTTCAGGTTTACTAATTTGTAAGGATATGATAATACATAACTAGTTATCCTGTCGCTCTAATCCGAGCAAGTTTGTCTCCAACGAAAGGTCACTTCAATTGTAAACAAAAATAACAAAACATCTGATATTAAAACGGATGATAACATTTTTGATAATAATGCGGATAACATAGTTTGAATCAACACGCAGTTTAGACTTCTGCCGTCGGATAGCGCCACTGTTCCAAAAACTCAGCCCTTTACTGTGTTTAGGTGATGCCCTTTCTAAAATTCTGAGACGTATTGGCAAATCTACGTACAAATACCTTTAATTTGGCACCTCAAACTTTAAAATCCGTCTAGCCGTTATCGTGGCATAACTATGAAGAAAATAGTCCTAGCGTATTAAAATATAGGATAAAATAAATAAAAGGTATAGTTGATTTTAAGATTTACATTGCAAACAAACTTTACATTGTAGGTCTCTTCCAAAAGAGCAATATATTTTATCAATTCCGAATCTGAATTATTCCTTTCTCTGTAAATATTTTTGTATCACTGTTTTTACCTCCAAATTACAAATTGTTTGGGGGGTTTAGCCCCAATTTGGTAAATCTAACACTCTAAGGAATGTCATTATTCTTAGAGGGCGTAATGGCGTGTTGCTAAGAAATCACGTTAAGTCTGAAACGGTATATCAATGTTTAATTTCACAGTTTTAATACCAATTTAAAATATGTGTGTGTGTGTGTGTGTGTGTGTGTGTGTGTGTGTGTGTGTGTCCGTTACCACGATAACTTTTGAAAGAAACACCCGATTTTGATGAAATTTATCGCAAATTTGGAGAGTAGCAATTATGACTTTAAGTTCGAAAATCAGATCGATCGGACTCTGGGAAGGGGGTTTACAATTTTCCAAAAATCAGTTTATTGAAAATTTTACCCCAAAATGTTAAAAACACCAAAATTTGATTATAGCCATTTTATAGAGCTTACAACAAAAAAAATAGTGTATTGAATCGTTAACCTAGGTTAAGTTATTGCAGAGAAAATCCAAAAAACTGTCCATGTTAATATTATGGGAAAAATGTTTTTAGATTTTTCTCCGATAATTTTGCTAAAATCTTCACATTTATTTTTATTAATATGGTAAGCTCAACAAAACAAACATGTTGGTGTTTTCATTGTTGTTCTACGTCCAACCGTTGCAGAGATATTCAAAGTGCTAAACACAGTACGTTGTCCAATGTTATCCTTTTGGAGAATAAATAAAATTTGATATCTCGATTATTTATGAACGTATATTGATGAAACTTGGTACTTGGCTTCAACTAGTTGTGGTAATTGATATTAGCACAAAAAAACGAGTTTTTATTGATAGTATCCGTAGCAGTAAACCTGAATACTCGGCCTCCATGTTATTGGATAATCGAAACGAAGTGGAGAGTATCGCCATACCCAACTTCAATGCTTGTACTGCAAACGAAAGTGATTCAAACTGGAGCGTCTTTATGCACAATAACTCAAAAACGCCTCCAAAGATCTACTTTAAATTTTGTAGATAACTTATTTAGTACAAAATCTCGGTTGAGTTCGTTATTGGAATGATTCTGTTCAGTATTAACAAAATTAACTTGAAAACAATTTTTTCTTTTCCCTCCCATAAGAATAACATTAGAAGCCAATTTAGTGGTGCTTGAGTCGTTGAAATTTAGCCATCGTCTATGCTCACCATTAGAGTAACATGGATGACTTCACTTGAGTATACATTTTTATACTGGATAAAAGGAGGTTTTTGTAGACCAAAATACCCACAAATTAAAAGTAAATTGTAGTGTATTTTATAATTATGTACATATTTCCTATTTTATATTACTACTATAAAGATGCATTATTAAAAAATACATAAATCTGTATAATACATTATTCTCTTTTTAGGCTTACTCTGTGCAAGCCTACTTCGTGGACGCGAATAATCAAAACAGACAACAGACTAAGATACGAATATGAATAACAACAAACTATAAAATAGTTTGTTCAACTAAATTGCCTTATCGATAATTGGTAATATTATGATTGCCATGTGAAAATAGTAAAACACCTTGAGTACTTAATATTTCAAAACAATTACGACCAACGTAATAAAACGGTAAGTATATAACCAAATGAGACGTTTAGTTATCACTAACTTAATTTTGTGGATCATTTTAATCTTCTAGATAATCTTTTATAATTTGTAACAGATACATAACTCTGTTTATTCTGTAAAACTTAAAATATGTTAACATGAATTGCATATCGAACCACAACAAAACCTTTCAGCTAGTCTAAGACTTTTTGCAGGTTATCCAAGATGATTTTAACATAGCCTATAATTGGCCTACAGGAAACCATTTTCATTCTGTAATTTAGGCCTATGGCCTTCTTGTCTATTAAAACATATGTTGTCATGTAAAATCGTACACGGACATATTCCTTGCATTTAATATCATGTCTAGGTCTATGGATCAATATTTTGATGTCTAGTTTGCCAAGTGTAGTTTGTATTATTTAGCCTACCTATCGCATTAAGTGTCCTTTCAACCCTGCCTGTAAATTGTTTTTAAAATAAATAAAAATATAAATTACGATAGAATTTCATTTGGTTAGAGCCAAAATAATGGCAAAAACAAGTTCATGAATATTTTCCTATAACAAAAATATCGTGTCGCGACTGGGGATCAATCCTGCGATCGCTGAGTCATGAAACTAGTGCGCTTCCAACTGAGCTACACGTCATGAATTTTTGGCAGAAAAGACGCTACTTAAAGCAATGAAGCAATTAAAGACTAATCAGCGCATTCTAGTGGCCCTTGAATTAAACATGGGGCAAATTCTGATAAAGTGATTAAAATCAGATCATTAATTGGTTTGAGGCACAATTAAAATTTATTGTTCGAGTGTTTCGATTATCCTTATACGGGAGGAATGAGCGTACACATAGTTTATATGGAGAATAAGTAAAGTTGTATATCTCCCTTAATTATGAACCTAAATTAATAGAAATTGGTATCTTTACCTGGTTCAATTATATTGATTATTGGAAAAAAACACATTACTTATCTTCCTCGTTGCAGCAAACCTGCGTCCTCAACCCTAATGTTATTCTTATGGAGAATAAATAAAATGTTATGCATCACTTGTTTATGATTGTATTTTTATGAAACTAGGTAATTGGCTTTATGTAGTAGTGAGACGTATAAATATGGATTGGAAATTCACTAAGTACGCAGGTTTTCTGTGACGGGGGTATTTTACCTCATCATATGTCCCACGGTTTCGGGTATTTTAAAACAGATTGAAGCATAAGTAAAGTGTTATGCATCCTGACGTAGTAAAACCACTGTGTTGTCTAACTAAACAGCTGATGTTAATTTGACAAACATTGGCAACACTGAATATCCATTACTCAATTCCCACCACTCCGTCATGATTACCAATTGTCGCGCAAAAATAATCCAGGACGTGAAACATTTCTGATTTCAATGTCACTTATTGTCATTTTAATTTGTATGATTCAATTTAAAGGTAAAATTCTTATAATCTTGTGATACTTGTATTATTATAAACCCTTAGGGTTGTTTAGTAAGATTGGTTGTATTATTGTTACTCTGTAACTTGATGTTAATATAATACCTTAAGGTTATTTTGTTTACCTAACTATAGAAAAAAAACAGTACTTACAAACAGGCCATCCTCATATTTAACTAAATTAAATCATAGAGAAGTCGAGTTAAAATGGTTACAGAGTAAAAACAAGAATATAACGAACCGAATTAAATCATATTCTAACTTAACATTATCATTGTCAGTAAATACTCCCTTGCGTTATGGTTTCCTGCCTCTGAATCAACTTACATCTGATTAAGATTATTTCTGATGGTATTGAAACTATAAGTTTGTTTATGATGTAATACAATTGTTAGAAGTAAACCTTTGTCGTTCTGTGGTATAGTTAATATGAAAACATGTTTATAATATTACTGGATGATGTTGAAAGAATTAAAGAAATGGTTTTTATCGACTATAAAAGCACAAATAGTTATATGAATTATTACGCTTAGTTAATACATTTTATAAGAACGTTTGCATTAATAATTATTTTTTATTACAACGCTTAATATAATTGCTTAATAAAATTAATGATTTTAATATATATTAAATTTGCTAGTGCAATACTCAAAGTACACATAATGGCTATAACAGAAATGGTATTGGCTATGTAGAGAATTATTGACGACCGAGTTAAAATATTCCCAACATTTTTGAATTGTTTATAAAACTATTATGAGAACTCTACAGCCTACCTAAAAATAGCTATGATATTTTCACTAGCAATACATTTTAAAAGCCAAATAAATATTTTGTAAAATTGTTTTTCAATACACCAAATATATTTTATACAATTTTAGGAAAACTATTACCACTCAATCCAATTTAGCAATGAAGGAGAGTGATTATTAAGGGTTTAAGCAATTTTGGTGAAAACAAGTGAACTAGAGAATTTTATAATCAAGATTGTTTTACCCTAATTAGTTTGTAATAACTGTTGTTTATGTTGTAAATGTGTGCACTAAATGATATCTTATCTTCGCACTTGAAAATGCTAATGCACTTAAGTGTTGCTGTTCCAGATAAAATAATTTACACATACAACCCATACAGACCTATTTTTGAGAAGTTGCAGACACCAAACATCAAACCAGCACTTTTAACATCACTATCTCATTTTTGGCTAACGGCAATTCATCTTTGATTCATTTTCAATTTCAATTTACAGTACAGAAATGTTTATCAGATTGCAGCAACTTCACTTACAATAGAAGTGTCAAGTTTGTAGATTTGACGCAGCGTCATTTGCTTGACAAACATTGGTAACACTGAATTCCCATTAGAGCCCGCCTGGGACTGTGCGCATTGCTGCCAACTGTCAGGCGATAAACGTTTAATTGACAGGCTGCAGAGTTTCAGCGGTGTTTGAATCCCAATACTATTTAGTTCTTTGAAAGTTAAATTTTCTTTTACTCCGTCATTATTAAATCAGATTTAATAAAAGGAACATCTTATTTTGTTTTTAATTTTTTCCGAATATTGCTTTTAATTCCATTAGTTCTAGTTTACTGGTTTTTTCTCATGTTAAAATGTCAATTGGATAAATATTATAAGTTAGTAAGGAACACTCTGCATTTCTACCATGGCATTCTAGGGAGGAATAAAATACCCAATTCCAATAATTGTTATTAAATGTTGCATGATTATTTGAGTCACAATTAATGATGTATATGTATTAATTCCGAATTTTCGTTCTAATCAGGAGACTAATTTTTATTTTTGTATTAGTTTCTTTTTCACGAATTTATTTAAATTAAATAAACTGGGTGATGAAATGGTATTTTATTACTATTCCCCTCAGTTACAGATTTTTTAAACAGATCCTTCTATTTTTAAAACCTCAACAATTAAAAGCATTATATTATTTACTTAGCCTATTTGGTTTTGAATTCTTATGATCTGATTTACTTAAAAAACTAAAAAAAAAATTTTAACTCATTGTCGTAATATTCATCCTTTATTCAGTAAAAACAATATGTTTGGTGTCTATCCAGATATTGAAGGAGAAGATTTCCAAATGTTTTATGATTTTGTTTACAAATAACCCGGTATTTTTATTTTACAGAATCCAAGAGGGACAAAATTACTAACATTATTTTACTGTTAACAGGCCGATATTACGTCACGCGGTTAAGGGGTACGTAAGAATATTGGTCTTTATTTTATTATAAGCTAAATTATTACTCAACTGGAATCAGCCACCTTACCTTGTCAAGCTGTATTATTTAAAGGGGAGTAGAATTGCATAATAGCATTGCTTCCTTGCTTTTTTTATTGCTTGTGTCAAAAGACAGTTCGTGCTAAAAACGCTGCTTAAAAGATTTCTTATATAAACCATTCTTTAGTATTTTATAATTTGTCTAAGGGAAATTTTATTGATTATTTGTCATTATTTATTCATTATTTATCATTAAGATTATTATTATGTTTTATAAATTACTTTGAGTCTATATAGCGCATAAGTGAGATACACCCTGTTCCATTTAGTTACTTTTATTAATTTTATTGATGGTTAAGCTTCCCGTAATTGATCATCAATATAATCAGTTAATAAACCCTGACGATCGCCATTCCGTATAGTGCAATTTTTGACTATAGTTTTGGCTTACATTGAAAACTCCGAGTTTATGGCTATTAGTTTCGGACTATTATCAAAGCTGAAGAACATTAATCAATTATATTGAATGTCGTAAATTTTAGAAAGTTAACAACACGGCCAGTACTTGTCAGTAAACTGTAATTAACAGTTTTTTAATGTAAGGAATTGTGAACGTCAAGGTATGTTAACCTAATTATTTATGTATTTTATTTATCTATGCTATTGATTATTTTACTGTTCATAAAATATCGATTGTTGTTTTTTACGTCTAAGGACAATTTAACTTTAATCTTATTTGTTGCTGTGTTTATTTTAAAAAGTTCTTAAATGTATAAGAAAACTTATTTAAGCTTAAGTACTTTTTAGAAATTGTTCAAATGATAAACTATTAATTGATCGAAATATTTAAAATATATTTATGACATAGTATAAATTGCAAACTAACTAAATTAATAATTCACCCTCTCCCGTTACAGAGGTTGTTTTATAATGAGGGGCTCGCCGGTTCAGGGACAACAAAACATATCCGGTTACATGTTTTCGGTTACATGAGAACAATGCAAATTAGAAACTGAGAGTGTGCAACATAATACACTCAGAATGTCCGTTATTGTTAGGGCGATACAACATTTCACTGTTTCATCACCAGTTTACATTACTCAACATAAACTGTGTTATAAAACGTGCTTTGTAGATGTGTTATGCAAATTGTACTAAAACACTTCTCAATTCCAAAGAAGCATTATTATCGTTTAATGTGGTTGATAACTTAAACGTTAGGTCATAGCTTTTATAGATAGTGTTATAACGTAGTAGTATGTTTAGGTTTTTTAATCTTATAGAAAGAAACACTTAGATTCATTATGTATATTTATAGCTTATATAAATAAAATGTATATCCGATTACAAGACAAATGAGTTTGTTGGTTAACACTTGGTTAAAACTTGTAAAATCATATATGTTTCGATAAACATTTACAGAGTTTTTGTACTTTTCCAATAAACCTTAAAATAATCATTCGTCCTAACCATTGAAGTCACTCTTTAAATGCTTTCTAATATTTTCCATATGTTCTCCATCGTTGTTGAGTGACTGTCAGGAAACCCGTTACTATCTGGATAATTATTCCCATAAACTATCAGAACCCAGCGCTACTGTCTGGATAGTTAGTCCCTTAAACGTTTAGGAACCCAGCGCTACTGTCTGGATAGTTAGTCTCATAAATGACCAGGAAATACGTATTACAATTTAATTTAAAACCTCTGCATTATTTAGTGAATTTTCGATGGAAAAGTGAGCTATTAGTACGACCCGAACGCTAAAACCTAAGACCGGGACCACCATAAAATAGCCTAATGTGACCCCCAGGATAGTTTTGGGGGTCGCTAAATATCGTCCGACTTACTTAAAATTTGGTAGGGTCGTTCATTTTTAAAATCAGTTGGACAAGTTTGTGGGACAAAACAATCGGAAAGCCCTAACCCCCTTTTTGGGGGTTTTGAAAATTCAAAATCTGGGTTTTTAGGCTCAAAAGGGGTAAAGGAAAAGTCCCAGACACATACTTAATGCATATAATATGACAAAACATAAAGAGCCAAAAATATTAAGCCCTTCCTCATCATTTTAGCTTACGTGTTTTTGAGTTAAATTGACTATTCACATTACGTTGCCTTATGGGGATTTTACATTAGAAAAAGCAGCTTTCACGTAGTTTTATCACCCCCAAATTAATTTATGCCATACTAATCTCACTCTTTATTGGACTTCCTCCTATCCTTATAATGCACAATATTGCCAATAAACAGAACCAGGAGCATCAGAACAGTCAAGAACAAAAATACTTTATAAGTGTATGTTGGAACAAGATGTTTCATTTTGTAAAAGTTGTTAGTGTGAAAATTCGCTCCCTTCACGTCAGTGTACTGAGATCGAACAATTGTTTAGTATTTTGTTGAGTACACAATCAACGGTGAGCCTACCTGCATTTTATTTCAGTGGAGTATATTGCCATACCACACTCTCTGTGTCCCTCTTAAAACTACAGGAGCACTCAAAGAAAACATTTAATTTAACTACTATCCCATTATGTAAGTTTGGTTGTTGAACAAATATATTCAATTTCTTCCTGCCTTAAACGTAGTATCTTTATTCATCCCTATATTTTCAATGTACACACGTTCTGAAAACCAACGTTGTTGAATGTGTCTCCCATATACGTTGTACAGGATGAGTGGAGTTCAATGGATTAAATAATATAGCATTTTAGTTACTAATAACTATTTTTTTTACTGTTGTGGGTTTAAAGATTTTTTTAAATAGTGTAAAAGTAAAAACTCTTGATTATAAGGACCAGTTAAAGCTATAAACAGCCCGACGTAGGGGTTGGACGCTCTGAGCCGCAGGCGTGCCATAAACTGAATTATCTTGGTTTACGCAACGCACTGCACGGGTGTTGTTGTTTTAAACGCTGCTGGAAAAGAGGTAATACTGTAGCAGTGTTCCCACTTGAGGGATTTTCACCCCATTTTTGGGATATTTTGACGCTCCCTGACGAAAAAGGAGATTTGGGATATTGTGGATAGACTTCATTTTAAGTACATATCCTAAGAAACAAACATATATTGTTTGTCTACCTTTAAATCAAATTAAGATGGTAATCAAATACATACTTGATAGAAGGTTTTGTAATGTATGTGGGTTGGGTTTACACTAAATATACAGCTGTAAGGTCGTAACAGTATTTGGATTTGGATTATTTAATCATAAAAGTCCAAACACCAATTTATAATTTGATCACTATTTAATTTTAAGAATACAAGGAGATTGAACAAAAATAAAAGTACAAAATACTTGTTTATAGACTCAAGGCTAAATGAAGAATATATTTCATAGCAGATCGAAGGATAAAGTGAGATTTTTAAATCAATCTGTAAGGTAAATTTTACCCCAAAGTGGTACCACTGTGTTTTAGACTACCTTATCTTCGTCAAACTTAGCTCTTACTTGTTTATTGCTTGTTTTATTGATCGTTTTTATAAAACATGTTTAAAATTTATATTCAGTTGTTAAGAGTTGGGTCTTAGTTTCTCAATCGGTGGTTGTTGTCATGCGATAACATCTATAGGACCTAATCACTTGTGACTGATAAAAGTTTAAATAGAAATTGTGAACCATGTCTTAACGCTGATAAAATTTCCACCACTTTACACACAAATACATTTATACAAATTGAAAAAATAACTTATTTCACGACTGTATTTTATTTCAGAATGTAATATTGTAAAATTGTATTTCTATTATGAAGGTTTAAAGGCCGGTATACACGAGTGAGTGTTTTACTCGCAGACGCTACTCGCAGAAGTGTTTACACTGTGGGTGATTTGTTTTGATGCAACAGCTGATCCCATTTACACGACAAGAGTCAACTCGCAAGGTGTCTCTCGGAGGGCTTCTGTCGCTCTCGGACCCTGTTGGAGAGCTGACTCTCGGCGCCGTTTACACGACACATTTTACTAACACAAACTCTCTGAGAGTAAAAAACTCTCACGTGTATACCGGCCTTAACATCATCCCGTACACTAGATCTAAGACCACGTAGATTTAAATTCAACATTTTGTGTGATTTAAAAATCACGTAATTGCTTACGTCAAAAAATATGATTTTAAATCTTTTTACAGTTTAGAATAAATTTACAGTTAAAAAATAAATATATTAAAACAATATGTCTATCTGTAACTTACCTTTGTCGTTTTACTAACATTCTACAGTAGAAATAACTTTTAATTTGATATACTCATCGTTCAGAAAACTTGTTTTACGTTATAATCAAGATATTTACGACATGTAACTTTCAACAATCTCTTACAACACGTCACATTTAAAAAAGACCTTCAAAATTTATTTACTCTTACCATTTTCTCACGTACACTGGGATGGTATATACTGTATATAGAGGATGGGACAAGCTAATCGATTTCGATCAGTAACACCGACCATCATCAGGCTTAATGAGAGGATGACCTCATGGAGGTTTGTGATCATTCTCTCATTTGGTTTGGTGGTGTTCGCCGTAAGCAATCAAAATCGATTTCCTTGAACAATAGTTCATTACTTTAACCGTCTTTTATTTATGTATAGTATCAGTGGAAATATATTTTTAACTGTGGTAAAACTTATTTGTAATATATCCTGTACTTAAAAACTCACGTATCGGTACTATGCTTGTTAAACAGTGATAAAGGTATTTGAAGATAAACAAGTCCTTAGTAATATTGATTCCATTAGTTAATATAGCGTTGTATAGCTTTGTAGTTTCACCAATACTAACAATTAAATAAATAAAACTCATAATTAATCATTTGAACTAACTAAATATAGCAATCCATTATGTTCACCTAACTTCTAGCTACAACTGTTTATAACATTCTCAACCTAAAAACCTTCAAATAATCATCTGAAATTTTCGTGCTAAAGCAGCTTTGAAATCAGCAGTACTAACCTTAAAATCCTAGAACCAACTGTTTAGTCTGTGTTAAAGGTAATATATTATCCACCTTTGAATCTCTAATGATTCAAATCCTCGGTCAAGCAAACTAAGTACTTTATTCATCAAGGATATTTTGTTAATACAACCTATGTATGTTATGGACATAAGCCTCGTAATGCGTCAACAATATTTGAATCTAAACTTGAAGCATTCTAGGGCTCTGGTTCACAACTTACTCCAAGGCCATTATAGAAATGTATTGCATAAAGCAATGCCAGTCCTTAAGGCAAGACAGATATAACGTAAACAAATTTGAAAACGTGGTATTTTCAAAGCGTAACGCCTGGTTTGCGCGTGCACGGTATCGACTTCCCTCCTCCACGCGGCTTAGCACAGACACATTACTAATCTACATTAATTTTCTGTGATTATATTGCTTACTTTTTGTTGTATGACTGTACACAACTGTTGGAGGGGAACTGGGGTGGGGTTACTCACTATCTCTCTCGCACTCCCTCCTCTTCACGTCATGGACCCTGACATGATGTGTACACACTCCTTAAAGTAGGAGAGGTTCGTCGTGTCATCTGCGTTTGAGATTAACAAAGAAAATAATTGAAAATAACATACAAATTTAAAGTAAACAAACACATCAAATAACGATACACCATACAGAAACTTTAATTATAGTTCTCCCTGATTAAGTTTTAAGTTCAATACATTAATAATTACTTAATATAAATAAAGGACTTTTCAATAACTTTTAAAATAACTTTTACAGAATGTTAAAGCCTCTGAATCGTCTCTCAAGGTATTTTTATTTTTATTTTCAGAGTCAGAATAGTCACAACACGCTATTACCAGCGTATTATTTTGTCTACGTGTTTATTTGTTCCATGAGCGCGTGCAATGTTAAACCAATCCCCCTCCAATAACCCAGAGATCTTCGCAAGGACGTGGCCGGTTTTTAGATGTTCTTACACTGAACAGTCAAATTGTTTTCTTTTGTGTACTCGTTGTGCTAATGTACATACAATACGGTTATATCAAGCACAAAGTAAGCATAATCATATTATAGGGTCAAAGAAAACCAGAATATATTATAAACAATCAAAGCTGTTAAACAAAGCAACAGTTAATACTTCAAAAAGGTTTTCATAATATTTTGAGAAAGCAAAATTTAAGTTTTAGTTTTTTGTTAATCGCGTAAGGATATTCGGGTGTTCCTGTTTTGTACTAAACTAGGCTTATCGCCTAGTACTCAGTTCGTATACTTGATTTCCTCAGTTGACACAAGTTTAAATCAATTATTGTAGTTGTTAACCAAGGAAAAATTACAATGAGCTTTAAATAAATCAGCGGTTACAAAAATGTGGTATTAGCCAAAGCTAGTGTGCTTTCATAAAACATCCAAACGTTGTACACATTTAATGGGCCAAAAGACCCGAAATTACTCCTTCTCGGAAGAATAGGGGCTAAACGAGAGATCGGATGTCAGATCTGACTAAAAATCTTTTAAATCTTTTAAACGTAAAATCATCTACAAATTTTGTATTCAACACTTATTGCCATCTCTCACCGTTTTTTAACTAAATGCGCTCAAAGTGAAAAATTGGAAGTGTGGAATTTTTTCCGCCCGAAAAGTCCCTCCAAAACACAACAATTTTAGTTTTGGCAATTGTTCTGACGGTTTCTTGTCTACAGCTTTAATTCAAGCATTGGGTAGAGGAGGGTCCAATTACGGGAAGTGCCTCATATTTTATGTCAGTGAATCAGTCAGTCAGTGAACCCGTCTAGCTTTATAAAAGTTGATACTTGTATCTCCGCCGGACGCGGTAGCTCAGAGGTAAAGTGCCTGACTACTATTTTGTTTTAATTTGTAAACATAAAAAAAAATTAAATAAAGGTAGCACATAACTAAATACCATTAACATGAGATCGCTTGATAAGGATATACAAGGTGTACATAAAGTCCCGCACGGGTTTAATATGTTTTGAATGATAAGAGATAAATCAATAAGATTTGGTACATCAACACTACACCTAAAAATCTCCATTTTGAAGGAACTATCAGTTTTCTGTCATATCATGGGGATGTCCCGCAAGGAGTCAGAAGGAAATTTTAAATAGGAGCATAGGTCAATATGCACATCACTTTAAAGGGCTTATCTAGCAGAGTTTAATGCCGCAAACCGCACTAAAAAAGATTGATCCAGTAAAAATTGGCGGCTGTTCAAAGGTTTTACTTGGTTACATTTTATTAGTAGCCACAACCCCATTAAAGCAAAACTGCAACTAAATGAATACTGCAGCTAAATACTACATTATGCCTGTCAATACAGAAGTGAATTATGACGTTAGTTATCCTCAAGGGTTACAAATTTGGTCCTAATCTATTGATAACGGGGAAAAACTGGTAACAGTAACAATTAGAAAGATCTTATCTTTTTTTTAATAAAACCTTTGAACAGCCGCCATTTTTTACTGGATCGACCTTTTTTAGTGCGGTTTGCGGCATTCAACTCTGCTAGATAAGCCCTTTAAAGTGATGTGCATATTGACCTATGCTCTTATTTAAGATTTCCTTCTGACTCCTTGCGGGACGTCCCCATGATATTACAGATAACTGATAGTTCCTTTAAAAAGTAGATTTTTAGGTGTAGTGTTGATGTACCAAATCTTATTGATTTATCTGTTATCGTTCAGAAAATATTAAACCCGTGCGGGACTTTATGTACACCTTGTATATGGATGATTTTGATTTAAGAATTGCTATTGTATGTTTAATTAATTTTAGTTTTACTACTTACAAAAGTGTCTGCCAAATGTTATATGAATATATTTTGATGAAAATGCTTCAATAAAGACTTTCTGGGCATTTCCAAAATGTTTCTTAGATTGCCTATTGTTTTTAATATTTCTGATCATTTACCTTTAAATATGAAACAGCTTAATCAATAGTCCTAACACGTCAAATTGGAAAGTTTAAGATTTTGGTTTGAGTATATATTTGATTTTATGCAATATAAGTGTGTAGATTTAAGTGAAATGCTAATTTTCATATTAATACTACGAGATACATCTCCTGGAAAATAAAACCAACGTTCCTATACAACACTGTCCTTCGCTTCGTCGATATTCACCCACAGCAGAAGGTATAAAACCAATAAACGCTGTACCTGTATATACAACCCCTTATCCTCCCCTTACACTACTGATGCCTCTCCATCCTCCCCATGTATTATTTAATAGTTTCATACTGTATAGAGACATATGCAATAAGCTAAAACATAGAAACTATCAGGGATATTACAAACTTAAAACGATCTGTTCAAAATAAAAAATAATACTTTTAGTATGTACGTTAAGAACAATTTTAGAAAAATGTTTAACAGAAAGAGGGAAGTATTTTTTGTGTTTGAGTTGTAAAAAAATTAATAGCGAATTGTTTAATTTATTAAAATTTCTATTAAATATACTGGTTATAGGCTCTTTACTTTATGTAAATTCGTTTTCTTATGGTATTTATTCCCCACCATATGTATGTTATTTTATTTATTTGCCATTGCATGAAATGTGACTTGCCTACCTAAGTTTTATAATCTAAACCAAGTTATATACCACGTTTTAATTACTCATCTTTCTTTTAACTAAAAAATAACTTGATACACATTATTTTTTTATTACAAAACTAAAATTTTCGTCTTAAGCCTTTATCAGTAGTACAGTTAAAAAAAAAACTAAACTATGAACATATTTTTTACACTAATTTATTTTTTAATTTTGTTCAAACAATGAACACAGTGTAACGTAATTTAGCTCGAATGAGCGAATCTGGTTCGTTTAAATGCCCACATTTCCCGTTGGTGAGCCTAATACACTTTCCCTCCCGTACACAGCGCTATTGCCGAGCATTTGCATACAGAGAGGTTTACTTATGCTGCGGAAGCCAGTCTTAAATTATTGTCATCGTTTTACCACTAACCTCTGAAATCAACTTAAGGTGATTTTAAATAGTCCATAAAAGAATTGCATCAACAGTTTCGAGAAAGATCTTCAATGCAGCGTAATTTGGTTTGAAAAGAGGTTCATTTAACCTCTCGTAGACATTCTTTATCGACTTAAACTAAATTGAAGCAACGAAAAATGCAACGTAAATAAATATCCTCCATTTCCATCCCGTTTAATTATTCTGCATTGTGTGTGTCTGTAGGAATATGCTACTTTTTTATAAAAAAAATTAATGTATTTAACTACCCCGAATTAAAACTATTTTTAAGGAAAGTTAATCAATGGGTTATTGCGGTAGATTATTGTTGGTGGGTTATTGCGGTAGATTATTGTTGGTGGGTTATTGCGGTAGATTATTGTTGGTGGGTTATTGCGGTAGATTATTGTTGGTGGGTTATTGCGGTAGATTATTGTTGGTGCGTTAGATCGTCAAAGTTGAACTATTTACTACTCAAGACCTTTTTTACTGTGGTTTTACTTAAAATAAAATGCCAGTTGTATAAGAAATTCAATCAGAAAATTTCAGTTTTTTCAGACTAACAATTAAACCATTTTAACTTCCTAAATTAATATGGCACATGAATTATACTTCAAAAACAAACCATGCGGTATATTAATGTTGCTGAGTTAGACGCTGTGGAGTTCCATTGATATTTTTATTCTCAGGTTACTGCAAATCGCGTCTCCTCAGTGCAAAACATAACCAGATGTTACCAACTAAAAATGCTTTGCCAACAAGTTTACTTAACGATAAGTTAATTTGCTCGGTCAATTATTTTTTAAACTAAGAAATAAATGTATGTAGACACAGTTTACATTTAATCAAAGTAACTATGAAAGAAAGTTGTCATTACGTGAATACTATTCAAAATATAATGAAGCCCATTCTACCTTATATATTTCTATATTTTCTAAATTAAAACTTATCTAACCTTGATATTAGTGCACTGCTTACTTTATCTTCAGATCTTCACTACCCACCATATTTTCCAATGAAGGGGATCAGTAGAAGTGCGATAAAACAGTTTTTTCTCAATTAATTTGAATAATGTTATACAAAATCATATGCTTCATTATTTTTTTGAGTTGTTTAAACTTCGAAGTTTAAGCATTAATAACACCTTGTTTCACTTCCGAGAAATATTAGTACTTGTTGTTTAGTACTCTTTTAATTAGTTTTTCAAGAAGCAAATAAGATGTTGTCATCCTCTACTAATTGTCCTTTTTATTGTTGCTGTTTATTCACTTCGAATGAATAATTTGAAATGCTTGTGTCAGTGCTAGTAAATTACCGGACGCTGTAGTTCAGAGGTACACCGCTGGGCTCGCAAGTCAGCAATAGTCAAGTGTGGGTTTGACCTAAAATAAAACCATATTTTGTTACATATCCATGTATTGAAACAAGAGTGTATTTATATCAAGTAGTGTCTCACTTATTACCAAATTACCACATGTACGAAGGGTTGAGTGTTAAATCATAAAAATCGTGAAATTTCTGTTAAAAACTACATTTTATTGAGTGTTAGTAAAAAAAATGCAACTCCCAGTTCTCATTTTACAAAAAATGTCTCCCTCTTTCAATGGAATCGCTTGCAAATTCTTTCGTATCATGCGCAGTTTAGGAGATGGCGATGCCGTTAGGGATTCGTTCCGATTGCCTCACAAACGCTCGCAAATCCAAATCCAATCTTCCAGCAATTACCCTCGGATAGGCTCAAGTACGTGGACTGTATGGAAATGAGCCACCCCCTCCCTTTACCAAACACCCCTATAGTTCCTGTTCTGTTTTGTGTAAGTCTGAACAAAATCATGAGTTACATCTAAAGTAACTTTAGATATAATCGAGATTATGGGGGAAATATTAGTATCTGGATAACTTCATTTAAGAGGTCACAGGTTCGATTGCTAGTGCCTACAAAGGTGTTTAGTGTCAACTGCTGAAGTCCTTTACAACGTATACTTTACAACCAAAATTTATTTAAAAATTAATGGTTGTAGTTTAAACTAAATGAAACCAAATATACAATGAACGGTTAGCAGTCAATAAATTACTGGCAAACAGTTAATGACCGAGATATTTAAAAATAGAAGCTATATTTTAGGCAAAGGCAACTAAACATATATTTTTGGAACCACTAATGCTTTTTACCTACTAAAAACCTTAACCTTATAAATATTATTAATTTTATCTGATATCATAAAACATCCTGCGATTCATGTTTGCAACATTATTGGCTAATTTTCTGTAGAAACATATGTCATGTTCTCTTTTAAAATACAAATATAAGAAACATTTACATTGACAAAATCGCATTGAAGCTGATTAACTGTTTTTGGTTCAAGACTTTTTTATTGTAGTTTGACTTCAAGTAAAATGTTAGTTGTATAAGAAATTTAATCCGAAAACGTCAGTTATTTAAGACTAAAAGTAAACTATTTCAAAATTCCAAAAGAAATTTGGCACATGATTTATACTTAAATAACAAACCACTACAATTTATCTAGCGAATTTTATTCGTCTACACATATTTGTCTGGTAGTAAAGTTGAGCAGAGTTGGAGGCAGGCATTGGCGCTGGTACGTCATAAACATAATCAACTTGGTTTACGACAAACCACTCATATGATTGCACCATCGCCCAGTGCTCTGGGTACCTTAAACTTGTACATTTTGGAGTTAACTGGAGATTATATACAGTCTATGTACAGTTCGACTGGTTCGTAATAATTTAGTACTAGCGATCGCCCAGAGGTCGAAATACGACCAAAAATTATTATATGGAGGATAACCCCAAAGCGGCACAAACGAATGATGGCTGTTTGCGTGAATTGTTTGCCAAATGTTGGCGAGCAGTTAAATAAAATGCATTTTAATCAGTGACATTTATGATGAACTTCAAGATTAAACTCTCTTTCGTTCTCTCCCTCTCCCCCTCCCCCTCACCCAACCACTACCCTCTTCCCCCTAACACCTAGGCTAATTTTTTTCAACGTTAAAACGGAAAAGAGAAGGGTGAAGGATGAGTAGTATTTTTAATTTACATTATCCTGAAACATCTGCTCTTCTCTTGTGCTAGCATTTGTTATTATTTCAGCTGTCAAATATACAATTCAGTTGATTACTGTTATAATTGAAATTAACATTAAGATTAACATTGAAACTTTGAAGGCCTGTGGGGCGTAGCCCTGAGAGCCAATATAAATAAAAGTTGTTTCTGCACATCTACCCGGCAATACCTTTCAAACGGTTGCGTAAATGTCTACTACGGTGATCATACGCTGAGGAGTGAAAATTTAGTTCTAGCCTATTAATATAATGATTGCTGGAATGTAGACAAAATAGTAACCAGTATAATAACAAGATTGAAATGTAATTTTACCTGCTTCGTTGAGTGATTTGTTGTAGTTATAAGACTACAGCTCCTATGACGTTAATATGAGCCCCTCTTTAGGTCACATCGTCGGAAGGGAAAGGACGACGGATAGACACCAAGTTCCTTGTGTACTCGATTGAACTATAGATAGGTAGTTTTAAAAATTTTAAAGAGTATGTAGAAGGTATTTAACCAATATAAAAGTAGTGATTTTAAATGTACTATTTAAATATGATTAAATTTATAAAACACTAATACTAGACCTGTATCATAAAAGGGTTCTCATTGGATATAATCTGTATTTTCCTTGTAATTTCCATTAAATTATGCTAATATATTAAATTAATAGATATATTTCAATAATATAGTTATAATTAAATAAAAATGGGATTAGGATTTAAAAACATATTTTCAGTTTGAACTTCTTGATACATTTTATTATATAAAAGAATATCCCTAAAATATTCTATCCGAATAACCCATAAATCATATAGGACATCCAACAACTTTTTAACTACCCATTAATTTTCAACAACAAATGTCAGTTTACTATATTACTATTTAAGACACTAACACACACAATATCGCATAATCTGAGGATGAATATTGTACTAGATGCGATACATATTGATTACAGTCTGGTTACTGATCAAGACAGTTTCCTTAGGAATTATCAATATAACAGCTAAATGGCAATGATAATACTTCTACACTTTGGCGTGGGTCCACACCACAAACCACAGTACCAGTTTATCTGTAATGGCATTGCGGTCCCAACAAATATTTACCACCCCACGCGATTAGTCTCTGGGTGCTGCTGATAAGGCATAGTCTTATCCATATGATAGCTATTATTGGACACTAACATACCACTAAGAGACATTATTCACTTCGTTTCAGAACTGTCAAGAAGCTAGTTGACTAGAAAACACCAGTCCCAGTCAGAAAAAAAGGAAGAATTTGGGATTAATCTAAGAACAAATTGTAAAGGCAGATTCGTGAGAACGCTAATGTGATAATATTTTCTCAAAAGTGGTTTCCATCAGAGCATGCGGCAAGCGGGCACATTTGCATTTTAATTCAAAGTTAAACGCCAGAACAGTTTTGACCTTACCTTCGAGATTGAAAACATTTTTCTGATAGAATAGGCCACCACCGATTTCTTGCTGTGTTTAATCGCTCTGAAAAAGATATATGACCTTTATACAATTGATATAACAAGGTTTTATCATAGTATAAAGAACATATGTGCATGTTTTACTCTCGATGAATAATACAAAAAAGTTTAGTAAATAAAATAATGTTTTTGCAGTTGTCAACAAAAAGATTAAAACCTCTACACATTTAGCACATTAACGCACTTCTAAATGTGGATACATTCCCAATTGAAAAGTTTATCAGACCATATTGGTCTATGGAGGCCTAATCTCTAATGTAACAGCTAGTATTACAATTTACCTAATAGCTAGTAAGGCTATTATTATACCTCAGAAAACATGAAGTGGTTTGAGGAAGCTTTAACCTTGTTATTATGGGGAGAATAACCACACAGATCCATCTTGGACATGTCAACGCGCCACCTTACACAATCTATCACTAAAATGTCTCTCGTCTATAACTAGGGAAGGTTTTCATACAATTTTTTTATGAAATTACCAAGCCATTTGGGAAGACACCCTAGACGTAAAAGTGCACGTTTTCATGTCGTTGCTACATCAAAAACAGCCTTATAAATCTATTTTCACTTTCCCCCAAAATATGCCATTATAAGGTTACAGGTAACGATAATTACCTATAAAAATACTTACCAACCGAATCTACAGTCTTAGACATTAAGGCCTAATTTCGGTGATCATGTATAATAAGTACTAAGACAAGGTAGTAATGATTTTAATAGTGTTAAACATTCTCTGTTTTTCATAACGCTCAGATTTTTCTCACATTTTTAATATCATAAATAGTAAGTAAACATAAAATAACAGTAAATTATAACCCGGCTTTGTTATAATAAATTTTTAACTATGATAAATACATGTTCTTTAATAACACGACAATTTTCTTCACTGTTGTATATAATGAGAAAATCAATAAATATTGTTTTTGGGCAAGGTTTACATTTCAATCCGAAAAAATTCTATTTACATGTTTACACATTTCTTGCCATATTTTATAATAAATAAAGGCCAAAGACATTTTTATTGTTTAATTATTAATACTGGCAAAACCACCATTTCCTTTCATAAATAAATCCAGCTAGACCGTTAAATGGTGCACAGTGTAACCAAAGTTACGAAAATATTGATGAAAAGAGCGGCTTTTGTAACGGCAACCACAGTCACTGCTGCTGTCGTTATTTAGTGCACAATTTACATATAAATAGGTTAGTTGTTGACGCAAATCGCTTCCATCATAAAATACTGCAACCGTTTTGTCATTTTGGTACAATCGTCAACACGCTGACAAGTGAATTACTGAGCGACCCAGTACCACAACTCACCAAACGTTTCGTTGTTTTACAAGTGTATTCTAAATTAATGAATGTATAGATAGTATATTTACTTATAATTTACTCGCAATAATTCATTTGCCAATCTGAGAATTTTAAAGGGGGTTTTAAATGTATTATCGATTAGAATATGTGTTTTATTGCAAATTTAATGAAGAAGTTATGGAATTTTTTTACTCCACCATGATAAAAATACACCACAAATCTATTTAAAAGTTGTTTTTCTAATGTATATATCTACAACTAGACCTTTGAAGCTAATACTACTAGAATATGGGATTCAAACGAATTCAGATTGAGAATAAACTTAATTATACATATTTGAGCACATAACTAATCATTGATTAACAAATTAAGTGCGTTTAATATACAACTCTATACCTATGGTAAATCTTCCATTAGTTGTTAAACCTTTAGCCAACCCTCTTAGAACCTTTTACAACCTAATGCACCAAAACAATTTCAAAATTAATTTTTTATATTAACCAATACACCAATAAGAATTATAATTCAATGTTTAATATATCTTTCATCTAACGAATATAGACGTCTTTAAGATACATGTTTTTATAAGCAGTAATAAACCTTATTTTTATGCCCAAAAGAATTAAATCTCGTTTTGGCCCTGTTTTATACTTAAGCAGGAGCAGCCGCGAGCGAGCCTTTAGGGAAGGGAGAGCCCTTGCCTCTCGTTGACGGGTGTTTTATCCCCCCGTTGTTTGACGTTGACCGCAGATCCATCTTGTTACGTTGGAGTAGTAGGATGGGTGGAGGGGTGGTGAAGAGGGGAGGAGCTCCATCTATCACCAAAGAATTGACACTCTCTCCCCCCGTTGGTGATAGAAAATATAATGTTGTATGTAATACCTGAATCATAAACATAATAAGTCGTGGTTAAGCTAAGAAAAAAAGGAAATAATTTTATTGTTACTAAGAGTTAAAAGCTGTTTTACAGACCAAGGGAACCTTGTTGAATTGTAAGGGAATTGACAGATCATTTGAGGTGGAGGTAAATATTTTGCTTCAATATTTGAAACTTGTTGACCTTTTTGCGGAAAAAAGGAAAGTAACCTAGAAAATGTAATTTGCACATATTCTATTCCATTCACAAAAGTTTATTAAATAACAAGAACCATTCTATTTATTTTCATCGTTTTGTGACTTTATTTCGTTTAGTAAAAATAAAAGTAAAAGTAATACCCCCGTCGCAGCAAACCTGCGTACTCAGCGAATTTCCAATGCATAATATATGTCTTAATACCACATAAGCCGTATACCAAGTTTCATAAAAATATATTCACATATAAGCGATTTTAATTATTCTCCATTAGAATAACATTGGTAATGAGTGCGTAGGTTTGCTGAAACAAGGAACACCATCAATTGTTTTTCATGCAAATATAAATAGAATTTAACCAGGCGAAGCCACATACCAAGTTTCATCAATATTCAATCATAAATAAGCGCTATATAACATTCTAGTTATTCTCCATAAGAATAACATGGGGGCTGAGTACGCAGGTTTGCTGCTACGGGAATAATCAACAAAAAATCCATTTTTTGTGCAAATATCAATATACCAATACTACATGAAGCCACATACCAAGTTTCATCAACATACATCCATAAATAATCGAGATATCAAATTTTATTTATTCTCCATAAGGATAACATTGGACAACGTACTGTGTTTAGTACTTTGAATATCTCTGCAACGGTTGGGCGTAGAATCACAATTTAAACATCAAAATGATTGTTTTGTGGAACTGAACAGATTGGTAAAAGCAAATGTGAAGTTTACATTAAAATGAACTGAGGAAAAACCAAAAACCGTTTTCCCATAAGATTAACATGGGAGATTGTGTGAGTAGGTTTTTTTGGATTTTCTCCACAACCACTCAACCTAGGTTAATAATTAAAAAAACTATATTATTTGTTTTTTTAAGCTCTATAACATGGTCAAAACCAAAATTAAGTTATTTGAAAATTTTAGCGTGAAAAATGCAAAAAACTGATTTTTGGAAAATTTAAAACCCCCATAAACCCCCCTTCCCATGATCCGATTTTTCTGGATTTCGAACTTAAAGTCATGAATGTCATTTTACACATTTGAGCCAAATTTCATCAAAATCGGGCCTTTTTTACTCAAGTTATCGTGTTAACGGACACATATATATATATATATAAATATATATATATATATAGAGAGAGATATAGATATATATATATATATACATATATATAAATTTGAACGAATAGTGTTTTTGGCATCTGGGGACCTCAAAACAAAAAGTTATCATGGTCTCGGGCTTAAGTCTTACCATGAGACCTACGGTAATAGCTTCTTCCCTATAGGGGAAATTCGCTAAAAATGAAACATTTGTTGATAAAAGTGATTTATTTGTCTACACTACTGGCAGAACGACGAAGCTATAAATGTTTACTGAGAGTAAAAGTGAAAACCTTTTAAAAATTCACTTTTTAAAAATCATAGGCTTAGGAAACTGGTTTATGAACTGGTTTTTCTGGTTTATTGATTATTTAGTTCATCACGCCCTATCTAAACTTTCTGTAAATTTAAAAAGATCTGAGTCAACTGACATGCCACAACAATATCATGGTACTATATTGTATTGGATGAATAACCAAATAATTTTATGAAAACGTAAATTAAAAAAAGCAAAAGGGTAATGGTAACAGTTAAAAAATATAATTTATCTTACAGCTGCTATGTTCAAACTAAGCAAAAGTTATTGCCTAAACTGGGGAACCAATCTCAAACGACATAATGGGTTAATTATAATTAATTAATACTGAGTTTTACTAAACATTTTGTTAACATATTAAAATCTGTGACTATGTTTTACAATGCTGGTTATTAAATAAGCATTTGTATTTTAGTTCAAAAATGGTATAACTCTTTAATACTATAACATTGTAAGTTAAAGCATTAAAAAACTACAAACCTGTGTACAGTTATCAGGTTGAATAGTTTTAGCAAGTTAAATCCAGAAAAAACACAAACTGTTTTACTGCCGTAAAGTCAAAACGGTTTTAGCGTTTAACGCACAATTTACATACAAATGGGCTCACTTCTGCCGCGCGGCCTGACGGAACCACTTGGGGGGAAAAATATTGTCATACATTTAACCAGCTTAAAACCCAAAAGCTCATTAATGTAATAAGATTAACGTTTGCTACCCTGCTGGTCAACGCAGTATGCCCTTTAATCTTCAATATGATTGTACCGCTCCTGGAATTTCCTAAAATATTTACACCATCCAGAATCACAAAAAAATAATAACAAAATTAATGAAACAAGTCACACCTTAAAACAACCGCGCATATAAAATTTAATTGAAATATACCGCAATAAGTTATGTTTATTATTTTACTTAAAGGAAGTATATTAAAAGTAAAAAAGAAAAAACAGGAAAATAAACAGTTTACTTTTTTATTTATAATAAGCTAGTGTTACTTGTTATAAATAACATTCCTCCGTTATTTATAAAAGAATTTCAAAATTTGAGTGGTTTAAAATGGCTTCACTCTGCAGTTGTGCAAAGGGGTTTTAAATTTTCAATATTTAAAGAGGGCACAATTTCTAGAGGGCACATGAGAGGAGGGCACAACTAACTTTCAAGTCAGTTTTTACCCCAAAAATAACATTCATATCTATTTTCGTTCTAAATCGTTGCTCTCGTTATAAAGTACATTTTTGTAGCAATATAACATGCTAAACATGCTATTCTATTCTAAGGTTATGGGACTAGTATTGTAATGAAAACACGTTCTTGTTGTGCCTATGATATCTAACTGTTTTGACAAATTACTCAAGATAAAACGACTTTCCTCGGATTCTATTAACAGGTTCAGTAGTATAGTATGCATTAACAAATATTAAATACCCCTGTAGCAGAAAATCTGCATACTCAGTGAATTTCCAATGCATATTAATTTATTTTAGTACCACATAAAGCCACATACCAAGTTTCATCAATATACGTTCATAAATAAACTATTTATGACATTTTAATTATTCTCCATAAGAATAACATGGCAGCTGAGTATGCAGGTTTGCTGAAATAAGGAACACTAAAAATGGGCTTTTATACAAATATCAATATAACTCAACTAGGTAAAGCCACATACCAAGTTCTATTAATTTATGTTCATAATTAAAGGAGATAACACGTTAATTATTCTCCATAAGAATAACATGGGGCCGTTATATCGGCCAAAAAATGGGTTTTCGTGCAAATATCAATAGACCGCAATGAAATGAAGCAATATACCAAGTTTCATCAGGATAAGTTGATAAATAAGCGGGATATACAATTTTTCTTGTCCTCGATAAGAATAACATTGGACAACGTACTGTGTTTAGCACTTTCAATATCTTAGTAACCAATTGACGTAGAGCAATGATTAAAACATCACATTTTGCGTCTTTATAAGCTGATTCCAATGGGAAACAATAAAATTTTACTTTTTCAAAAATGTTATGTAAAAAACTAAAAAAAAACATTTTTGGGGTAAAAACCCCCCCCCCAAAATACCCCTTCGGATAGTTCGATCCGTCTGGTTTTCGAACTTAGTCATAAATGCTGCTTTACACGTTTGTACCAAATTTAATCAAAATCGGACCTTTTTTACGAGAGTTATCCCACCCACGGACACACATATCTATATATATATATATATACAGTTTCGAACGAATGGTGTTTTGGGGTCTGGGGACCTCAAAATGAAAAGTTATCATGGTCCCGGGCCTAGGTCTTACCATGCCGACTACAGTAATAGCTTCTTCCCTATAGGGGAAATTCGCTAAAAATAGGTAATTCAAGCAACTATGTAATACTATACACTATGTAATACACTATGTAACTATGTAACTATGTAATACAGTTTTGTTTTACAACAATGCAGTGTGTCAGTATCATTTTATTCATCATCCTACGAAAACACAACTCCAGCAGGTGGTGTTTATTCGCTGGGTGAACTACGTTTGCCTCCTGTACTAATGCAATGTGCAAGTAGCAGTGTCTGGAGTAGCGCGGCAATTGCTTGGCTTAATATGGCTCACAATCGCACATCTCCTTTACGAGCTACTCGGCTACTCGGCTACTCGGCTACTTCACACGACGCTGATTACATAGTCTCGTCCTCGTTGGTAGATGGATGTAACGAACGACTCAAATCTAAATGTAAGATAATGTATTATAAATAGATTATAAATCAATGTAAAGTTGTTTTAAGGGAAATCGGGGAATTATTTTAAATTTTACTTCCCTTCTACTTTTCTTAGAGAAGGCTGATGTGATTTGGTTTTTAACCGTTATGTAATATTAATCACGCCTTTTTCGATGTCGGTATATTACGAAGTATCCTAACAAAATTCAATGGCGGATCGTTGGCCTAATGGTTGGAGTCTTGTACTTTGGTTCAAGGATTCACGGGTTCAATTCCCGGGAAGACCACTACTGTATGAGTTTGGGTCTTTTTTATTACAAATATTTGTGTTCTCACTATTCCTCTAACAATATTCCTCCAGCGTTGATATGTATGTGTAAGCACATAGCGTAATAGTGTCTTTGGTGAAATTGAAGCAGTAAAATAGCTGAAACTAAATTAAATTAATGTTAACTTTCCGAACTATTACATCAATTACAATGTGTAAACGTAAAAAATAAAAATTGAAACTAGTTAAAAAATACTATTATCAGATTTGTCAATATTATTTTTTGTTTATTTTACTTCTTTGTAAGGTAATATCCCCTCATAAAACTGAATAACGGTTGATTAAGACTTAAAGGTTTGTATTCTTCGTTTTACCAATCTGGTGAAACAAGTCAAGCGAAGGGCAGAAAATCACTTTTATTTTATAGTAGACACATTCTGTTAACACAATGTGTTATTCTCGCATTAGTAAGCCTTTACTAAACCATGACGCTGTGTAAAGGGACGTAGCAGGTGTGGTACAGCTAAATCATGCAGGCGTTCAGCACTCAACAACGACTTAATCCTTCAGCGATCAAACCAAGTCGTGCATTTGGAATGGTTAGTGTTTAGCTATTACAATTAATAGTTACAATAATAACTGTTCGACATGCATTAATTAATGCCTTTATACTTTTGGCGATTTGAATAATAGTACCTGGGGGGCCGAGCTTTGCTCGGGGGAAGGCCAGTCAGTTTGTTTAGATGACTCGGAGTAATATTTCACCACTCCCCCCTACTGATAATCAGATTTGTATTATTAATTTGCCTCTTTTCTACATTTTTAAGGTCCCTCCAGTTGTTATTTATAGCTCAATGTCCCTTTGATTTATTTTACTACTCTATATGTAATCTTCACTAAAATCTTTTAATCTCTGCTCTCAGGAAACCACATGTTAATAATCATAAACAACATGAGTATTACTTTGACAGTTCCCTGATTGATTATGAACAGTTGTTACAATTCTTTTGTTTTGATTTGAAACTCCATAAGCCCAATGTTAATTTTTTAAATTTTCATTTTAGTTTTTTTACATTATTTGATTTTTCCTGGGGATGAGGCCTGTCTAGAACTTATTTTTGTCCCAGAAATTAGTTATTTCGAACATTTGAAGGAAATCGTTGGAGCCGTTTTTGAGATCCGTGTCGCAAGCAAGCAAGCATGCAAGCAAGCAAGCAAGAAAACTTTACTCATATTAGAGTATAGGATTTCTACACTAAGAATTGAGGGTAATTTGTTTTGCTATCTTATTTCGTAGGGTAACAGCCGATAATACCACACAAAAACGGAGGTCAAGTGTGGTGGCGCATGTTCCCTAGCTTCCTTTCCTGCTGCTGGCGTCATCTGTTGCTACGTCGTGTCATCTTAAAGTACATTAATATCAATGGTGTATATATCCATTTTAATAACCTAATTACGACCGTTCTCCAGTTTTGTTAACTGGCGGAGTTTATTACATGTATCAATGACTTTTTTCTTTAAACTTTGTTTATTTAAAAATCTTTTTTCCTTTCAATATTCCACCTTAAAAAAAACTCTTAGGTTTAAACTCTTAAGTTTTTTACCTTCGTTCCACCCTAATTAAAGAAATTTCATTGTTTAAGTTACTTGTTTAGCAAATTTTGGGTTTAAATATATGAATAATGCACCGATTGGGTTACTTAAATTTAGTCAATTGGCAGTATTAAAGCCTTTAGATCAATCATATAGTACCGAAACTACCCCTGGAATAACATCACTGCTGTAGAGTCTTTAAACAATGAATTGTTTATCCTTGGGCAGGTTTAGAAGTAAAATAAAACTGTTTTATATTTGTAATCTGTTTGGTCGCGAATATTCTCGCTACTGAACCAACCACTCATGAAGTAACAGAGCAATGTGTCAGAGTCGTGTTGGGTTCCCTGGCCGAGCCCCTCTTACTGTACAAGTAATGCAATTTGATTTCGTGCCCAGTTTAATATTTACTAGTGTAATAGAGATGCTTCATTTTGACGAACCCAGGTTTTTAAATAAACAGCCTCAGTTTGCTTGGCCATTGATTATTGCTAAGACACTAGTCATAGTCTATGAGAACAGATATTGTAGCTCGTGTGTGTGTTTAGTTAGTTTTATGTTGTTCTTCTTGCAAATGTTCATTGATTTGTAAGATCATTGATTTTGTAAGATGCTATTCGTATCAAAACAGTTTTTTGTATCACGATAACATAAACTAAGGTTATTATGTTGGCACTTTCAAAACCTTTGTCTCTTATAATTTTTACTGATGATACATTTTATCAAGTAAACATCTAGTTAGAGAGCGCTATGCGTAATCAACCGGCAATTATGTTACAGCGCTTTCCTTATAAAATAATATTTAACAGTTATTATTTGAATGTGAGATTAAAATTAGCAAAATGCCTACTTAGCCTCAACATTTTATTTAGTTATATCATTGTTTATAAATACTGAAGTAGACTTCTCATTGACATTATAAAATGTGTCCCTAGTTTTGTGTATTCCAAGATTGAAAGAGGTCGTAGTTTACACCAATCACCAACAGAGTATACTACTGTTAACTATTACTTATCCTCTCAAGAAAGGGATAATACAACAGTTGGTGTGCCAGAAAGCAAACATAAGTTGATTATTACTTACTTTCTGGGGTGGAGATGTTTTATAAGTTAACGTAAATAACTAAAGTAAATAGTTGACAGCAGCACAATCTATCGGTGATCTAATCAAACTACTTCAATTTTAATTTCTAGCATACACTAAAAGTGGGACAACTGGACCATATGGATGGGATATCTCCTTCAGTATTTATAGTCAATGGTTATATTTACATAGAAAATATTAATAAATTTATAATGAACAGTAACAAAATTTTACTCCTTGTTGTAGCTCACTAAATCAATGTCTAAGTATTTTTCGGTGCTAAATTGTTTAAGTGTGTTGTTTAATTAAAATTAATTTGTCAAAATATGCAGCATCAGTAAGACATAAACTCAGTCTACAAACATGAACGGGACTGGCACTCACGCTTAGCACTGGGAACATAATGCTTTCTAGTGCTCGTATACCGTATGTTGCTCTAAATTATGTATTTTATGACTAGTTCGACCCAGTACATAAATATCATAGCTGCACTCGCCTGCAAACCTGGTATCATCTTTACATATAGTATTTATTATTTTGTTATTTATTTCGAAAATATTTGATACAGTTTGGATTAATAACAGTGTACATTTTATTAAAGCTATGCGTACTATATATACAATAACCCATTAATTAATTCTAAATAAGTATTCTGTAAATCTATTTTACTTCTGCCTATTTATACTATAAAATATTTGCGAATGTGACTGATTACTGGGGGTTTATTAGTGAATTTCCTATGGAAAATGAACTATTAGCATGACCCGCCTGGGGAAACTTAAGCCCGGGACGACCATTGAAGTTCCTAACGTGACCCCCTGAACACGTTTTCGGGGATCGTTAAAACTGATAAACATATATATATGTATGTTTTTATATATTTATTCCTTTATTTCTTACTAATATAATATATAAGTGCATTCACTCTAGCGGTCGCATATTTTGCCCTATTTACTTCAAATTTGGTAGGGACGTTCCTTTCCATAATCAGTTGAACAGATTCGTTGGACAAAACAATCGGAAAATTCTAAACCCCTTTTTTGGGGATTATTCTTTTAAATTTCGAATTTTTGGGCCCAAAATGGTCATAAAAGCCCCGGACGTAAATTTAATGCATGTATTAAGACAGTAATTAGTGAAGCGAAAGTTTTAAGCCCTCTCTCGTCATTTTAACATAAATATCTACCGTTTAGTTAAAGAAAATGTATATCGCTAAACACAGTACGTTGTCTTATGGGGGTTTTACATTAGAAAAGCATGTTATTCATTTGTTCGTGTATTTGTATCATCCCCAGCAACCTCGCTCCTCCTTTCAAGCCTGACTGGACCTTCTCCTAACCTTATAATGTGCAAAATGGTATTCCTAGCATTTCAGGTAAATGAAACTAGGAGTATCAGAACAGCCAAAAATCTATGGTTTCTGATTTCAATAAAATTGGAATAAATGTATGTTTTTACACTGGTTTTGAGTTTTAAAATTTTTGTATGTGGAAATTCACTTCCCTCACGTCAGCGTGCTGCGTGCGCACTCGTATTTTTTCATTGATTAACATGTTTAACATATATATTCAATGTTTAATAAACCTGTTTTTTTTTTCGAAATAAACATTTTGGCTTTAAACAGTTTAACTATAGACTATTATTTTTTTCCATCCATAAATTATAACATTATTTGTGACGGAAGGAAATATTATTAATTTTGCATGAGTTCACAGTTTCAGTGAAACAAGAATAACCCAACTGATAAAAGAAAAAAATATAACACATTATGGGGCATCCTAACTATCAACAATAAAACCTTAATATTTTTTTATTAAAAATGTCTTAAAATTACGCCCAACTATGAAAACACCATACAAATTATATGTTTTCCATTTAAAATTGTTTATGATTGTGGAAAAATTGGAAAATATTACCAAGACTAAAGTTTACATATCACTAAAAAATGCAAAGAGTTGCTATTTAACACGACCAAACAGCTCCAATAAATTGGAAATAAAACAGCTGGCACATTTATCTGAGTGTTTTTTTAGAACATCCAGGTTACAAGGTATAATTTTAACGTTAATATCGTTAAAAGTTCATTGGTTAACGTTCCTACTTTTTCCTTCATTCTCTTTCAGCCAGTTTGCGTTGATGCGAATTATTTTATTTTATTGGCAATTATTTTAAGGTTATTACTTAGGTTCAAATACGGGTTAGTTGTAGAGTGGCCTGATAAACTGTTTAGGTACTGGTAGTATATTTGATCATGTATTATATTTTTTACTATGAAGTTGTGAGAATTAATTTTAACAAATCGTAGAAACAATAAAAGTACTTTAATTGTATCAAATATTTTAAGTTTTTAGCTCCAAATCGTGGGTTGCGAAAAACTCTATATGTATATAACATGTTTCATATGTTCAGAGCGATGGCCCTTACGTTCCTCCCCTACCTCGCCCAACACCTGCTATTCTCTATGTGCTTGAAGCAGCCCGACACCTAAGTCAAAGACAACGCGTGTGTGCGGTTCAAAGGCTCTTGGCACCTTACTGCGCCTCCCTTCTTATCCTTAATGAGCCCCTTTTGTTTGCATTACAATATTAAAGGACAAATGGCTTGAAACAACAAATGTTCTCTCTCCAATTCCAGGATATAACAAAGAATTTTCGTAAAACACATATATGCATTTAGTTGTTGCATTATTAAATTTCATATTTGAATTTACCTGTAACATCTTATACATATGGAATGTTTTTGTTGAATTCGGTGCAGTAAATTTTCTTATAAATTTATAAAATTGAAGTTATGAATGTAAATAAATATAGTATGTAAAAGCTTATTGCGCTGTCAAGGATTTTAATTATTGTTACATAGTTGAAAAATTTCTTGAATTTGTTTAATTTAAAAAACGCATGTTATATTATGAACATATTTTTTGGGGGAAACAATATTTTTTTAGATACCAATATTTTTCAGTTATGTTTATACAGGGTGTAAAAAAAAACTTTCAAGGTTTTGGGATATGATTCGTCATTCAAAAAGAAATAAAGAAGTTCATATGAATGTATGCCCTAAAACGCTTAGTTTTCTGTCTATCTGTCTGTATGTGTTATATACTTAAGACGTTATACCTTGGAACATCTGAAAATATCGACTTCAAACTTAATACATGTACTATCAAGTTTCTAGTTTGTACCATTTAAAAATGGCGGCCATATTTGTTTTTCAAAGCTAAATATCTTAAAACCGTAATATTTATGAAAAAAAAAACTGTAAGAATCAAAGAAGTTGTGCACCAAGTTTTAAGTCGATATCTTCAGATGTTCCTAAGATATGACGTATTAAATATAAAACACATACAGGCAGAAAGACGGTAAACTAAGCATTTAAGGACGTACCTTCAAATGAGCTTGTCTTTATTTTTGTATGACGAATTATATCCCAAAGTCTTGAAAGGTTTTTTTACACCCTGTATATTTTCTATTAAATTTTACCTCAATAACTATTCTATGACATTGTGATTTTGAACTAATCATTCTCATCGATTATATTTATCTATCTATTTTAGGCTAGAAGAAGATTTTATACCTTTTTTACTCTTGGTGTGAATTTGGGAAGTTAAATGTAAAAAGAAAATTTAAACGTAGCCTATATTTAACCATCAGGAGTGAATAATATACATAACAAACTATGGGCACATTTTAAAATCAGTTATGACAGAGCAATCCGTCACACGAACAATCATATACAGGGCGAATCAAACAGAATATTTTAAACTACGGTAACTTAACTTTGACGTGACTCTGAACGAGTTTACGTTGGTTGACCGATGATTTCGAAACTACAAACAAACCTAGTCTCCAACACCACTGAGTTTCCATGCCACAATTTAGTCTTGGGAATCTCTTAAAAGCTAGAGAATTTCTATCAGTTGTTGTGTTACTAAATTATGAGTTCTGAACCCATAAGTAAGGTAAATAGGAAAGTTAGAAATGTTAAAATATTGATTTCAATTTTTTTTATATGCATAGTGGGATCTGAATTAAAATGGTTTAAAAGAAAAGGATTTAGGGTAACTTAATACAAATAAATACACGAATTGTGTGTTTAGGGTTTTGATATACAACGTTTCAATAAAAAATTTTGCATATCGATATTCATGAGAAGGTAGCAACTAAGAATTTTCTCCCTGTTTAACGCTTTCAATACACATTAATAGAAATCATTAATTAATATACGCATATGTTTGTATAAGGTATTGAAATATACATAATAAAAGAATACCAAAGGTTCAAACACAAATTCCTTTTAGATAATTTAGATACAGCGATTGGCTGGATACAGTAATATACAGAAAATATTTGAATTTTGTAAGAATCAATTTGAAAAAATAACTTTTACTTGTTTGTTCATGATGTAAATATGTTGTGCCTTGCTCAAAATACTGTACTTGAAACTTCAAATGACAAAGATTTAAATATAAAACATCTTCACTGCACCTAAGAATGTAAATATATTCAAACAAATTAATTTGTCTTCATTTTTAATAATTTTATTTCTGCTAAACAATTTACAAATAATTTAACACCTCCCCTACAGATCCTGCGGTACTTTTTTACCCTGGTTCATGGTGTAGGTGAATGCTGGTAGTAAGAGCGAAAACTAAAATTATAAAATTATGAAAGTTTTACATTATAGCACTAGTAGTATTATAATAAATCTCTAACAGTTAAAATTTTTTTAAATATATTTAATTGCCATCCCTATATTTTAGTCCTAAGATTTATATTTCTCTATATAAATTATATTGAAACTTGTTTTAGACCTTAATGTTGTTTTAAGTACTTCCACAAATTTCCCAATCTATTAACTTGTAAGCCGCAAAGATCCTTTGACGTAAATCTTTACTTTCCTATTGCCACTGAACCCATCAGTTAATTATAAGTTTGTCGTTAAAGTTGATGCTCGCCAGTCCACCCCTCTTCGCACTAATTTGGTCAGCGCCATGCGATGTCATTAATGTCGAAAGCCACTCGTCTTAATTTAATGTAATTTCATAAACTCGAGCCTGCCACATCAAAGGAAATGCCGGTCTACTTATTAAATTAGATATCAATCTCTGCACCAGACAGTAAGCAACGTTTTAAACTTACTATGAAACTGCACCTTCAGTGTGAGTGAATGGGTGTACATATAAAGTTAAAATTGTTTTGGTTTATTTTATTTTACTATCAAGACAGTTTTAGTATACTTTTAGTGAACTGCTATTGAAGGAAACAAATTAGGAAAAACTAAGGACAATTATTTTATTCCCTAGGATATGTTAGGTATGTTTATAGATCTTGTAGATATGATTACAACGTTAAAATAAAATTGCATCTTACAAATTACGCTTTACAAAGTCAGGACGAACTATACATAAGAAAGACTCTAGTATACTTGACTCAAGATGACTTGCGTCTTTCTCATGTATAGTTCGTCCTGACTTTTTTAAAGCGTAATTTGTAAGATGCAATTTTAATTTAACTTTTTAATTATATCTACACCTATCTCTAAACATACCCGGCATATCTTATGCCATAAAATAATTTTACTTTGTTTTTCCTAAATCCGAAATTTTTCCTCTACTAGTTCTAACTATTAACTACTAATTCTAAATATGTCTATTAATTGACGAAATGTACTGTAATTTTATTTGAGGTGCATTTAAAACGGTACGGAGCCATTATGGTATACCATATTGTAAACATGGCTACAAACAATAGATATTTACATGGACTGAGAACCATGCTGATAATTGATGATCTGCAAAATAGTATTAACAATTTAGTATAAACAAAACATCTGCAGGACTAATTATTAAGTCCTGGTAATATAGTAAATATATAGAACAAGAAATTTGTTACATGGGTGAACTATTCATACAACATTACATATAATTGTTTTTATCGTCAGACACGCAATATAAAACTAGCAGACCCATCGAGGCATCGCCAGCAAAAACTATGAATTAAACAGAAAGAATCATAACGTTATTTCAACTATGCTGTAAGCTAATAAATAATGTAAATAAATCGACTCTGAAAATGTCAGTTTTTCGGTGCAATGTTTTCGTAAACGCCCTCTTTCATTATGGAGGGCTATGGTCCTCCATAATTCCTGCATGTCACTTGCGGCTCGTTGCATAAGAAGGAGTACATAGCCCATTAAATGCCAATTCGATAGTGGAACGTAAATAGGGGTGAGTCGAAATGAAACCTAAACATTGTTCAATTTTCGAACTTGGCACTTGAAGCGTCCAGTAAAGAGTTATAATTTCCCCTCGATGCTTCCTTTCAGTAATCAAGAAGGTAGTCGTCATTAAATATCAAAATGTCATGAAAAAAAAAAACTGTTTCTAGTTATGTAAAGTCAATTTATCGAAAAGCACCAACACACATCTATGTCCATCACTATTCTTTAAAATTGACACGCGATATCTATACATAAATTCAACCCGTACCAGGACCATTCGATAAAACCACAAGTCCAACACCCTTGAACTGTATTCTTGAATGAAAGGTCTCAGAGAGAAAATTGGAGGAAACTTATTAGTATTTTTAAACAAACCCTCCAAAGAACATAAATTAAACAGAAGTGTCGAAGTTAAAACACATTTTTAAACATTTAAATTGTACGAGTATAAGCTATGTCATTTTATCTAACTATAAAACTTAAATCATGGGAGAACAAGCGGAACTGTTACGAAAACTAGTATTTTTAAAATTATCGTCATATTCTATAACTTATCCTCACAACAGTTAAATTTTAAACGCCAATTTTAATCGTCCATTAGTTTAAATACCGAAAGAGTAATAAAATACAGAACATTCCCTTCGTTTATATCGTCTGACTGAACATTTCGTAACTGCTAGTAAACCTGGTTTCCAACTTCATTGAGGATGCAATATGTTTCTTATTCTATAAATCACATTCGCGTAATATGGACTAGAACAAAAATGATTTGTAAATAAAGTTAAAACGTACCACATACAATTTCGAGAACATTAAGTACCCGTAAGTCACATGGCAAAGATGAGGAAAAACGTCTTGATGAGAAAAACCGAAGAAATACATAATTTTCTATGTTTCTTACGTGCATTGAACGGAAATAATATAAAAAGGTCAAATTAAAACGGCTAAGGCAACCTGCATGTATTGATTACCAAGAAATTCATTTGGGAGAAAGTGAACGTCAGTTTTCTAATATTGTGTATTTAAATAATAATTATTTCTTCTGGAAATATATATATATATATATATATATATATCCGTTGATTATTTACAGACCTGAACTAACGTTTTTCGGAATTTAAGTCTCTAATATAACTTATCCAACCATTTTAAGAATTAAATTGATTGTGGAAAAACTGTTTAAAGACTTATTTAATTTCGGATTACTCCTTTTCCCTTGTCTTATCCTCCACACAATGCAGCAGAGGGTTGACAGTGAACATGTAGCGTATAACGACGAGGCGGGAGGTGGTTCACCTCATCATTACTGGGGCCCACGACAGTGTGAAATAATGCAGCACATCGTCACATACTGGTCACCAGGTGTCAAAAGAAACAAGGCTATTCATCGGGTCTGGACAGTCTCATTTGGATCTCATGTCCTTTCTGCTTTCAAAATATGATCAATGTTTTTTAAGCCGTCTACTTTAACAGATTTTCTTTAAAGAATAACTACATAACATTATAACAGTAACATTTAAAGTATGATAACGTTGAAATTAACTAAAAAAGTTTTGTAAACGTTATTCTTTTTTAAAAAAAGTACCGAGTCTTTAGTAAAGTCACTGGTTTTATGTACACTTTATCTACAAGAGAGGTAGGACTGCTCGAAAAGTAACCATTATAAAAGTTGATAAAATTGGGTTTTTATTCGTTTATAATTTTACTGAAAATAACCAATTCCCGAACGGAAATATAATTTAAACAATTAATGAGTTAATACAATTTTTTTTTTTTTAATAAGTTAACTTGGCATATTTGGTATTAGTTTGATGAACCTATTTAGTTAAGCATTGTAAGAAAGCATATTATAAACATTTAACAAAGCTCTCGCTATACGCAATGCCCTTTTAACTTGATATATTAGGTTTTGAATATATTGTGTAAATAATATTTATAAATTTAAGTCTATCGTTATATTCAGTTGAAAAGCATAAACTGAAAATTACATTAGAAAATCCGTTAAAATCTTTGATATACAATAAAATTAACTTTTTCCGAAGATGGAAATTTGTTTATATTATCAAGGCTGAAAACGGCACTCTTTCAACTATTTGCTCAATACGTTTATACGTATGTGTCTGTATACTGTTTGTGTTTCTAATGACAGAAATATTTTCAAGGTCAACCAGTACCTTTTGTATGTAATATATGCGATTTTATAAATAATTGATACTTTCACCTGAAGCCACAGTTTTAGGTATTATTTGTAGGTATCGGCAGGTCCCTCTGACCCTATTTGGTACCGAGCTGGCCTAATTTGACGACATGCATGTCTCTTGTTGATGTAGTTCATTGATCATGCCCTTCTGTCTCATTCCCCTTAACATTACAATTTCAAACGCGTACAAAAGAGAGTTAGTACGGCTAGTCTACATTTACAAACCGTGCAGAAGGATTATCAGCATTTTATTATTTATATAGTGGTTTCATTTCCTTTTTATCATACTTTTGTTATTACAGTGGATAGTTTTAGATTTTGTGCCTCTACATTGTGAAATATTATACTTGCTTATGCTATACACAACAGGATAAAACTTACGACGGAAAATAAATGTTTATTTATTTTTAATGTTTCTTAGCACTATCCATACTTCTATTAGGTCTTGGGATTAGATATGTTTTCAAAGGTATTCACTTTGCTCCTCCACTAATTCGGGCTTCGCCCTTGGAACCTTCTCAGCCTGAGGTCTAGGAACTGTACAGTTATGTTGAATTTTCAGTTGTTTTGCCATTTATAGTATACACGCATAATGTTACTACTAATAGCCATGTCAACACCTGAATTCCAATCAAAATCGTTACTGGATTAAATGTATTCCCCTTGCTAATATCAAGGGGGAAACAAAAGATTTAGTTGAATCTTTCAGGAATAACGACAGACATTCATTTAGAATTTTAACTCAATGTATTAACATGTAATTTTGAATCAGATTTAAATATTGATCATTGAATAAGAGGTCAATTATTAAATAATTATTAAAGTATATCACAAGTAGTAACTATAATTACACAACGTGTTGCTCGTTGAGATATTCAGAATAATGACAACAGCCTATCCAGAACTTTGACAGTAATCAGTGAACGCGGTTAAAAACGTTATTCTTGCTCTTACTTTGTTTAACTTATCCACGATAAACTCCACTTATTATATAAAAGTGCATTCATTTAATAAAATAAACAAATGATTTAATATTAGAGGCAGCATTTAAAATACAAACAAAAACACTCATAACTACTGATTCCGAGGGTAAAGTTAAATGAACAACTATTCAACACCAATTTCACTGATACCAGACAATTTTCTAGTTAGTTTAGTTTTGAAAACTCTCTTATTAATAAATAAACCGAATGACGTTTTAACCTTGAATTATTTATGTTTCTAAAACCAGCACTCCCAATTCTACTATCCCACGCCACAATGCAAAAGATTTCAGGTTTTTAGGCAAACTTAAAGATTTTAAGGAGAATCGAATCAACTTTTAATGGCTACCTGTAGCTGTGATATGTACGATGCGACTCTCTCTCTCTCTCGCTCTCTCTCTCTCTCTCTCTCTCTCTCTAACGTATGCCGGTGCCAGTATTGTATATAAACACACAGAGCAATAAAACATAGCAAGTTTATGATCCCTGACGTGGTTCCTCCGCCACTAAACTCCGCACACTGGCTTATTGAGTATTTTATGTCTTACTCCACAAGTCTACAATGTTGTTTTGTCTGCTATATGGAGTTTATACGGCTCAAAGCACGTTAACATTGTGGAGTATATGTGACATGCTGCGATTGTTAATTTGAAAATGTGATGAAAACGTATGCGGTTTTATGCTCAAGCCGTTAACTTATTGCGGACGATGTCTGCTAATATGTATACAGTATGTCACTAGTCGTACGACTTATTGAATTTACATATTATTTTATGAAAATGTCGGATAATAAACCAACCCATTGCACTTATAATTTTCTGAAACTGTTTTTTGACGGTTGTTTGTTGATTTAATTGTGCAAATCGCTGTTAAATTCAAACTCTAGTGTGACTCAACTAAACTCCCAGGAATGACGGAAAAGTATCATAAATATAACATGGTGCACTCATTTAATTTGGTTCACTTATTCAATGAGAGTATATCGTTAATTGTTGGCACTGATGACAAAACCAGTGAGATTTCAAACATGTTTTTGCCTAAGACCGGTGAATCACTTCAGTTGATAATTCAGAAATATTTTCCTCATATTTTTCCTTGCAATAAAGACCTGTCTTAAATAACACACATTTTTTAAATCATTTTTAAATTTGCTTAGTAGAACGCCGTGCGTTTACACAGAGAATTATTCAAAATAATTTCCCAAATAGTTTTCACGTTGATATTTGAAGGTATGTAAAGCAAAATGGGTAGTAAATACAGCTAATTAAGATACTTTCTCTTGATGTGTTATACAATTTTGATCAGACAAACGTAATAAAGACATTCCCCCCTCAACACCATGTGCGACATCAGACGAGATCTGCTCGAACGACGCGACGGCACAGTTGAGATCAAAGGGATGATTTGTCACGTCCGCGATAAGCATCGCCACCCTTGTTTCCTAATGTCGCCTCTTATCAGATCGACAAACTCGTTTCCTCCCCGTTCTTCTGACAGGAGCGTTTTTTATTTGTGATGTTTGAGGATTTACTTTAAAAAATATCGACTAGATTAGTGATTTAAACTCGTTTGACAGGATATTTTATGAACATTAAAATAAAGAGGGATTTTTATGGATCAGAATTGACCCTTAGACAATGTACAGTAGAAACACTTAAAAACATATTTATAATTTGTCATATATTATTTTACCCTTCTTTCTTATTTACGGAATATGATATTTTTAATAAATTGCCCATTTAAAATTTTTTAACATTATAAATACATTTTGTTGATTGTTGTCTTCCCCGATTATTAAAATATTTTTCTCTATTTCTCTTACAGTACGGCCGTGTTTGACTTGACGGCCAGCTCGTAAACAAAGGTTTGAGAAGACATTAACCACCTCCACTTGTATTAACCAATCATACACTGCGTATTGACTCAACAGAGGTTGGTTTTGAGGTGGTGACATCATGCAATAAAAGAAATTGGACCTGTTGCTCGAAATCGAGAAAAACAAACTTGTATTGTTTATATCAGTTATCAGCTGTTCTTACTGCTTACCTCTATTTTACTGTATCATCACCCGTTTTAGAATGCAATTCAATTCAAACTACTCTCCATGTTATATTTATGGGAAAAAATTGAAATTTGAGGGTGTCCTGTGCCCTTCAGCTAAACAGTATTGTAAATTTAAAACCACTCTGCACATCTACGAATCTGGGCCATTTTTGACACCTTAATCATCAAAATTGGTCCAAAAATAACAGAGGACTTTGTTCACAAAAATCGGTATAGCGTTTTAGAGATATAAGAAGATGAACTAACATTGTCCGATAGCATGAGTAGGGAAGACGTGTGAGGGTAACATTTCCCTCGCCCCATTGTTTACGAGCTGGCCGTCAAGTCATCCCGATGCAGTACATTACTACATTGGTAGAACCGTACAGTTCATTTTTGGTATGTAGCCATTAATGTATTGATAGTCAGTAGTAGTAAATACCGAGCCAGAGGGTTAGAAAGGGTGGTTTCCTTTGCGTCTCAAATTCCAAGGCTTTTTGTTCTCCTTGTCGAGCGCGTTTTTATAATGGATCCGTACATACCGGCGGTACAGAATCCACTTACGTGCAGCATCTTAGGTCCATCGGTAGGTTGATGACGCGCGTTGAGCGCAGAGCTCTATGTAGGGTCTTCAACATTTTATAGCGCGTTTAACGTGGTGTCTTATTGTTCTCAAAGCAAACATGATCTTGGTCTTATTGTTAGAGACATTAGAGACATGTTAGAGGCAACCTCTTTTAAAAATAATTCAGATCGTTTTATGAGATTGGTACACGTAATTGGGAACGTCACTACAAAATAACAAACTTCATTGAAATAAATGACCTCTTGAATGTTGTTTGATACGATGACAGATATCTTAAACGTTCATGGAATCTCCCGCAAGGTTACAAGAAGCGTGTAAAGTGTGTTAGAAAATTGCTGTACTATCGATAATCTTTAGTACAACAGAGTATTTAGGTTGCAGAGTTGTCGACAAAATAATTACTTTCGCGTTTTTTTTTTATTTTGTTATTACAGAATATAAATATTCCTCAATCTTCTGTAAACCGTTTCCTCTTAGACTTAAATCTGGGTCATTTTTGACACCTTAATCATCGAAATTGGTTCAATAATAACGGAGGACTTTTGTTCACAAAAATCGGCATAGCGTATTACAGATAAGATGAACTAACATTGTCCGATAGCATGAGTAAGGAAAACTTGCTTTAACCTTAATTTTACAGTCCCTACTTTATCGCTATGTATACTTTATGCTGAAAAATCTTGATATGCATATTCACTCAACGGAAGCCCGTTTGTAGTTAAATGACGTATGAAAATTCATAAAATATTTATTGTCCCAGATGTATTGTCTTCAGGAAGATTTTATAGTCTTACATCAACTAACTGAAAATGCCCTATCGAATCACAGAGATTAATACAAATATTGTAACCTCTCAGCAGGTCAATTATTACAACTTACAATTGAGAATTCATTAATTTGTGTCTCTTAGGTTTTTGTCTCTACCCCCTCTGAACTTACAGGACTGCCTGAGTTAACTTTAAGAACTCCATATTTTCACCTGACCCTGACGATAGAGGCAGGTGTCAGAGAGCGACGGGGTCCACGGAGGTTTTGTCAGGGAGGTTGAAGTTAAGGTAGGACTACGAAGATTCCACTCTAAGCACCCGTATTGGTTTGTAAAATTGTTCATTCTTTGCCTATTTCGTAAGACTGACACGTTCCGTTTGTTCCAGAAGTATGAACATGAACAATGACCAGCCCGACCCGGACTTCATCAAGATGTTCGTGGGTCAGATCCCGCACACGATGGACGAGAATGACCTCACCAAGATGTTCTCGGAGTTCGGCAGAGTGCACCAGATCAACGTCCTGCGGGACAAGATCACCGGAAGGAGTAAAGGTAACAGACCATTTAAGATATAATGATTTAGAATTTCTTAATTTATTTTTCTACTTAACAGTTTACAATAAATTTCGTCTCACAGCACACATTTACACTACCTATATTTAAACCATCTATATTTACACTTATATTGTATTTACGTACAATACGGGTAAATATACATAAACAATTGCACAATGCAATCGATTTCGACCAGTCACACCGCTCAACATCGGGCCTCATCATTAAATGGTCTGACACATAGAAGTATGGCATTGCTAATATAATTACAAGAAACCTTAGAATGAAAAACAATTGTAGGTAAACATTTAATTTAAAGAATGTTAATAAAAATATTTTGTGACCCCGAAAGGATAATGTGCGGCCAAATGTTACGAAGTTATTTATACTCGTATATTCTTAGAATTGGTGCTGCAATTAATACAATAAGTACGCAATAATCATGCTGGTAAAATTTGCATTTTGTTATTGATTTAATTAAATATACAAATTTTAAGAAAAATGTAAACCGTTAGTTATTTTTATCGAATGTAAAAAGTTATCACATATCATTGAGAAATTCTATTTCTAGGCCTAACTTTTGGGGATAGTAAGAGATTTAAAGGGTACTGGTTACAAAACAAGCGCATTTGATTTATAATCCAACTCTTAATTTTCATTTTACCGGAGGATCTGTATGCAAGTTTTAATTTTAAATGTATGCACTTACCTCAATTGACAAACTATTAAAACTGCCTCTCCTAAATAACTGTTAATGTTATAAAGAAATGTTTTCCAAAAAATGTGCTACAGGAAATAACAGAATATTTAATGGGATTATCCACATTAATTTTGTAATTATTGTCATAAGTAAATCCTTAAATACAACATACATAACTTTTAACTTAAATGTCATCAGTATTCTATACAACTTTAAGATGTTCAAATTTGGCCAATATTTTAGTGCTATTGGCTAAGGAAACCCCGTATTAGTCTGTAGGCTTCTAGGGATCTCACTCATATTGCGTTCAAATCAAATTAATTAAGCCGTATTTTTTTTAAACTGTCAACCATTTAGAGGCCACTCAAGCTACATAGTGAGGCTTTATGTCATGAATGTGCCCAAAGACGCAAGTGTCAGCAACGGCCTGGACGATCAATCATTTCTTGCGACGTCGTCCCCTGTTTGTTGGGGCGGGGTTGTTTGTTCTACCCTCCCCCCTCCAGGAAATGTCTTATCATCCTCGGCCAACGCCTCTCTATTCATTACCCTGGTAACACATCCGTCATACTCCGTCAACGTTTTGCATCTCGGTGAAGGTTGTCATCTCCGGAAGGGTTCAGCTGTAATGGGATTGTGTTCGGAATGTGTAGAGCAATCTTAAACAACGAAGTTTTAAGATTATTTAAGCTTAAACCTCGCAAATGGTTGGTCCTGGGTTTAAATCCCTGGTCTTCTAGTCTCAGTTTGTTTTACATTTATCCGTAGGATAGGTGGTAGAGAGGACTGGACTTTTTCTTAAAGTCTTGACCTCACCTTGTAAAGTATATTTCGTTACATGTACATGATAAATCTTTCCCGGTGCATGATCGCAGTTCACGTGTGTGATGGAGGCTCACACGGGAGTAATTTCATCAAACATCGGAAATATCGATTTATGTATTAAGGGCTTTCAAACACTTTATACTCTAATTTCATACAAAATTGTTCCTACAAATGCAATTTTGAACAATATAAAACGTGCAAAAAATCCCTGTCGTCCATTTTAGCTGGATTAACGAAACTGAGTTTGTAAACACCAAATAAGTTAACCTTTTCCAAAACAACAATCAATCAGCTGTTTATTCCTTCAGCAATTGGAAAATCAAGGTGCAGCAAATATAAGGGATTTTTTATAGCTCGCTTAACATAAAACTGTTGTTTTTCAATGATTTTTATACCTTGAAGAAGCACTTAGATGCAGTTGTAGGGGAACAAATAATTTTGGGACTAGTAATGAAGGATACTTTTCATTATACTGAGAATTACACAAGAAAGCCAATAATACACGTTTCAAACTATGTTTATTATATTTGTATTTATTACATAAATCAGCTTATAAATGTGCGAACAATTTTCTGGACACTATTTATGGTAAGACTTATTGTAACACTATTAAAAATGACCTAGAAACAGCTGCATTCGGAATTTTGTGAAAATTTAACCAAGTATACTGTACAGGCCCCCTGGTAAATATGTATAATTAAAAATGTAAAAATTAAGTTGCACGAGTCACCATTATTATTCTACTTGTTTTTAGCGAATTTCCCCTATAGGGAATTAGCGAATTTCCCCTATAGGGAAGAAGCTATTACCGTAGTCGGCATGGTAAGACCTAGGCCCGGGACCATGACAACTTTTCGTTTTGAGGTCCCCAGACCCCAAAAACACCATTCGTTCGAAACTGTATATATATATATATATATATATATATATATATATATATGTGTCCGTGAGCACGATAACTCTCGTAAAAATTATCCGATTTTGATAAAATTTGGTATAAACGTGTAAAGCAGCATTTATGACTTTAAGTTCGAAAACCAGCCAGATCGCTCTATCCGAAGGGGTATTTTGGGGGGGGGGTTTGTACCCCAAAAATGGGTTTTTCGAATTTTTTACATATAATTTTGGAAATAGTCAAATTTTAGTTTTTCCCATTGGATTCAGCTTAAAAAAACACACAATTTGGTATTTTGATCATTTCTCTACGTCAATTGGTTCCCGAGATATTGAAAATGCTAAACACAGTACGTTGTCTAATGTTATTCTTATGGAGGAAAATAAAAATTTTATATATCGCTTATTTATGAACGTATACTGACGAAACTTAGTATACGGCTTCATCTGGTTGTGGACCATTGATATTTGCTGAAAAAAACAATTTTTTACCAAAGGCTCCTGTAGCAGCAAACCTGCGTACTCAGCCCCATGTTATTCTTATGGAGAATAAGTAACGTGTTATCTCCCTTCATTATGAAAATAAATTAATGAAATTTGGTATGTGGCTTTACCTACATGAGTTATATTGATTTTTGTATAAAACCCCATTTATTGTGTTCCTTGCCTCAGCAAACCTGCATACTCAGCCGCCATGTTATTCTTATGGAGAATAATTAAAATGTCATAAATAGTTTATTTATGAATGTATATTGATGAAACTTGGTATGTGGCTTTATGTGGTATTAAGACACATATATATGCATTGGAAATTCGCTGAGTACGCAGGTTTGCTGCTACGGGGGTATTATTCTGTTGTCCTAATTAACAGACCTTATTTCAATAACATTATAAATACAACGTCATCGCATTGAGGTGAAAACAGGACTATAAAACATTCACAATAAAAGAAATGCTTTAACCGTTGTTGGTTGCCCAACAAAGGGCTACATTAGATTACAAATATACGATGGTAGATTAGATTACGTTTAGCTAGGACAGTCTACTTGTTTTACACTTTCTTTGTTACTAACACAGAAAAACTACTTTTACATATATACCTTTACACATGTGGTTTTACAACACGTATTTATGAGTACTCCACAGTACTCATAAATGTATGCAGTAGAAAAAATATAACTTCTACAGCTAAGCGAGTTCGTAAACGTAACAGTTTGTAACGGAGTCATTTACAAATACCCCCCGTCGCAGCAAACCTGCGTACTCAGCGAATTTCCAATGCATTGATATGTTTCTCACTGGTACATAAAGCCACTCACCAATTTTGACAAAAATACATTCATAAATTAGTGATTTATTACATTTTATTTATTCCCCATAAGAATAACATTAGGACTGAGTACGCAGGTTTGCTGCAACGAGGAAGATAAGAAATGAGTTTTTATGCAATTATCAATATAACTGAACCAGGTGAAGCTACTTACCATGTTTTATTAATTTATGTTCATAATTAAGGGAGATATAAAACTTTACTTATTCTCCATAAGAATAACATTAGGGCTGAGTATGCAGGTTAGCTGCTACGGGGACAATCAACAAAACATTTATTTTTTGTGCAATTATCAATATACCAGTACAACATGAAGCCACATACCAAATTTCATCAATATACATTCATAAATAATCAAGATATCAAATTTTATTTATTCTCCATAAGGATAACATTGGACAACGTACTGTGTTTAGCACTTTGAATATCTCTGCAACAGTTTGACGTAGAATCACAATTTAAACACCAAAATGATTGTTTTGTGGAGCTGAAGTGATTGGTAAAAGAAAATGTGAAGTTTAAAGTAAAATTAACTGAGGAAAAGCCAAAAACTGTTTTCCCATAAGATTAACATGGGAGATTTTATGAGCATGTTTTTTGGATTTTTCCCGCAACCACTTAACCTAGGTTAATAATTCAAAATACCATATTATTTGTTTTTTTAAGCTCTATAACATAGTCTAAACCAAAATTAAGTGTTTTAAAAATTTTAGGGTAAAAAATGCAAAAAACTGATTTTTGGAAAATTTAAAACCCCCATAAACCCCCCTTCCCATGGTCCGATTTTTTTGGTTTTCAAACTTAAAGTCATAAATGTCAGTTTACACATTTGAGCCAAATTTCATCGAAATCGGACGTTTTTTACTCAAGTTATCGCATTCACGGACACATATATATATATATATATATATATATACATATATATAAATTTGAACGAATAGTGTTTTGGACATCTGGGGACATCAAAACAAAAAGTTATCATGGTCTCGGGCTTAAGTCTTACCATGAGACCTACGGTAATAGCTTCTTCCCTATAGGGGAAATTCGCTAAAATGTGTTTTGAAGAATACAAATCATAGATGTCAGGGATAAGCAAGTGATAGCAGGTCCGATGTCAATACCAGGTACCAGGTTCAACTGATATTCTCGTCCAACAGAGATTATTGTGTTAACATCTGTTATCGACAACTGTTATGCACTAACATTATACAAAATGTGTATTGTGTTATTGAAAAATAATATAGACAACAATTATTATAGGTATCGTTTAATTTTAGAGCTAATCAAGCAAAACATGTTTTTAGTTAACATTCTTAGTTTTTAATAAGCAATGCTGTGTATAAAAATATGATTCAAAATTGTGGTAGGAGTTGAAAATTGTGGTGCGATTATTAAAATATTAAACTTAAACACAAGTGTAAAAATGTTGATTAGGTTAGTGCCAGTTTTATATCTCCCTTAATTATGAACATAATCATAATTAAGGGAGATATAAAACTTTACTTATTCTCCATAAGAATAACATTAGGGCTGAGTATGCAGGTTAGCTGCTACGGGGACAATCAACAAAACATTTATTTTTTGTGCAATTATCAATATACCAGTACAACATGAAGCCACATACCAAATTTCATCAATATACATTCATAAATAATCAAGATATCAAATTTTATTTATTCTCCATAAGGATAACATTGGACAACGTACTGTGTTTAGCACTTTGAATACCTCTGCAACAGTTTGACGTAGAATCACAATTTAAACACCAAAATGATTGTTTTGTGGAGCTGAAGTGATTGGTAAAAGAAAATGTGAAGTTTAAAGTAAAATTAACTGAGGAAAAGCCAAAAACTGTTTTCCCATAAGATTAACATGGGAGATTTTATGAGCATGTTTTTTGGATTTTTTCCGCAACCACTTAACCTAGGTTAATAATTCAAAATACCATATTATTTGTTTTTTTAAGCTCTATAACATGGTCTAAACCAAAATTAAGTGTTTTAAAAATTTTAGGGTAAAAAATGCAAAAAACTGATTTTTGGAAAATTTAAAACCCCCATAAACCCCCCTTCCCATGGTCCGATTTTTCTGGTTTTCAAACTTTAAGTCATAAATGTCAGTTTACACATTTGAGCCAAATTTCATCGAAATCGGACGTTTTTTACTCAAGTTATCGCATTCACGGACACATATATATATATATATATATATATATATATATATATATATATATATATACATATATATAAATTTGAACGAATAGTGTTTTGGACATCTGGGGACATCAAAACAAAAAGTTATCATGGTCTCGGGCTTAAGTCTTACCATGAGACCTACGGTAATAGCTTCTTCCCTATAGGGGAAATTCGCTAAAATGTGTTTTGAAGAATACAAATCATAGATGTCAGGGATAAGCAAGTGATAGCAGGTCCGATGTCAATACCAGGTACCAGGTTCAACTGATATTCTCGTCCAACAGAGATTATTGTGTTAACATCTGTTATCGACAACTGTTATGCACTAACATTATACAAAATGTGTATTGTGTTATTGAAAAATAATATAGACAACAGTTATTATAGGTATCGTTTAATTTTAGAGCTAATCAAGCAAAACATGTTTTTAGTTAACATTCTTAGTTTTTAATAAGCAATGCTGTGTATAAAAATATGATTCAAAATTGTGGTAGGAGTTGAAAATTGTGGTGCGATTATTAAAATATTAAACTTAAACACAAGTGTAAAAATGTTGATTAGGTTAGTGCCAATATTAGGCTCATTATTTCATCAGAACAGGACTTTTCAGAGTAATGGTCGTAATTCCGACGTTCTCATACTACAACTACAAAATACAAAATAAAAAGTATTTCACTTTAGATCAATTACTAATTTATCGCTGCAAACATATTTGTTCAGTGAGACCGTCTGTAGTTAGTTAAATTATACCATGTTACAGACGTTCATCGTTTATAGCTACTAGCTTCTGTAAAAAGGATTTAGCACACGTAAAAGTAAACAATGCTATTTACTGCCAACATAATGTATAATCAAATATTTCCGGCATTTTGCGTAATGCAAAGGGACTCTTGCGGTTAAAATAATTTAAAATAAATTACATTCTAAACTGTTATTATTAGCTTATATTATGTTTTAAGGTGGGTATTCAATCCCAAATATTAATGACTAATTAATCATAAATACCCCCGTCACAGCAAACCTGAGAACTCAGCGAATTTTCATTACATATATGTGTCTTAATACTGCATAAAGCCACTTACCAAGTTCAAAAATATATCATTTTAATTATTCCCCGTAAGAATAACATGGGAGCTGAGTACGCTGGTTTGCTGCAACAAGGGACACCAAATATTGTTTAAAATTCATTGTTGATAATGGTGAATTTATGTAAATTCTGTAATTATTGATGACATTTACCCTTAAAAAAACCATACATTTTTTACTTTCTCCCCCTTATGGAGATAGTATTGTTTTCGTAAAAATGTTCGAATTTGAGTAGTTAGTGGAAATATTCGTTTTGGTGCTCCCTGAACCCAAAAAAATGATTTTTACGTGATGTCTGTGTGTCTGTCTGCCTGTCTGAATGGATGTGTACAGAGCTAGAGCCCTAACCAATGGTCCGATTTTTATGAAATTTGGTATGTAGGTCCACGATATCCACGATATCTCCCGGCGTTTTTTTTAATTTATTGGAATTTTTTATTTGTAATGGTAATTATCCCCCAAAACCGCCAAAAAACATGAAAGATCAAGATTTCTCAATAACGGCTCTAACGATTTTAAATAAACTTTAGTCGTTTGTAGAATTTTAGTTTTCCAACAAAATGACAACCTGAATTTCTGTAAAAATCCGGGTTCAGAAATTACAAGACTTAAAATATAAAAAATTCAGTTTTAGCGAATTTCCCCTATAGGGAAGAAGCTATTACTGTAGGTCTCATGGTAAGACTTAAGCCCGAGACCATGATAAATTTTTGTTTTGAGGTCCCCAGATGTCCAAAACACTATTCGTTCAAATTTATATATATGTATATATATATCTATATATATATATATATATATATATATATATATCTATATATATATATATATCTATATATATATATATATATCTATATATGTGTCCGTGAATGCGATAACTTGAGTAAAAAACGTCCGATTTCGATGAAATTTGGCTCAAATGTGTAAACTGACATTTATGACTTTAAGTTCGAAAACCAGAAAAATCGGACTATGGGAAGGGGGGTTTATGGGGGTTTTAAATTTTCCAAAAATCAGTTTTTTGCATTTTTTACCCTAAAATTTTTAAAACACTTAATTTAGGTTTAGACCATGTTATAGAGCTTAAAAAAACAAATAATATGGTATTTTGAATTATTAACCTAGGTTAAGTGGTTGCGGAAAAAATCCAAAAAACATGCTCATAACATCTCCCATGTTAATCTTATGGGAAAAAGGTTTTTGGCTTTTCCTCAGTTAATTTTACTTTAAACTTCACATTTTCTTTTACCAATCACTTCAGCTCCACAAAACAATCATTTTTGTGTTTAAATTGTGATTCTACGTCAAACCGTTGCAGAGATATTCAAAGTGCTAAACACAGTACGTTGTCCAATGTTATCCTTATGGAGAATAAATAAAATTTGATATCTTGATTATTTATGAATGTATATTGATGAAATTTGGTATGTGGCTTCATGTTGTACTGGTATATTGATAATTGCACAAAAAATAAATGTTTTGTTGATTGTCCCCGTAGCAGCTAACCTGCATACTCAGCCCTAATGTTATTCTTATGGAGAATAAGTAACGTTTTATATCTCCCTTAATTATGAACATAAATTAATAAAACATGGTAAGTAGCTTCACCTGGTTCAGTTATATTGATAATTGCATAAAAACTCATTTCTTATCTTCCTCGTTGCAGCAAACCTGCGTACTCAGTCCTAATGTTATTCTTATGGGGAATAAATAAAATGTAATAAATCACTTATTTATGAATGTATTTTTGTCAAACTTGGTGAGTGGCTTTATGTACTAGTGAGAAACATATCAATGCATTGGAAATTCGCTGAGTACGCAGGTTTGCTGCGACGGGGGGTATTTTGGATTTGTCATAAAAAAATAAATCTAAAAAGTATTACTAATCACCATTAAAAAGAGCTCAAAAAACTAAATAATTTAGTATTTTGAATTACTATTCTACGATTACTGGTTGCGGAGAAAATTTAAATTTTCATCTTGCGGTAAATTTCATTGCGTACGTTGTCCAATGTTATTCTTATGGGGAATACAAAAATTACTATTTCTCTCCTATTTATTGATCAATTTCGTTCAAACTTGATATGCTTGTCAATTTAGCATTGACCAACAGAGGAAATTCGAAATATATTTCCCCTTAATAACCCTGAGGGGGGGGGGGAATAGGGGGCATTTTCCCTCTTAAAACCACGTGTGTAGCGATGGATTCTTTAGTGCCTCCTAAACATGGTTTTGGGTGGATATTTTTGAAAACAACTTTTTTACAAGATTTTCTGTACATTCGCCCGTGCTTTATATTCTATATTTAGTAAATAAAAATAAATTGATTAATTAAAGTTTGGCTAAAAGGGAGAAAGTATGTGTCAGTTTCCTGATACCGTTTATTAGTGAAGGCAAATGTCCGCAGTAATTTCTTAAATAGCATTACTACACTAATTCTAAACTTACCTATGATATATTTTTAATTTGTTTACAATATGGTAAGCTGAAATATATCATGTACCCCGTAAATGGAGTAGGGAAGACCACTGCCCACCAATACCATTTGCATTTTTACATAATATTTTTTATCCGGAAATTAAATTTAAAGTAGACCAATGACCTCTAAACTAGCTGTCAATTTCAGTCATGTAATCAAGTACTTCATTACTGACCGGCAGACCAACGGCGTAATTAACTTCTCATGAAATGACGTTTCGAAATGCATTCGTCATTTAACAAAAGCAATTAACCTACAAACTACTTTTTAGATTAAAAGTAGCTTTAATAGTTTTCATACTAAACCAAAATCATGGTGGGAAAATTAGGTAAATGAATACTTGTGCCGAGGTAAAATTAAATTCACTATAACTAAAATGTACTCAAAAGCATATTGAAAGTCTTATTTTTGAGTTATTGTTTCCTTATGGTTGAATTTCTTTGTAACTTTCTAAAACTCCAACATAAGCTTTAATTTGCTTCACCTATGGACAAGGGTAGGAGCCTTAAAACAGTCACTAAAGGTCGTGTATTTACGAATTGTTTTGTCTATTTACCGCGTATTTTGCAAACACTGAGGAGTTTTTATCTAGACCGCCCATGAGTAAGTCAAGTTAAAAAATAAAATAAACAAAAACGTTCAAACAAATTTAATCAATCCTTATCAGAATTTCTAGTTACAATTTCAAAGCACGAATACTTTAAACTAAGAAAACTGTTCATTAAAAGAAAAATGTCACCATTTAAACAACCGACTTTATTTTTTACATTTTTAAAACTCTCACTAGAGGTTTTTTAAGGTCTGAATATTTTTAATTTAATTTGGATTGCAGTTTTTTCTACAAGATTTCAAAATTCTTAACCCTCTGGATTATGGTTAAGAAGAAAAACTAAGAACGACTCTGGTTATTTTTGTAGGTGTGATTTATAATGTTCATGACCATTTTGTAACAATAGCATTAATCAAACACTTACCACAAACCCTGGCTCTCAGCTTCAGGCTCTAATCAATTTTGTTGAACGAGTGGTTTTAGCGATTGATGAAATATTTAAATTTTTAAAATAACCAAAATACACATCGGAAATCGTAAGTGTAACCAAAATTTAAAGAGTGTAAAAATTCTTATGACAAACATAATTTTTTAAGTATGTGTACGTTTTAATTGTGTTTACTTTAGTTAAAATTTATCTCAAAAAACGAAAAGCTTTAGATCACATCAATGAAAATAATGGAAAAATCGTTAAACATATTTAGATTGCCAGTTGTTTGCTTTTTTTAGTGATTTGTGATTCAGCTAATTATAAATATGCACATGGACGTATTTGAGTAATTTCGCTTTAAATTAGCAACTTTTAATTTTGTTCAGTGTACATAACGTTGGTAATAAAGTTGTCTTCGAAATACCGGAAAAGACCTTTTATAAAATCAATATTGATTGTGTTATATTTCCGAGTTGTGTTTTTTTGTTATTGTTTGTTTAGGAGTATGTTATTAATTTCTATATTGTATCAAATTTGTGTATTTGGGAACATTAATAAATGCATAAAATAATAATTTTATAAACTTGTAGGCCTGATTCGAGATTATTTAGGGACTCTTTATTGGTCGAAATATAGTTTATATAGTTAAAAATTAAACGTTTCGGTATACCGTATTTCATGAGTTGGATGTAAATCTTATTATTTATATGGTTACAAGCTGGTTAAGAAATGCATATCCTGTAATTACTTATCATCATCTATAAAGAAAACTAAAGTGTTTTCCTTCGGTACCAGAGAAAGAAAGTAGTTAGAAAAGGATTATCTGTTCCGCCGAATTGGTTTTCGTTTCAGTGAGAGAAATCAGCTGTTTACTTCCCGCCATTTACTTGATTAAAGACCAGCTGTAAACAAAAGGCAAGATCCCCATCTATCAGTGGGTAGAAAGTTCAAACAACAAAACATATTATAATGTATTTTAGTTTATATTTAGCCTGGTAAGTAATCCACGTTTTATGTGACTTCATAACATTACATCATTTGATTCAAAATTTTAACTTCGCTAGTCGATCATCTTTAATCGTAATCAACCGTTATTTTACGTTTCAGATTTTGCAAGTTATAACAAATATTAACTGAAAAACTTCTTTGTAAAACTCGGTTTACTTGTGACCTGACTAAGAGAATTATATATTAAATTGGTCAGCAATAGCTTTAAAATTAATTTTTTGTAGGGCTGCTACACATATGAACTCTCTATCCAGTTAGATAGCGTTGCACTCCACGAACGCGAGACAACTAATGCCAGGTTCATCAAAACAACCGAAATATGTATAATTGAGCTTAATAACAAAAACAACAAAAATATAAAACAAACTACATTATTTGTGTAAGTTTTAATTTAATTTCGTAAGTTGTCTAAAATATTGTTATCTGTAGCAATTAAGCAAAGTGAGTGCTTATATTTTAATAAACGATTGAATTAAATAATCTATCACGAATTTCTCTGATATTAAATCACGTCTAGGTTAGTTAATTGTTTTACGGCAACTAACAAAACCTTTCGTTTGCTCGTATAGATATACTATAGTACCCGCTTCATATGTAAGGACAATTTCAATTGAATTATTATATAACAGACTTTACTCATCTGTAAACAATTTAAATTATATTTCTTACTTTTACATTTAGTTACAATTTCCGAGCTTACATTTACTCGCACTTACATTTAAAGCTTAGTCAAATTATTTATTAGTGACAGTTAAACTTTAACTTACTTAATTATTTGTTTAAAACCTACTAATTTAAGTTTAAATTAATTTACCTGACATTTAAGTTAAAATATTAAATTTATATTTATGTAAAGGATTTCATTTCCAAACAAAAATTAACTTCGTTTGGAAATGTATAGTTTAATATTAGGTGTGTATATTTTCTGCCAATTTTTTTAGAAAACTTAATTCGAATTAATGACACAACATATTATTTATATGCTTTTGTGTATGTATTCACTAGGAATGAAACAGTTAAATTCGAATCAGTTACACACATAAGAAATACACACAGTACCAGTAGATTCTAGCAGGTCGTTTTCAATCCAGCAGTTATTTATTGGGAAAGATAATCAGCCGTTTTATTCCCACCATTTCTTCAACAAAGAAGAGCTGTAAACAAATTGTATTAGTTTATCTTGAGTAATAGCAATATATTTTGTGATAAGGAGCTATAAAACTGAAAAAATCTAAATAATCTTCAGTAGTTGGGATGATGATCACACAAATTGAAACATGGACAACAAATGCAACAACAAACAATTAACAACAAACAATTAAACAATTAAACAATTAATGCTTAAACAATTTGATTTGTATATTTTCTAGAACGATTTGGCGAAGAATAAAATTATCCTTGTAGATATCTAATTAACAAAAAATCAAGTTTTCTAAATTAGTTTAGTCATTAAAATCGTTAATTTAATTTTATAAAAGGTATAGTAGGAAATAATTAAATTAACATTGTCTTCAGTTATGAATATCATCCAGATACTCCTTTAAAAAAATTGCATTCGATAGAAACAAATTTTACCAAACATTTACAAAGATTTTGTTTGCAATTACAATATTCCCCGTTATTACTGTTTAAGAAGTGTGACCTAAAATGTCTTCCTAACATGATTTAACTTTTTGGTGTATATCTAGATACGTCAGTTTGACTGAAACTTCTTAGAAGGTTTGCACATGGCAATGTCATTGACGCATCTCATGATCATCAGTACTATAAGTGACTGTTGCAATTTGACTACTTGTACAAAATTGGGAAAGGAAAGCTGTAAGGTAAATGAAGAAGCAAGACTTGAAATAAACAGAAATTATTATGAATTAGGAAACCTACAACTACAGAGAGAGTTCATAGTAAGACACATGGAAAGCGAAGAAACAAAACAAAAAACTACTAATAAACTTGAAATTTGCAGATAGAAAAGTAATAAATATTTTATAACCTACAACAGTGAACGGCTAACAGTTTATAAGAAGTTTTCTTGTAAAATCTGTCAATATCAGAACGTACTGCCAGAACTGCTATGGCAAAAGTGGCATCTACTGGTGTGGTTCAATCAGGTAAAAGAGGTGGTCGTCATAGCCAAGAGAGAATAGAACAAGATGTTTTCAATAAAAATATTATTGAAGATCATATAGCAAGATTCCCATTCGTAGAGCCACATTACTGTCGTTCAAATACATCGAGACATTACTTGCACTCTGATCTATCAATAGCAAAAATGTACTTTATGTTCAAAAAGGAAAACAAAGACATCCCCAAGTTGCCTAGTTTTTCAAGCTATAGGCGGATTTTTGTCTCAAATAATTATCTTTTCACCGACCCAAAAAAGATCAATGCACCCTATGTACGACGTGTACCTTAAAGGAGACGAGGAGACAAAAACCAAACTAAAATATCAGTATAAGACTCATTACAAGGAAAAAGATAAAGTAAGAAAATTAAAATACAGCTGCAAAAAGTTATGTGAAATGGAAATAGAAAAAAATAAAGCGGAACCCGATGAATTCAAAGTAAAAACTCTGTGTGCGTCATTCGACCTTCAACAAGTGACTCATTTGCCTGTAACCAAAGAAAGTGTTTTATTTTATAAGAGGAGGCTAGATCTATTCAATCTTACCTTATACAACATAGGTACAAAGGAGGTATTTTGTTATACGTGGGATGAGTGTCAGAGTAAGGGAGGGTCCTCTGGAATATCGACAGCTGTCTACTTGGCATTGAAACATTACGAGGATCAAGGAATAGAGAATGTAAATTTGTTTTCTGATGGATGCCCAGGGCGAAACAAAATCTCTATGATTCCTACTATGTTGCTGTACTTTGTATCACAAAGTAAAACCGTTCAAACCATTTGCAAGAGAACTACACCAAGTTACAGCTAAAGTGACAGACAGGGAACATTTCGAAAATGCATGTGGAGAAGCTAAACAAAAAGAAAGTGATGATCCCCAAAACTAAGTATGAAGTTAATCTTTTGTTGCTATATCAAGGCCCGATCCCGGACATTCGATCAGAAGAACATAACAAAATTTCCAAAAACTCCCACATCAAAATTAAAAATGATTTATGTCAAACCTGAAGATAACCTTTTCTGAATCAGAAGACTGAAAAAAACATAATTTTTTATAAGATAGGGGCAGAACTTTTTAGTTTAGCAAATTGACTTTCAATTACTAAGTTTTCATTACTATGCCATTATTTATCATGACATGGTATATTGCTTTTTTTACTTTTTATAATATACTAAGGAAAGTTCGACTTTTATGCTAAATGTATCGTGCATTATGTCTTTCCTAATGAAAAATGATTATAGAAAGTGGTTAAGTATTAAAAAAGGTGTTAACTTTATTTTATTTTTTATTATACATTTTAGTATTATTTAAGTTTGTTTTAAATATAAATTATTTATTTTAAGTATATTATTTTTAAAAGAATAATTTTTTTGTTTAGTTCATTAATTATTTTAAATTGTGAGGAAGGATAAGTTTATTTTTAAATTATGCTCTTTTCAAACTTATTTTTAATAGTAATAATGAATTTACTTTAAGTACATTTTTGTGGATTTAGTTTTATTTTTAAATATTAGGAAAAAGTACTAATTATCCTTCATTCGTTTATTATTAATTCTCAAAAATATTTTTATTAATTTAAGATTTATAACAAATAAAAGTTCTAAAAAAGTCATCTCATCATTTGTTACCATTATACACACTTCTATGAAATTTATTTTAGTGAATCTTTATAATTAAAGACATATTTTGCATAAAAATTAAAAATATATTCTTAGTAAATATTATGGCGTAACTTTACAATGGTTAACAAAATTTCACTCAAAATGACGTATCTCAAATACATATATATTTTGGGTAGTATATGTAAAGGTTTAAATTGAAACTTGCAAACAAAAGCTTTATCCCTAAAGTATAACTTCACCAAATATTAAGATTCTACCTGTTATGGGTTTTTTCATAGCAAAAGAAAACATTTAAGCACTTTTTTTGCTCTCCTGAAAATTTGCCAAAACTTAGATACGTCTGTATGACTGGAAGCAGTTTCAAATTAGAGCAGTTCAAATACAATCTACTTGTATTTCCCAAAAAAATATTAAACAGCATCTTTCATTTGAATTAATAAAAATATGAATTAACACCAACATTGTTATATAGTTTAGGACTTGACAATGTAACAATACACAAACTACTTTCAATTTAATAAACTTCGGTTTTAGAAAACCTTTGTTTTTTTTTAATTCGAAGAAGAGTGCAGAAAGCAACCGACGTACATTTGATCCCATTATCTACAGAACCCCCTGGAGAGTTCCTTTTGAAAGTCTTTGATCGCAGTTTTTACTGCTGAGGGATGAAGGTTTAAATGTGACAAAGGACAGCTCATTAAAAAACAAACCAAATGCAGCTTTGACTGGACACCGGAAGGTTTATTCAAACCGAAAGGACACTCCTTTCCCTTAGAAGAGCGCCCCGCACACAGACAATTTGGATGTTTTTAAAGACAATTTTAAAAAGGATTTACAGTATGCTTTGCACAGTATAGTATGTTCATAAAATAAATTGTATTATCATTGTTGACTAAAAATTATCCTTAATTAGCAAAATCTGTCAATTAGCATTTATTTTAAGTATCTGGTAATTTTAATAATAACTTGATAGCGAGTTCAAAGTTAAATCTCATACAGAACGAAAATTATTAAAATTAAAATTAGTGTATTTGGTGTTTATTTTAGATGTCTCACTGAGATCCTTTTTCAAGACAATATTTTAAAAACTCAAATCAATTTATCTATTAGCTAAATAAGCTAAATACTAAATACTAAGCTAATTTATCCAGCTAAATATTTACACGGTAATGTTTGTAAATTTAAACCTAACAATAGTTTAGTCAGAATTATTAAAGAATTACTTGCAGTTTAATCAAGCTACGTTCAGTTCAAAATAGAGAGTATTCGTTCAAGTCTAGTCAGGTAAAATCTATATTAAAAAATAAAAATTTTGAAAAGTTTGATAAAGATTGATTGAACGTGCTCTAAAAATTATTCATATAATTCTACATAATAAAATATTTGATTCTAAGTCATGTGTTTTTTCTAAGGTACTTTACTTATGGAGATTGGTTAGTATAAGTATTAGATAAATTGTGTGTACCGTCATCTAACAAATATTGTTCACACCTTTAACTTATCTTGTAGGTTTCTTTAACAATTAACTGTGTTTCACATAACTAATTCTAATGTTTGTTCTTTTATTGCAGGTATGAACAATTATCTTTAATGCCGAGAATGTAAAGTAAGTAACAAAGATGTTTAGTTTAATCTTAAAATTTAAAGGAACAGATAATTTTTCTATTTTGTACATCTGCTTGTTTAAAATATAAAGGTAAAGTATAGTTTTATGTTCTAATTTTTTAGATTTAACGAAAATATCCACTCTTAGAAAACTTGTTACCTAAACTTAAAAATTTTAGCTTTGTTTTTTTCGTTTATGTAGACTGAGACAGTGTACTGTATATAGCAAACATTTGTTTCTACACAATCATTTCGAAACCGGAATTATAATAAACAAATATCTTTATACTTTTTGTAACTAAACAAGCAGCATTCATAAGCATCAAAGGAGAATTTCACCTCCAAAACTCCTTCGTACACTCATGGCAAGACAGTCCAGGTTTAAACGCATTACCAAGTTGTTACAACTTTTGATAACATTAGTGCACCTTGATACATTTATGCACGCTCAACCTTTTCACAGGTACATTCGTTTTCATAATTACTAACACAGACCATTATAAAAACTGTTTTAATTTAAAAGTAAACTGTTTGCTTAAACATTCATCCATATAAACACAACTGTGTTAGGCAAGTACAAAACAGTCGATAGGGAAACCTATATGATGGTCAAAATTGTAGAAAAGGGAATTTCACTCAGGATTTCGGAAAACATTTTCCAGCAAAAACATTTGTTCTTGCTGTTTTTAAATTTTGTTTATTATATCCCACATTAGCCGCAGTTTTCCTGCCCTATAGTATATATATTCGTACATTACGCACTTACTAACATTTTTAGTACCGGTAGTACACAAATTAAATATGGTAAACGAATTGAGCAAAGCAAACCACTTCACAGAATATTCACAAAATCTTGGTAACTAAAAATTAATTAAATACAAAAAAACCTTAATTACACTTGGCATGAAAAAATATTATAAATTACGCAAAGAAAAGATTACGCAAGTTGTAACATAAAGCTTGGTTTAGAGGCTTGTGTCTAATCCATAGATTTAATCAGGAGGCTCATATATTTTTCATTTTACTTACGAATAGTTTTGTTTTTAACCTCTTTTTAATTCATCGATAAGTTCTTTTTAAATGGTCCTCAGGGAAAAAATAAATATTAAAAGTCACAACAACATGCAAAGTTAAATATTTGTCTATAGTTAACATAATCTGTAGGATGGAATATCATGGGTAATCAATTAAAATGTCAGTTCAGCTACGGTTAGAATACCAATTGCAGATATTTCACTGTTAAACAGCTATTTAAGCGAACATGTTTAACACGACATACCTTGAATTTAAATAATGTGATACATATAATATTGTGACTTTTGTGTTTTACCTTACCTCCAAAATATGCTTAACGCTTATGAATATAATTTATATGTATCTATGAAGATTAAAATAAATAATTTGTATTTAAGAAAAACATAGCCAATAATGTAAATTTGTAGTATAACATGTTTAGTAAAATGCCTTGAAAAATTTGTCAATTCTGTTTAAAACCAATGACAGTTGTAAGCAATATAGCTTAAACCCAAATAAAGACTTAAATAAATACAAACTGCTTACAGTTCACATGGAAGACTTTGCATACAGTCATTGATGGTTATAGAATTGAGACAAGGAAAAGGCGGGGCAAATAAAAAAGAAACTCTAATGTTTTGTGAATTCAATTCCTAAACAATCAATCCGTTAGACGATTCGTCCCTAACTATTAAACATGATAAACAGCTCTATAATAATGTTATAATCTGTTAACCCATTTTATAGTTGAAAATTACAAGTTACAGTTGTAATTCACTTACAGTAATAGCAATTAGTTATATTTAACAACTTGTTTAACTAATCCAACATACTAATCCAACATATGTCGATTGAAACTTTGGCAATTAGCAATCATTGTGTTTAGCTCGTATTTATATTATAAGCAACCAAAAAAGTTAGGTGATATTCTTTTGATTGGGTTTAATATTTTAAAGTCAAAATAAACTGTTTTAAAACGACGACAGGGAGAATACCTCAACGTAAATCATTAATCCAGAAATCAGGTTTTGCACTACTCTGATCTTGTTATTGAAAAAGGTCTATTCTTATACTAAATTATAAATAATTAAGTCTTATTAAATGAAATTATTATGAAGTATATTACGTTACCTAAACGAAAGATGGTACTACAAAATATTTAAATATTGAGTAAATACTGTAATATTGTGCATTTAGGTAAATTGATGGGTTTCGTACTATTTATCGTATTGTATAGGTCCTAATCGGGTCGTTAGTGTGATTTTAAGCTAATCACATTGTAACTCTGACTTTCATGTTCACTATAATGCATTAAACTGACCAAATAAACCTTCAAAGGTAGTAAAACATTTGAATATATTTTAAGTCCTACTCTCTAATTAGTCATAACCATGTTGTTTTTCATTGTTTTAAAATCGGGCCAATTATAATTCAACTATGATAGTGCCCGCCCTGTGCATTGCCCGCCCCTCTATCGGATAGGGGAAACTTATTACCCGATTTCCCGCCTTTTCTCTGTTACTCCCCAACGATTCGGAAGTTTTTTACGGAAAGAGTCCAAAGTAAATCGTTTTCCTGACAGCACCATCCTTTGCTACAAAGCTTACTTACCTACACGCTTTGGAAATACTGTTCCAATGTTACTGAAACAGTGTGAATAAATCTTATTTTTTGGGGGGAGGGGGAAAGTGAACCAAATCAATGAACTTCTCCTTAGAATCAAACCCGTGACCCCTTGAACATAGCTCCACGACGACGCTAACTGTTTAACGAGGTGTCCAAACTGACGTTCTCACTATTCTCAAAGGTTAATAGATCTGAGACATATATTCGTAGGCATAGGTATGAAATTGTTGTATAATAAATATAGGTAAATATACAAATAATATGCCCATTTTATAATTATTAATAACAAGATTTGTTAAAACTAAAATTCAAACAACTATTCTTATACGTTTTTGTAACCCCGATCAATTATTTATTTTTTTCTTTTGATTAAAGGGAAATACTAGAAAATTTTAAAAGTAATGAATCCTTACATCCGATATTTATTAACATACCCATATGCTTATACCCACTTAAGTAATTCTCTATAAACTTTTTAATCCTTACATTTTGCATCTTAAAGTGATATTGTATATGTTTTTTGTAAACATAATCTTTTAAAGAGTCTTCAATTGTGTATTTCGAATATTACTGAATAAAAAAATTAATCCGGTGTTTCAGATTTGTATTTTCTGATCCGGGGTTAGTGCGATTAGACGGGCGATGAGTTTGGAAGGTTGTTTGAATAAGCAGATTCAATATAATTACGATTAAAAGGACTGCACTCACCTTAACGAAAATGTTATTTAAAATCTTTTTAACCCATTGACTACCGTAAGCCTATATATAGGCTTTTGATAAAATCGCGTTGACCGCCAAGAGCCAATATATAGCCAAGCACCGTGTAGTGGTAGAACACCAAGAGCCTAATTATAGCCAGGCGCCGTGCGAGCGTTGACCGCCAAGAGCCTATATATAGCCGAGCACCGTGTGGTGGTAGAACACCAAGAGTCTATGTATAGCCAAGCGCCGTGCGAGCGTTGACCGCCAAGAGCCTATATATAGCCAAGCGCCGTGTGGTGGTAGAATGCCAAGAGCCTAATTATAGCCAGGCGCCGTGCGAGCGTTGACCGCCAAGAGCCTATATATAGCCAAACGCCGTGTGGTGGTAGAACGCCGAGAGCATATATATAGCCTAGAGCCGTGTAGTGGTAGAACGCCAAGAGCCTAAATATTGGCTCATGTCTATTTTGCATTTTACTTACTTATTTTCCATTGTATTTCGATGAAACTTATACCATTATTTTCGTGATTTATTTCCCTGTTATAGTATAACATATTCTTTTGGTGTGTTTAAACTTTTTGTACAATATACACGTTCTGAACACTCTCGATATTCGTAAGGCAGTGGCGAACACGTAGTGTAACTGCCGGTCTGTTTACTGTTCCAGCCCATTTATATTTTTAAAATCTTCTTATAACATACGTTATAGTGCTAACTATTATGTGCAATAAGTTGTGTTAAAACTACGTAGTGTGTTTTGGTTACTAAATTTCACAGCACTTCATGAAATCAATCAAGGAATGTTTCAGTCGAAACATCTTTTTTCGTTCTGTATTTTTTCAATTTCTTATGTTTCATGTGTAATAAAAGCAAGAGCATAATATTTCTTTATTGCCTATTATTGCATTTATTTGTTGTATGATTGAAACTGTATCAAAAACAACAATATATCATCAGAACTAATAGAATAGCTAAAGTTTATGTACTTAGGTACACAGCAACCAAGTGTTGTTTTCAAGTGAATTATGCACAGTTGTGTTTGAAATTAAATATAGGAAAAAATAATAATGTATATAAGCAGCATAACATTGTTTATTTATATATTTGGGGCTCAAACATTAAAAGAATGTTAAATGTAATTTTCTTTTATTTATTGCGCTTAAATTACTCATGTAAGAGGAAACTATTGCCGCTTTCATTGCGAAAAACATGGTGCAAAAACATCGCTCTACGATAAAAAATAACGGAATGACAAGAGTTTTTGTGCAAAGATAAAAAAACGGCCTAATTGCGCTCGGCGTTCTCCCGCACTCGCGGCTTCATTAGCCTGGCGCGTAGCGGACGCACGGCACTGGAACGGCTGGCGCTGCTGTGGCGCTCACACCCGTTATTTACTTGGCGGTCAAAGGTCAAATTGATTGCTTTATATGAGTTTCGAGTTTCTCAAAGATATCACGGTACTTCATAATATACAATAACTTAGTGACATTAAATGTTTATTTTCTTTTTCAAATAAAGGTCAAATAAACTTGTTTTTGAATAGCATTTTTATATATAATTCTATAAGCGAAATTTTTAAGTGGGAGTTTGGAAATGGCAGTATGATGGGAGACAGCTCAAATTAAAAGTCTTCTTGATCCCAGGCACTCAGTAAAAATAGCAGTATTTCTAAAAGTTATCAGCATCCGAGAAATGCGTAAAACTTTCCCGATAACAAAAGCATGGGGATTTAAAAACGTATGATTTTTTACATTAAAACATAAGATTAAGTGTCTACATTGTTCACGAACAGACAAGTGCTCCTACTTATAGTAAAGAGTAAAACAAATAAGATGAGGAAGATAATGGGAGCAAGGTTGGGGCAATGGCCCCTTCAAACCACTAGTTTATTTACCACTAGTTTTATTAGTGTTTGAAAACAAACTGAATTTAAACTAATTAAAACCTCAATGATATCAATTGCTATTGTTTTATTTATACAAATATATTCGTACTAAACTCTTTGGCTTAAAATAAGTCGATTTTATTATCGAAACTGATGGACTTATTGATCAGAGAAGGTTCCAAAACTATTGGCTAACTTTTCATTTAACATATTATACATATATACTAAATCCCATTTCTGTGAACTTTAACCAATAATATTACTTGCAGCAATTTTTTTCAACCAATAAATTTAAATCAAAATATTTGTTATATTAGACATGATATACGCATAAATTTGTAGTTTAACACATATATCAAAACAAAATACTCCTGAAACATTTTTAATTTTAAAGTTTTTTGTAAAATTTACGTACAGAAAAGATAAAATTGCAACTTAGTAATTTATTGTTTAGGATGTGTTTGTTATATTTTTTGCAATGCAGTAATAAAATACAAAATACTAGATGTTTTAGTGGGTAGGCGTATTTTACATCGACAACTGAAAAGTTCACTGTTACCAGCTATTTAATTTAACGTAAAACCTCAACTCTTCTGCAATTAATTAAGGTTCCCAAACCTTTAAAATAGTTTAAATATGTGGTAGTTGATGATTTCCTCGTGTATGCTGTCAGTAACAGATAGATCGTGGAATTGGACAATTTAGTCTATTCAGAGTTCGACGTTGTAAATTAAATAACCAAATTAAATGAAAATTGTAATTACAATTTAATTTAAGAATATACAGCATCGACCTGTACTAATTTTCTGGTCACCAGAGAGTTTAATATAAATTTAAATACCTTTACTAGGTAATTTGCTTGCACTTTTTTAGTCATTAACTGATTTTAAATTGTAATCAGTTTTTCGTCCTGAAATCCATTATGTGTCAACCACCTATTACTATTACCGTTGCATATACTTATTTCATCTGTATGTTTAATGAAAAAGTACGTTTTGAATGTTATTAAAACACATTTTTATTTTATCAATTTTAAAGATGCAGCTCGCGACATACAAAATGTTTAAGCTCACAAGTATATCAAAATATAACCTCTGAATTATAGATGTGTCATTGTTTTTGCCGGATCTCATTTTATAACCTCGTGATTAATTTTATGATCGCAAGATTAGCACCCGTCGCGTCGGTAGCAGATGTGCAATCAATTATGTCAAATAACCATTGTGATTGATTGAAATAATTAATTGCTTAGAGATTACACGCCTCAATCCATGAGTTTCACGAAACCCCAGTTTAAAGTTTTGTTTAATACATTAATGCCCCACAATAATTTACATGGTTGATTTGCATATTGAATAAGATCATTAGTTTTATTATTTATAACTGTTATGGAGATTTATTCTATCAACTTTTAAATAAAATTCTTAAAGCAAATAACAAACTATCGTCACCTACCAACAGCCATAGATATGCGTTATTTGTCACAAGGTGTTCCTGCTAGAAAAGATATTTGAAAACTGTATGGGAGGAATCAAAGATCGTATTATTCATATATTAAAAGGTATTTTATGGCATTATACCCTAATGCAAACCCAATATAGAAATAGAAAATTTTCTGAAGCCATGACATCTTTTGTAAAATATTAAAAACGTTTCAAACGTGCTCATATATGTGAGACTGGTTTCAGATTATTTACAATCCATCTTCAGTCACAATCATCTTAACCTAGGACTTAGTAAAAAACGAAAGCACACATTTCTTTTCGAAGATGCGACTGAAGATAAATCGTAAATAATCTGAAACTGATCTCACTTATATCAGGAAGCTCGCCACCTAGAAGGCTCCAGCTACCAATAAATAATAAGTTTTCAATATATTGGAATAACAGTTGGGCTTACAAATAATAATAATAATAGAGATATTTTAATGAATATTCATGTTTCGCAACGATGTTTCGAAATAAAAATACAAAGTTGAATTATTAAAATTATCAGTACGATTGAGTTGCAATTTTAGTATTATGAAGTTTAAAAACATACTTACTTGCTTAATATATTAAGTCGTTGTTGTCACTACTAAGACTAAATAAATAAACTGTGTTTCTTTTATACGAGTTTTAAAATCAAGTTTAACAAGTTTCCACCAACTTTATTTTCAAGAAATGAGGCAATATTCATAGTCAATATTGAAGCGGCAAATTGATGTTTACTACACCAGCCTAGTGGGCTATGTTCGCTGCTTAAAAGCCAATTTAAATTACAAATCTCCTGATATTGACATCGGCAGTATTTTATTTTGCAGATATTACCTACAAATAAGATCATAATTGAATATTAAGATCATATTTGTCAAATATATAGAAGTTCTACAATTTAATACACTAAATTCGTCAAATAATGCTTCAGTTTTCTTAAAAGATATAATTTGTTGCGGAGTGAACTATATAAAATAATATGACATTTTTAGTTTAGATTAATTATTAATTATAACTAAACTTTCAAATGTTACTTTTGAAAAGCCAAATTTTACTAGAGAAAGTCATCAGTGTACATCAAGTATACTGTTATTAGGTAAAGGTGAGGATATTAAAAATTCCTATGCTCCCTCAGAAAGGAATGCATATTTAAAGAGGTTCCGCTAACGAAGCGCTTTCTCCTTGGACAAAACACATTCCACCCCTCCCCACACTACCCCTCCCTAACCTTACAACCCCCTCGATCCATGTCAGGATATTACAATGATCTTGAGTGAAGTTGTTATGTTCTGTGGTTTCAACGTCGACTTCAAGCCTAACACAATATATTTAAATACCCCCTTAATAGCAAACCTGCGTACTCAGCGAATTTAAAATACGTGCATATTTTTCTCACTACCACATAAAGCCACTTACCAAGTTTCGTAAAAATACATAAATAAATAAGTGATCTATAGCATTTTATTTATTCTCCTTAAGAATAACATTAGGACTGAGTACGCAGGTTTGCTGCAAAAAAAGAGAAGAAATATGTTTTTTGTGTAAGTGTCAATATAACTCAACCAGGTGAAGCCACTTACTAAGTTTTATTAATTTATGTTCATAATTAAGGGATATATAAAACTTTACTTATATATATAAGAGTAACATTAGGGCTGAGTATGCAGGTTTGCTGCTACCGGGATAATCAACAAAAAATCAACTTTTTGTGCAAATATAAATATACCAATACTACGTGAAGCCACATACCAAGTTTCGTCAATATACATTCATAAATAATAGAGATATCAAATTTTATTTATTCTCCATAAGGATAGCATTGGACAACGTACTGTGTTTAGTACTTCGAATATCTCTGCAACGGTTGGACGTAGAATCACAATTTAAAATGATTTGTTTGTGGAGCTGAGTTGATTGATGAAAGCAAATGTGAAGTTTACATTAACATTAACTGAGGAAAAGCCAAATAGCTTTTTCCCATAAGATTAACATGGGATATTTTATGAGCTGGCTTTTTTGGATTTCCTCCGCAACCACTTAACCTAGGTTAATAATTCAAAATGCTATATTATTTGTTTTTTAAGCTATATAACATAGTCCAAACCAAAATTAAGTGTTTTAAAAACTGTAGTGTAAAATATGCAAAAACTGATTTTTGGAAAATTTAAAAGCCCCCATAAACCCCCTTCCCAAAGTCCGATTTGTATGGTTTTCAAACCTAAAGTCATAAATGTCACTTTACACATTTGAGCCAAATTTCATTTAAATCGGACATTTTTTACTCAAGTTATCGCATTCACGGACTCACCCATATATATTATATATATATATATATATATATATATATATATATATGTATATATTTGAACGAATAGTATTTTTGTTATCTGGGGACCTCAAATCAAAAACTTATCATGGTCTCGGGCTGAAGCCTTACCACGAGACCTACGGTAATAACTTCTTCCCTATAGGGGAAATTCGCTAAAAGTGTAATAAATTATGTATTCCTCCTTACATAATATAATTGTTCATTCTTGTATAAGAAATGTCTTACGGAAATTATTTTTCACTTAACTGGTACCGTAAACCTGTAAAGATAATGTGTATTCATCTTTTTTTGCCTGGTGTTAACCATCATCTATTGGTGTTACTGTTCAAAATCTATTTCCCTGTACTATATTTCATGAATTTTATATTTTATTGAAATATAAGGATTGATATATTTTGTAATGTAAAGTTTGATATTTTAACCTGTTTATTTAAACAATACCAATTATGCTGATTAAAAAATGATTTACAAGATAATTATGTCACAAGGTGTTTTAGTCTGGTTAACTGCTTTCCTAAATATGTGAGGAAATTTATAAACGCGTTGCTTTACAAAATGATAACGTTTAACATTCTTAGTTTAAAGGTTCGGAGGTTTCTATATTTTATTTGCTACATCGAACTACTCAAACCAAATTTATTCAAATACATGCTGGTTATGTTTTTTTGCAATTATTGATTTGGTTTTATGGATAATTTATATAAACCGTGTTGTAATGTTAACCATTCTAAAAAACAGTTGTTATTATTATTATTATAAATTCCAAATAAATTTAATATTGATTAATATTTAAATTTTTTTACTAATCTGGCGAAAAAATATTTTTGTTTTTCTAATAATATTAGCTCTAAAGATAACGAACATAAGCTTTATATCCAACGGTAATCAGATAGAATGTAATCACTTGGTTGTAACGAGTTACCTTTATTATAAAACAAGGCAGAGGCTAAACACAATATTAGATGCATAAAAGTTTGAATAACACAATAGTAAAATTTTGCGTACGCATTTGGATACAATTTCTAGTTATTACATGCGATAGATAACTGGTATTCAAGAAATTTTAATTTCATATTCGAACTCAGAATTTGTTATAAAGTTATATTATATAGACCCAAGGCGTTTTTATAATTAAACATAAAGTACACCATGACACTGAGAAGTATATCTTTTAAATACTAAAGTTATGTTTACCTAAATTCTTTCAATATGCCTTATTTCATCACGTCTCTGTCAGAGTTCCAAGTTCCAGTTTTCCACGGTATACTGACTCTGATGGATTAGGGTGAGATGTATTGAAGGAGTCCTTGATGGATGACTGCGTTTTCCAAAGATTCCCAGTTCCCACTGAGAGATAGATGTTGGTTTTATAAATGTTAAAACATGCATTGTAACTTTATATGTCTTTGTAACCTTTCATATGTAGAGATGATTGATATAGCATGATAGGTTATTCATCATGTTCACTATAGAAGCTACACAACTAATATTCCATTTATTTCAACCTCTTTTACAATTACTCATTAGTTATTTGTAAGTTTCTAGTTTTTATAACATTCAAGCACATTAGTTTCCATCTTTAATTTTGAGTAAATTTAAAACCGTTTTAAGGGAGAGGTGATTTACGGAACATTGTACTTTTTTAGTTATTGATGTAAGAAATAAGTTAGGATATTACACATTAGCTTACCATGATTCAATTCCATTTTAATTTTTTGATGTCTCTTATTTAGTCTTTAATAAATTCACCTAACATTATTTATAAGTTTAAAAGTCCCTATAGCAATGACCACTATTTTACACTTCATTTACAATTGACATATAACCTATGTATGCAACAGTGGAAACTAATTTGGAACCATTTGTGGTTAAATCGTTGCCATTAGTTTAAAATTAGAATTTATAATTAACTACTTCTTTAAAATGTACAATACAAGGTCTAGTTTATGAGAATAATTGGTTCTTATTAGTAAAGTAAGATGTAAAACTCTCCAGAAGATTACTTGGCAAACCTTGTTTATATTTAGATAAAATTACCAAATTATCTATTTCATAAAAGGCTTGACTCAAATCAATTATTAATGTAATACTGACTTCATTAATGGTACATTAATGTACATTAATACATGTACATTAGTGTACATTAATGTATTAGTGTGCATTAATACATTATTAATGTAAGACTCCATTGTACACTGGTCATATGTAAAAGTATTTAAATATGTTAATACAGTTTTGGATAGTAGAATTACTATCAAAAAGGTTTTCTTATGAATCTAAAACAAATTATTTTTTAATCATACTGTCTTTATCAACGTAAAACGTATTCTTATAGCACAATCTATAAACAGGTGATATTAACCCAAACTTTATTAAAAGATAAATGATTGATTATTGTAGTGTAGAGAAGATCTTTGAAAACCATGGAATAGTAGTAACGAAGATGACCTCAATATTTAACCAAAACACTTAACAAGTAAAATTTATTCTCTACCAAATACTTCTTCGACAATTTTTAAATCCATGCCAACTTATTTTGCAGTTCATGTAATATTTGTGTCTTGAGATACACGAGTGTAGATGGTGCTGCTTATAAAGTAAATTTAGGTTGTTTTGAACATACAATAAATTTAAGTTTAATTATAAAGATAGAAGGCTAATTAACGCAAATCTTTCAAAATTGTTTATCAGAGACTCTGGGCTTTGACAATTTTAGTATTCTCTTAATCTATTTTATGATTTTAAAGATGTTTTACCAATGTATAGTTGAACCCCAAAGTTCTATTCAATATGTTAACAGAACACTGTTATTTCCGCGCGTAATCAGTGATGACCATAGTAATGACCAATAACACTAACATTAAAAAGGCGATTTACTAGGAATTAGCAAATAACGCTACATAACCATTGGTTCTTTGATTAAAATTAATTGTTGGTGATGGTGGGTTTATATTATTCAATGAAATTTTTCTGAAATTTTCCATCACTTATTAGTGAAAACAAATATCTATAAAAAATGTCCACCAAAATTCCTTGAATAATATAACAATTAGTGTTAATATTCAATCTCTAAAAGTAGAAGCGAATTATATTATTTTAAATTCAACACAAACGTATGCCGAATTGTTTCACAAAGCTTATTTGGAATTTCATCAAATAATTTTTATCACAACCTAAAGACTGCAGATCTTTTGACCTGCATGCTTGAAAAGTCACATCATGTATATTAACTGTGTACAATGTCAGTGTTTGAAAACTTTAAAAAAATAAAACACGTGCAAAACGAGATGTTATCTTTTCTTATTGGTTTTCGCTTAAGCATCAGCAGTAATCAGCTGTTTACTTCTCCCCGTTAACTTGATTAAATACAAAGGCCGGCTGTAAACAAGAGTATTGATCAACATCTGTCTTGAAGTAAACAGGTCCGGTATTACGTGAACTCTCCTTGGGCAGCGTTGGTTTCGTGAGAACAACAGGACATTTAATTTAGGTTAAAATATACTATGATTATTTTAATTTTTAATTTTTGGTTGTTTATAGTATTTATTTTCTATATTTATTAACGTATGATATATTTAATTTGGTTCAACATACTATAAAGCCAAAATTTCAAACCTTAACAATCTTGGTCTTACTTTTGAATGACATTTTTCCCTTATAAATCTTGGTCGTATAACAATTTTTAATTCAATACCATTCGGAAAAAATACGATAGGCTGATAGTAAATAAAATAATAGTTTAATGTATATCCATCCAAGACAAAGGATACAAAAAGATCTTATTAACAAAACCATTTTTTCTTCTTGAACAGGTAATAAGAAACAACATACTTTCAGTGCACATTATTCAAAATTATATTCTAAAGAGAGTTCTTTGCTATCTTGTACTAAACGCTTTTACTTTCTGGATTTATTTTTTCCATGCTTTACAGTTATTATTTCTGAGTATACTTGCTTATATTTGTTAAAGTATGTATATTCTTAAAACATATACTTTTTAAGAACCATTGAGACATGATAAAATGTTTAGTTTTACAAACTAGTTTTAGATCAAGAACATTAGACCACACACCAATTTCCAAACATCAGTAAAAACATAATGGTTTGATGTATTTGTTCTAAGAAATATTTCACATTTGTAAAATATTAAAATAGACTGAAATAAAATATCCAAATTACTAAATTATATATTTTATACTTAAATTATTTCAGTGCCGAAAAGCACAAGTAAACAACAAGTGTATTAACCAATAATTACGACAAAATCATAAAAAAACAGAGTTTATATAAGTATTTTACTTTATGTTAAACATTTAATTTTTTGCTTTTATACATAGGATATATTTATAAAATATATTACCTAGATTAGAATATTTAAGAATCGAGGGAAAGTAAACAACCGTTTAATTTCCCTGTTAATTGAAAACTTTTGATCAGACTAAGCAGAAGAACTAGAGCTTTGAAATATTTAATATTGAAATATTTGTTTTATTCTGGAACCCCTAAAAATTTAAACAGTTCCTGTAGATTAATTATTTCACGGCAAAAGCGTGCACAGATTTCCCTCAATTTATTTTTTACATTTTGCAGTTATTGTTATTTTTGTAAGCACCTTTATTACAGCTGACTAACGACTTTATTATTTTCCACTCACTTTATATTCTACACCCATAAAACATAATTATAATAAAATAATAAAATTAATAAATTAAAATTGCTATCCTTGGGCCGGTATCACAAATCTGGTATGTCACCCTAGATAACTTTAGGACCACACATATGTTCTTGAAGGTTCACCTGCCAGTTTTCTTTACACTTTTTCGTTAAACCTTGTTGACACAGTTCCTAAATAAAGTGAAATATATTTTTAAATCGTAATAATTGATTTATACCTTGCCTTTTACAGGTTATAGTTGTAACAAATAATTAAAAGCTTTAATAATGTTGAGCAAAAAAATTCTGGATGTAAGTTTTTTTAGAAGGCCAAAGTGATTTTAAATAGATTGATACGTTTATAAATTTAATTGAAGGGAGAACAAAGCACGTCAAAATGGCATCAGCAGGTAGTAGGAACAATGGAAGCTGTCAAGCAACTGTCATATTGTACGACATTGACGTAAATTGCACAAATTGAGTGAACAGTATTTATAAATAATACACAATAGGTTTTATTTTAAAAAGTATGTAATCCAAATAGCGTAAACACATGATCGGGAAATATCCTTACACCATACACTTAACCACATGCATACACAGCTTTGAGCAAATTAAAAGCCTTTATTAAATTGTACGTGAACTATACAGCGTGTGGGGTGTTTGCCGTATTTGAGCTAATTATCTTTTCCTGTTAGTTAAGGAGAATTATATTTTCTCTTAACTTTTCAATAATTAAACTTTATAAATAATTAAAAAAACTACATTTTACAATACCTTTCTTCCCCTACTGGGTAAAACTTGAACTCCCTCTTCATTATTCTTATCAGTCTTTATGGTTTCCTTGCTTTCTAAGTTGTTTATGTTGTGAGAAATTTAAAAGCCAAATATGCTTACGATTAATATAATTGTAATATTTAGCACAACATGAAAAAGTTGGAAAGTAAAATTAAAATTTGTTTATAAAAAAGCTTCGTATTTATTCATTATAAGATAAGATTCGTCTTTCATGATAAAGAAAGAAATATAATTATATTAGTTAACTGATAATCTGGCCATCGTCCTTTTATGAGTTCAATAGTACTATGCTTGAAACTAAACTGAACGTCCTGTTCTTCTTATGAAGCCACCGCTGCCAAGGAGAGCTCTCATAACAATGGACTTGTTTACCTCAAGACAGATGGTGAGCAGTACTCTTGTTTACAGCTGGTTTTTGTATTTAATCAAGTTATCTGTGAGATTATTACAATACAGAGCTAGTATTTTTCAATACAAAATCCGTAGCTTGAGGCAATTTTGAAAAAGGACACTGTTATATAGGAATGGAATTTTCTACTAACTTGCCTGCAATCAAAATGTTTAGTATTTTTTGCACTTATTTTTATTGTTTATTGAATGTAAATACTTTTCAGAAATCATTGATTTATACACGGTAGTTTTAGTGAATTTACCCTATGGGGAAGAAGCTATTACCGTAGGTAATGGTAAGACTTAAGCCCGAGACCATGAGAACTTTTTTTGAGGTCCCCAGATGCCAAAACACCATTCTTTTGAATTTATATATATATATATATATATATATATATATATATATATATATATATATATATATATCAAAACATTAAATTCACAGATTAGGGCTACTGATAAATATAATAAACAAAAAGTAAATAAACTTGAGTACCCTGGTAAAATCATTTTAATTACACTTACACGTGTTTCAGCTCTTAGGCCATGCTCACAGTGTTAGTTATAATACCTAACCTTTAAAACTAATCCTTATCAACAAGAATAAAGATTTTCACATGTGACTATAAATCATATGATGAATTTTTATCAGTGCAGGTTGTTAGGAGCACTTCTAATTTCTATTATTTGGTCGAAAATTGGGTTTTTTGTCTGGACTTGCATCGAGTTTAAAATGTTATTTTTGTCAATTTGATAATTTTGATATATATAAAACTCTTCTTTGATATCCATTTTGTACCCTTTATTTTGGATGTCAAGAACTGTCATATTTTCCTCAATATTTTTGTAATTATGATCGGTTGTTAGTATATGGTCAGCAAATGCAGACTTTTGACTTGTCCTATTGTTTGATCTTATGGCCTGGATATGCTCATTGTATATTTTCTTAAAGTTTCTGCCTGTCTGACCTATGTAATATTTATTGCAGTCGCTGCAGTTAATTCTATAAATTCCTGAACTTTCATAAATATTGGATGTTTCTTTCTAATCACTGGAAAACTTGTTTATGAGTTGAAATGAGTTATTCCTTGTTCTGAAGCTTATTTTATAATTTGATTTCTCAAACGTCTTTCTGATGGCTTTATTAAGTGTTGTACTATAAGGAACACACATATACTCACTTTTTTGTTCTAAAACAAAAGAGAACGGAAAGCATGAATTTGACATATTTAGAAAACCATCTCAAACAATGCTTGTAATACCAGCTAACTCAAATCACCCGTGGCAACAAAAAATGGCATCCTTCCATTCATTAATCAACAGATTATTAAAAATACCGATGAATGAAGAAAACTACAATAAAGAAGTAAGAACTATGAAGTCCATTGCCACTGCAAATGGTTATGACACAAAATTGATTGACAAAATGATAAAATCAAGCAGAGAAAAAGCTAAAAAAGAAAATATTTTAGAACAAAAAAGTGAGTATATGTGTGTTCCTTATAGTACAACACTTAATAAAACCATCAGAAAGACGTTTGAGAAATCAAATTATAAAATAAGCTTCAGAACAAGGAATAACTCATTTCAACTCATAAACAAGTTTTCCAGTGATTAGAAAGAAACATCCAATATTTATGAAAGTTCAGGAATTTATAGAATTAACTGCAGCGACTGCAATAAATATTACATAGGTCAGACAGGCAGAAACTTTAAGAAAAGATACAATGAGCATATCCAGGCCATAAGATCAAACAATAGGACAAGTCAAAAGTCTGCATTTGCTGACCATATACTAACAACCGATCATAATTACAAAAATATTGAGGAAAATATGACAGTTCTTGACATCCAAAATAAAGGGTACAAAATGGATATCAAAGAAGAGTTTTATATATATCAAAATTATCAAATTGACAAAAATAACATTTTAAACTCGATGCAAGTCCAGACAAAAAACCCAATTTTCGACCAAATAATACACATTAGAAGTGCTCCTAACAACCTGCACTGATAAAAATTCATCATATGATTTATAGTCACATGTGAAAATCTTTATTCTTGTTGATAAGGATTAGTTTTAAAGGTTAGGTATTATAACTAACACTGTGAGCATGGCCTAAGAGCTGAAACACGTGTAAGTGTAATTAAAATGATTTTACCAGGGTACTCAAGTTTATTTACTTTTTGTTTATTATATATATATATATATATATATAGATATACTGATATATATGTGTCTCCGTAAGCACGATAACTCTCGTAAAAAAGGCCCTTTCTTAATAAAATTTGGAACAAATGTGTATAGCACGATTTATTTGAACGAGTTCGAAAACCAGACGAATCGCACAATCCAAAAGGGGGTTTTTGTTCCCCAAAAATGATTTTTTTAGGTTTTCACATGTAATTTTTATTTTAATCAAATTTTAATTTATATTATTGAATTCAGCTTAAAAAACAAACAATTTGGTATTTTGATCATTACGCTACGTTAATTGGTTTCTGATATATTGAAAGTACTAAACACAGTACGTTGTCTAATGCTATTGTTATGAAGAAAAATCAAAACTTTATATGTCGCTTATTTATTAACATACACTGACGAAACTTGGTATATGGATTCATCTGGTTGTGGTTTGTTGTTGTTCGCACACAAAAATTTCGTGTATGGTTTCCGTGGCAGCAAACCTAGGTACTCGGTCCCCATGTTATTCTTATGGAGAATAATTAAAATGTTATATATCGCTTATTTATGAATGTATATGGATTAAACTTGGTTTTTGACTTCAATTTGATGAGTTCTATTGATATTTACATAAAAACCCATTATTTTTTATCCTTGTTGCAGCAAGCCTGCGTACTCATCCCCAATTTTATTCTTATGGGGAATAATTAATATTTTTAATATCACTTATTTGTGAATATATTTAATATTAATCCTGGTAAGTGGCTAATGTGTTATTAAGACATATATATATCCAATAGAAATTTGTTGAGTACGCAGGATTGCTGTGACGGGGGTATCATCTTTTTACAGCTTCTACTATACAAATAGGTTTTGTGCCAATAGAGTTTGAGTAAAACTCCTAGACTGAACTTGTCCGTAAAACAAGAAACTGCAATAAGACCATTCTAAAATTCCAAACAATAAATGACTTGCATGTTTGTGTGGAGGTAAACCATCTTCAGTAGTCCGCCTTTAAGTGAGACTATTAATATGTAAACCATTGAATAAATTCTTTAAAATGTAAATGTAAGATTAATGTTAGTCAAAATAAAAACTCAAGCAACTTCTATTTAAAATGATTGAAAAAATCCAAAATTATTCTAAAAAAGTATTACCTTTTTTTCAAACTAACCCAGTAATATAAATGGCAACTCATCCACACGAAAAGAAACGTTTTGTGAATAAGGCAAACCAAATCACTTGCCACACGCACTGTTCGCATTACTATTAGATTGAACAGCTAAAAACCTTGATACATATTCACGCAAAATATCGTTAAGAAATGCTAATTAATTTTACTAACAGAAACTCCTGATTACAGATTAACGGGATTTCCTCTTAAAATTTGTACACAACAACTAAATGCAACATTATAATACATTTAAAGAAAGCAAATTTAGATCCTACATGTATCTCGTTTTATATTCACCTCTTTTAGTAACGCTATTTTTGTACAGTTGTTTACACTATTTTCCATTGTATAACAATAAAGTTGTAAAACTATTGTTAATTTCAGATAGGTCATTACATTTTAAATTTTATTTTTACAAAAATAGAAACGAGTAAATTATAAAACAATGGAAACAAATGCGATCATTATATCACAATAGCTCATTTATAGAAAATACAAATTATTTGTGGTTAATCATTTATATTGTCAAAGTTGATAGTTAAATCCCAGAAGTTAACGATGTCGTAGAATGGACTTGTTTTTCATATACATGTTTACGAATAAAATTTAATCATCTATGCATTTTTTACTTGTTATATGCTAATTAAGGTCTTAAACTTGAAATAAACGTGGTTTTAACTCTCTTTACATACGGTCCCGAAATAAATCCACTTCACCATGTTCGTGTGGTTGAAAGCAGTGTAAGATTTTATGGGTTTTACACACAATATATCATAGGTTTCGTGCCTACAACAATTTGTTACCCCTACAATATCTGGGTATGGTAGCCTGGATTGAAGTAAGGGTTTGTAATTATTACCATTGATTTATTTTTTCATAACATCTGATCTGTTGTTTTTGGTTTTCAATCATTTGTTTGTGCTTGGTAAAAAGAATACCTCGAAATATTGCAACAAAATGGTGTTAATATCCTAAGTATGTATACATATATATATATATATATATATATATATATATAATTTAATTCATATTGAAAGGTTATTATAAGACATATGTAAAAAGATTAACACGTTCCTAGGATAAATCATTTTAATTAATTAACACTTACATGTTTCGACTTATAAAAGCGATGGTCACAGTACTAGATTAGCTTAACACATAATCTTATTTTCACTACATCCATAAAATGTAAATAAATAAAATATGATAACAGACAGCTGATTGCATTCTCTACTGGTTTAAATGTTATCTATTTGTCTTTATACTTATAATTTTGTTAAAAACTGGATTAGTTTATATATACATTTTAATATAAATAGTGTTTAGTCATGGTTTTTCGTAAGCAGTGTATCATTTCATGAGTTTTAATTTCGTTTGGTAAAGATTAAAGACTAACATATTATTATATTTAAAAAACTCACCTACTTCTTCTGCCTATGGTGTTATAATTTTTTCCTTTAGTGGAACCGGTTTCAAATCAACTACGAGCCATCATCAGCCACTTCTTGACATCAAATCCTGTTGTCACGTATCAGTGATTGCCGTCAAAGTTAAAACAAACATAATTAAAAAACATAAAAAACACAGTTTACGAGTCACATAACACACTGTACAATTGCACATTTAAAATTCCGACCGGGTCAACTGTAAAATGTGAATTGTGTGTGTTTTAAAAGTAGTGACCCGGTCGAAATTTTAAATGTGCAATTGTACAGTGCGTAATGTGACTCGTAAACTGTGTTTTGTTGGTTTTTTAATTATGTTTGTTTTAACTTTGACGACAATCACGGATACGTTACCTTAGTATTTATTGTCAATTAGTGGCTGATGATGACTCGTAATTGAGTTGAAACAGGTTCCACTAAAGGAACAAATTGTGTCACCATAGGCTGAAGTAGAAGTGAGTTTTTAAAATAGAAGGTGTCAAGGCTTTGGAAAGATAATATTATTATAACATTATTATGATTTACTATAAGTTTAATTGTAATTTGAACGTTGGTATAAAATAGATTTCTTAGACGAGCCAAAATCAAATGACGTTGTTCATGCTCAGTTGGCTTGCAACAAAATGAATGATCGTTACTTTGTTTTTATTCATTATTCTAATTATAATCTTGTTAATGTTTATTAAATAATTGAAGTTAACTTTCACATATGTTATCAGTAATTTTAATGTGCTAATTATTTCAATGTATCAAGAAATTGAAATTCTCATTTGAAACATACCGTAGAGTGCGTTAGTCATAAAGGTGTGCAGAACAAAATCATAAAATCCACACTGCAATAAGCAATGGTTTGGGCCACTGTGTATTGTCCGCCCTCTACCAGGGACCAGTAACACATCGCCAGCTTCCCGCCCTTTCCCTGTAACTCCCCAACAATTTGGAAGCGGTTTGACTCACGGAACCTGCCACGACGTAGCCCCCATCTCATTATATAAACATTTGAGTACCGATTTTTATTTTGTTCTCTTTCCTTGAGGCGTAAACGTAATTAAATATACTTAGCTGATGAATACATTTAACAACGTTAGATATTTAAATATTCTAAGCGATGTGCATTCAAGAAGAAAACTTACAATTATTGATTGAACAGGAAAAATAATCTGATTCTCCCTTAGTATGTAAAGGATTTTCCATGCAAAGGGTCTTCTAGTAAATAAGGCATCAGGCATTTTGTCATCGTAATTGAAAATAATGCATTACATATTATGGTGTTCTCATATATATCTAATCGATATTACTGAGGTTTACCCACTTCTGTCTCCCTATAATCATTTATTTATAACACAGACTTATTCTATAAAAAATTACTATAACTTTTCATTAAAAACTGAACAAAATTACGGATAATTTTTTAAAGGTTAAACCTGTTTTAGATAAATTTTAAAAATATAAGTTATTTAATTGTATGCAATGCTTTCTTATATTGAATATGAATATTACTGATTCAATAACTATTTTCAAAAAAGAATTAGGAAAAAGTATTATATATAAATTTAATACAATGATCGTCGCAGTCAAGTAACTTTATTCATCTGTTTGATCAGCAATCTAATTGAAACCGCGAGCCCATCATTTAGTGCATGATATATGTAGCCATTTCAGTCAAATCAGGTTCATTATAAAAAGGCATTATTAATTACTGGGCAGGGTTCGTGACCATGAATATCCCGACCATAATTAAAACTATATTTTTTGTATGAGAAGTTTAATGTTTTTGCCTCCTATCTGTCGAAACATTAATTAGTTACAATTATTATAAATTATGATATTTAAGTTATTTCAATATAATGTTATCATGGTTAGCTGATATGGTAGAATATACTATATAATGTTTGTTCAATTATGGTATTTACTAATAATTATATATTTTCATTTTATGGCGGTGGGGGGGGTTGTCTACCCCTTAAATATTAGTAGAAACCTCGGGAATTGAATCTGTGAACTCTTGAAAAGTCCAAGATCCTGTCTGGGTTAAAGAGATGACCAAAAGAAAAAAGTGTTTCAAATCTCTAAAATTTCCTAAAGAGATCAGAAAGTGAACACAACAAAGATAACGCATTGATTAACATACACAGGTATATTATTGACTAAAACGTTTTGCTTCTTTCAATGTTAAAAACCTGGTAATGTTTTTTAGTTGGGCATCATGTATATTAACGGAATGTACAATTGAATAACTAAGAAATATAATGTTTTCAGGCTAGAGTGTAAAACTGGTATTATTTTACTGACCACATTAGCTTTGGTACGTGCCAACACTGTTTTTGGTTTATTAATTTTTTTCAAAAATATGTTTAATATAGAAACTAGTTGTATCGTTATTATAGTAGTCTTCTTACTTTTTCCGTTCAAGAGTAAATCAGTTTTGGTTGTGAAAAAAACCGAAGTTTGCTTCCCCGAACCACTTTTTGTGGTATAAGTAACCATTTCATTAAAAGGCTTAAAGGCCTACTCGGGAACGTCCATTAACAACACCAGCGCTTGTTCCAAGGCAGAACACCAATCACCCTTCAGTTTGCTCCAAGACAGATCGCCAGTACCTTCAGTTTGTTCCAAGGCAGAAGACCAATACCTCCAGTTTGTTCCAAGGCAGAACGCCAATACCTTCAGTTTGTTTTTCAATCGCCACGCCGAGCGTTGCATCCAGCGGGATATTTATTGTAGAAACAGATGTTGTTGATCTCGACCGAACGCAGTTTTCTCTTACGTCCTTGATTTTCTTTTTATTATACCGATTTTCTTGCTGTCAACATCCATTTTTATGCATTGTTACACCCAATATATAATGATGCATCGAGTGCCAATCTATGTATCTATGAAGACAAATTTAAATATTACTGACAGAATTTATACTGTGTTTTAATCTTTGGGTGTTTAACCCTCTACAGCTTGTTATCTTCTTGATGATCAAGGACACAACAGTTAAATAAGTCGTTAAACGCAATAAATAGTTTTAAAATATTCATATGTTACAAATTTCTATTTTAATTTTCCAACAAAGAACGTTAGCAAAGTACACGATTAAAGAATGCCGTAGTTTTTTAATTATTTTTAGATTATGGATAACAGTTTAATTTATAATGCAAATGTTATCTTTCCTTTCCGAAAACACAATAACGTTTACATATAATAAGAAACAAAATATAGAACTATCTATTGCTTACGTTTACGTAAAATTTAGGTTGTATGTCTTAATTACAAACAGTGTTATTTTGTTTCTTCACTGATACAGTTTTTTAACAGATGAATATGTAATATAATAGTGGTAATTAAATTCAATCTTGTCTATGTTAGTCTTTAGTATTATATTGTAAATATAGTGTACCCGTTGAGGAAAAAATTAAATAGTAATATGTTACAATATCTATGTTACAAGAAACTTAGCTACATCCCGGTATGCAATGGAAATATAATATTTCTAAATCAAAATGTTGTTATGCAATCATTACAAATGTATACGGTAACCCTACTCTCATTTAATATTTCAATATAAAACACACCATTTTAATCAACAATTATAACAGGATTGATTTTCTAATGGAATTGTATAACGCCACTGTAATCGGGCATCATATGTAATTAAGTCTTCAAATAGGTAACTTATTCATGCGATGAGGCCTAAAAAGCCAATATTGAAGCTGTAAATTGATGTTTACTCGGCCTGCGACCTTTGTTGGCAGATTTGAAGTCTATCGTATATTAGCGTCCTCCATTATTAACTTTGACGCTTTTTTCAGATTTTACGTAGTTTATTCAGTAAAATACCTTCAGATATTAAACTAAATATTGCTATTATTCAAAGAAACTGATTGGATACTTAAACCAATTAAACTTTAAGTAGACCTTTATATTTCCGATTTCGAAAGAAATAAATAACTAACGTAATATAAACTGAAATCGGATTTTTTTAATACATTAAGCTATTGTTCCTTAAAAAACTAAAAATACTATTTTTAATTAAAATTCTCTTAACTCGAAGCAAATTTACCGTGTTACACCCCCTTGGTTGTTACTCTGTTAAGGTGAGCATATTAAAAATTCCACCGCTCCCCAGGAAAGGAATGCACGTTTGAAGAGTTTTAATTCTTGTTAAAACACATTACATTACTCTTCACATCTTCCATATTTGTCTTAGGTATATAAATTTCAACATTCCGTTGTTATTTATACTAAATCTATTGAATAAATTTGGTTATTTAGCGAAATAATTAGTTTTTATGATCATTCACTTAAAGATCTATAATTATTACATTGTTTTAATTATTATTAAGTAGTAATATGAATCGGAAACTATCCATCTGTAAGTCGTATTTCACATTTAAAAGAAATAGCCCTTGTGGCACAACGAACTATTTAACTTTGCGTAGTAACAAATTAAAAAATATGTAGACCATATATTCAAAAGGAAAACAGGCATAAAATAACTTGCAATAGACTAAACTGTAGGGACACAGAGTCATATCCTGTTCGGTTAAGTCCTCGATAAGAGGTGCCGTAACCGTTTCAACAAACTGTATAACGTATTACCCTCGCTTAGTAGATGATCTCTTGATGCTGGCCGCACTTTTAGCAACTAAATCTAGTCCTGTTCAAACTTGACACAAATTTTGTCAAATTCACTGTCCAATTAAATCCTCATGAAATGTTTTGAAAGTGTTATGAATTGGTGACAGTTGGGCTGGATCACGATTTATTTAGAACCCTGAGCTCCTTATACAAGTGTATTTGTTTAGTAGACTATAATTTAGGTAGTTCAGCCACATTCAGCGTTAATGTGGATGCTATTAAATATTTAACTACAAAAAACCTAGAATTTTTTTTAAATATATATGCAAACGTATATTATTCAAAACGAAAAAACAGCTGTTTTTTGTTGTTGTACAAACGTCCTATATGTTAAGTCACTAAATACAGCTTATACAAAACTCTATATGGTTTTGTACTACTATAAAAGTTGGTTTTTAGACTGTTATACGTAATGTTGCATGCGTAAAGTTAATATTAGAGGCTGACCACAGTTGTGAAGTAAAACCAGTTCGAAAGCCTGCTGTTACAATTGTGTAGCCTATATCAGGCTTTTATTCATTATATTCAGTACCTTTTGGCGTCTAATGTTTTTGTAAAATATCAGAGAAATTTTAGCACCTGCATGACTTAGCCTTTGCTGAAACGTAGTTTGCGAAATAAATGTTCGTGAATGTGTTTGTGATTGTGCCACTTGAAAATGGCAAAACATGTTGTGGGTTATAAACAGTTGACGACAAGATAGGATTTTATTGTTATAGTTACAGTTCAGGAGCTACAACAATGAACTTAAAAATAAATACAATTGGAGGAACCGTGTTTATTTTAAAGTTCATTGTTGTAGCTCCTGAACTGTACATATAAGAATAAAATATGTTCCTATCTTGTCGTCAACTGTTTACAACCCACAACATGTTTCGCCATTTTCAAGTGGCACAGTCACAAACACATTCACGAACATTTATTTCGCAAACTATGTTTCAGCAAAGGCTAAGTCATGTAGGTTCAAAAATTTCTCTGATATTTTACAAAAATATTAGATGCCAAAAGGTACTGAATATAATGAATAAAAGCCTAATATAGGCTACACAATTGTAAGAGCAGTCTTTCGAACTGGTTTTACTTCACAACTGTGGTCAGCCTCTAATATTAACTTTACGCATGCAAAATTACGTATAACAGTCTAAAAACCAACTTTTATAGCAGTACAAAACCATATAGATTGAAAGAAGTGTTTTGTTTGTTCTTACCAGTCGTAGTGGTTCACTTAGTCCAAATCTTTTTCCATGATTCGGGACACACGGCATATTATTAATGGGCTGATTATATACATACTACACAACTAAACCATAAAACACTTTGAGGGTATGTAGTGTTGAGGTGAGAGGTAGTGATCAGGTACGAAGGGGACGTTTATTGCACAATAACCCCTGATATGCAATGTCTAGAACAGCTTATACAGCTTACTGGTTTACTGCAGATATATACCGTACCAACTACACGAGAGAAATATTATTAAGTGAGAACATTGAGACGATGATGGATAAGCGATGTAGTCAAATGAATGTGTTTCCACTCAAATTTAACAGTACCAGTTTTATGTGTTTATAATATATTTACACTTCTTAAGTTATTCGTGGCAACTTATGGTGGATACTAATCAGTGATAACAAGCGCTGTTACTAGATCAATAGCATTTTGTATTTCAGTTTACTGAAAGTAACTTGTAGCGGGATTTGTTATAATAGTTCTTTCAATAACTTAAAGAGGAGATTTTCTCAGTCAAGCGGATGATGGGTAAATCTCAGGAATTTTGCGGTATCCGTAACATTCTCTCGATGCATAACTGACTCAGAACGCACATTCCATCACCTAATAAGGCCTGAACACGTGTTTCCAAATATTAATAAATATGTACTAAACAAGTAATAAATTCAGTTTTTGTTTTTAAACAGCTAAAGGTTTTATATCGATAAGATTTTTTGTGGAAGTACTAGGAAATCTTAAAAACTAATCACCTAAATTGCATTCGGTTGTTAATAACGGAAAATAGTTGATGATTTTGATTTGTTGCAATAAAATTGGTTATGAATATTACCTTCTAAATATTCAGTATAAAAATTATTATTGTCACTGGAATTGCAGCTGAATGTTTAATTAATTTGTTATTCTAACTAATATGATACCACTTATTGACTGAATGACTGATTACAGACATCATTGTTCTACAAATATTTGTTTGTATTAATAACTAGTCATTTTAAATCAATATTTTGATATAATATATCAAATAATAAAAGTGAAGAGCTCATAAAAGTAAAATCAGTTTTTTTTTGTGTCGTTTGGTTTTATGGGTTTTACCATGGTGGAGACTAAATAACAAATTAAATTAACTGTTTAGAACTGTAACGGTAAAAAGGTTACTGTCAAAATGGAACAGTTCCCTTTCGACTGTTAGTGTTACCGTTTCCTGTCCATTTTTAATTCGTATGCATTTCAAAATCATTTCCTAGCTACTCTCACAGTAGGGGGTCGCGATGGACGTATCTTCCCAGTGCGTCATGGTTAGGCATGTTTTACTTACTACTGGTACCGTAATAAATCATTTCCTAGCTACTCTCACAGTAGGGGGTCGCGATGGACGTATCTTCCCAGTGCAACATGGTTAGGCATGTTTTACTTACTACTGGTACCGTAATAAATCATTTCCTAGCTACTCTCACAGTAGGGGGTCGCGATGGACGTATCTTCCCAGTGCAACATGGTTAGGCATGTTTTACTTACTACTGGTACCGTAATAAATCATTTCCTAGCTACTCTCACAGTAGGGGGTCGCGATGGACGTATCTTCCCAGTGCGTCATGGTTAGGCATGTTTTACTTACTACTTGTACCTTAATAAATCATTTCCTAGCTACTCTCACAGTAGGGGGTCGCGATGGACGTATCTTCCCAGTGCGTCATGGTTAGGCATGTTTTACTTACTACTGGTACCGTAATAAATCATTTCCTAGCTACTCTCACAGTAGGGGGTCGCGATGGACGTATCTTCCCAGTGCGTCATGGTTAGGCATGTTTTACTTACTACTGGTACCGTAATAAATCATTTCCTAGCTACTCTCACAGTAGGGGGTCGCGATGGACGTATCTTCCCAGTGCGTCATGGTTAGGCATGTTGTACTTACTACTCGTACCGTAATAAATCATTTCCTAGATACTCTCACAGTAGGGGGTCGCGATGGACGTATCTTCCCAGTGCGTCATGGTTAGGCATGTTTTACTTACTACTGGTACCGTAATAAATCATTTCCTAGCTACTCTCACAGTAGGGGGTCGCGATGGACGTATCTTCCCAGTGCGTCATGGTTAGGCATGTTTTACTTACTACTGGTACCGTAATAAATCATTTCCTAGCTACTCTCACAGTAGGGGGTCGCGATGGACGTATCTTCCCAGTGCGTCATGGTTAGGCATGTTTTACTTACTACTGGTACCGTAATAAATCATTTCCTAGCTACTCTCACAGTAGGGGTCGCGATGGACGTATCTTCCCAGTGCGTCATGGTTAGGCATGTTTTACTTACTACTGGTACCGTAATAAATCATTTCCTAGCTACTCTCACAGTAGGGGGTCGCGATGGACGAATCTTCCCAGTGCGTCATGGTTAGGCATGTTTTACTTACTACTGGTACCGTAATAAATCATTTCCTAGCTACTCTCACAGTAGGGGGTCGCGATGGACGTATCTTCCCAGTGCGTCATGGTTAGGCATGTTTTACTTACTACTGGTACCGTAATAAATCATTTCCTAGCTACTCTCACAGTAGGGGGTCGCGATGGACGTATCTTCCCAGTGCGTCATGGTTAGGCATGTTTTACTTACTACTGGTACCGTAATAAATCATTTCCTAGCTACTCTCACAGTAGGGGGTCGCGATGGACGTATCTTCCCAGTGCGTCATGGTTAGGCATGTTTTACTTACTACTGGTACCGTAATAAATCATTTCCTAGCTACTCTCACAGTAGGGGGTCGCGATGGACGTATCTTCCCAGTGCGTCATGGTTAGGCATGTTTTACTTACTACTGGTACCGTAATAAATCATTTCCTAGCTACTCTCACAGTAGGGGGTCGCGATGGACGTATCTTCCCAGTGCGTCATGGTTAGGCATGTTTTACTTACTACTGGTACCGTAATAAATCATTTCCTAGCTACTCTCACAGTAGGGGGTCGCGATGGACGTATCTTCCCAGTGCGTCATGGTTAGGCATGTTTTACTTACTACTGGTACCGTAATAAATCATTTCCTAGCTACTCTCACAGTAGGGGGTCGCGATGGACGTATCTTCCCAGTGCGTCATGGTTAGGCATGTTTTACTTACTACTGGTACCGTAATAAATCATTTCCTAGCTACTCTCACAGTAGGGGGTCGCGATGGACGTATCTTCCCAGTGCGTCATGGTTAGGCATGTTTTACTTACTACTGGTACCGTAATAAATCATTTCCTAGCTACTCTCACAGTAGGGGGTCGCGATGGACGTATCTTCCCAGTGCGTCATGGTTAGGCATGTTTTACTTACTACTGGTACCGTAATAAATCATTTCCTAGCTACTCTCACAGTAGGGGGTCGCGATGGACGTATCTTCCCAGTGCGTCATGGTTAGGCATGTTTTACTTACTACTGGTACCGTAATAAATCATTTCCTAGCTACTCTCACAGTAGGGGGTCGCGATGGACGTATCTTCCCAGTGCGTCATGGTTAGGCATGTTTTACTTACTACTGGTACCGTAATAAATCATTTCCTAGCTACTCTCACAGTAGGGGGTCGCGATGGACGTATCTTCCCAGTGCGTCATGGTTAGGCATGTTTTACTTACTACTGGTACCGTAATAAATCATTTCCTAGCTACTCTCACAGTAGGGGGTCGCGATGGACGTATCTTCCCAGTGCAACATGGTTAGGCATGTTTTACTTACTACTGGTACCGTAATAAATCATTTCCTAGCTACTCTCACAGTAGGGGGTCGCGATGGACGTATCTTCCCAGTGCGTCATGGTTAGGCATGTTTTACTTACTACTTGTACCGTAATAAATCATTTCCTAGCTACTCTCACAGTAGGGGGTCGCGATGGACGTATCTTCCCAGTGCAACATGGTTAGGCATGTTTTACTTACTACTGGTACCGTAATAAATCATTTCCTAGCTACTCTCACAGTAGGGGGTCGCGATGGACGTATCTTCCCAGTGCGTCATGGTTAGGCATGTTTTACTTACTACTTGTACCGTAATAAATCATTTCCTAGCTACTCTCACAGTAGGGGGTCGCGATGGACGTATCTTCCCAGTGCGTCATGGTTAGGCATGTTTTACTTACTACTCGTACCGTAATAAATCATTTCCTAGATACTCTCACAGTAGGGGGTCGCGATGGACGTATCTTCCCAGTGCGTCATGGTTAGGCATGTTTTACTTACTACTGGTACCGTAATAAATCATTTCCTAGCTACTCTCACAGTAGGGGGTCGCGATGGACGTATCTTCCCAGTGCGTCATGGTTAGGCATGTTTTACTTACTACTGGTACCGTAATAAAGACTATCTTAAAAATAGAATAAAAACTCAAATTTGGTTGATGTACATGAAGACTAAACACACATATTTTAATAAATAAATATACAATTGAATGTTTATAAAAGTTACTATTTGGCAATTTACTTGATCTGATAAGTGGTCTTTCTTGGAAATGGTGGAACTAATCACTGGTTGACACCTTTATATTCTGTTGATTCTCCATTACTATGTGAGTTATGTAATTTGACTTAGAAAGTTGTTTACGTATATTGTGTAGAAAATTAGTTAAATAGTACAAAAGGCAAATGAATCATTGCTTATCGTTAACAACTCGAACTTAGTTCATTATAAACTACTTTAAAGTATGACTAAATATTCGAATAATAAACCATCATTTCGTTGTTTATTTAGTAAAAGCAGTGGATCTACATAATATTTAAATGCTTAGCAATTTGAATTAACTTATACTCAAATTCAACAAACTCCAAAAACAATACACCATAACCATGGAGTTAAATATTGAAATAGTAACTATATTTTCATTAATACCATTTTCCTCCTATTTTGAATTGAAAGATGTTCTAGAAAAGTAAATGGAAGAACAGATTTTAACTCAGAATTAATTAAGTGGAGGGTAAAGGTAAATTGGCTTCTGTAGTGATTATTTGATGAACTGAATCCGTCTCATTGGCTAACTGCACCCTATGAACCATTGTTCATAAAGCAATAACATTTGAACCACTTGCTTTAACTCCATGATTACATAGTTATTTTAAAATTTTATAATTAAAATTACCTTATACTGTTCATTTCTGAACTTGAAAAGATTACTCTTAGAGGACACGATAGCCAAAGGTATTTTAAATAGTTATCTCTAATTTAGGATTATATAATAAACTAGCTCATTAATAAACTGGAATGCGCAATTAGTTTTTTTAATAATACTCATTCAAACTTTTTAGAAAATAAACATGTAACAACACAATCAGCTTTTGTTAAAATATATAATTTTACCAAATATTAATTAAACTTATTTTCAATCGAATTTAGGATAACAATAAGGAGATTTTACTATCACTAATGAAAGAAACAAGCATTCTAATTAACAGTGTGCTATAAGAGCTTTCCTTTGAAGCACATTTATTACTGTTCTTTGATTTGAAGCCAGGGAATCGTCAACAATGACAAACTGATTACAAAGAGACTATAAGTAATCTTTGACAGAATTAGTTGTAGGAATAATTAGATCTCAAATGTACAACTTCTTTTTCAGTAGACACTATGTTAGGATGTGTATGAATTTCAACCATTCATATTGAATAATGAACAAGTTACCTCTATGGGGTCTAATTATAAATGATAATTAATTTTATCAATAGTTTTCACTATAATACTTACGAATAGCCGTTTTAGTTAGTCAAACGACTAACCGTAATGCAAAAATCAGATAAATTTAAATTTTACTAGTTCATACTCTATTTTGTTCAAAGTAACATGAACATAATTACTCTAATGCAAGCGATTTTATTTATGCTAACATATATAAAATAAAGCCTTCCAGTTCCCAAGCCACAGTAAGGCCACACTATCACTTTCAGAAACCTTTCTCATTATTTATTGATACACCGAGCTCCATGCTGTGGTAAGGTAATATTCACTGGCCAACCTATGTCATCATTATATTTATAAAAGTAAATAGGCCTACCCAACAATTTTAAACCCTCATATTTAGTGATTTGTCATTTCAATGCAAGTGATGGGTACATTAACAATTCACTGGTTTATAGGTGTGTCTTAAAAATAAGTTTTAACTGGTTTTAAAATTGTTATTGTAGTTAAAAATTAAATATTTCTCTATTGTTAAACTCACTACAGTTAAAAAAATGAAAAAACTATTACACTTCTAATAATTCCTTGGCGTTTTTTTAAAAACCTGAATTCAACTGATACAAATGATTTTTTAAACTAACCGAGTAAAATAAATTAACTCATGAAAAACCCGTTTGGTCATTAAGGCAAATCGAACCACTAATTGTATTATCTTACACTTAAGTTGTACAGGGAAAGTCCTCGATAAAAGGTCGAGATATTATTCACAGGAACGCCTTGATTTGGAATTATATGTATTTTACCTTTACATTCGTACTCCTCAATTATATGTAGTATTATTATACAAAAACATTCTTGAACATGCGCAAGCGGATGTAGCAATTCTAATTTTTAATTTCAATTTCTATTAACAATTTATTGTTGACACTTTTTTTATTTTCCTAAACATTGAAGAAGTGAACCCATGGTTATTTTAAGATTTAAATTGAAGGTCATATAAAAGAAAAACGAGTAATTTATAAAAAATGGCAAAAATGTATATATATATATATATATATATATATATATAACTCTAGTACAATTATAGACAATACACTTGTGAAGTATAAATACTGTCAAATGTTTTAGTTACGTTCTATTAGTAACGTTTTGGCAGTATGGACTTTCCTTTTTATAATTCGCGTTCAATATTAAAATTTAACTGTCTATGCAGTTTTGATTTTTTATCCAAACAAATTGTGTACTTCAAAGTGTTTTTGATAGATGTGTTGTTAACCATCTGTTGTTAACCAGTACACACGGTACTGCGAGAAATCCACTTTACCATGTATGCATGATTGCAAGCTGTGTACGATTTTATGGGTTTCACACAAAATATATCATGGGTTTTGTGCCTACAAACATTTTTTACCCCTAACATATCTGGGTATGGTAGCCTGGAATGAAATTAGAGGATTTAAATTATTACCATTCATGTAAGTATAAGCTTACGAATACTTTATTATATCGTATTTGATGCTCAACAATCAGTCAAAGATTGTATCTATATATTCTTTCTGAAATAGATTTGTTTGTGTGTCTTGTGTACATTTTAACATGAATAGTTTTGTCATGGGTTTTCGTAAAAAGCGAATCGATTAATTCGTTTAAATTTGGATTGGTATATTTTAAACTTTAATATATTATTATAGTACAATTTGTTTATAACATAATATTACAAATAAATAAATCATTTGCAATTTGAATGTTGACATTAAAAGGATTTATTAGACGTGCCAAAAGAAAATTACGTTGGTCATGCTCAGCTGGCTTGCGCGACTAAAATAACTATCGTTACTTTGTTTTTTTTTTACTCTTTATTCTAATTATAATCTTGTTATTGTTTATCAAAATATTGAAGTTTACTTTCACATATGTTCATCAGTACTTGTAATGTGCTAATTATTTCTAAGTACAACAAAAATACATTCCCATTAACAACAGTATCCCGTAGAGTACGTTAGTCATAAAAGTGTGCAGAACAAAATCGTAAGTAAAATCGACATTGTTATAAGCTATCACTCTTAATCGTTAGTCTTACATTCCACCTCAGTTTGGGCCACTGTGTATTGTCCACCCTCTCTACCAGGGACCAGTAACACATCGCCAGCTTCCCGCCCTTTCCCTGTAACTCCCCAACAATTTGGAAGCGGTTTGACTCACGGAACCTGCCACGAAGTAGCTCCCACTTCTTTATATAAACATTTGAGTACCGATTTTTATTTTGTTCGCTTCCCTTGAAGCATAAACGTATTAGAATATACTTAGCTGATGAATAAATTTAACAAGGTTAGATATTTAAATATTCTGAGCAATGTGCAGTTAAGCAGGAAACTTACAAGGGTGGAATGTATAGAAAGAAAACTTCTCCCTTAACACATTGGGTGCGGCGGTATAATTTAAATATTCACCCGAAATCTTAAATTTATTTATTTATTAAAAACTTACATTTTGATGGTAGAAATACATAATAATAGTTATAAATGTGATCACAACGGAATTATCTTGAAATGATGGCTTCAAAGTTAGGTATCCATATTGTACCCATCGCCACCAGGTAGTGATGCCGGCCGGGGTATCCATATGGTAACCATCGCCACCAGATAGTGATGTCGGCCGGGGTATCCATATGGTAACCATCGCCACCAGGTAGTGATGTCGGTCGGGGTATCCATATGGTAACCATCGCCACCAGGTAGTGATGCCGGCCGGGGTAACCATATGGTAACCATCGCCACCAGGTAGTGATGTCGGCCGGGGTATCCATATGGTAACCATCGCCACCAGGTAGTGATGTCGGTCGGGGTATCCATATGGTAACCATCGCCACCAGGTAGTGATGTCGGCCGGGGTATCCATATGGTAACCATCGCCACCAGGTAGTGATGACGGCCGGGGTATCCATATGGTAACCATCGCCACCAGGTAGTGATGCCGGCCGCACGCGCTGTTTCGGGTCGACGAACAGCCATCTTATATCCACATACATCTCTGATTGTCCCACAAAAATTTACTAAAGTCTCCATTAAAAAAAACAAACGCACGTGGCACACTCGCCCTCCGCCCAAAAACGCAAAATTCAAAATTTAGAATCCCAAAAAAGAAGTTACAGTTTTCCGATTGTTCAAAATTATATATATGTTTGCACTCTAGCGGTCGCATTTCTTATCCGATTTCCTTAAGATTTGGTAGGGACATTCCTTTCTGTAATCAGTTGGACAAGTTTGTTGGGAAAAACAATCGGAAAACTCAAAACCCCTTTTTGGGGATTAATCTTTCAAATTTTGAGTCTTTGGGCCCAAAAATGGTCAGAAAAGCCCCGTATGTAAAATTAATGCATGTAAAAAGATGAAAATTAGTAAGGCAAAAGTTGTAAGCCCTCTCTCGTCATTCTAGCGTACATATTTACCGAGTTATTAAAGAAAATGTGTTTCGACTAAACACAGTACGTTGTCTTATGGGGGTTTTACAGTAGAAAAGGCTCTTATTTGTTTGTTAGAGTACTTTTATTATCCCCAGCAACCTCACGCCTACTTTCAAGCCTGTCTGGACCTTCTCCTAACATTAAAATGTGTAAAATTATATTCCCAGCTTTTAAACCAGGAGCATCAGAAATGCCAAAAAATCACTTTTTTCAGATTTTAATCAAATTTGGAATAAATGTATGTTTTTACACTGATTTTGAGTTTAAAAAGTTTGTATGTGGATATTCACTCCCCTCACGTCAGCGTGCTGCGTGTGAACTCGTTTATTAATAACAGCCTTATCCTGTAAAAGTACTATAATTTTTCATTGACAACTGTATAAACCTACGGCTCTTTTTTTAAAGGTTAAACCTTTTTTAGATGAATCTGTAAAAAAGTATGTTATCTCTTTGATTGCAATGCTTGTGTTCATATTTATACTGAATATGTATTACCATTTTAATAACTACTATTAAAATAAACATGTTTTAATAAGTATTAGTTCAATATAATTTTAGTTTAATGATCGTTGCAGACAAGGTACTCCATATTTCTGTTTTTATGTAATGGACCAGCAATCTAATTCAAACCGCAAGCCCATCATTTCGTAGTGCATGATTTATATCGATCGCCATTTCAGTCAAATCAGATTCATTATAAAACTGCATTATTAATTACTGGGCAGGGTTCGGGACAATGAAACCCTGACCATAATTAGGACTGTATTTTATTGTATGAAACGTTTATGTTTTTTTCTCCTATCTGACAAAGATTGAATTTTTATAATTATAACTATGCGTTTTATATTTAAGTTATTTTGATATAGTTTTAGCATGGTTAATTGAAATGGTAAAACATGAATTGTTTGTTCACTTACAATATTTACTATATTATATTTGTACTAATTATAATGGCGGGGGATAGTTGTTTACCATTTTAATCTTTAGACATGTCGGGGCTTGAATCCGTAATCCCTTGAACCGTCATCCAAGAAACTAACTGTTATGTTAGCGAGATGCCTAAAAGAAAAAATGTTCTCAAATCCCTGGACTTTCGAAAAGTGATCTGATAGTAAACCCCAACAAATATAAAGCTTTTATTAAAAACACAAGTTAAAATATTATTGAAAAATATATTTTACTTATTTTAATGTTAATTTAACACCTTGGTAATCCACTTTTAGGTGGGCATCATGCATATCAACGGAATGCGCAATGGAATCACTAAGCAACATCATGTTTTTAAGCTAGAGTGTAACACTGGTAGTATTTTACTGAGTTCATTAGCATTTGGCACGTACGACGTTGTTTATGGCTTATTAATTTTCACAGAAACATGCTTAATATAGAAGCTAGTTGTATCATTATTATAAGTATTATTAAGTGTTCCGTTCATAAGTAAATAAGGTTTGGCTGTGAAATACCATTAATTCACTGCCCCGAACCGCTTTTTTGATATTGATATTGGTGGCAATTTCATTCAAGGCCTACACGGGAACATCCACTAACAACACCAGTGTTTGTTCCAAGGCAGAACGCCAATACCTCCAGTTTGTTTTTCAATCGCCTTGCTCAAGGTAGGGAGTCGCATCCAGCGGGATATTTATTGTTGAAACAGATGTTCTTGATCTCGACCGAACGCAGCTTTCTCTCATGTCCCTGATTTTATTTTTTTTACTACGCCAATTTTCTTGCTGTCAACATCCATTTTGTATGTATTGTTACACTCGATATATACTTATGCTTTAAATGTCCAATTTATGTATCTATGAAGACAAATATATCACCATCGACTTTGTATTGTGTTGTCGACTGTCGGGATCTTAACCCTCCAGAGCTTTTTCTCTTTTTGATTAAGGAAGAACACAAGAATTCAATAAGTCACTAAACAAGAAAATAGTTCCAAAGTACAGTTTAAATGTTACAAATTTCAATTTCAATCTGCCAACAATGAACGTAAGCATAGTTCACGACTGAACAAGGCCTAAGTTGTTTATTATTTTTAATTTATGCATAACAGTTTAATTTTTAATAACAAATTAATCTTTCCCTTCCATAAACACAGTATTTACATATATTAAGCAACAAAATATAGGACTATCTAGTGCTTGCGTTTAACTAAACGTTAGGTTGTATGGCTTAATTGGAAACAGTGTTATTTTGTTACTTCACCGATAACGTTTAACAGATGGTCATGTAGTATAAATTGTAATACGATACACTGTCTATGTTAGAAGCCACAATACAATAACTACGCCCCAGTATGCATCGAAAATAACATTTTCTTTTCAAATAATAGTGAACTTGTATACAATCATTTAAAATGCATACGGAAACTTAATCTTGTTTAATATTCTAATTAAAAACACACAATTTTAATCAAATATCATAACGTAATCAGGAATTATCATTTTTAAATATGACTTCCTATAATTTAATTGCGGACGGAATATTTATTAAAACAAGTAAATTAATTTGTATATACGCATCATAAAGAGACTAAAAGAAAATTTATAAAAAAACTTTGTAGCTGTTTTCCGAATTCAGTTAAAGACTTTTGATGTTATTTTTATCAAATGTCCCTGCTTGTTACTTTCTCCCCTTATACATAGTATATGGAGAAAGTATTGTTTTCGTAAAAATTTTCGAATTTGAGTTGTTAGTGGAAATATTCGTTTTGGTGCTCCCTGAACCCAAAAAAGTGGTTTTTACGTGATGTCTGTCTGTGTGTGTGTGTGTGTGTGTATGTGTGTGTGTCCGTGTGTGTGTGTGTCTGTGTGGATGTGTACAGAGCTACAGCCTTAACCAATGGGCCGATTTTTATGAAATTTGGCATGTAGGTACTAATCCACGATATCTCCAGGTTTTTTTTTCATTTTTTTAATTTTTGATTTTTAAGGGTAATTATCCCCCCAAAACCACCAAAAAACATGAAAAATCAAAATTTCTCAAAAATGGCTATAACGATTTTCATTAAACTTTAGTCTTTTTTAGAACTTTAATTTTCTAACAAAATGGCACCACCCGCATTCCTGTAAAAATTTGGGTTCAGAAATTACAGGACTTAAAACACCCAAAATTCAGTTTTTTGGATTTTTCATAAAAAGACATAAATGTAAACAAATATTACTATTCACCATTAAAAAGAGCTCAAAAAACTAAATAATTTAGTATTTTGAATTACTATTCTACGATAGCTGGTTTCGGAGAAAATTGAAATTTTCATTTTGCGGTAAACGCAGTACGTTGTGCAATGTTATTCTTATAGGGAATAAAAAAAGTACTATCTCTCTCTTATTTACTGGTCAATTTCATTCAAACTTGATATGCTTGTCAAGTTAGCATTGACCAACAGAGGAAATTCGAAATATGTTGCCCTTAATAACCCTGGGGGGGAATAGGGGGCATTTCCCCTCTTAAAACCACGAGTGTAGCAATGGATTCTGTAGTGCCTCCAAAGCAGGGATTTGGGTGGATGTTTTTTTTAAACAACTTATTTACAAGATTTTCTGTACATTCGACCGTGCTTTGTATTCTATATTTAGTAAATAAAAAGTAATTTATTCATTAAAGTTGGGCTAAAAGGGAGAAAGTATGTGTCAGTTTCCTGATACCGTTTATTACCATTAAGTCTGACTTAATCTAATGTACCCATTGAGCTTATATTAGCTTCTATTCTTTGATTTGGTAATATACAGGTAATGCGAGACTAGGATTTTAATACAATGTGTATCTAATGTTCAGTTACAATACCATATTTAATAATTTCAAATATTTCTAGTTATGCTATATAATAAATATTTCATCAATTCCAAACCAGTGCATGTATTTATAAATTTCCATTCATAATATAACCTAATTACGTTTCAAAGAATAAGTTTAGCTTTTATGACTAACCAATTTGGCTGACATCATATTGTTTACTGCAAGCTTTTTTGAGTCAGTATTTCGTTTAAATTTGTAATAATCTTTTGGCTATTAAAGAGTTCAATCCAATATCAGATGCCATACGAATTTGTATTACGCCACTGTACTCGGGCACCATATAAAATTAAGTTTGCAAATGCGTAACTCTTGATGCGATGAGGCCTACAAAACCAATATTGAAGCTGTAAATTGATGTTTACTCGGCCTGCGACCTTTGCTGGGAGATTTGAAGCCTATCGTATATTAGCATCCTCCATTATCAATTTGACGTGTTATGGCAAATTGTACGTAATAAATTCACAAAAAATGCATTCAGATAGTAAAATAAATATTTTTATTATTTAAAGAATTTGACTGGATACTTAAAAATACATCGATATATTTCGAATTCCGCAGGAAACAATATAATAGGAATTAATTAACTAATGTAATATTAGCTGAAACTGGGTAATTATTCTAGCAATTGTTCTTTAAAAAATTAAAAATAATATTTTTAATTAAAAGTTTTTATCTTGAAGCAAATTTACCATGTTTGTTACACCTCCTTGTTTGTTACTCTGTCAAGGTGAGCATATTAAAAATTCCACCGCTCCCCTGGAAAGGAATGCACGTTTGAAGAGTTTTAATTCTTGTTAAAACACATTACATTGCACTCCATATCTTCCATAGTTGTCTTAGGTCTATAAATTTCAACACCCCATTTTATGCATACCACATCTGTTCAATATATTTTGTTATTTAGCGAAATAATTAGTTTGTATTCAGTTACAGATCTACAAATATAACATTGTTTTAATAATAATTATTTAGTAGTAATATGGATCGAAAACCATTCATCAGTAAGATGAATTTCATATTTAAACTAAATAGTCCTTGTAACACAACGAACTATTTAACTTTGCGAAGTAAAAAAATTGAAAATATGTAGACTATATAACTAAAGTAAAACAAGTACATATCATATAACTTGCAGTATACTAAACTGATGGACAACAGAGTCATCTTCTGTTCGGTTAGGTCGTCGATAGAGGTGACATAACCGTCTCAACAAACTGTTCAACGTATTGCCCTCGCTTTGTCGATCGTATCTTGATGCTGACCGCACTTTTAGGAACTATCTCTAGCCCTGTACAATTTAAAATTTTTTTTCAAATTCACTGTCCGATTAATTCCTCATGAAAATGTTATGAAAGTTGTAATATTTTGTGACAGTTGGGCTAGAGCACGATATATTTAGGACCCTGTGCTCCTTATACAACTGTATTTGTTTAGTAGGCTAAAATTTAGGTAGTTCAGTCACATTCAGTTGTAATGTGGATGTTATTCTATACTTAACTACAACAAAAGTAGAAATATTTTCTTTACATTAATGCAAATTTATCCTAATAAAAACAACAAAAACAGCTGTTTTTTGTTTGTATAAATATTCTATAGTTAAAGTTTACCGAATTAAGCCAGTACAAAACTCTAAAAGTTAGTTTTTAGACTGTTATACATAAAGCTAATACTAGAGGCTGACTACAGCTGTTAAGTAAAACAAGGTAGAACGTCAGCTATTACAATTTTGTATCCTATATCGAGTACTTAGGTATTTTTCAGTACTTTTGGCATAAATCTTTTCGTAAAATACTAAAGTAATTTTTGTACCTCTATGACTTAGCTTTAGCTGAAACATGTACTCCGCTTTTTACCAAATAAATGTTCGTGAATGTGTTTGTGACTCTGCCAATTTGAACTTTTGTCAAATCCTGTTTAAATAAATAAGTTTTTTATACCATTTAAAAGGGCGAAATATTTTGTGGGTGATGTCATTACAATGTGAACTGTTGACGAAAAGGTATGTACCTATTTACGTCTAATATACACTGTTCAGGAGCTACAACAATGAACTTTAAAATAAATACGATTGGAAGAAGTGTATTGTTTTTTCCTACCAGATGTAGTGGTTCACTTAGTCAAAATATTCTTCCATGATTCAGAACACAGCATATTATTAATAGGTAGATTATATACATACTACAACTAGAACATAAAACACTTTGAGGGCATGTAGTGCTGAGGTAAGAGCATTATCAGGTACGGAGGGGACGTTTATAGCACATAGCCCCTGATATGCAATGTCTAGTACAGCTTCGACAGTTAATGCATTACTGCAGCTATATACAATGCTAGAGAAACATTAGTAAATGAAAACACTGAGACAATGATTTATAAGCGATATAGTCAAATGGATATAATAAATTACTTGATCTTTAATTTTAACTTTATATAGGTTACTTAGATTTAGTCTTGAATGCAGCACTTTTTGAGACATTTTAAAGAAACTTGCTATGGAATAATACGCGTACGTTCTATGAGATGTGTAAAAATACAGTGGCCAATACCAAAATTATAAAATATATCTAGTTTATGTTTTTTTATAACAAATCTAATCCCTCCGTTTATCTATAGAAAATATCTAGGCTACTTGCAGCCAACACCCAGGTAGCGCGGTGCCTCGGGTGTGCTGATATTTATTGTTGGAACAGCTGTTCACGATCTCAATTCAAAAAGTTTTCTTTGCTCCATTTGTTATTCCAGCTGAATATTTATCTATAGCAAAGATGTATAAAATGTTTTGCATTTATCGAAGAACTGTTGGTACTTTTATTTACACATTTTGCCTGTCATAATAATAAACCATATGTAAAATGTTGTGAATTATAAAAATAAAAATGTCTTTAATGTTTTTAACATCTATGTTGTTATAACAATATATATTTTGTAGTACTATTTTATTTCTTAAATTATAATAAATTCTTATTAGTTATAGACATTTGAAGCATTATTTAACTACTAAACAGAACAAAACATTGTTTAAACTGTTTATTTTGAAAATAAGTTAAATCTATATAGATTTTATTTTCCCTATTAACGTTCTGATAAAATATTTTAATCTTAAAAGTAATGCCGGTATTCACAAAAAAAATAACAGTACCAGTTATATTTGTTTATATTTTTACTTTTCTTTAGTTATTCGTGACAGCCTTTATCGTGACTACTAGTCAATGATAACAAGCAATGTTACTAGTTTAATACTATTTTGTATTTCAATATACTGAAAAAACTTGTAGCCATTTTTGTCATAATAGTTGGTTCAATAACTTAAATAGGAGATTTTCTCAGTCAAGTGGATGATGGGGAAATCTCAGGAATTTTGCGGTAACTGTAACATTCTCTCGATGCATAATTTACTCAGAACGTACATTCCATCACTGAATACGACACGTTTCACGTTTCTAAATATTAATAAATATTTAGTATACAAGAATAAAATTCACTTTAGCGAATTTCCCCTACAGGGAAGAAGTTATTACCTTAGTTGGCATGGTAAGACCTAGGCCCGGGACCATGATAAATTTTTGTTTTGAGGTCCCCAGACCCCAAATACACAATTTGTTCGAAACCGTATGTATATCAGTGTGTCCGTGAGCACAGTAACTCTCGTAAAAATGATCCGGTTTTGATTAAATTTGGTATAAACGTGTAAAGCAACATTTATGACTTAAGTTCGAAAACCAGCCAGATCGCTCCATCCGAAGGGGTATTTTGGGGGGTTTTGTACCCCAAAAATGGTTTTTTTGAATTTTGTACATATACTTTTTGAAAGAGTCAAATATTAGTTTTTACCATTGGATTCAGCTTAAAAAACACACAATTTGGTATTTTGATCATTCCTCTACGTCAATTTGTTACCGAGATATTGAAAGTGCTAAACACAGTACGTTGTCTAATGTTACTCTTATGGAGGAAAATAAAGATTGTATATCTTGCTTATTTATGAACGTATACTGACGAAACTTGGTATACGTCTTCATCTGGCTGTGGTCTATTGATATTTGATAAAAAAAATTGTTTGCAAAGGCTCCCGTAGCAGCAAACTTGCTTACTCACCCCCCATGTTATTCTTATGGAGAATAATTAAATGGTATGTCTCTCTTAATTATGAACATAAATGAATAAAAACTGGTATACGACTTCACCTAGTTCAGTTATATTGATGTTAGCATAAAAACTCATTTCTTGTGTTCCTTGTTGCAGCACACCTGCGTACTCAGCCCCAATGTTATTCTTTTGGAGAATAATTAAAATTGTATATTTCGCTTATTTGTGAATATATTTTTATGAATCTTGGTAAGTGGCTTTATGTAGTATTAAGACATTTATATCTCCATTGAAAATTCGCTGAGTTTGCAGGTTTGCTGCGACAAGTGTGTTTAGTTTGTATACGATTTTTTGTTTTTAAACAGCTAAAGGTTTTCTAGATACGATTTTTGAGTGGAATTGCTAGGAATACTAAAAAAAGTAATAATCTAAATTGCATTCAGTTGTTAATATAACAGAGTCTAGTTATAATATTGATTATTTTTAATTGCATTTCAATTAGATATGGCTATTATCTAGTATAAAGTCAGTTTTAAAATTATAATGACATACATTGAAGCTTAAAACTTTATTTGTATTAATTAATTTGTTATCCTAACTACTATAAAACCACTCACTCACTCACTGGATGATTGCAGACCTCATTGCTCTACAGTTATTTCGTTATATTACCAGTAAATACCCCCGTCGCAGCAAACCTGCGTACTCAGCAAATTTCCAATGCATGCATATATTTCTCACTACCACTGCCACTTACCAAGTTGCATAAAAATACATAAATAAATAATTGATCTTCAGCATTTTATTTATTCTCCATAAGAATACCATTAGGGCTGAGTATGCAGGTTTGCTTCTCCTGGGATAATCAACAAAAAATCAATTGTTTTTACAAATATCAATATACCAGTACTACGTGAAGCCCCAACCCAAGTTTCATCAATATACATTCATAAATAATCGAGATATCAAATTTTATTTATTCTCCAAAACGAAAACATTGGACAACGTACTTTTTTTAGTAATCTGAATATCTCTGCAACGGTTGGACGTAGAATCACAATTTAAACACCAAAATGATTGTTTTTTAGAGCTGAATCTATTTTTAAAAGCAAATGTGAAGTTTACATTAAAATGAACTGAGGAAAAGCCAAAAACCTTTTTCCCATAAGATTAACATGGGAGATTTTATGAGCAGGTTTTTTTGTATTTTCTCCGCAACCTAGAAACCTCATAACTGGTAACTGGTTATATAACTGGTACTGTTATTTTTTTTGTGAATACCGGCATTACTTTTAAGATTAAAATATTTTATCAGAACGTTAATAGGGAAAATAAAATCTATATAGATTTAACTTATACCTAGGTTAATAATTAAACATACTATATTATTTGTTTCTTTAAGCTCTATGAAATGCTCAAAGCAAAAATTGAGTGTTTTAAAAATTTTATGGTGAAAAGTGCAAAATACTGATTTTTGAAAAAATTAAAACCCCCCTTCCCATGGTCCGATTTTTCTGGGTTTTGAACTTAAAGTCATGAATGTCACTTTACACATTTGAGCCAGATTTCATCGAAATCGGACGTTTTTTACTCAAGTTATCGTGTTGACGGACATATATATATATATATATATATTAATAAGTTTGAACGAATAGTGTTTTGGCATTGGGGACTATGGGGAAGACTAAATAACAAATAAAACAATAACTATTGTGAATTTTTGCCATTCGACATTGAATGAAGTAAATTTATACTTATCATATATTAATATGTATGTATGTATTGCATGTGTGTATTGTATGTATTGTATGTATGTATTTAACAATCATTTCCTAGCTACTCTCACAGTAGGGAGTCTCGCTAGACGTATCTCCCCAATGAGTCATGGATGGGCGTGTTTTATTTGCTACTTTTAGCATAACCTTTGGAAAGAAAAATTATATAAAAAATAAAGGACAAGGAAACAACTCAAATTAGATGGATAAACATGAATACTTATTTTTACATGGATGGTATAGTATATTAAAAAAATAAAAACACAAATTGAATATTAAAAAAGGTACTATTTGGCTGTTTACTTGCTCTGATAGGTGGTCTTGCTTGATTTGGGTGGGACTAATCACTGATGGACACCTGTGTAATTTAATGATTCTCCATTACCATGTCACTGATATAATTTGAGTTACAAAGGTGATTACATATATTTATGTTTCCTCAAGATGTAGAAAATTATTTAAAGCGTGTAAAACCAATCCCTGTTTATTGTAAATTACTTAGTTTATTATGAACTACTTAAAGTATATACAGTATAATAAAATTATTGAACTACTGATGTATAAGGAGTAACAAAAGACGTCACAATGTCATTATCAGTGTTGCTGGCTGACTTGATTACTTCTAAAACATTGCCATTCATCGGAAATTGACGTAAGTAGTAATAAATTTTTGATAATACAATATAATTTCTGTACTGCCAGATATGATGTCTAAAACCCCAGTGCATATAAAAGATTGGTTTTGCTAAATATTGGAATGACAATCCAAAAATTTTTTCGTTGTTTATCTACTAAAAGTAGAGGACGACAAAATTATTGAATTGGTTTTAGCAAATTAAATTATTACAGTTGACCGTCCTTGCTTTAACTGCCCACCGGATTAACCGCCCTCATTCCAGAAAATGGTTTACGTCCGTCACCACAGCCGACGTCCTGATACTGTACTATAAAATACCCCCGTCGCAGCAAACCTGCGTACTCAGCGAATTTCCAAAGCATATATATGGGTATTACTACTACCTAGCGCCACTTACCAAGTTTCACAAAAATACATTCATTAATAAGTGATATATAGCATTTTATTTTTTCTCCATAAGAATAACATTATAATTGAGTACGCATGTTTGCTGCAACAAGGAAGATAATAAATGTGTTTTTTTTGCAATTATCAATATAACTCAACCAGGTGAAGCTACATACCAGGTTTTATTAATTTAGGTTCATAACTAAGGGATATATACAACTTGACATATTCTCCATATGAATAACATGGGGGCCGAGTATGCAGGTTTGCTGCTACTGGGAAAAATCAACAACAAACTTTTGTTGTGCTAATATCAATATACCACAACTAGTTGAAACCACACACCAAGTTTCATTAATGTACATACATAAATAATCAAAATATAACATTTTATTTATTCTCCACAAGGATAACATTGGACAACGTACTATGTTTAGCACTTTGAATATCACTGCAACGGTTGGACGTAAAACAACAATTAAAACGCCAAAATGATTGTTTTGTAGAGCTAAACTGATTGATAGAAATAAATGTTGTGTTTTTAGTGAAATTATCCGAAGAAAATCCAAAAACCGTATTCCCATAAGATTAACGTGGGACATTTTATGGACACTTTTTTTACTTTTCTCCACAACCACTAAACCTAGCTTAATGGTTCTAGATACTAAAATGTTTTTTTTTTTTTGGCTCTATAAAATGGATGTAACCAAAATCTAGGGTTTTAAAATTTTTAGGGTAAAAAGTTCAAAAAACTGATTTTTGTAAAATTTTAAACCCCCATAAAGCCCCCTTCCCATAGACCGATCGATCTGGTTTTTGAACTTAAAGTCATAAATGTTACTCTCCACATTTGCGCTAAATTTCATCAAAATCGGGCGCTTCTTTCAAAAGTTATCACGGTAACGGACACACATATATACATAGATACACACATATATATAAATTTGAACGAATAGTGTTTTTGGCATCTGGGGACCTCAAAACAAAAAGTTATCATGGTCTCGGGCTTAAGTCTTACCATGCACCTACGGTAATAGCTTCTTCCCTATAGGGGAAATTCGCTAAAACGTTCCCAGGTCTCAACAAGTCGATCATATGTTTCCATAGTTGACAAGTATTGCATCTTGGTGTCTATTTTTGGTAGCTATTTTTAAATGTGTTCAAGTCTTATAGTTGTTAGTGCTTAATATAACAACAGTACTGTGGAGTTATTCGTGTTAGCTACCCATTTAGTATCCGACACAGGGCTTAATCCCTAAGAGGGCGGTTAAAAGGGCGTCTAATGTAATTCATAATTAAATTCAACATACTCCAAAAACCTTGCGGTCATCACCATAATTACGGCATTAAATTTTAAAATAAAAACTATATTTTCATTAATACTATTTTCCTCCTAGTTTCAATTGAAAAATGTTCTAGATAGGTTAGTGAAAGAATTAAGCATTTAACTCAGGATTAATTAAGGGAAGTGAAGGGAAAAGGCAAATTGGCTTCTGTAGTGATTATTTGATGAACTGAATCCGTCTCATTTAAGACTAATTGCATCCTAAAAACCAATGTTCATAAAATAATTACAGTTGAACCATTGCTTTAACTCCATGATTTCTTAGTCCTTTTTACATTTCATAACTGAAAAAGTCAATGATATTATACTGTCCATTTTTTTACCCGGCAACATGTACTCTTTTTGTTCATATGGTATCCAAAAGAAAAATAAATATATTAAAAGCATAAAGTTTTAGATATTTAGTCCTCTCTAATTGTGGCTTACACAGTTTTTATTAGATCTGAAGACAGGGTAAATATGTTAGTTCTACTCAAAAAATGTATTAAATAAAGTGGCAACAATACTGTTAGTTCTTTTAAGGGTACAATTTGTACTAACCATTAATTTTCTTTCCCCAATCGAATGTTTAATTTTGACTCGTTTATAAGTGTATCGTTTTCCCCAAGAACTTTTTACTATCTCTAGTTTAAGAAAATAGTAGTATTGTTATAAAATGTTGCTGTAAAAGCTTACCGAAGGCAATGAAATTCTGCTCACTTTAAAGTACATTTATCACTGATGTTTGCTTTGATGCCAAGATAATGGATTTCATCAAAGACCAACTGATTAAAGAGAGGCTATAAGTAATCTTTAACAGGATTTTTATTTAGGAATAATTTAATCTCAAACGTGCGAAATTTGTCTGTAGCAACTTTGTTGGGATGTGTATTTATTTCAAACATTTTTGATGGAAAATAAACAAAAGAATCTTCTAAAAACGTATTTATTTACTTACTTATTTTTCCAACCGTTTGAATTCTAATACTTATGTAAAGCGGTGTCCTTTAGAAAAACTTTATGTAAATTTAATGTGTTATGTGAATTTAAAGTGTTACTAATTTCATTTGTATTTGATATTTTATTAAATGTATACTCGCAAATATCTACTCAAACACTACCATTTAGATCCTTATACACAATACGTGAAGCCGTTTTTGTCAACGCAACTCCTCCCTTATTTATTGACAAATTTTAATGTTTGTAGGGTAAAACAATTATCTCAGTCTGTAGTTTTGCAAAAAGGCTTTTAATTTTTTATATTGTTTATTTTCAAGTGCACGGGTAGCCCTTAAAGTTTGTTTTCTGTCCATAACATTAACATTATCTTTTGTATTCATTGCATACTAAAACAGCTATTGATAGTAAAGCACAAGATAACAGAAGAACACATGTTGTTATCTGAATATGAACAAACAAAACTACTAAAATGACAACCCAATCTGTAGGTTTGATGAGGGCGAGCGTAAACGTTCAAGACAAAACTATTAATCAGTCACAGGTGTAGCATTTACAAAATTATGTGTAAACTAAATTAAAATCAGTGTTACAAACATGATTTGCCAAACACTTTAAAAATCAGATTGTGCCACCCACAATGTGATTTACCAAATAAACATTGTCCAATATAGTATGTTGGTTCGCATCAAATTCCTTGCAGGTTCGTATGACTGGCCACCGGTGTTTGTGGTACATAAAGGAAAACAAAAAAATTACAATCATGCAACTTACCACAACCAATATTTTTAATGGTTCTATGAACTCAAAGTCCATAAAAAATTTGTCTTCATCAAAATGCCAAAGGTATTCAACTGATCAACTGATATTGAGAAAATCTAAATTGTCACATCAATGGGTATTTAAGACTGAGGTTCCTTCCGGGTTAAATCTTGGGTAATTTTTTGTCCAAAGTGATTCAACTCAGCTAATTTTATACTCGAATTTTAATTATATTTTTTTACCTGTACCAAATCATATGTTTTGATTTAAACATGTCAGATATAGAATATTTGTTTTTTTACTATTCAAGTTTCAATGTGTATTCTTTGACATTTATTGCTTGAAAACGTTTTTATAAAATAAAAATTAGCAAATGAACTTTTTTTATGAATTGTTTGTATCTTTTTTAGTATTTTAGTATATATATTATAACACATAAAACATAAAGCCTTCCAGTTCCCAAGCCACAGTATGGCCACACTATCACTTTCACCATGCTTGCTCATTATTTATTGATACACCGAGCTCTTTGCTGCGGTAAGGTAATATTCACTGGCCAACCAATGTGAACATTATATTCATAAAAGTAAACATGCAACAATGTCATTCCCTCATAAAATGTTTGTGCTTTATCAAATGTTAAATTTAACTTATGGTTACATTATTAAGAATTATAACTTACCCGGTTCATCAATGTTACCTAAATATAAGTTCTGAGATATTTTTAATGTTATTATTAATTTTTCTAGCTAAAACATTGGATAATTCTAAGTTTATTAATGCACTAATTTTAGTACTTACGATTTTTTAACTATAGACAAAACAAATATTTGTAATCCTTCAAACACTTAACAGTGTAAGTAGAAAATTATTTTTATAGGATATTAAAAAAATACGTAGCTATCACAATTATTTTTTACGCTTAAAAATGTTTTTTAGCATATTGAAACATCAACTCACCTTTTTAACATTAGGTTGATTCATTCATATTGTAAGTACAAAGCTACATTACATCTAAAGCAAAAAACTACAATAAAACAATTAAACACTCATAGAAAATGCGTTATATTAATATCGATGATATTCTGAAAATATGCAAGGGATAAATGTGTAAACAATTCTTTATTTACTAGTACCGGGTGTTTATAAAGCCCCTTTCATTATAAATTAGATTGCCTTATGAATAAGTCTTTTTTCAATAAATCGAAGCAATTACATGAAATAATTGTCGTTAGGACCACTTTTTTACGTGAAATTTCGAATTTACAGGTGCAAAAGGTTTGTTAAAGGTTTTTTTTTCAACGTAAACGGCAATTTGGTAATAGGATTTATAGACAAACGCCTACCAGACAAGCGAACAGGTTATCTTCGAGTTTCCAATACCTTGCACGTTTTCCTATCAAACAATAAGTGTGTTAGAGCATTTTATTATTGACTATGTCCTCTTGAACTCATTTACTTGATCTTTCATAACCTGTTCTGTCGAACAATTTTAATATGTAATATTCTGTGAATATGCGTCTGTGAATACAGAAACAGATTCGAACACGGTTTTCTTTTTTATTATACACATTACTTCGATTTAGGTAAAAAAAATCGAATGACAGTAAATGTAAAGGGACTTTTTGAATACCCTTGATATATAAGCAGGTTTCATTACAAACAATGGTAAGGCAAGTAGTGTTGAGGTAAGATTATTAGCAAGTGTAGTGGTGACATTTATTGCACATAACCTCTGATATGCAATGCCAAGAGTAGCATATAGTGCTAACGGATGTCATACTGTTGTGACTACTGTATTAAGCCATTCGAGAAAGTTTCGGCTAAAATGTGTAAAGGTAAAAACTTATAATTTTCGTATTTGTCGGACAAGTTTGAAAATAAATAAGGGTTTGTTTTGTATTTTTGCTATTACTGTTTAATAAAGTTACAGAATATATATTTAAATTTGGTTGCAAGTCAGGCATGAATATTCTGTGTAGATATCAATGTTTGCTTTGTAATTGGCATAATATGAATTAATTATACTGGTTACTATGCCAATTTCGGAGAACGGAGTGTAATTAATTAGTAACTAAATGTTTATAATGTAAAGAAATTCAGCTACTTGGCTAAGAAAATCTTTGAATGAAAATGTTTTTAAAAAGGTATATTATTTATTTCTATTATTCCTAAGAAAATATAATGAAATAACTGTGTAAACGGATCCCACATCAAGGGATCTATACTCCTAAGTAGGTCAAATATAAACTGAGCAAATAATATCCTGTCAACAGTAACGTTACGAGTTTTAAGTATTTTTGCTTTGGTTCAAATATTAGTGAAATATCTTTGGTCTGGAAATAAAGCATTCATACCAAAATTAGCTATTATCCCAGTAAGTATTAGTGACAGTAGAATAGATTGCGATTGCTTCATGTAGTGCTTCCACTAAATTTAAAAATAATTATGTCAAATAATTCTGTAATTTTCATTTAATGAGGCGGAAGCCACAACGACAGGTAATTTGTCATTACAACCCCTAATGTGTTACAGCCCATTGAATGCAAGCGTTCACGCGACTGGTGAATGGCGTTAGTAAACTGTGGATATTACAGCGTGAAATAAACGTAACTGTTTTACGATTAATATTGCATTAGAATTATTTTGAAAAAAAAACTAACCCCAAGTCTGGATTAGAGATTGCCCACACTCATGTAGTTAGGCCGATGTAAGAAACTCCAGATGTTATTGTAATGCTGATGAGTCTTTACAAGATTCAGTTCCTTAACAATCAAAGATACAAAAGCTAGGTATAGTTAAGGTATTTAATTTTGTAAGTGATTTAGGCAATAATATAAAGGCTTAAGTTTAGAAGTGGTTCTATTCATCTTTTTTTGGAAAAATGCTACCAAGTTACACAGTATTTCCGGTCATGTTTGTAGCAAGGCTTGTTGTATCTGTCGTTATTGTATTGTTATCACGCGGTCTGAGATTAGCCTCCTAAGTCCCTCTGTTAATTATCACTCAGAACAAGTTGCACAGTAAAATTAGCCACAACATAATAAGGCTACGAATCACGGTCATTACTGCATTGTTAACACGCGGTCTGGCATCGGCCTCCCAAGTCCCACTGTAGCTGTATTACACATAACGAGTTACACAGTAATGTTAGCCCCAACATACAACACAGCAAGTCTACAAATCACGGCCATTACTGCATTGTTAACACGCGGTCTGGCATCGGCCTCCCAAGTCCCACTGTAGCTGTATTACACATAACGAGTTACACAGTAATGTTAGCCCCAACATACAACACAGCAAGGCTACAAATCACGGCCATTACTGCATTGTTAACACGCGGTCTGGCATCGGCCTCCCAAGTCCCACTGTAGCTGTATTACACATAACGAGTTACACAGTAATGTTAGCCACAACATACAACACAGCAAGTCTACAAATCACGGTCATTACTGCATTGTTAACACGCGGTCTGGCATCGGCCTCCCAAGTCCCACTGTAGCTGTATTACACATAACGAGTTACACAGTAATGTTAGCCCCAACATACAACACAGCAAGTCTACATATCACGGCCAATACTGCATTGTTAACACGCGGTCTGGCATCGGCCTCCCAAGTCCCACTGTAGCTGTATTACACATAACGAGTTACACAGTAATGTTAGCCCCAACATACAACACAGCAAGTCTACAAATCACGGTCATTACTGCATTGTTAACACGCGGTCTGGCATCGGCCTCCCAAGTCCCACTGTAGCTGTATTACACATAACGAGTTACACAGTAATGTTAGCCACAACATACAACCCAGCAAGTCTACAAATCACGGTCATTACTGCATTGTTAACACGTGGTCTGGCATCGGCCTCCCAAGTCCCACAGTAGCTGTATTACACATAACGAGTTACACAGTAATGTTAGCCCCAACATACAACACAGCAAGGCTACAAATCACGGCCATTACTGCATTGTTAACACGCGGTCTGGCATCGGCCTCCCAAGTCCCACTGTAGCTGTATTACACATAACGAGTTACACAGTAATGTTAGCCCCAACATACAACACAGCAAGTCTACAAATCACGGTCATTACTGCATTGTTAACACGTGGTCTGGCATCGGCCTCCCAAGTCCCACAGTAGCTGTATTACACATAACGAGTTACACAGTAATGTTAGCCACAACATACAACACAGCAAGGCTACAAATCACGGCCATTACTGCATTGTTAACACGCGGTCTGGCATCGGCCTCCCAAGTCCCACTGTAGCTGTATTACACATAACGAGTTACACAGTAATGTTAGCCCCAACATACAACACAGCAAGTCTACAAATCACGGCCATTACTGCATTGTTAACACGCGGTCTGGCATCGGCCTCCCAAGTCCCACTGTAGCTGTATTACACATAACGAGTTACACAGTAATGTTAGCCCCAACATACAACACAGCAAGGCTACAAATCACGGCCATTACTGCATTGTTAACACGCGGTCTGGCATCGGCCTCCCAAGTCCCACTGTAGCTGTATTACACATAACGAGTTACACAGTAATGTTAGCCACAACATACAACACAGCAAGTCTACAAATCACGGCCATTACTGCATTGTTAACACGTGGTCTGGCATCGGCCTCCCAAGTCCCACTGTAGCTGTATTACACATAACGAGTTACACAGTAATGTTAGCCCCAACATACAACACAGCAAGTCTACAAATCACGGTCATTACTGCATTGTTAACACGCGGTCTGGCATCGGCCTCCCAAGTCCCACTGTAGCTGTATTACACATAACGAGTTACACAGTAATGTTAGCCCCAACATACAACACAGCAAGGCTACAAATCACGGCCATTACTGCATTGTTAACACGCGGTCTGGCATCGGCCTCCCAAGTCCCACAGTAGCTGTATTACACATAATGAGTTACACAGTAATGTTAGCCACAACACACACAACACAGCAAGTCTACAAATCACGGTCATTACTGCATTGTTAACACGCGGTCTGGCATCGGCCTCCCAAGTCCCACTGTAGCTGTATTACACATAACGAGTTACACAGTAATGTTAGCCCCAACATACAACACAGCAAGTCTACAAATCACGGCCATTACTGCATTGTTAACACGCGGTCTGGCATCGGCCTCCCAAGTCCCACAGTAGCTGTATTACACATAATGAGTTACACAGTAATGTTAGCCACAACACACACAACACAGCAAGTCTACAAATCACGACCATTACTGCATTGTTAACACGCGGTCTGGCATCGGCCTCCCAAGTCCCACAGTAGCTGTATTACACATAATGAGTTACACAGTAATGTTAGCCACAACACACACAACACAGCAAGTCTACAAATCACGACCATTACTGCATTGTTAACACGCGGTCTGGCATCGGCCTCCCAAGTCCCACAGTAGCTGTATTACACATAATGAGTTACACAGTAATGTTAGCCACAACACACACAACACAGCAAGTCTACAAATCACGACCATTACTGCATTGTTAACACGCGGTCTGGCATCGGCCTCCCAAGTCCCACAGTAGCTGTATTACACATAATGAGTTACACAGTAATGTTAGCCACAACACACACAACACAGCAAGTCTACAAATCACGACCATTACTGCATTGTTAACACGCGGTCTGGCATCGGCCTCCCAAGTCCCACAGTAGCTGTATTACACATAATGAGTTACACAGTAATGTTAGCCACAACACACACAACACAGCAAGTCTACAAATCACGACCATTACTGCATTGTTAACACGCGGTCTGGCATCGGCCTCCCAAGTCCCACAGTAGCTGTATTACACATAATGAGTTACACAGTAATGTTAGCCACAACACACACAACACAGCAAGTCTACAAATCACGACCATTACTGCATTGTTAACACGCGGTCTGGCATCGGCCTCCCAAGTCCCACAGTAGCTGTATTACACATAATGAGTTACACAGTAATGTTAGCCACAACACACACAACACAGCAAGTCTACAAATCACGACCATTACTGCATTGTTAACACGCGGTCTGGCATCGGCCTCCCAAGTCCCACTGTAGCTGTATTACACATAACGAGTTACACAGTAATGTTAGCCCCAACATACAACACAGCAAGTCTACAAATCACGACCATTACTGCATTGTTAACACGCGGTTTGGCATCGGCTTCCCAAGTCCCACTGTAGCTGTATCACACTTAACGAGTTACACAGTAATGTTAGCCACAACATACAACCCAGCAAGTCTACAAATCACGACCATTACTGCATTGTTAACACGCGGTTTGGCATCGGCTTCCCAAGTCCCACTGTAGCTGTATCACACTTAACGAGATACACAGTAATATTAGCCACAACATACAACCCAGCAAGTCTACATATCACGGCCAATACTGCATTGTTGACATGCGGTCTGGCTTCGGCCTCCCAAGTCCCAATGTAGCTTTATCATACATGAGTTACACAGTAATGTTAGCCACAACATACAACACAGCAAGTCTACAAATCACGACCATTACTGCATTGTTAACACGCGGTTTGGCATCGGCTTCCCAAGTCCCACTGTAGCTGTATCACACTTAACGAGTTACACAGTAATATTAGCCACAACATACAACCCAGCAAGTCTACAAATCACGACCATTACTGCATTGTTAACACGCGGTTTGGCATCGACCTCCCAAGTCCCACTGTAGCTTTATCTCACATAACGAGTTACACAGTAATATTAGCCACAACATACACAACACAGCAAGTCTACAAATCACGGTCATTACTGCATTGTTAACACGGGGTCTGGCATCGGCTTCCCAAGTCCCACTGTAGCTGTATCACACATAACGAGTTACACAGTAATATTAGCCACAACATACAACCCAGCAAGTCTACATATCACGGCCAATACTGCATTGTTGACATGCGGTCTGGCTTCGGCCTCCCAAGTCCCACTGTAGCTTTATCATACATGAGTTACACAGTAATGTTAGCCACAACATACAACACAGCAAGTCTACAAATCACGACCATTACTGCATTGTTAACACGCGGTCTGGCATCGGCCTCCCAAGTCCCACTGTAGCTGTATTACACATAATGAGTTACACAGTAATGTTAGCCCCAACATACAACACAGCAAGTCTACAAATCACGGCCATTACTGCATTGTTAACACGTGGTCTGGCATCGGCCTCCCAAGTCCCACTGTAGCTGTATTACACATAATGAGTTACACAGTAATGTTAGCCCCAACATACAACACAGCAAGTCTACAAATCACGGCCATTACTGCATTGTTAACACGTGGTCTGGCATCGGCCTCCCAAGTCCCACTGTAGCTGTATCACACTTAACGAGTTACACAGTAATATTAGCCACAACATACAACCCAGCAAGTCTACATATCACGGCCAATACTGCATTGTTGACATGCGGTCTGGCTTCGGCCTCCCAAGTCCCACTGTAGCTGTATCATACATGAGTTACACAGTAATGTTAGCCACAACATACAACCCAGCAAGTCTACAAATCACGACCATTACTGCATTGTTAACACGTGGTCTGGCATCGGCCTCCCAAGTCCCACTGTAGCTGTATTACACATAATGAGTTACACAGTAATGTTAGCCCCAACATACAACACAGCAAGTCTACAAATCACGGTCATTACTGCATTGTTAACACGCGGTCTGGCATCGGCCTCCCAAGTCCCACTGTAGCTGTATTACACATAACGAGTTACACAGTAATGTTAGCCCCAACATACAACACAGCAAGGCTACAAATCACGGCCATTACTGCATTGTTAACACGCGGTCTGGCATCGGCCTCCCAAGTCCCACAGTAGCTGTATTACACATAATGAGTTACACAGTAATGTTAGCCACAACACACACAACACAGCAAGTCTACAAATCACGGTCATTACTGCATTGTTAACACGCGGTCTGGCATCGGCCTCCCAAGTCCCACTGTAGCTGTATTACACATAACGAGTTACACAGTAATGTTAGCCCCAACATACAACACAGCAAGTCTACAAATCACGGCCATAACTGCATTGTTAACACGCGGTCTGGCATCGGCCTCCCAAGTCCCACAGTAGCTGTATTACACATAATGAGTTACACAGTAATGTTAGCCACAACACACACAACACAGCAAGTCTACAAATCACGACCATTACTGCATTGTTAACACGCGGTCTGGCATCGGCCTCCCAAGTCCCACAGTAGCTGTATTACACATAATGAGTTACACAGTAATGTTAGCCACAACACACACAACACAGCAAGTCTACAAATCACGACCATTACTGCATTGTTAACACGCGGTCTGGCATCGGCCTCCCAAGTCCCACAGTAGCTGTATTACACATAATGAGTTACACAGTAATGTTAGCCACAACACACACAACACAGCAAGTCTACAAATCACGACCATTACTGCATTGTTAACACGCGGTCTGGCATCGGCCTCCCAAGTCCCACAGTAGCTGTATTACACATAATGAGTTACACAGTAATGTTAGCCACAACACACACAACACAGCAAGTCTACAAATCACGACCATTACTGCATTGTTAACACGCGGTCTGGCATCGGCCTCCCAAGTCCCACTGTAGCTGTATCACACATAACGAGTTACACAGTAATATTAGCCACAACATACAACCCAGCAAGTCTACAAATCACGACCATTACTGCATTGTTAACACGTGGTCTGGCATCGGCCTCCCAAGTCCCACTGTAGCTGTATTACACATAATGAGTTACACAGTAATGTTAGCCACAACACACACAACACAGCAAGTCTACAAATCACGACCATTACTGCATTGTTAACACGCGGTCTGGCATCGGCCTCCCAAGTCCCACTGTAGCTGTATTACACATAACGAGTTACACAGTAATGTTAGCCCCAACATACAACACAGCAAGTCTACAAATCACGACCATTACTGCATTGTTAACACGCGGTTTGGCATCGGCTTCCCAAGTCCCACTGTAGCTGTATCACACTTAACGAGTTACACAGTAATGTTAGCCACAACATACAACCCAGCAAGTCTACAAATCACGACCATTACTGCATTGTTAACACGCGGTTTGGCATCGGCTTCCCAAGTCCCACTGTAGCTGTATCACACTTAACGAGTTACACAGTAATATTAGCCACAACATACAACCCAGCAAGTCTACATATCACGGCCAATACTGCATTGTTGACATGCGGTCTGGCTTCGGCCTCCCAAGTCCCAATGTAGCTTTATCATACATGAGTTACACAGTAATGTTAGCCACAACATACAACACAGCAAGTCTACAAATCACGACCATTACTGCATTGTTAACACGCGGTTTGGCATCGGCTTCCCAAGTCCCACTGTAGCTGTATCACACTTAACGAGTTACACAGTAATATTAGCCACAACATACAACCCAGCAAGTCTACAAATCACGACCATTACTGCATTGTTAACACGCGGTTTGGCATCGACCTCCCAAGTCCCACTGTAGCTTTATCTCACATAACGAGTTACACAGTAATATTAGCCACAACATACACAACACAGCAAGTCTACAAATCACGGTCATTACTGCATTGTTAACACGGGGTCTGGCATCGGCTTCCCAAGTCCCACTGTAGCTGTATCACACATAACGAGTTACACAGTAATATTAGCCACAACATACAACCCAGCAAGTCTACATATCACGGCCAATACTGCATTGTTGACATGCGGTCTGGCTTCGGCCTCCCAAGTCCCACTGTAGCTTTATCATACATGAGTTACACAGTAATGTTAGCCACAACATACAACACAGCAAGTCTACAAATCACGACCATTACTGCATTGTTAACACGCGGTCTGGCATCGGCCTCCCAAGTCCCACTGTAGCTGTATTACACATAATGAGTTACACAGTAATGTTAGCCCCAACATACAACACAGCAAGTCTACAAATCACGGCCATTACTGCATTGTTAACACGTGGTCTGGCATCGGCCTCCCAAGTCCCACTGTAGCTGTATTACACATAATGAGTTACACAGTAATGTTAGCCCCAACATACAACACAGCAAGTCTACAAATCACGGCCATTACTGCATTGTTAACACGTGGTCTGGCATCGGCCTCCCAAGTCCCACTGTAGCTGTATCACACTTAACGAGTTACACAGTAATATTAGCCACAACATACAACCCAGCAAGTCTACATATCACGGCCAATACTGCATTGTTGACATGCGGTCTGGCTTCGGCCTCCCAAGTCCCACTGTAGCTTTATCATACATGAGTTACACAGTAATGTTAGCCACAACATACAACCCAGCAAGTCTACAAATCACGACCATTACTGCATTGTTAACACGTGGTCTGGCATCGGCCTCCCAAGTCCCACTGTAGCTGTATTACACATAATGAGTTACACAGTAATGTTAGCCCCAACATACAACACAGCAAGTCTACAAATCACGGCCATTACTGCATTGTTAACACGTGGTCTGGCATCGGCCTCCCAAGTCCCACTGTAGCTGTATCACACTTAACGAGTTACACAGTAATATTAGCCACAACATACAACCCAGCAAGTCTACATATCACGGCCAATACTGCATTGTTGACATGCGGTCTGGCTTCGGCCTCCCAAGTCCCACAGTAGCTTTATCATACATGAGTTACACAGTAATGTTAGCCACAACATACAACCCAGCAAGTCTACGAATCACGGTCATTACTGCATTGTTAACACGCAGTCTGGCATCGGCCTCCCAAGTCCCACTGTAGCTGTATTACACATAACGAGTTACACAGTAATGTTAGCCCCAACATACAACACAGCAAGTCTACAAATCACGACCATTACTGCATTGTTAACACGTGGTCTGGCATCGGCCTCCCAAGTCCCACTGTAGCTGTATTACACATAATGAGTTACACAGTAATGTTAGCCACAACATACAACACAGCAAGTCTACAAATCACGGCCATTACTGCATTGTTAACACGTGGTCTGGCATCGGCCTCCCAAGTCCCACTGTAGCTGTATTACACATAACGAGTTACACAGTAATGTTAGCCCCAACATACAACACAGCAAGTCTACAAATCACGACCATTACTGCATTGTTAACACGTGGTCTGGCATCGGCCTCCCAAGTCCCACTGTAGCTGTATTACACATAATGAGTTACACAGTAATGTTAGCCACAACATACAACACAGCAAGTCTACAAATCACGACCATTACTGCATTGTTAACACGTGGTCTGGCATCGGCCTCCCAAGTCCCACTGTAGCTGTATCACACTTAACGAGTTACACAGTAATGTTAGCCACAACATACAACACAGCAAGTCTACAAATCACGACCATTACTGCATTGTTAACACGTGGTCTGGCATCGGCCTCCCAAGTCCCACTGTAGCTGTATCACACTTAACGAGTTACACAGTAATGTTAGCCCCAACATACAACACAGCAAGTCTACAAATCACGGCCATTACTGCATTGTTAACACGCGGTCTGACATCAACCACCCAAGTTCTTTTTCCAGCATTAACTTTATCATATCGCTCTTAAGAAGATTAAAAACCTGTTTTCTTCTACATTTTACGTCCTTGTTAAGATTAAGATTAATTTCTACCAGTTTTTTTTTGTTTCATTTAAGGATAAGAAATTTATCCTTAAAACATTTTTATACTTTATATTATTTATCGAAGAAAATTTATTTTTATTTTTTTGCATATAATGCTCCTTATTGAACTAAGGGTTAGTTTCTAACATCTCAAATTCTAATATAATTTTCCAAAATCTGTTTTCAATTGAAATACTCTTTAATATATTTTTTGCATTTTGGACAGTTAAAAACTAACACCACACTGAATTTAATTATTATTTAGTATTTCGTCAAATTACAAATGCCAGTTATATATTACCGAGGAAATACCTAAATTGTTTATTTAGGCAATACGTTTCTTGAAAAACCTACGTCAGTTTTTCGAAATGTATAGAGTAATACATATTTTGCATTACATTAAAAAAAAACTACTACCAAAAAACGAGCCATTTTTCTCCTTTGCAAATGAGTCTTAAAAAAGGTAACCGGCTGTTACAATTTGTTAAAAGCTTGTTTGTTTTTTCTTTGTATAAACTATGTATAAGCACCAAAAGACAAATTTACTAGCTTTTCGTTATGAAATAAGAAAACACATTTCCAAGCTAGAATACGGTTTAGGAATATTAGTCAACAGAAAAGTAAAATTCACTATAAAAAGTCCTTCTTTGTTTAAGATTAAACAAAGGAACGGAAAATCATGTGCTGCCAAGTCATTATATATAATTGCTTTGGGAAAACGCCCTACGTTGTTTACTGCGTCAGGACACATTTTTGTGACTAACGAAAAATAAATATCGCATTTAACTCATTAACCAGCATAATTATTAAAAATATACCTTATGCTAGTTCCATACTTACATCCTTCAATACTACAGGATAGTACAGGATGATTAATATAAGTGTAGTAGTTGTTTTACTTGAAAACTTGAAAAATATTGGTGCTATCAAAAAATCGTTTTTTTCAAACTCATTATATTTATTTATTTGCTTATATTTTATTACTTACGTTTATATTTATTAGTAAGTTTATATTTTAAATGTAATTAAGTAGGGTCACTTAATAACAGGAGGAGTTTTCTTATTTTCTGAAACGTGTAGTAGTGTCAAACAATAATTATTAATCAATGTTAAATTGAAACTCCCATTTACTTTTGGTTTTGTATTATTTAGTTGTCCGTAAAAATTTTTATCGGCAGCCGTTTTGTTTCTTCAAATTGGTGACTTTTAGAGCTTAAACATAATTTAAGAAATCTTTGTTATTTCCATTTGTTCTTAACTTAGAGGGCAAGGACATAAGGGCAGGGCAAATATAATTGTTTATCCATCTAATGGGAATGGTAATGTTCATAATTCATCACTCCTTATCTATAAAACTTTAGGATTAAATAAAGTATAACTAACAATTAATATTTTTTAAACGGCAAATAATTTACGTTTATTTAAAACAAATATGTTCTTCCCATTAACTATTTTAACGTTCCTAATACTTATGGCGATTGCCTATTTTTATGAAAAAATCGTAAATAATAAAACGTTATTTCCAAACCTTAAAAACCGCCACAGCCATCTCACAGTTTTGGAGGTAAACGCCGTTTACGTTGTTTCATAAATTTAATAGTAAGCAATTTAACTTACACTCACTGCTCATATCTTACGATAAATACACGTTTCTTAAAATTGCAATTGTATTAAAATTGCTTAAAGTTTTGAAAACACCGTACAAATTGGGGTTTATGTATACACACCATACTGGTCAAGTGGCTACCAATACCACTTGTTGCGATCACCAATGAGTCAAAACCAGTCGTTAATAGGAGATCGAATTTAAAACTTGTTGACACCTACAATAACTTTGAAGCTTGCACACTTATATCAATCACCCTGCAGTTACATTAACAAGCTAATTGGAAGTAAATTCCCTATATATTATAAAATGTATACAGTTTTTGATGACACGTGTCATAGCTAAAGGCCAAAAATCTGTGCAAGAGCAAGTTATTTATTGAATCTTGTGGCCTGGCCAAAATTACTGTTGTTTTATATTTATTTCACGAATTTGAAAAGCTGTCATTATGATAATATTAACCACACCAATGTTTCTTTTCATGATAATTTTACGCTCCATTAGTACAGACATACACGATACTGTATGTAAGATATTGGACCTGTAACAACCGCCCAAACGCATTGTTCGTTGGCTTTAGCTGTACAATTACGGAGTTGGCTGTATATTGTTCTTTCGCAATTAAATTTCTTCCTAAGAGAAGAGTCAATAACATATTTTAACAAAGACCATTAATTTATTTTGTTCTATTTATGGATAATTTAGCTGCAGTTTTTTTTATCTAAAATTATCTTAGGTTAAAAATTCTATCCAATTGAGAGTTTAAGTTGAAACGAGTTGCTTGAAAAAAACTTGCCGAACAACAGCTAATAAAAAAATCTGCAATGTAATTCAGTATTTATTCGAAGATTTTAATTTTAATTTAGATGTTTTAATTAAATACTTGTAAAAAATGCGTCTAAGATACAACAGAATAAAGGTTACTATCAGATTATACAATACCTCCGTATTAAACTTAACATGATAAAGTTAGTTAGCTGTACAATACTAGCCTACATTAATACAATGTATACTTTTAACCACTTATTACTACATATATACATCTTCATTCGTTGTACTATATCTAAACACACAAAATGAAGATTAATAATACCATTAAATAAGCTAGAAAAAATAATGCTGGTTAATGTGAGAGTGGAGTGAGGCGGACCCAGTAATGACGAATTCTCTGTAATGACAGAGTATAATGACACTGGGTAATGTGTTTCGGCCCACTGAACACTGAATACATGCATGTGATTCCTGGACATACTCATCATTATAAGTCAAACGTGAATCAGTTTTTCATATTAAAAAAAATGTATATTTGTTTGTGTACGCTAAACGCCAATTAACATAAATACAATGATACAAAACAAGTTTGACTACATGTGTTGACATTAAATCAGCACTACAACAGCTTTTAATCTTAATATGAAAATACGTGATATTTGCTTATATATTTACAAGCTTTTGATTGTTAAAGGCTATAATAAATAAAATACTATGATTATCAAATCATACCATTAATAGAAAAATAACAGAGATATATTCTGAACGAGAAACACAAATATGTGATCGACAGACGAGAAGAAAAACTGCACTAAATAAACAAATTGAGACCGAAAAATCAGTTGACAGACAGTTTTGATGGCAAAAATTACCAAACCCTTTTTTATTCCTTAATAATACCTAAAGAATAAAAATTAACATCATCAGACCAGAAATATTAATTAAGTGATTCTCTACACTTAGGTAAAATCATAACAAATATTTATTTAATAACGCCAAAGCTTGGATGTACATGAAACTGCATGTGGCAGCTGTATTATTTAGCATAACAACAGAACGCTGATGATATGATTACATTACCCGTGGGAACGACATTCAACACGGCCTACACAATAGCCCCAAGAGATTCTTGTGTTTACAGTTGTGTTTTCACCACGGTCACTAGCATTGTTATTTATACATTTATTGATGACGTCGTATTTTAATACCGTTATCAAAAGTTGATTAACGTTAAAACCAACAAAAATATCAGATCGCAAAGCATTGTCTACCTGTTTTAATATGACTTAAGGTAGATTGGTTAGTTTTATTGCACTATAAAATATAATTAGTTTATGTAGTAGAAGATTAAATTATTTTTGTATTGTTTCTAACACTAACAAAAACGTTTTCTTAAACTGATTTCTCTCATTTATAAAATGGTCTATTATTAGGAATATAATTAAATTGTATGGACAATTTATGAAACTTTTCAAAATAATTGTCAATATGCCCATAACATTCTTTTTGGTACTAAATGTGCTAGCGAGTTGCAAGCCAGCTTTGTTGATTTGATGTAACAACATACCGTTTATGTTAAAAATAAAGGTTATGAAAAATGGTTTTATTAAGTATATATAATGTTGATGAAATCTGTAATGATCGGAAATATATTATTAAATAATGTTTTAATAAGTTTGATTATTTCACTGAAAAGCTGTTTTGGTTTCAGCCGACACGTTGTTATTTAATAAGTAAGTTACAAATTATTTCTACATTCAAAATGTATTTGCATTTGGTTATACAATTGTTTTTTCGTTTTTTTTTTCAGGTAAGTTTATTGACTGAAGTTGATCAAAAAGTGTGAGTACCAACAAATATTTAAGCAAATCAGTAATAATGTAAAATACCCCCCGTCGCAGCAAACCTGCGTACTCAGCGAATTTCCAATGCATTGATATGTTTCTCACTAGTACATAAAGCCACTCACCAAGTTTGACAAAAATACATTCATAAATAAGTGATTTATTACATTTTATTTATTCCCCATAAGAATAACATTAGGACTGAGTACGCAGGTTTGCTGCAACGAGGAAGATAAGAAATGAGTTTTTATGCAATTATTAATATAACTGAACCAGGTGAAGCTACTTACCATGTTTTATTAATTTATGTTCATAATTAAGGGAGATATAAAACGTTACTTATTCTCCATAAGAATAACATTAGGGCTGAGTATGCAGGTTAGCTGCTACGGGGACAGTCAACAAAACATTTATTTTTTGTGCAATTATCAATATACCAGTACAACATGAAGCCACATACCAAATTTCATCAATATACATTCATAAATAATCAAGATATCAAATTTTATTTATTCTCCATAAGGATAACATTGGACAACGTACTGTGTTTAGCACTTTGAATATCTCTGCAACGGTTTGACGTAGAATCACAATTTAAACACCAAAATGATTGTTTTGTGGAGCTGAAGTGATTAAAGTAAAATTAACTGAGGAAAAGCCAAAAACCTTTTTCCCATAAGATTAACATGGGAGATTTTATGAGCATGTTTTTTGGGTTTTTTCCGCAACCACTTAACCTAGGTTAATAATTCAAAATACCATATTATTTGTTTTTTTAAGCTCTATAACATGGTCTAAACCTAAATTAAGTGTTTTAAAAATTTTAGGGTAAAAAATGCAAAAAACTGATTTTTGTAAAATTTAAAACCCCCATAAACCCCCCTTCCCATAGTCCGATTTTTCTGGTTTTCGAACTTAAAGTCATAAATGTCAGTTTACACATTTGAGCCAAATTTCATCGAAATCGGACGTTTTTTACTCAAGTTATCGCATTCACGGACACATATATAGATATATATATATAGATATATATATATATATATATATATATATATATATATATATATAGATATATATATACATATATATAAATTTGAACGAATAGTGTTTTGGACATCTGGGGACCTCAAAACAAAAAGTTATCATGGTCTCGGGCTTAAGTCTTACCATGAGACCTACGGTAATAGCTTCTTCCCTATAGGGGAAATTCGCTAAAACTTAAATTGCACATTTAAAACACAGTCAAAATATAAACAAATTAACTGTAGGAAAATATAAAATAATGAAGCAGAAGCATTCTACAAATATATGAGTACCTGTGGTTGTGTGACTAAGTAAATATTGATCAATCTTCAAATTGGTATATAGGCTATTTACGTAAGTAAATACAGATAAATACCCTGTGAGTACAAAAGCAGTATTACTTCTGTATTTAAAAGTAAATTAAATAGAGTAGACCCTCTTGCAGACACTCCTGTGTTAAAAATTATAAAATAAAAATTGATTTTAAAAATATGTGAAACAAACAACAACGTTACTTATTAACATACATATTAGTACTTTGCTTAGTAAATAAAACTCTTTGAGATGCAATATGACATACAATTATGGTAATGTCCAAGAATACAACGTATCTTATGTCTCAGTAACAACGTAAACAAACTAAAACAAATCCTTAACTTCATTAATTTTAAGTAGCCATTTATTTAGTTGTGAAATAAATGTATTTAGCTGAAAGCAACAAGCAGTGTTAATAATTTAAAATAGTGTATTATGTACAATAATGAAAAACCTGTAGGGCCTTATTTTTAGAGGAACCACAACATTGTTTCTCAATTGAAATGTTTTTGAGATATATTTATATTCCATTACGCGAAATAATTGCCTAACACTTGAGAACATTTTTACTGGAACAACAAGGCACAGTTAATATCCAAATAAAGTCAAATGTTAAAAAAACCTAGTTTGTTTTTGTTACAATAAATGTTTTAAACGTGAATTGAATAACCATTTCATAACAACATGTATTTATTTTGCAACGGTTGGTTTTCAGAAGAAACTCTGTCTGCTGTTGCAATGCCGCGTCAAACCAGATTATATGTAATATGATTCATTTGATATATATTTCACAAATAAAAATTTTCAATAGAAATTTAACCACTAAATAAAATAAAAATTAAACAATAAGTTTACGCGATTTTGGTTGCCTTTTGTTGTTTTTTGCACCATTTTGTTTCAGAATTAAATGTTCTACAAGTTTTGTTTTAAAACTTAGGGTTTCGCTCCTTATTTTAACTTCTCAGAATTCCTAAAAGTCTTCATCTTGCCCAGAGTACTAGATTATGGACGCAATCCTTTATTAACCTAACTTGTTAACGAAGCATTTCCAGACCTATATTTATATTACTTTAGTAGTAGCTAAAGGAGAAAGAGGCATCACTTCCGGCGCTTTTTCCCCATGTTATTCTTATGGGGAGCCGTTTTTGAGCCGACGCCAGCTCCCGCCTATAGAGCTCCCGCCCGCTGGCCCCTGCCTATATTAAATATATTGTCCCTCCTCTTTTTAAAAACTCTGGTGTCTGATTTGTTTTTTGGTGTTTTAATCCCAACTGCCGCCAAAACTTGGTGTTTTAATCCCAACTATTACGGTCGAACTGTCAACTGATTAAAACATCCGCCGCTTTCACGTGCAACACCATTCACCGACACTCTCCCGAGAGCGAAAGTGCGCTTGCGACACATTAACACACTAATGGATTGTTGCGTGACACTTTGACCACACTTTCCACTTACCAGTAATTTCCTGGAAATCCTCTCAATGTGAGGTAATTTCCAAATTGTAAATCGAGGTGTATATAAGGAGCCACCAACACCGTTGTTCTACACCAGTGACCTCGACCACCGGACGTCACCACACTCCAGCGACCGCGACCACCGGACGTCACCACACTTGTCACCGCATGACATCACCGGCTCACCGCACCTCCGCGCCACCGGCTCCTAGGACTCTGTGAGTGTTAGCAACGGTGTGATGTCTTTAGGGACAACTGTTAATCCATAATTGAAATAGCCTAATATTTGTAAATCTCCAATTCACCATTTCCAAATGTGTATTAATACCTAAAATGTGTATGTAAAAAATAATATTGCACCACCAAAATTGGAAATTTTTTTAATTTTTGCAGTAATTAAACTGCAAAAATGTCTTATTTTAGAGTTAAAAAATATGTTTTTATTATTTAAAAAAGATAAAATTTTAAAATTTTCAACCAAGGATATATATAGAAGCCCCAAAATCACCACCCTCATTCCAACAAAAAATGTTGACCTGTGCACAGTGCTCCACGTCTTGCTCCAAAAAAAGCAATTTAATCAGACACTATCGTAACATTCACAAAATTATTCCTAATGTTTGTAAAATATGTCATCAAATATTTGATAATACAAATTTTAAAATTCACATGCTAGAAAAACATAATACTTGTGATGTGTGTAAGAGAGTCGTCACTCGTGACAAGAAACGACACTACCTACGATGTGACAAACAACCTTACAAGTTGTATGTTTTTAACGGTGAATCAGCGGAAGTATTAGACACTCTCCAATCTTGTCCTCTACCCATCAAATGGATTCTTATTAGGAGAGTAAAATTCATCAAACACTCAGTGGACAATAATGGTGATTTAATCATTGACAAAGAATGTATTGCTGATTTTCGAAGTTTAACTAATTTGTCAATTGAGAAAGCACAGCTAAAGACTCAAATTGAAAATTCACTTTTAAAAATCGATACCTCCATGCACAAGTATCAAGCTCAAGGCAGTGGATGGATATATGACCGCACCAAATACTGGCAGTTGCATGTTTACAAATATAAGCCCCTAACTCCCAAATCATACATTCCCACGCCAGAAAATATAAAATCAAAACATGCTGTTTTAAATATTAAAAACACCGATAATAAATGTTTCACCTGGAGTGTTTTAGCAAGCTTAAGACCAAGGAATAGTAAAGAAAATGCAAATCGAGTAGTTCACTACGAACCCTATGAGGGCCAGTTAAATATGACAAATATAAAATATCCAGTAAAAATATCTGACATTGATAAATTTGAAAAACAAAATAACATAAGTGTTAATGTATATGGAATTGAAGGAAAAACAATATATCCACTGAGAACAACTAAACTAAACGGCAACACTCACGTCAATCTGCTGCTTCTAAAACATGGTCAGAAATCACATTACTGTTTAATTCGTGATTTTGACAAGTTAATGCTACGGTCTACAAAACAAAATAATAAGAAATATTTTTGCAAGTTCTGTTTGCAACATTTTTCCACCAAAGATATATTGGAACGTCACATAACATATTGTAAAACCTTTGATGCCCAAAGAGTGCAAATGTCTAAAAAAGATACACTACAATTTACGAATTACAAATATCAACTTAAAGCTCCCTTTGTGATTTATGCAGATTTCGAATGTTTTATAAACGGCGGCAAACACACGCCTTCTGGATTTGCTTATGTTGTGGTGAGAGACTCTAAAATTATTTACGAAGAGTTGTACAGCGGTGAAAATGTGATGGATGTATTTTTCGAAAAGTTATTTAAAACCTATGACTTTATTAAAAGTCAGATGGAAGTATATGTTCCCCTTGTAATGACTCCAAAGCAAGAGGCATCCTTCAAAAACTCTAAATACTGCCACATATGCCAACAGCTGTTACTGGGTGATAAAGTGCGCGACCATTGCCATCTAACAGGCAAATTCCGAGGACCCTCCCACAACGCTTGCAATTTAAACTATAAAGTAACCAAGAAAATTCCAATATTCTTCCACAACCTTAAAAACTATGATGGTCATTTAATTATGCAACACTTGGGAAAACTCAATCGCAAATTGAATTGCATAGCCAAGGACATGGAAAAATATATATCGTTCTCTGTTGATGATTTGGTATTTTTGGATTCCTACAACTTTCTGTCTCTTCCCTTAAGCAAATTAGCTTCCAATTTAAATACATTTAGATTTATAGACAATCCACTACTACAACGCAAGGGCGAATTTCCGTACGAATACATGACAGGACCAGAAAAGTTTTTAGAGACCCTACCACCCATAGAGGCATTTTACAGCAGCCTAACTAAAGAATGTATATCTCCTGCGCAATATGAACACGCTAAAAACGTATGGAATCATTTTAATATAAAGAATTTAAAAGAATATCACGATTTATACCTTAAAACAGATGTTTTGTTATTGGCTGATGTGTTTGAGACATTTAGGGACTTGAGTTTAAAGGATTATAAACTCGACCCCGTCCACAAGTACTCATTGCCTGGGCTATCATGGGAGGCGTGCCTTAGAATGACTGGCATAAAATTACAGTTATTTAGTGACATTGACATGCATTTGTTTATAGAACACGCTATTAGAGGTGGTGTAAGCATGATTTCCACGCGCTATGCTAAAGCCAACAATAAGTACATGGGCGAACATTATGACCCAAATCAAGAAAGCACCTATCTTGTATACTTAGACTGCAACTCGCTATACTCTACAGCAATGTGCGAGTCGTTGCCCGTTGATGGCTTTAGATGGACAAACGAGAAAGATTATAAAGCCAATAAAAATGAAAACTTTGGATTTATTTTGGAAGTTGATTTAAAATACGATAAAAGTTTACACGATTTGCACAACGACTACCCGCTCGCACCAGAAAAAATGAATGGAAAATTAATACCAAACTTAAATGACAAAACCAAATATATTCTACATTATAAAGCACTAAAAAAATACGAAGAACTGGGTTTGGTAGTTACAAAATACCACAGAATCTTAAAATTCAGACAATCAAAATGGCTCGCACCCTATATTAATTTTAATATTGAAAAGCGACAAAAAGCTGAACATGATTTTGAAAAAGACTTTTACAAACTGTTAAATAACAGTCTCTTTGGTCGAACAATTATGAACCAACGCAAGTTTCGTGATATACATCTTGTAGATGAGTCTATGTTAACAAAGTATGTTACAAAGCCAAGATTTGACTGCAGCAAAAAGTTCGATAACAACTTGCATGCTGTGCATTTAAATAAATTAATTGTAAAGTTTGATAAACCAATATATTTAGGAATGACCATTTTGGATATCAGCAAAGTAATCATGTATGATTTCCACTATAATTATATGTCAAAATTTAAGAATAAAAAGTTCTTAATGACAGACACGGATTCTCTGATGTATTCTATAGTAACAGAGGACTTTTACAAGGAAATACAAAGCGACTTGGACCGTTTTGACACCTCTGCATACAGTAAAGACCATTTCTTATACTCTGATAAAAACAAAAAAGTTACGGGCAAGTTTAAAGATGAATTAAATGGTCAAATTATGTATGAATATTGTGGTTTAAGGCCAAAATTATACTCTTTCATTCCTCTACAGTGGTTATACGAAAAAGAAAAGCAAAATGAGCTAGAGATTAAGAAGGCAAAAGGAGCTGACGGCGCCACAGTTAAACATCTCTTAAGACACCAACACTACTTACACTGTCTTGCAACCGGAGAAGATTACTACGAGAATGTTACAAGAATTAAATCCACAAACCACCATCTGCAAACATTAACGATGAACAAAAAGGTACTCTCTTTTGATGACGACAAGAGGTTTATTCTAGATGGCATCAACACCCTTGCCCTTGGTCACTATAAAATTGGTCAAACATAAATCTGTATTTGCCATTATTCTTTGGCCTTTCCTTGTCTATTACAATAAAGCCATATTTAGTCCTATCCCAGCACTGATGGCAGAGATTTCTAAATTGGTTAAATGAAAAATCATTTCCCACATGATTGTTATACACATGTTTTAAATTTAAATCGTCTTGTTTAAATAATATTAGGAAATTAACATTGTCACGTAAATGTTTGTTTACTTTACTGTAAGATTGACACAAGTAAAAACTGTTAATATTTTTGTGTCTGCCCATTGAGAAAAATTGAGTGATATTTGGACTATTTATGTCGTCAAATACAACTATTGAGTGTGATTCTACATCGTTTGGTGTGATTTCACAGTTTGAATATGTGTGTAATTTAACTTCATCACACAGACGGAATATTTCAATTATTTTTTTATATTTTTCTTGTTCTAAAGATTTGGATATTATATATAAATTTGTAAACTTTAATCCTTGTTTTTTTACAATTAAGTTATAAATTACAACAGTCTTCCCCGAACCACTGGGCCCTATTATAAGACAGCGAATATTATTAGGAAATAGGCCCAACTTCTTTGGTGTATTTTCTTTATGTGCAATTTTAAATTTGTTCTTTTGTTGAATAAATGACATTTTTTATATAATGGTGTATTTTCTTTATTGTGTTGATTCTTTGTTGAATAATTTTTTTATATAATAAAAATGGCAAAGAGAAAGTGTAAGAAGGGTAAGGGATTATTCTTAAAGCCATATAGAGGCCGTGGCTTGTTAAATACCCTTATAAACAACCTTCCTTTCCCACTCCACATCCCGTCGTATTCATATTGTGGTCCAGCAACTAATATACGTGAAAATTTAGCCAAAAATGTACCTCCAAAAAATAAGCTAGACTCTTATTGTAAAGAGCACGACATATTCTACATGAATAATCCTGATACAGCCGCCCGGAACAAGGCAGATATGAGATTAGCGGACCAGGCTTGGACTAGGGTTTCGGCAAAGGACGCCAGTCTGGCCGAAAAAGCAGCAGCTTATGCAGTGACAAATTTGATGAAGGCTAAGGCAAAAATGGGAATGGGATTAAAATTTAATAAAAAAGATGGACAACTTTCAGCTGTTAGAGGCAGCAAGAGACGTGCCTCACTTTCGAGGAGTGTACCTAAAAAACGAGCTAAGAAAACTGACCCCAAAAGTAAGAGAATGTGGAATTATTAATTTAGACAGTGACAGGGGCACACATTGGACAGCATATCGTAAAAATAAAGATATTGTAATATATTTTGACCCTTTCGGAATACAGCCTCCAAAAGAGGTAATTGAATATTTTGTACCATCTAAAATTTACTATACAACTGATCAAATACAAGATTTAAACAGTTCCATTTGTGGAATTTTATGTTTATCATTTCTGAAAAATTTTAGTTTATAAAAATGGATTCATTTACTATAACATTTACGGGTACAGAGCCAGAGTTGAAGTCGGTGTTCTTTCCTCCTATAGAATTAAATGGTGATTATGTAATTGGGCTGGTAGATTTTCAAAGTTATAATTCTATATTTAATGTTAAAAAACCTCTAAATACTTTGACATATTACAAAATGCACAAAATTACAACCCCAAAAGGGGAGGTTACAATTGACGAATTAAACCGGGCATTAGATGGTAAAGTTGAAGTTATTATACAAAATAAAGTAGCATTAATTAATACAAAAGTCAAACTTATATTTTACAAAGGCCTAGTTCCAAAATTAAATAAACTTAAAGACACAAAATTAACTATAGACGAGGGTGAGGATGTGTATTATTACGATCACAAAGTTCCAAATGTAATTGAAATTGCTGAAGGTACATACGAAGTGTTTGAGCTTGCAAAGGAAATTCAAAAGCAACTCCCAGATTTTGTACTTATAGCTGATAATAAAACTATGAAAGCCACATTACATTCTGGCCATGTGTTTGATTTTACAAAACCGTGTTTAGGGTCTGAATTATTGGGATTTAAAGGATTTTCTACTCCAGATATTGCGTTTAAATCCGTAAATAAAATCAACATAAATAATGTAAATGTGATTAGAGTAAAATGTAATATTGCGAATGGGTCTTATTTAAATGGTGACAAATCACACACCATACACAGTTTTTACCCAGAAGCTCCTCCGGGCTACAAGATTATTGAGGTCCCCAGAAATATTATATACTTCCCTGTAAATAAGAGAAGTTTAGATGTTGTTAGCATTACATTTGCAGATCAACACGACAAGCCAATTGACTTTAATAAAGAAGAAACTACAATTACTTGTCATATAAAAAAGATATGAGAATTTACAAGAACGGGCTGAGTGTGCAAAATGCCAGGTTTCTGCGATCAATTGGGTTGAAGTTAAAATTTTCTATTAATAAAAATGGAAGATTTTCTAGACGTTGCAGGAAAATTCCAATACGATGATAGCCTGGTTAAAATTACAAATCACTCCTATGTTCCACACAACACTTTAGCAATAAATAATTCCGATGAAATTCGAATATGCATAAATAATCAAGATTTACTAACACTCCCATGTAGGAGTTATCTGTATATTAAAGGAGAAATAGAGAATCATGATAAAGGACATTTTATAAATAATGCATTTGCATTCTTATTTGACGAAATTAGATATGAAGTTGCTGGTAAAGAAATAGATATTGTAAGAAATCCGGGAATTTCCAGTCTTATGAAAATATTGTGCTCTTACAATAAAACAACTAAATTGTCAAATGCAGCATTTGATTCTGATGAAAATTTAAAGGAGTTCCATAAAAGCGGCAAGTTTAGTACTTGTGTCCCGTTAGAGCTGTTAATGGGTGTGTTTGAGGATTTTAATAAGGTTTTAGTAAATGTTAAACAAGAATTGGTGTTGAAAAGATCCAAAAACGACTTAAATTGTATATTAACAACATCTAATGCTCCAACTGGTGTCGATCCTATTCCTAAAATTACACTTAAATCGATTCAGTGGGTGATGCCGCACGTGGTACCATCTGATGGGGAGAAGCTTCAATTACAAAAGATGTTATTGCAAAATAAAAATTTGCAAATTGCATTTAGAAGTTTGGAGCTACACGAACTCCCATCATACCCCGAAACCAAGAGACACACATGGTCAGTTAAGACGTCATCGAGTTTGGAGAAGCCCAGGTATGTTATATTTGGTTTCCAAACAGGTAGGGACAACAGTGCACGAAAAAGAACTGATGAATTTGATCACTGTAAATTGAAAAATCTCAAAGTGTTTTTAAACTCTGAATATTATCCTTATAGTGATTTAAATCTCGACTTTGAAAATGGAGATGCCTCTAAAGCTTATGAGATGTTTGTGAGGTTTAGGGAGAGTTACTACAACACCGTCCCCGATCCTATGTTTAACAGAGCTGACTTTATAAATAAATATCCTCTAATTGTAATAGATTGTTCTAGGGAGAATGAATCAATCAAAGAGGGGGTTGTAGATATTAAATTAGAAATTGAAACTGCAGAAAACGTCCCTTCAAACACATCTGCATATTGCCTAATAATACACGATAAGGTGTTTGAGTATAATCCTTTGTCAAATGAGATAAATAAAATGTAAATAAAATGAAAACAAATATTCAACAAGAATTGGTAGAGTCTGCAAAACAAATAAGAGAAAAATATAGGGCGTTAAAACGTGGTAAATTTCTAGAGGCTGAAGAGAGGTTCCAAACATTCCAACCATTAATAGAGCCTTTGCAAGAATTAAAAAATTTAGCCACAAAAACAGAGAGGCCAGTTCTCCCAATGATTTTAGAAAAGACCCCGTCTAGAATACCAAGAATAACACAAATAACACCACACAAATTAGATTTTGGTCTTTTAGCATCAGACTATTTAGGAAATTACCTTAGTAGAAGTAGTATGACAGATACCACATATGGTATTAGGCGAGAAGGAAATAAATTTTTTATTGGGAATCAGGAAGTTCAAATTGCCAATGATGATGTTACAGTTGGAGAAAAAATTTATAAAGGGACAAAGGGATTGTGGGAATTGTTAACTTTAAAAGAACCCGTAAACTATAGTCAGGCTGATTTGCAAAATTATAAAGAGATTTTGGAAGCTACAAATGCACATTTAAAGGGTTATAAACCAGGTGCGGCGATGTCAAGTAATAAACACACTAAATATCTTAATATAATTAAACCCCTGTTTAAGACTGTTGGTGAAGGTTTAAGGCAGGTAACTGGCAATAAAATAGACTATGTTTATTGGGATGATCCTAATGAGCTTGTAGATAGGTTAAGACTGCTTTGGTTAAGCCGATTGGCGGGAAATTCTGGAGTGGATAATGAGATAGATTCTATCATAGAAGAATTGAGGGAAAGTGGAATTGTTTATTAAATAAAAATATGATAGATAAATTTTATCGTGTATATAACCCATATAGTAAACCAGAAGCTAGAAGTTTTAAAGAAACTACTTTAAATCTAAAAGATGATTGTTGGAATGCTTTAAATTATAAAATTAGTAATGTTAAAGGTGGGGAGTTTACTGACGATGTATCGACTTTGGGGCAGACGTTAACCAGGAAAGGTGATGCTTTTGTACAAGGTAATACTAAATATAGGTTTTTAGAATCCAAGAATAATAATTGGAACGCTAATAAACGCAAAATTACTAATGTTAAACGAGGAGAAAGCTCAACCGATGTACCCACATTAGAGCAAACTTTAATAAGAAAAGATGGTGTCTTTGTACAAGACAAAAATAATTATGAATTTTTGGAATCGGAGGGAAATATTTGGAATGCCAAAAAGCGAAAGATTAGTAATTTGTTGGCTGGTAAAGAAAGCGATGATGTTGTAAACGTCTCTCAAGTACCAAAAATGGATCTAAACTTTTGGGATTTTAATAATAAAAGGCTAGTTCGTGTTAAACCCGCTGTTGATGAGAACGATTGTGTTACAAAACATCAGACTGTGACTTTAGACGGTCTTAAATTTGATGGTAAAAATAAGCAATTAACAAACATTTTACCTGGAACGTTGCCAAATGATGTGGCTGTTGTTAAACAAATATTAACAAAAGGTGAGAAAAGCATAATAAAACAGGGGGATAAATATTATAATGTATTAACATTAGATGGCGATATGTGGGATGCAGAGGACAAATTAATAAAGAATATACCTGAAGGCAAAGATAGGAGTGATGTTTGTTTAATGTCGCAGGTTTTGAGGTATGACGATAATAATAAAACTTTTAGACAAGACAATATTAAATTTGATATTTGTTTAAAATCACACGCATTAAGGTTTAACAATAAAACTAATAAATTTATGCAAGACAATAATGAAATCGATTTGATGATGTACAATCCTAAATTGTTGGTTGCAGACCCTACATCTTTAAGCGGATTTAAGACTTTAGATGGAGGGGCATATTTGCCAAAAAACTATGTATATCAAAGAATGAGTGATGGTATGTTAGTTGGTAGCAATGGAGGTGTTTTTGAAACGACAGAGACTGGCAGATACGTTAACATTAAAAATAAAGAATAAAAAATGGAAAAAATTGCTTACGAATTGCATAAGCCCGCGAGAAAGAACTTTGTTAGAAGGTCTTTTAAGGTGTTGGGTATAAACGAAACTGTTCAAATAGATTTAATAGATATGCGGAATTATGCTAGAGAGAATTCTGGGAATAAATATATTTTAACTTTAATAGACACATTTTCTAAAAAAGCTTATGCTGCTCCACTAAAGAATAAAACTGGATTAGTAGTCACAGAAGCTATAAAAACTATTCTCCCAAAGGGAGTTAAAAATATTCAATCTGATAACGGAAAAGAATTTTTTAATGAACATTTTACCAAACTAATGAAAATTCTAAATATTAATCACTACCACACTTACTCTACAACTAAGGCGGCTATTGTGGAAAGGTTCCAGAGAACTTTAAAGAATTGGTTGTATAGAGAGTTTAGTGCACAAGGGAGTTACAAGTGGTTGGATTTACTTCCAAAGTTAATAAGGATATATAATAATAAAGTACATAGATCCATAGGGATGAAACCTAACCAAGTAAGTGCTAAGAACTCTAAAGACGTACACGAAAGGTTAGCATCTAAAGTACAAGTTAAAAAGCCAAAATATAAGGTGGGGGATAGTGTAAGGATATCTAAATATAAACATGTATTTAGTAAAGGATATACCCCTAACTGGACGGGAGAGCTTTTTACAATAGCAGAAGTTAAGAAAACAAAGCCTGTGACTTATATTTTGAAAGATGAGAATGGCAATATAATCAAAGGAGGATTTTATACAGAAGAATTGTTAAAGACTAAATATAAAGACATGTATTTGGTAGAGAAGGTAATTAGGAGGAAGGGTGATTTATTATATGTCAAATGGCTCGGGTTCCCAAGTAGCCAGAACTCGTGGATTTCTGCAAAGGATGTATTAAAATGAATTTTAGGGTCAAAATATGGCAAGAGTCAAAACGGAAATTAGGGTGCAAAAGTCAGTAAATAGTTGGCAGTATTTTTTTTTAATTCAACCGTAATAGTGAATTTGGGAAATGTAAGTGAAATTTATTAAAACACTTGCCTAGGACAATAACATATCCAAATTGCAGACAAATCGGACAGTAAACACCAAAGATAGTTTTTTAGAATTTGAAAATTAATTTTTAAAAATATAGAGGGGGGATGGGGACAATATATTTAATATAGGCGGGGGCCAGCGGGCGGGAGCTCTATAGGCGGGAGCTGGCGTCGGCTCAAAAACGGCTCCCCATAAGAATAACATGGGGAAAAAGCGCCGGAAGTGATGCCTCTTTCTCCTTTAGCTACTACTTACTTTTTTTCTTTACTTCTAGATAAATAATGATCTCCCGAAGTTTTTGCATATCTTCGTGAATCACCCTGTATTTAAAACATTTAACAAATTAACTTGGCCAGTTATTTATTTATGATATAAAATAATTAACGAAAGTCTTTTTAGATGCTGTGTTATAAATTTGTTATGAACTAAACTACTTTACGTCTGAGTGATTACTTCCTCATAAGAAACGTTTTAAAATTTTTAAAGCATTATTTAAGATATTGTATTTATTTAAATGCCTAGTTCGTACGTTCCTAAAAGAACATACGATCCTAAATCTTGAAATTGTTAAATTTGTCTATGTCTTATAATATCAAAATGGTGTACAAAATCAGAAATATTACTCAGGGCTTCACCCTATTGGCCTCAAAAGTTTAAATGTGTATCTCTGGCAGGCAATAATGTTATTTGGTCATGATTTATAAATTTTTTTGATGATGATATAACCAAGTCATAAAATGGCTTGTAACTCGTAAAGGTTCATCAATTTCTATAGAGAATGCAGCGCAAAAGAAATGTTTTTCGCTCTCCATAAATATTTCCGGTGTAACTGGATCGTTCGGACTATCTTTACTTCGATGAAGTGATTTACATTTTATTTGTCACTTGAATTTGTTTTACAGTTAAATAAACTTTAACAGTTTTCTGGCATACGAAAAAATACATTCGTTGGGAAAAATTAGAAAGAATTTAAGTAATTTTAAAGACAATATTTTACTAAATTCATCTCCGGTTAATTGGTGCTTCAATTATATACGTAATTAGTATAAGTTTGTATATTTAAATATTATCATTAACTCAAAGACAAAATATAAAGATTCATCGCCTCTAAATTTAACGTCGAAAAACATGTTGATTAGTTAAAAGAAATATATTGTTTTCTTTATAGAAACAGTAAAATGTTGATGATATTATTCTTTCCTCTTCACTAAACTGTTTGTTGTAAACCACTCTCAGTACATAGAAATTTTAAATTTATTTCAAAGCAAAAAATGTACACACAAAAATATGTTCTTAAATAATATTATCTTTGGTATCATAGCTTGAACGTTTAAATGTTGTGTCAATTAAAATAGCAGTATTATTTATACTATAATATTACAACAAATTATTTTTTAAAGCCAATAAACAGTGGTTTTAAATTTACTTCCAATACAGTTTATGATACCCATTTAGTAATTTGTCTGTGTATTCCAACATTAATAGTGAGATACGTCCTCGTTCCTAAGCCCCAGTAAGACAGAGGTATCACTTTCAACAAGCTTGCTCATTATGTATTGATAGCGCGGGCACAACATTGCTTGTGACCAGGAAATATTCACCAGCCTTTCCCTACATATTTGTCTGCAAATCACTCTCAGCTGTTTGTTTTTATTTCACAAACTAAATATTTCTTTAAGTATATACGGAAATAACAATAATAACCTATTTGTAAAACAATGCTTGTCGATTTTCCGATACAAAAATAATACTCCAATTAAAAAAACCCTATTGGAATACTTTTAAGATTGGTCTTAATTTCTGGAAAAAAATGTTTAGTTATAAACCTGAGAAGTAAATTTCGCTTATCAATTGAATGGCTCTCACCAATAACCTTGTAAGCGACAAATTTTACAAAATCGAGATTTCTATTCAGTAAGCTTAGGAAACGACATCCTAAACTTGTGCAGGGTATTTATTTGTTTATATATTTTAAGTTGGCAGTACTAGGAACGGTATAAAACCACGAGTTTTGGTCCCACCGTGCACTCGTGCAGTAACGTTGCAGGCGTTTGAGATGGCAACACCACCGCGGCTGATTCTTTCGCCCTCGGATATGAATCGGCTTGACCGCAGTAAAAAACGTTCCACTATCAGAAATTTTTTTAAAGTAAACAGGAATGCCGTGGAACCCTGCATCAGTGAAAAGAAAAACCCTGTACCCCGAAAACTGCCACCACATGAGGTACGTGCAGTAACGTTATAACCGCCAAGTGCCCAAACCTCTTGTTTGATCATAAAAATAAACATTACTAGTTTTACAACGTTAAAGTTTTAAGGGCTTAAAGCTGTTTACAATAGATGTGTTTTATTTTATTTAATTTTGTACATAAAATCTTTTGTTTAGTTTTCTTTTGCCACTGACTACATAGTCAATGCTTTTGCCATCATATAAATGTAGTTTCAAGGTAAATATTTAACTTTCATTGATTATAACAGGTTTTATATCGTAAGTTTAAGGCAAATATTTGACTTTCCAAGTTTAGGACATGTAAATGCATTTATCGGTGCATTAATACAGTTTTCTCCATATAACAGCTTTTATATTTTTTCACCCAATAACTTTGCAACCACCATTACACCTATAAAGTCGCAAAAACGTTGTAATTTCAGTTCAAAAATTGCGTTATTGCAATTCTAAAATCACGTATTTGGTCATTACTTAACTACTGCATGAGATATTATTGTAATATTTATTTTAATGACCACTTATACTATTTAAGACATATTATGTGACCGAAAGGAACATATATTCCAATTTCATCTGTCCACTTATTTTTTTTATCTCTTGGAAAATTAACTTTTTGTCGCTTACAACGTTACTGGTGGGGGCCATTCAATTTTGCTTTGATTTTTTTATATTTCTTAAATACTTGCATCTTTTCATTTCAATTTTAAAATGCCAAAGTCATCAGAATAATTAGTTTTTACAATGACCTATACTTTACAGATAAATATAGCTGTGCAAACCTTTTTTATTTTTTATTACGTAACATTTAAATATTTTCCTGATTGAGGTTTTTCTTAATATTGCACATTATGTATCAAATCTTATTTTTAACTCACATTCAACGATGATTAATATTATTTTCTGCTTTAAATGTCATTAGATAACAAATAATAGGAGAAAACTTGTGTTGAGATATTATTAGTAAATTTCCTTTGGAAAGTGAACTATTAGCATGACCCGCACGGTGCAACTTAAGCCCGGGACCGCCATAGAAGTTCCTAACGTGGCCCCCTGAACACTTTTTGGGGGGTCGTTCAAAATTGTATATATATATATAGACATATATATATATATATATATATATATATATATATATATATAAGTGTATGCACTCTAGCGGTCGCATTTTTTTTCCGATTTACTTCAGATTTGGTAGGGACGTTCCTTAGTAGTGTGGGTTTGCGGGTTTTGCGCCGGAAGTGACGTCATCCGGTCACGTGACCGGAAGTGCTGAGTCATGAAAGATGTTATCTGGGGCTGAGCCAGTGACGTAGGCGGTTTTGTGACGAAATGAGTAAAAGTTCAAAGTTCAAGGTCACGGGGAGGTAATTTTAAAAAAGTACTACCTCGCACGCGTAAAATCCGATTGTGATTCGATAGTTTTAATTCGATAAAATATCGAATGAAAATTATCGAATGAAGCAATCGAATGATACGAGTGCGAGGTAGAACAATTACAAATATTACTTTATTTTATTTACAATAATTCATATTACAAATATTACTTTATTTACAATAATTCATGTTTACAATAGTTCCCCGTTGTTGGTTGTCATCGATGTTGTTGATCCGGACGAGTTGCGGCCATCACTTCGCTTTCTGAAGAAAGACGGTATATACTTCGATTCCTGCGCAGAGTCCATGTTGTTTTTTGATGCGTAAAGTTCCAAAGATAAATCGTAACCGGACGCAATGAGAAGTCTTAACTCTTCATTAAAAACCTCGAGGTCTTGGAAAGTCGCCAGATGAATAGAGTCATAATGAATACACCTAATTTTAATGGACATTTTAATACAATGTTTTACGTTTGTGAAGAGCACTCGATGTTCACCAGTCGAGAGCCGGAGGTGTACTGACTATTCGCTAGCTAGCGTTCTGGTATCAAACAAAATGGTGGGGCGGAGAAGATGGCGGACAGCAGATGGCAGGCGGCAGGTGGCAGCTGGTTGCTACTACATTCGCCGCCACAGTAATGCAATCCTTCGGCGTAATTCTTGTAGTTTATCTTGTCGGTTCATTTGATACGTTTTACATCTACATATGCAATAGCTGAAACACTTGCACTTACGACAAGCTTTCCCGTCAACTTGATCGCCTGGTATTTTAAAACATTGTAACTCGCAACAATATGTCTTCAAATTGTTATCGAAAAATAAATTGTTCATAGGTGACATCGACATGTTAGCTGCAGCGTGTGTTAGACAAGACTGAGACTAACTTCACTGCTCCCTCTCTTTTATACCTCTTCATAAGTTAACCCTGAATGAAAGTTCAAGGTCATCCATTTGAATTTTAAAAAAAGCAACACAGCAGTATATAAAATAATATACTGCTGTGTTGCTGTTTTTATTTTTTTTTTATTTTATTATTTTTTTTTTATTTTTATTTTCTTTATTAAACAAACATTTTACAATACAATAAACTTAAGTTTAACATTGATAACTAGAAATACAAACAATAAAATACAAACAGAGACATTATGTACAAGGATGCGTGATGTGCAGAGTGAGTTCCGTCGAGTTGTTGCCGCTTACACCGTGTGATACCAAATACAACGTCCCCGGTTGAATATCTCGCAAATCTTCATTTTGTAGCAGTTGAACAAATCGTTTTGGAAGAAATACTTGAAACTTCGGCTCATCTCCTGGAGAGAAAGGTCCTTCGCTCAATGAAACTAGAATTGCTTCTCCATGTGTGGTTTCCACTTTCTTGATGTTATGAATAATGTAGTGTTTTTGTTCTTTTAGTTCTGAACACTTTTTAGTTAGCAGAAGGTCGGATTTTGAATGAGTGTTGAATTGATCAACCAGTGTTTGTAGAAACTGTTGTGATGTCATCTTCGTCAGTGGTGTCTTCTGTGATGTTGCCTCTTCGGAGTCTCGAATAATACTCGTGCTGGAGCGGTGCTGTCTCCTCGTATTTATAGGCCCCGCTACCCCCACCACATTTCTGTTCTCCGCTACCCCCACCACATTCCTGCGTTTGTTTCAAGTAAGCAGCCAAACGATACGCGTTGTACAATGCACAGTTTGTTTGGCCGTGTTTAAGATCTTTTGCAGCGACACAAATATTACCGAGATTAATGTTAAAGTCCTTACTGATAGTTATATCGAAAACATCACCGTGCGTGTACTTTTGTATCCAGTTCTTTTTTTCTAATCCTCTTGTGTATATATGTGAATATTGTTTGCAAAAGTTAAACATAATACTGTGCAGATTACTGTAGCTTATAAATCCTTCATACCAATGTATGTGATGAAAGTAGTTTGTTATCCATTTGTTTGTACTTTTTGCTTTGGTGTTAAGTTTGTTAAAAGAAAAAGGAGCATCAAACGTGAATGGGTAGGCTACAAATGTAAGCAAGTCTAAAATTACTAATTCCTTGATAATAAACCTATCATCATTATTTCGAAATGCTTGAAATTCTATTACACAAGGCTTTACACTCACTTCTTCATCCCCTCCGCTCATCATGGCACCTAGCGATCAACTAAACTGTTTTCCACACCACGGTAGGTTAAATACCAGGCCGTACAGTTGCAGGCGCGTTGGTGTATATTTAACGTGGGCACCGTCCCCAATAGGCCTACCCCACGTGTGTTCTTCTTTACTAAGTCAAACTTTAGTCTTTTTTAACTTCTTCTTCTTGTGTTTCGTTTTCTTCTTCTTCTTGTTTCTCCGTTTCTTCTTCCTGTGTTGTTTCTTCTGTAGCTTCTGTAGCGATTTCTACAAGTGGTTCAAAATCCTTTAACTTTCTCCACATGCAAACTTCATGAGGTATTCTATTAAAAATAGATGTATCCACAGGTCCGTACACGATGGTGCTATCAGGTTGTTTTTCCAAGGTATCGACCAAATATTCTTTAATAATAGCGCTTGCAAATACCAACTGTCTCATGTACCTTGTAATAGGTTCTGTTGCGTAGTTTAAAACGTAGAATTCTTCATGTGACAGTAGAATCTTATTTTCATGTTGAGTCAAGTCTCTAATTCGCACTTGTAGTTGTCCACGATGTTTAACAATATCGATTTCATTGTCACAATCCAAAAGTCGAATATGTGTTTTCCTTCCACACAAACTGTTAGTTAAATAACATTCTATTAAATGTACATGTTTCAAAAATGACTCCCAAGCATTTTGCGAAAATAAAACCTTTTTTGTTCCATGGTGTAGTATTACTGTAGGGGAATAATCCAATGACTTCATCAATCCAACTGATACACTTTTACTGATGCATGCTGAGATGGGGTAAAAGATTCGCAAAAAAACTTCAGTTAAAATGTGAGGAGGAATATTTTCTTCAACTTTCTTCTTCCTCTTTGGTACTACCTTTGATGGGTCTGCATTACTTTCCTCCTCTCTATCTCTTTTACCAAACTTTAAAAATGCAGTTATTTCCTTGATGATTTTTTCTTCACTAGTATTATCACGTTCCAATAACGGTGCTACCTCTGCATCACCTTGTACAACAGATGGAGAACTCATTTTGTAGAAGATGTTGCCCATGCGATGATAGACGATCAACTGAAGACCTGCATTGTTGCTCCGCTATTTATAGGTTAGCGACAGTGGCGGTGCCGGTGGTGGTACAACGTTTTACAATACCGTCTTTACGATACCAGTCAACGGTGTGTATGTAACAATTTTATCGTGCAAAATTAAACAATACGCAGATGTATTTGCAGGTACGTTTTCTTGAAATTCCATTTCTATTTTTATATCAACACTAGACGATTTTACAGATTCGTTTTGTTTGGAGCAATCAATTACAACAATCGGAGATTTCGATTCAAACTGTACGGGAGATAGTAGAGGTGTGTTTGTTTTGCCGTAATATGAATTTTGGAACCTAGCGTACATATCGTATAAAACACTGTACCTTTTTTTATCAAAAGAGATATTAAAGTTGTCGTAGGGAAAGAATTGTGAATTCAGGAACACTTTACAGTTTGTTAATTTACAATGGTCAAATTCACCAGCATTTTCAGTTAATATACTTTTTTTCTTTGTTTGTAATCCAAAGATTACATATCTCGCTTTTTCCAAATGAGTAGAAGTTTTTACAGTCCATGTATGCCGTTGTGTTGAAGGTAAAACGGGGTATTCATGAAACTCCCAGCTTCTGAATGGCATTACAATGTCTCGATCTGATTTTAACTTTCTTAATAATGTAATCCTGTGTTCATCATTTAGTCGCACATGTGGTACTCTCCAAACAATCTTGTCTAATGTTAGTTTCCAGTCTAAATTGGCTTCAGTTGTTCCAGCAGATGCTTTAATAATATCATTATCGTTTGATGACCTTAATAAAACTAGTTCTTGTTTTACATTTATTATTATTCTTCTGTAATCTTCAGCAAATCCTAAAAGTAATCTTAAAGGTACGTAAAAATCAAAGTTTCCCGAAGCGTCAGGAGTAATTATACTTTTGTCTGGTGCAACCCATCCTGCAACAGCTAACAGATTCTTCTCATTTGGTGTTAAAGACGCTAATCCTTTTAAGGTACTGGAAATTCCAACCTTTTTTGTTGAATCGACTGTAACTCCTGAAATTTCATATCTAATCTCGTCAAACAAAAATGCCATAGGATTATTTATGAACGGAACAGTGGTTCCAACAGTACCGTCAGCTTTTGTTACTTTTCCTTCAATATATAAATAACTTTCGCATGGAAGAGTATAAATGTCTTGTTGTTGTATAGGAATCCTAATTTCATCGTTATTGTTTAATTTGGACGAAGCGTAAGGGTTGTGCGTGTGATATTCCTTTTCCCATAAGGTCTCGTCGAATGTTGGGCCCTGCGCTATATCCAGTATATCCATTGTTAATGACCTTTAATCCAATTTCTTCTAGAAAACGAATGTTGTCACTTGTTAATCCTTCTACAGCTGATGAGCTACTGACCTCTTTGCTGGTTGGCTCTCTCTTTTTAAATGATAACCCCATTATCTAAGCGGATGATTTTATATGTATTCTTACAGTAATAGCTTCTCCTCGAAAGTCAATAAGGTTTCCGTCTTGATCCACTATGTTCAGCACGATGTCTGAAATGAAACTGGTGTTTAACGGTAGGTACACAAGGTTTTGAGGCTTTTCTACTATCTTGAAACCCGGTGCGACTGATGGGTAGAATGTGTGTAATATATGCCGATTTTCTCCATCTCTGTAGGATCCTTGTATAATGTTACATGTAATGTCTATGCTGTTTACTTTGATGATCGTCACAGTTCTATTCCCAGAATGAGTTGTATTAGGTTCTAATACCTTTGTTTCCTTAGAAAACCCTAATAAACTACCAATTGAACGTTCTTGGCCAAAATCAATATAATACTTAGAAGTAATTTCGGCTTTCATTGTATTGTTATTGCCTTTTATCGTTATATTTTCTTTTCCCATATGTTTTTGTATAACTTCATTTATATTATCAATTTCATAAGCTCCTGTTGGTAAACTGAATTCTTCCAAAGCTGAATATTTTCCTTTATTATCTTTTGTCTTGTAATAATGTATTTTGTTATTAATTCCTTCACTAACGTTTGGAATAGAGTTATATGTTGTTAAATCCAATAATGCGGCTTCCCATAGTCTTCCTTTTTGCAAACGTAGCGCTGGAAACAGAATACTGCGCAAAGTACATGAGTTACCGGTTAATGACACTGTATACGAAGACATCTTAAAGTTGACTAACACTTTTAGCTAAAAAGTCTAAACATAAATGACCGCAAATGGATGTATCATCAGGTTGTTTTCTTGTATAATTGTAAAAAACATTTTCTGCCGCACGAAAGTATTGTTGAAGTTCTTTCGGTGGTGGAAGGTTTCCAAAACTGTCGAAATAATAAATCGTTTCACCAAGTTTCTTGTAACACACCCAATGAGTGCCTAATCCTTCACTATTATCCAAATTTACTATACCAGTCTCATTTTTCCACATTTTAACCGGTAATTCATCTTTCATAAATACTCCTCTAAAAAATGGGATTTTCAAACAAGAAGCATATGTAATCAGTTCTTCATTGGTTAATTCTTTGTTTTTAATTATTAATTGCTCTTGCTTATTTAATACACACGATACGGTCTTAGGTATAGTCCTCCTCCCTTTTTTATCATTGACCATATTGTTGGTTTCTTTTTACCTTTACCACTAGTAGATCGACGTTTTCTTCTGATATTACCTCCTTGTTTCTTAGCGGGTCTTTTCCCACGCCTTCTTCTCTTTCCTCCTCCTCCAAACGTAGTTTTTGCTTTCATTGCTGCTGTTACTGCTAAAGACGCTGCTTTTTCACCAATACTCGCGTCACTAGATTTTACTCTTTGCCAAGCTTTCTCAGAAAGTGCTCTATCTGCTATTGATCTATTTTTTGTATCACCAAATTTGGAATACGCTATATCGTGCTGTTTACAAGCCTGATCAAGCTTATTTATTCCAGGATCTCCTCTAGCAAGCCGTTTCTCTAATTTGGTTCCAGGACCACAATATTGATATCCTCCAGGTAAATGTAATTCCACAGGTAATAAATCAATCGCCTTGTTAACTATAGCTCCAACCGGTTTACTTAATAGAGAAAATGCTGTTGATGCTATTCCCCTTCCTCTCTGTAATCTCTCTCGATTATGACTGATGCGTTTAGCCCTCGGCATGACTATTTATAGCCAAACTTACAATCAGTAGGTGCACTCTATAAATGTTTTACAATGAATGTAATATTAGTCTTGGCTTCTTGTATTATATATACTGTTTAAAATCCATTTATTATATAGAAATGGATTAATTAATTAAATGTAGATGCTTTATCCCTTATCATGGGTATTTAAATTCTTTTTTCTCTTATATAATCTTCATCGTTTTCTGTTGGTTCATTAATCACATTCACTTTATCCCCCTTTCCTAATGTCTTGACTTTAGAAGGCTCAGACGGTTTATCTAATTGATTAGGTTTTTCTGGATTGTGTATCTTTTTCCAGTCTAAATAATTGTGGCTGTCAACATCTGAAGCTACAGCTCTTCCTGAAGCCCGATGGATATAATTAAATAAAGCTGCACCAAACCTTTCCATATGTTTTTCATATTCTGTAGTCCATTTCTTGTGTACTATATCAAATATTTTCTTATTTACAGCGTCTCCATCCTGCTCACAATCACCTACATTTGACAATTTTAATTTTTTTACATCATAGCTTGTATCAGTTTCATTCTTTTTGTAAATCGTTAACAATTTTAAAGTCGCTAAATTTACTGCTTCACCATCATAAATGGGATGTTTTATATTGCTTAACCTTTTACCGGAAAATCCCCAATGGTCTTCGTGTACAATCGGGGTTCTTTTATCCATGTATTGTACCGTAACCGCATCAGAAGACAAAAGCGGATCACCAACATTTTGAATTACTTTTCCTTCAAAATTATAATTACCATCAGGTGTTAACGGAAACCCAGCTCTTTTTTCACTATATCCAGATTTTACTCCAAACTCGGAATACCGTCCAAACTTGTCCACACTCATGATGTAACTGAATCGCTATCGTTTAGGTTCTTACTATATATATATATATATATATACGTCTACTGAACAATTATTTCTCGTTTTCGCAGTTCATCAACCAAAGCTACCCATTCGTTTTCTAAACCAGTGTGCCCGGCTTCCATAGCTTCATGTAATAACCTCATTCGATCAACTAACTTATTTATATCGTTGTAATATATTATATTGGTTTTATACAAATTTTTTAATAATCCCCTTCCAGATGTAGTAGGATCAGTTGTTTTTCTTTTTTTATGCAAAACATTTAATTCAGCAGAAGATAAAGCTCTTCTTTTAATTGGAGCTTTATTTGATTTCGAGGGGAAAAGACTAGATATAATGTTTGTGTATTTTATTGACCTGTTTCTATGAATAGGTAGTTCTTTGGAATATTTTTTTCTATGTGCATTTGTATACTCTAGTATATTTTTAAACAATTGTAAATCCTTTTTAGTAAATTTACCAGGATTATTTTTAAAGATGAGTTCAAACAAACCTGTTGTGCCTTTATATTTCTTATCACCAATAACTATATCATCATTTTCGTTTATATCTAACTTTCTATCTCCAATCATTAATCCTTTATCCTCTATTCTAGCTCCATATGTATGATAATTTCGATTAGCATGTGTGCCATGTAACATTTTTAATGTATATTTTCTTCCAAGTGTTCCTTTAAACATAATATCTGTGCCTAATTTGCTTAAGTTGGATGGGTTGATATCCTCTTCTTCTGCTCTTGTATCTTCCGCACTTGTATCTTCTGTACTTGTATCTCCTGCAATGTTCTTTTCCCTTAAATCTCCTATATCTCCGCTTTCTTCATACTCGTCGCTTTCTTCAGATGTTTGTAACTGGTCAGAACTTTCATCATTCTGAAATTCTTCTTCATATTTGGAAATTGGTAGCATTTTGTCTCCTTCGAAGCGAAATGAAGGTCTTTCCATATTTTGTGCTAATCGCTTTAAAGGTTCAGTAACAGGTTTGAATGTTGTTTCTAAAAATTGCTCTCTTTCATTTATACCTGATTTTAAAGCTCGGTTTTTTTGTCTAATAGAATCACTAAGTGATTTTATTTCCTTTAATAGCTTTTCCTGGTTAACCATCTTCACACCTTGACGACTTGTACAGTAATACCGCTAATCAGTGTATTAAAACGAATTTATCAAAACCTATTCTATAACGACCATCTTTTATAGCTTGATCTTTCATAATAACCAAAAATCCATACTTTTCCACCCATGCTTTTCCGCAAAGCTCTTTAAACTTTTCAAATGGCATATCCGCATTCACATGATCGTTATATATATGTTTTAGGTTAGTATCATCTTGTTTGAATACAATTAGAATATTTGCATTATCTCTGATAAGTTGTTTTGGGATTTTGCTATAAGTTTGTCCTATATATATGCTGTCGATGTTATTATGTCTTCCCATGGCAAAGTAGTTTCTAATAGTATCCTGATTTTCACAAGATACATCGTCAAATATAAATACAGAATACGGTTTCGCTTCGTTTGGTTGCATAATGCTATCACTAGGGTTAAATTTGTAAAAATTAACATCAGACACATCAGATAGGATTTTATCCAGCAATTGATACTTTGGTTGATGTAGAGACTTTGAAAAAATATATAGGTTACTAAACCTTAATCCCTGCGGATTAGTGATCAAATTAAAGACAACATTGGTCTTTCCACAGTTTGAGGGGCCACTTACTATACATCGAACAGTGTTTGGAAGTAAACTACCGTGTTTACCATTGTTGATTTTAACGTTATCCACAGTTAAATCATCTATGTTATTAATATTGAATCGATCTTTATGGTGAATAATCTCCATCCTGCTCAAAGGTTAACGATGAAATGAGTTGCTTGTATTAAACCAAGTCCTTTATAGGTATCCATGAATCCTCAGTTTTGTTAAACCCTAACCACCGCACTTTAACTGCGTCCTTTTTTCTTTGTAACACTTTTTCAACAAGATATACATCACCTACTGTTGACTTTAACATTTCATGTCCATAAAATGCACCTTGCAACAAATCTCCTTTGTTATCTTTTAGGATATACGTTTCAGGTACAGTCGGTTGCACTTTATACACTGTAAAAACTTCATTCGTCCAATTGGGAAGGTATTTTTTGGTAAACACTCCCTTATATTTACTAATCCGTACTTTATCACTTACATTAAATTTTCTTGGCTGCATTTTTTCTACTTTAGGCTTTGTATTTTTCTTTATGCGTTTTAATACATCTTTTGCATTTCTTATATTTACTTTGTTAGGTTTCATACCAATAGTTCTATGAAACCTGTTGTTATAATCATTTATTAATTGTGGTAAAACATCATACCATACGTAAGAACCTCTTTTTGAAAATTGTTTATACAGTGCTCCTTTTAAGGTTCTATTAAATCTTTCTACAATAGCAGCTTTTTTCTCTGAATTTGTAGAATAATGATTTATTTTATATTTATTCATTAACTGTGCAAAGTTTGTATTAAAGTATTCTGTTCCATCATCAGTTTGTAAATGTTTAATTTTGTTTTTATCTCTTTTTATGGCTATTTCCATGGCTTCTGTTACGCTTTTACCAGTCTTGTCCTTTAGAGGCAAAGCGTCTGCAACTTTTGTAAAACAATTAATAATTGTGAGTATATATTTAAATCCTTTGTTTATTCTGCTATGCGGTCGCATTTCAATTAAATCCGCTTGATATAGATCATTTATCCCTTTTATAACAGTATTTCTTCTTGGAAACTTTATTCTTGCAGGTTTGTGTAGTTCATTAATAATCTTCTCCTTCAGGTCTGACATGATGGTTTCACGAAGGCAGCTGATATGGTATTAAATATTCTTTTGTATAAATCTGCTTATATATACATATAGTTCAAGGTCATTCAAAACTTGTGTAAAAAAAGGGGAAACACAGCTTAACATTGCTGTGTTTCCCCTTTTTTTACGGAAAGGAAAAGGATAGAGGATCTAGGACGATGAAAGGGTTATTAGTCAATAGGGTTGAGGGAATAGTGACCGAATGGTAAAGTGTGGATGTTGTCTGGAAGGGTTTGTCTTTTGTCGTCATTACAGGATAGCGCCTTTTTAACTTCAGTCACGCTGTACAGCTGATGGTTAAAACTTCTGATGGTGTTGAATTTAGCTGTAATGATGTTATCCTCAAATAAGCATTGCTTGTAGTGTTCAAAATGCACTTTCTTCTTTAAATATAAACTCTTTACACCTTTAGCTTTCTTAATATAGCTATTCTTCTTTTCTTCTTCTTCTTTTTCATTATAGAGTTTCAAAGAATATAGTTTAGACATCAGTGCAACAATCTCTTCAAGCAGAACACCATTAGCCTCATCCTTGAATTTGCCTAGTACTTTTTTGTGTCTGTCATTGTCGTAGTTTGGATGATCTTTTGGATAATCGGAGAAATCAAAGTCGTTCTTGTAAATAAATGTACGTAAATCTTTATACATGTCCAATGTTACTATGCGATATATAAAAGCGTCAGTGTCCATATATGTAATAGATATATTTTCTCTTCCGTAGAACGCCACCATTTTGTTGTAGTGAAAATCGTACATGTGTGTTTTTGAGATGTCCAAGATTGACATGCCTATATACAAAGGACGATCCATCTTCACACTCGTCTTCTTCATGGACACTGCTACAAGTTTTTCATTAATAATTATAGATGTTCTAAAATTTGGCTGCTGTACTAGTTTCTGTAATTTTTTTGCGTCGGTAACAAGTTTAACATTTTTGTGTCTTCTTTTGTTTTCCAATGTTTTTCCAAATATCGCATTATTCATTAATTTAAAGAAATCTTTTTGAAAGTCTGATGTAGCTGCTGCTCTTCTGATGGTATTTGAATCAATGTAGGGTTTCAACCAGCATGATTGAGAAAATTCCAAAACTCTATTAATTTTTGTTAGACGTAGTCCTAATTCGATAGCTTGTTGAACCACCCAAAAGTGAGCCACGTAGCGTTGTTTATTATTTAATGTCATCATTAATTTGGGGTGTTTTCCAATTGGTGAAATTTCTGTTTTAGCAAGAAGTGGAAGGTCATAATGAAGATCATGTAAATTTTCTGGGTATTCAAAATCGCAATCCAAAATATATCCAGTGTCACCATGTTTCGGAATTTGTAAAATATCGCCAATAGAGTCGGGATTAATCCATTTAAAGTTATCAAAAGGAAGTGGGTTTGACATTGCCCATCCGTACAGGTTATTTGCATCGAAATATCCTAAATAGGTTGACGGTTTGGTTTCATCGTAATCGGGTAGGTATTTGTTGTTGGCTTTGACATGTCTGGTAACACTTTGGGTCAATCCGCCTCTTACTCCAGCTTCAACCATTAAAACCATGTCAATATCTGTTAAAAGTTGGAGTTTGCATTTTGTTTCTTTTAACATGGCTTGCCAAGCTAATCCTGGTGAAGTATACGAATGTAGAGGGTCCAAACCGTATGCAGCAAAACAGGTGTTTCGGAATTCTTCCATTACATCACAAAGAAGAGTTACATCTAGTTTGACATAAAAGTCCGAGTAATCTCCTAAGGTCTTCATATCTAACTCGTTCCATACTCGACGTGCGTGTTGATAGTCCTCAAGTGATATTTCCGAATCATTAAGTTTGTTTTTGAAGTGTTCTGGTGAAGGTAGTGATGTTTCATCAAATCTATGCAGTCCATCGATGTAATCATAGGGGAAGACTCCTTTTCGAAGAACCAAATCCATTTTACTATTGGGTACAATTTTGCTTGTTTCTATCAAATCTGTTCTTCTTAGATTTTCAGATAATTTCATGAGGCTTGAAGGCATAAATCTAAATGAATCAACAAACCTTAATTTAATTTTACCCACCTTTTTTGAAAAGCTTATAAATTTTTCCATTGTAGTAGCCAAAACGTCTATTGCTCCATTATCTCTTCCTAGTTCGGGGATTATGAAGTGCGAATCATAACCACTCAGATTGTGCAGAACTACGGGGATAAAATATGGTAGTTTGTAGTTCAAGTTGCAAGCGTTACAGGCTGCACCTCTGTACGCTCCCGTAAGATGATCGTGGTCACGAACTTTAACGTTATCCAGTGTAAAGGTGTTATTACACAAATAACACGTTGTTGTTGAATCATAATGTTGAAGTTCTTCTTCTTCCATAGGTGACATGGGTACCTTTGTTCCATACAGTTCTTCTACCTTTGCAGCTATGTCATACAAATCATCGACAAAGTATTTGGCTGCTTCTTCACCGCGATAAATCTTTGGAGAAGATGATAGTCCATATTTTTGAAGATGGTCTTCAGTCAACGTGGATTTAATTAGTATGCAATAACTGTTTGGTGAATGAAGTTGGTATTTGCTTCTTCTTGTAACGTCCTCTTCTTGTTGTTCAATCGGATGTAAAGAAGACTCGAAATCAGCGTAAACAACAACAGGTACACGGTATTGTTGTATTACTTTGTCAAATTTTATCTGCGCTCTGCTAGGATGCGGCAATTTAATTCTTACTTCATAGTTTCCATTACATAACCGCTGGTGTTCTACTAACCAATCAGACCCTCCCCTTCTTAGTTCTTTGTTCACGTGACAAAAACATCTTTTGCAAATTGTCATCTTTCTTTTATGCTTAGATAATTGATTAGAAACAAGACTTTCAAATTTTTTGATATACACAAAGTGTGAAATATCACCTTTAGTAATTAATAACAAATCGGTATGATCTCTGCGCTCATTTGGTGTTATACGCAAGGGGTACAAATTGTTTGTCGAATCCAATCCGAAGAGGTTGACAGAAGCTGAAGGATTTTGTTTTTCAAATTTTGAAACGTCTGTTATAGCAACAGGGTAAGTCATCCCTTGGAAATTATATCTATGTTGTACTTCTTCATAATAGTGACTTGGTCTTTCCGGATGAATTGTTACATATTTGGCCAACATAGCATATTTAAAACACTCAGTATCTTGATTTTGTACGTTGACGCAGGATAAGGTATTTCTAATCTTTGTTGGTAGAGGAATGTAGCTACTTCCTCGAATTCCATAGCCGTGTTTGTGTACTCTTAAGTCTAGCCCTGTGATGCTTAACAAATTCCATCCAGAGCCTCTTCCTTCATGTTCTTGTATTTTAGTCATTAGCTCTTCAAAACATTCAGATACGATTGAATCAATATCTGACGAAAACATAATAGTTCGGTTTTTTGTTAAAAACCCTCTCGGTGAAGTTTCATTTTGAATGTTTGTAAATAAAGCATCCATTAATAGTCCAAATTTAATAAAATTTAATCTTTTTAATTCATTTTGCAAAGTGTTGCTTACCAATCCTTTTGCGTTATTTAAAAACTCTTTGAGTTGTAATTTTGCATTGTCAATTTTGAAGTGGGTTACTACATTACCCGGAAGTGCTCGGGCATGTAGTTCTACATTTACTGCTGTTGATGCTGAAGGACGGTGAAGTGTAGACAGAGCATGCGTAGAAGTCGATGCAGCTGATGATGTTGAAGGATGATGAAGTGTAGACAGAACAGGCGTAGAAGTCGATGCAGATGATGATGATGATGTTGATGGTGCATATTGAATAACACTAGGTCTGGAATTTTGGTGTTGAGCTAACATTTGATCTATTTCTTTCAATTCTTCTTCTTCATATTCTTCATTTTGGTTTTTGTTATGTTTCAGTTCTTTATGTATCATTAAAATAAATTCATCCTTAAATGAAGACTTGCAAATATCGCAGCGATGCATAATGTAGGTGCGATCTCCACAAGGGTCTAGGCAATAATGAACAACACTGCAAATACCCCTCTATTTATACCCTAGCAAAAGTAATGGGGGTACGTATTACGTTAAGTTTACTATTTTTTTTTGCATTTTATATTTACTATTGTAGCTGGAGGCTACAAATTTCTGTATTTAGGTCAAGGTCATTGAACAAATTTGCCAAAACGGGGAATAGATCAGTAAATGATTTCATATTAAACCATAAACTGATCTATTCCCCGCTCTGTATTTAACTAAGACAATTTTCTCCAACAGAAACATTTGATAAATTTTAAACTCGGATGTGAAGTTGGATTGTACACATTGCATCTTGATCAACTAAAAATTTCATAAAACAATAGGGATCTTCAGTTGTAGATTCATCTTTAACATATTCAATAGTCAACATTGCCGAACGAAGATCTTGTGGAATTACGTCGACTTTTATGAGTCGCCTTTCGAGTTCGAACCGTTTTGTTATTATGAGGGGAAAGCTGTAGCAAACGGAGTTTCCTGGTGGGTTCATTATGCCTATATGATAAATATACACTGTTGCATCGTCTTTAAATAGACGTTCCCCCACCATTAAATGTATAAGTTACCCCACTTTTTTAATCATGTAAATGGGTCAAGGTCATACAACGATATTACCAAAACGGGGAATAGAGCAGTAAGTGATTCTCACTATAACCACAAACTGATCTATTCCCCGCTTTGTATTTAAAGTAAACTATTTGAAGACAACAAAAACTTATTCAGATTCTTCCGATGATGATGATGATGAGCTCGTATCACTAAATAAGCGACGACGAACACAAAAGTTCCCTGTGACTGGATCTAGAACTACATCATCGATATTAATACTGCTTGGAGGGGTTTCACTATCAACAAGGTCCATTTCCTCCAAGCAAAGCAACTGATGATGAAATTCCGGTTCATTATTATCGACATCGTCGTCGTCAGTCAACAGCTCCAACAGCTCCATCTCTCCAAGATATGGTTCACTGCTAGCATACTCACTCAGTAGTTCAAGATCACTAAATAGTTCAAGATCACTAAATAGTTCACCTTCCATCTCTGAATCGTCTTCGTCTTCATCTTCGTTTAAATTTAATGGAATATTTTTAATCAATTCTAGTATAGTCTTCTTAGAAGGGAAAATGTTATCTCTGGGCGACATGATTCCAAGTAGCAGACTGATTTACCACTAATACTAAACCACCTTTTATACATGATTTCGGTGGTGGTGGGGGTAAGTGTTGAAAGTGCAAGTGGTAGGGAAAAGTGATAGGGAAGAGGTATTATTGTAACACAAATGATTAAGTCCTGTAAGTGGGTCAAGGTCACCTTATCCTATTACCAGAACGGGGAATAGAGCAGTAAGAGATTCTTATTCAAACCTCAAACTGATCTATTCCCCGTTCTGTATTTCCCCCCCCCCTTTGGCGTTTTATTTAGTTTATGAGGTTGTGTAATAAAGGCACAGTGTGTAGCCTTCTTGTAATAATTGGTCAATTTTTTTCTTCAAAGGGATTGGTTTTACATCTATTTTTACTTCTTCTGTTCCACGAATACCCAATCCTTTGACCTGAACATAATGGTACTCCGTTAACAGTTGGTAAACACGCTGGATAAAAGTATCCGCTTTAGCAGTAGAGTCAATATAGTGGAGGTATACCATGGTAGGTGCTCTCTTGACGCAATTCAGAACCAAAGTGATAATTGTCTCTGTAACATCGGGCTTATATACCCATCGTTTTTTTTTTTTTTTTTTTTTTTTGCTTTAATTACAGGTTTGGAACAATATAAAATGTTATATTAATGTTCCATCCATTATTGACTAACCTTACCATATTACCAAAGATTTTATATAACTTTCTACTGTAGTTTATTTCAAATGCTTCATTTTCACTACTATAAACTTCACCTGTTGGTCTCCACATGCACAATTGACAACTAACCTCTATATCAAGATACCGTAGCAGTAATCTCCTTACAGCAAGCAACTGATCAATGTTTTCGACCCGTCTGCTAACTATTATAGTTGCTGCAGAGATAGAAGTAGTGGATGCATTCATTTTCAGCAGAGTACTAATTTTTACCAGCGATGGAGAACCTCCTTTATACTTAGTTTAAGTAGTGGTGGGGGTTAGGAAAAGATATTGTTGTTGTAAGAAATAAGAAGATCTTTCATTATTTTTTATCAAACGAATATTTTCTAAGTCCCAAGGTCATTTACACCAGTTGCCAAAACGGGGAATAGAGCAATAAGAGGTTCTCACTTTGACCTCAAACTGATCTATTCCCCGCTTTGTATTTCAAAGGACTTTAGTTTTTTAAGATAGTTACTCGTCCTGATCTTCATCCATGAGGAAGATTTGTTTGTAAGCTGAAGGTTCTTCAGCGAAGAAATGTTGGTCCGCTAACTCATCCTCTTTAAGAAAAACAGCTTCAAAAGGTGGAGGGTTGTGTAAATCTTCTTTGTGAATTAAGGACGGTTCTTGAAGCTGCGACTGAAGGTTTGAAATGTATTTTATTGACTTTTGTATAGTGGTTAATTTAGAATCATACGGATTGGAGGATGGTAATATGCGTCTTAATACTTTATAACAATCAGCGATCCTTGTTCTCATTTTTCTAGAACTAGCATTGTTTCTCTCGGTTTTGAGAGATCTCGAGTTTAAGTTTGGCGAAGTATTACTAGTCTCTGGAAAAATGTTGGATAGAATCATAGCCTGGACAAGTATCGATGGGGCAGCAGAAGATGAAACAGTACAAGAAGAGGCGTCAGAAGTTGGTTTTCTGATGTGCTCCATGGTGTCTGAGGTGGGCGAATACAAGCAGCAGACTAATTTTACCATCGATAAGGTGTCTCTTTTATACCCAATGGAAGTGGTGGGAGTGCAAGTTTTAGGGAGGGGATGTTTTTGTAAGAAATATATATTTCAATATTTTTTTTTTTTTTTTTTTTACCAAACAAAATTTTCTAAGTCCCAAGGTCATCTGAACAAATTGCCAAAACGGGGAATAGAGCAGTAAGTGGTTCTCACTTGGACCTCAAACTGATCTATTCCCCGCTCTGTATTTCTTAAAGTAAACAATAAATCTTCACACTATTGAGCAGCCTTTGCTCTTTGAAGCTCAAGTTCTAAGTCTGCAACCAGGCGAAAGTCTGCATCGTGCTCCTCCCATTGTTCAGGAGAACGCGGTTGTCCACACCACTTTGTAAAGGCGTACCTCATTGCCTCATTATACTCCTCCAGGATAACATGATAGGGTCTTGGTTGCTGCGTTGTAGACCGCATCGATGATGTAGTTTGTTGCGGTTGTGACTGGGCATCATTCTCCGCAACCTTATCAATCTTAGAAACCTCGGTAATTTCAGCAGCCTCAGCAATCGCGTACAACTCCTCTTCGCTAATTTCCTTTCCCCATGTGTTGCTGTTGACGCTCATGATGATACAACTAATAATTATATTCCGAATCGCTTGCTTAAATACCCGCTTACCCCCTCCCTTCTTCACTGTTGAATAATATCTTTAGTATAATATTTCTCCTTTTTCCTTTTACGTTTATCTTTGTCTTAGTGTAAAATATCTAAGTCCGTTATCTAGGTCAAGGTCGTTGTAACATTGTAAAAAAAAAAAGTGTGGACAACCTATTTACACTCTGCAGCATATGCTACAATTTGTAAATAGGTTGTCCACACTTTTTTTTTAATTTGGAAAAACTTTATTTAATTTGGAAAGAATGTTTTTTTTTTTTTTTTTTTTTTTTTTTTTTTTTTTTTTTTTTTTTTTTTTACAATTTATTCCACACAGTGGTTCCTGAATCGGCTCGGATTAGATAGTGCTTTTTTGTAGGGTTTTTGGGATGACGCATGCCTTTAGGTAATCTTAAAATGTAAAGGCGGTCTTCACATTTTAACATGACCTTCAGGAATCCCATTATTTTTACAAAGACGTATTGTTTGTTTTTAGCTAGCCTATTAATCCGAGTCTTAGCCGGTTTCACTGTTGGATGTGGTGAAGAAGGAGAAGCGGTATTTTTTAAATGAAGATTGCACAGTTCTTCATTTAAAGTACACTGTTTTGCACAGCGTTCGCCTTTCTTTGCACCTTTTTTGAAGATATAATTACATAGTTGTGCAGGACGTATGCACCTTCTATGCAATGACTTTAATTGATTAAATTTCTCTGAAGGAGATTGAATATTTGTGCAAATTACTGAAGGTCTGGTTGAACTAGTGGAAGGTGAAATTTCAATTGGGGGTCTTGTAGATATTTTAGAGCTTGATCTCGAGGTGGAGCTTGATCTTGAGGTGGATGATGAGGAGCTCGAAGAAGACCTTGATCTCGAGGTAGATGATGAGGAGGAGGAGCTCGACGAAAACCTTGATCTCGAGGATGATGGTGAAGGAGAAGTTGGTCGATCCATAATGGGTGGTGAAGTTGTCTTCTCAGGGATGATAAGAGACATTAAAAGAGCCTGACGAAGAATTGAACCAGCAGCCGAAGTCAAGGGTGATGCAGAAGTCGAGGGTGATGCAGAAGTCGAGGGTGATGCAGAAGTCGAGGGTGATGTAGAAGTAGAGGGTGATGCAGAAGTCGGTAGTGATATCGGGTGTGACTCCATAGTTCTGAGTTGAGCAAGCACAAGCAGCAGAATGATCTTACCAGTAATGGGAAGCCTCTTTTATACCCAATATAAGTGGAAGGAGAAAGGGGAAAGGGGAAGGGGGATAGGCTATGGTTTAAAATATTAATTTTCCTATATGTAACCAGACAGAGGTTTTATAAGTCCTGTCAGTGGGTCAAGGTCATCTGAACTTGTTGCCAAAGCGGGGAATAGAGCACAAATTGGTGCTCTATTCCCCGCTCTGTATTAGGGGACAGGGAATTACAAGCAATGATTTTAATAACAAAAAATAAAGAAAAAAAACCCCCCAAAAAAAAAAGGAAAATCACAACAGTTTCTCAGGCTAAGAAAGGTAATGTCAACCGGTTTACATGGCCGTATTGACAAGTCCGGTAGAGCACAAATTGGTGCTTTATTCCCCGCTCTGTATTAGGGGACAGGGAATTACAAGCAATGATTTTAATAACAAAAAATAAAGAAAAAAAACCCTCCAAAAAAAAAAGGAAAATCACAACAGTTTCTCAGGCTAAGAAAGGTAATGTCAACCGGTTTACATGGCCGTATTGACAAGTCCGGTTTTCAGGGCCGAAACTTATTGTCAGGGGGTTAGGAAAGGGATGAGAAACAAATTACATTACTTTGAAACAAACTGGTCAGTTAGAGTTAACGTTAATTTTACAAAGAACAATCAGTATCACTGAAACCCGGACGGACGTAGATCACGAACGGGCGTCAGGATACTGCGGTCAGTTTAACAAGGTCACAACAGCAACACTGAAACCCGGACGGACGTAGATCAACGAACGGGCGTCAGGCTACTGCGAACCAATGTTTTGACCAAGGTAGTTTACAAAGACCGGCATTTAAATTACTTTGATAACAAACCCCACGGATATAAAGACTTTACCCAAGGATAAGGATCTGTAAGAAAGGTACATATTTCATCATTAAATATTTACAAAGACCGGCATTTAAATTACTTTGATAACAAACCCCACGGATATAAAGACTTTACCCAGGGATAAGGATCTGTAAGAAAGGTACATATTTCATCATTAAATAAAACACTCAAAACCAACACCAACATTCATTAAACTAACTACATTAATTAGCAGCAATCTACAAGCAATAATCTAACAAACAAACTACCATGCTTAACAAACTACCATGCACATGCAAAGGCGCGGATCTCTTAATTGCGCGTCGGGCCCAACGCACACTTAAAAGACCTACGCTGCAGCAGAATGCAACCCGGACGGACGTAGATCACGAACGGGCGGCAGCCTACTGCGAAGAGACTGCGGACTGCTCCCGCTTATAAAGGCGGCGGTCAGTGGTGGGAGGTGACTCCGCCCCGTGACGTCGGGGGGGGGGGGCATGACCCAAATGGGGGGGGGGCATGACCCAAATTGGGGGGGGGGAGACATGACCCAAATGGGGGGGGGGCATGACCCAAATGGGGGGGGGGGCATGATCCAAATGAGGGGGGGGGGGTGTCATGAAGGGAAGGGGAACCGGTTCTTAGCTTTCTACCCGTATATGGAAGTGTCAAGGTTACACTTGGCAAGCCGCCAAAAACCTAATCAACGAGATAAACCGTCTGACCCTTCAAAAGTCAAGACATTAGGACTCATTCCAGCTTTGTCTCTCGAACTAAAACTACGTGCCGATCAGCAGCGCTACGATGACTTCCCCTGTGAACCTTGAGAAACTGCGACGTCTGAAGGAATCCCTGAAGGAGACGGTTGAGAGAAGAAGTGGTTTTAAGAGACCAACTTCTTTCAAGGCCACAATAAGAAGAAATTTTAAGAACCATCCGCTCTACTTCAACCAACATCCGTCATCTGAGCATCGACCATCGACTTCGACTACAAGTCAGCCTCGACCTTCAACTCCACCTCTCACCGTGGATGAGGTGATGGAGCGGACGAGGGTGTTGAAGGAAGAAGAATTAGTCACTCCTCTAAACTTCAAATCACTTAAATTTAGAAAACTAAAAACAAATATCAAATACAAGTTTGTGGCAAGGCTCAGCGGAAACAGCTATATTTTACAACATGAAGATTTTCACTTCAAGGTCCAACTGCCTCATTCCCTGCCGCAACCGCCTAGAATCCCATCCAAAAAGGAACTGTTTTTCGTCAGACAAGAGGGCAAGGCGCATTGGTTAATTAAATAAATTGTCACAGCCCTTGTCCATTTCCTCCACCTCGACTAACCGCAACTCCTTCAGGACTCCTCTTCATGGCATCAAAAACGGTCCTTTTCAGGACCACCCTAAGCATTTCAAGTTAGGGACTTGGCCTGTACATAGGCAGGAGACTGTTAGTCTTATGTTTGTGTGCAGCCCACTTTGTAAAAATTTCGAAGTCCCAAGGTCCTTGACCTTGACCATGACCATGACCCAAGGGGGGGGGGTATAAAGTTTGTGCAAAGTATGTCATGTGGGTACTCAAATTACGCGGATTGATCGGACGAACAAGTTGGTGCAAACAGAATTCAGATCCGACAAAGGGTATAGAAGCAACAGCGAAAAAACTACTATTTTCAAGGATAAACCTAAATAACTTCTTTATTTACGGTTTAAAGTATATTAAGTGGGTACTCAAATTACGCGGATTGATCAGACGAACAAGTTGGTGCAAACGGAATTCAGATCCGACAACGGGTATAGCAGCAACAGCGAAAAAACACCTATTTTCAAGGACAAACCTAAATAACTTCTTTGTTTTTGGTTCAAAGTATAACATGTGGATACTTCAATTACGCGGCTTGCCAAGACAAACAAGAAGGTGCAATTTAAATTTAAATCTAACCAACAGTATAGCATCTGTAGCGTAAAAACGATGGTTTGAAGGACAAGGTAACGTTGTGGTGGGGGTTAGGTGCCTATCATACATGATAACGCTCCATCATTATTCTTCCAGCTCTTGACGGATGAACATCTACCTAGAGGGTCTGAAAAATGTCGCAGTTTTACAGGAACATGAGGAAGGTGACCTTCAGTAGTCCCCTTGACACTACTTTCTACTTCCCTGACAATGAAGACAGAAGGTCTACACTTTTAGTGGACAATGAGCGGTTTCGTCGAAGAATAATCGAGGTTGAAACACTTTTAGCTAGTTGTTTGCTTCGCAAAAAGAACCATATGAATACATGCGCCGGTTTAGATCATAGTAGCTGTTATACTTATACAGAGTTGAAGCGCAAACATTATTGAAGTTTTTAGTTACGGAGCTAAGGTCTTGACAGTCTAAGAGCTAAACCCTAACTAACACATGTAAACTAGTTATTGTGCGATGTAAAACTCGGTGGGGGGACTGGTGTAGTGGGGGACTGGTGTAGTGGGGGGACTACCATCTGCCGCACACTTGCCACCTGCCGCCTGCCGCCTGCCACCAGCCATCTGCTTCGTTCTACTACACTTTTACCCCCACCATTTTGTTTGATACCAGAACGCTAGCTAGCGAATAGTCAGTACACCTCCGGCTCTCGACCGGTGAACATCGAGCTCTCCGAGACGCTCTTCACAAAATAACAATATCATTTCACTCAAGGTCTGATAGATGTTTCTATTTCATTGCCGTCACGTATTATTTCCTCCTGACAGCAATGAAATGCAAACACCTAACAGAACAGATAGGTGTCAAAAACACAACATGGACTCTGCGCAGGGATCGAAGTATCTACCGTCTTTCTTCAGAAAACAAAGTGATGGCCGCAACTCGTCCGGATCAACAACATCGATGACAACCAACAACGGGGAACTATTGTAAACATGAATTATTGTAAATAAAGTAATATTTGTAATATGAATTATTGTAAATAAAATAAAGTAATATTTGTAATTGTTCTACCTCGCACTCGTATCATTCGATTGCTTCATTCGATAATTTTCATTCGATATTTTATCGAATTAAAACTATCGAATCACAATCGGATTTTACGCGTGCGAGGTAGTACTTTTTTAAAATTACCTCCCCGTGACCTTGAACTTTGAACTTTTACTCATTTCGTCACAAAACCGCCTACGTCACTGGCTCAGCCCCAGATAACATCTTTCATGACTCAGCACTTCCGGTCACGTGACCGGATGACGTCACTTCCGGCGCAAAACCCGCAAACCCACACTACTTTCCTTTCTATAATCAGTTGGACATGTTCGTTGGGAAAAACAATCGGAAAACTTTAAACCCCTTTTTTGGGGATTAATCTTTCAAATTTCGAGTTTTTGGGACCAAAAAGGGTCATTAAAGCCCCAGATGGGAACTTAATGCATATAAAAAGATATAAATTAATGTGGCGAAACTTTTAAGCCCTCTCTCGTCGTTCTAGCATAAATATTTACCGAGTTATTAAAGAAAATTTGTATCGACCAAACACAGTACGTTGTCTTATGGGGATTTTACATTATAAAAGCCTGTTATTCATTTTTGGTGTACATTTATAATCCCCAAAAACCTCACGCCTACTTTAAAGCCTGACTGGACCTTCTCCTAACCTTATAATGCGCAAAATTACATTCCCAGCATTGCAGGTAAATAGAACCAGGAGCATCAGAACAGACAAAAAATCAATGTTGCCAGATTTGAATAAAAATTGGAATAAATGTATGTTTTTAACTGATTTTGAGTTGTTATAGTTTTTTATGTGGAAATTTACTTCCCTCACGTCAGCGTGCTGCGTGCAAACTCGTTTTAAACAAGAGATAGGAAATTCTGTGTGCGGCACTCATTGTAAGCAATAGTTTTACAATTCACAAAGTTAGAGGGTTAGGGATAACTTATTTCATAAATCACAACTCCTATTGAGTGTCCCCCTCTTTTTATAGGTCTTGTTACGCTAGAATGTCATCAAGAAAATTAAAATCCGTTGACACTAAATCGGCGAAAACCGTACGTATAATTTATACAATTTTGTTAAATTGCTTCCTATAAATATAAACAAATTGAACATTAGTTGCAAGTTTTTTTTGTAGGATGTAGGCAAAGTTTTTTATCTGCTGAATATTTAAATATACTTGGCAGTTTTTGGTTATCTCGTTCAATTTCTTACTTGAATTCTTCTATAACAAATTACCATGGTTAGTTAAAGTAATGCGAATTAATTACAAGACAGTCTAAAGTATGCAACTAACTAATATTGAGGTTGGAATGTTCCAAAGTTTAATTTAATGTTTTTTAGACGCGCAAATTTACTGCTACTTTTTATAAGTTAGTACAATTAACTCTTTTCAAACAACACTCACCCTTCTTCCTATCATTTTATAAGAGATCACAATAAAACCATACCAATAATAATACAATACAACTAACCCTTAAGAAGCATTCTATATCTTGAAATCACACCACACCAATCACCCAGCAATGTTAGCCACAACATAAACACAGCAAGGCTACAAATCGCGGCCATTATTGCATTGTTAACACGTGGTCTGACATCCGCCTCCCAAGTCCCTCTGTAGCTTTATTATACATGCATAAGTGTATATAACCTTTTATGTTGTGTAGGAAGTGTTTGTTATATACAAATATAATGAATACTCTCTTCATAACTAAAATTACAAATGTATAACAAATTAGTTGTAATTTGTTTCAAGACTAATCACTAATAACAAACACACTAAACAAATCACTAAATAAATTTTAACGTAATACTTTTACCAAGACCATTTTCCCCAGGCTCATACATGGCCTTACTGACAGCACAGTTCCACCTTTCCCTTTTATTCGTATGAGTAATATGCCTTTCTGACTTGATCTTTCTATCTTGTCTTTGGTCTTCGAATTGGTTTTCTTTCTTCTTGAATATTCCACTAAAAATAGTCTCCACATACTGAATCCTTAATTTCTTAATGTGTGACCAATTATTTTTGTTATTCTACTTCTAATTTCCTAAACGACATAAGGTTTTTGTATATACAAGATCATTTAAAAATAGTTATTTGCATTTACATTGAAGTCCATTTAAACGTAGCCAAATAAATAGAATTACGGTTATTCGTGATTAATAACACAAATATTTCAAAATGGCTACTGATGGAACGGTAAGAGCGTTCAGATGGAAGTTAACTTCGAGTATTTTGCAAGTTTCGCTCCAACACTCGGAAAACGTCTAAGATTGTCTGTATAAAATTAATAGGAGATTGTTGTTATCTTAATGAGCGGCTAAACTGTTTCAAGGTTTTAGCAAAAGTTCAAAAATGAAAGAAAGTAGTTAAGAGAATAAGGGTTTTCACTTTATAAATAATTAATTCTTCAATTTTAAATCTAAAATCTATTTAATTGTATTTTTGCTGCCTGCTCTGATTAGTTATCAAGGCACTTTAGCAGAATTTAACAGGAACTTTCTAGCTTGGTTTCACTTCATCAGCAAGGTATAGAGGTGCAGATTTTGATGGAAATTTCAATAAATATAAGTTTTCCATCAGGAAATTCCAATGTAAATTCATAAAGCTAATTGTATTGTTCCGGGTGCATTATTAATAAGTGTAGTTCTCGTGAGTAGTTACATGTTTAACACGAAGTCATAAACAATAGATTTAGTTACGTAAAATTAGATGTAATATTGAACCAAATCAATCTTAAAGCAATTTCTTTGAATTACTTGTTATAATGCCACCTGATTCCAGATTCGCGTTTACATTTGTTTTCCACTTATACACACAATCAACTATAACCGATGACAACAATGAAGTGGTTTTATAAATGTATAAACTACTTTGGTGAGAAAACAACATTTCATAAGATTAAAGTGCCATTTACTCAGTTAATTAATACGGAATAAGTGAAATTTCGTGATCCCCTCGATTTGTTTTCAATGATAATGGAAACTGATATGTTCTTCCTCTATTTCTGACACATAACGCTACTACTGTGCCTTTTACATTAATTCTACTTTGATTATTATATTATTTATTTAATAAATTTACATAAATTGGTTACAAAGTACAACCAAAATTAATGTGTTTTTCCAAAAAGAAAATGTTGCATCCAACCACCGACATCCCTTTCACAATAAACATTTTAATTTTACTCAATTGTTTATACCAATTTAGTATTAACGTATTTTTCTTAATACATATAATGAGTGTATGCACCACCAAAAATTAATTTTAAACAAGTAATTGACTCTTTGTTTAAATTTGTAATTGCTGTTATGACAATAAATGGAAAATTAATTGGCAGAAAGTAGTCACAGGTGGTAACAAAAAGTTATAAGCTTCGTGGCTATAATTTTGTAATAGGTCATGGAGTATATCTTAATTACCTTATAGAATGTTCCTTGCTCCGTTGTTCTGTTTGTCGAGATCGAATTTCTAAGCTTTCCAAACAAAGAAGTGGAAGTGTTCATCAGTAACAATAACCCTTTTGAAACAACCTGACACTTAAAACTGGAAATATAACCGGAAAGTTTTACCCGGTGGTCGTTAGATGAAAAGAGTTTTTTTGAAAACACTCTTCCTTTATTTGTCTGTTTCTAAGAAAACACTGAAATTTACCAGAGTTTTTTACGTATATTGTATTACATTTCTTAAAACGAATATTCTTATTACTAGTTTGTGATAAAATAATTTTGGATGTAAAACAGAATAAAATTAGTTTTTAAAGTTTTAGTGATAGTGACTAAGCAATAATCAAATTATTGCCTAGTACATTATACGTTTTATGTTTGTTAATATTGTGTAATTTAAACTCAGTCTAAATCTAAATTATAATTAATCTATTAGTTCAATATTTTAATGCTTATTATTTTTATTGATCTTATATTTGGTTTATGCATTGATATTGAAACATCTAACAAACAACTAAACAAATTATAAAACTTTTATTATCCTATATATTGTATATTGGTTTTATTTGTATTAGTAGTATTAATCATTATTATAACCTATTGTCCTAAAAGTAAATGAACAACTAAAAAAATATATAATAATATACATTCGTAAAAGGTCATTATTTAAAAAAGACGCACTCATCCGTATGTTTATCGGACATAATATTCGTTAGCGAACTTCAACATGTTCCCATAGGTGGGAAATATATATTAATTTCGGTTATCCAACTCTGACAACACCTGTGGTGTACTTCATCCATAATATTGAGAAAGCTATATTTTAGCGAATTTCCCCTATAGGGAAGAAGCTATTACCGTAGTCAGCATGGTAAGACCTAGGCCTGGGACCATGGTAACTTTTTGTTTTGAGGTCCCCAGACCCCAAAAACACCATTCGTTCGAAACTGTATATATATATATATATATATATATATATATATATATGTGTGTGTGTGTGTGTGTGTGTGTGTGTGTGTGTGTGTGTGTGTGTGTGTGTGTCCGTGGGTGCGATAACTCTCGTAAAAAAGGTCCGATTTTGATGAAATTTGGTATAAACGTGTAAAGCAACATTTATGACTTTAAGTTCGAAAACCGGCCATATCGCTCTACCTTAAGGGGTATTTTGGGGGGGTTTTGTACCCCAAAAATCGGTTTTTGAGCTTTTTACATATGATTTTTGAAATAGACAAATTTTAGTTTTTACCATTGGATTCAACTTTATAAAACACACAATTTTGTATCTTTATCATTCCTCTACGTCAATCGGTTACCGAGATATTGAAAGTGCTAAACAGAGTACGTTGTCTAATGTTATTCTTATGGAGAATAAGAACAAAATTATATCTCGCTTCTTTATGAAACTTCGTATACGGCTTTATCTGGTTGTGGTCTATTGTTATTTGCTCAAAAAAACAATTTTTTGCTAAAAGTTCCCGTAGCAGCAAACCTGCGTACTCAGCCCCTATGTTATTCTTATGGATAAAAATTTAAAATGCTATGTCTTACTTAATTATGAACATAAATTAATAAAACCTCTTATATGACTTCACCTAGTTGATATTTGCCTAAATACCCATTTTTTCGTTACTTGTGGTAGCAAACCTGCGTACTCATCCCCCATGTTATTCTTATGGAGATTAATCAAAATGGAATATATCGCTTATTTAAGAATGAATATTGATGAAACTACGTATGTAGCTTCACCTAGTTGAGGTATATTGATATTTGCATAGAAACAAATTGTTTATGTTCCTTGTTTCAGCAAACCTATGTACTCATCCCCAATGTTATTCTTATGGAGAATAATTAAAATTGTATGTATCGCTTATTTGTGAATATGAAACATGGTATGCGGCTTTATGTGGTATTAAGTCATATATTATGCATTGGAAATTCGCTGAGTACGCAGGTTTGCTGCGACGGGGGTATTTATGTTTAATCTTAGTAATTTAAAATCCGAGATTTTAAGCTATAAACCTGTAATTTATTATATAGGCCAAAGAAATCGCATGGTTTGAGATACGAAGACCGTGGGAGCAGGACTTTTGTTCAGCGCCAACGGAACCTTTGCACAGGGCAAACGCAATGGAAAGCGATATAAACCCCTCAAGTAAAACAGGCCACTACAGTTGTATTTGTATTTGTGGCCACTCCAGGTTTAGAACCCGTGAGCCCTTAAACCACAGTCTAAGACACTAATAACCGTTAGGCTAGCGAGATCCGGGATATTGTAGTTTTGATGTTTAGAGAGTGCAACAGGTAATGATTGAAAATTACATTAAAAGACGCGTTACGAGTTTTCATATTATTGGTCAACTTTATAATAATTTTAATGAGACAGAACAGATTATTTTAGTCTTAAATTGTTAACATTTAAGGCTACATTTTTTTTGTTAACTCAGTATATTATATGTACTTTTGTCAGTATATTTGAAATCATATTTTAAAAAAGATAACGTTTCTTTTAACTATCAGCAGCCTATTCATATTTTTAATTTTATGATATTGGTACAATATCAACTTAAGCAATATTATTTGCATTGTTGAACAAATTTAATAAAATTTCATTTCTCACTTTTGTTGAAGAACTTGGCACTTAGGTTGAGGAAATAAAAGCAAAGTTTCTCTTGGCCTTTAGTCGTTAGTTATAATGACTTTCCAGAAGAAAAGGCCTCACTTCTTCCCTCTTCCAGTATTATTACATCTTTAATATTGTATGACTAGGGAAATCGTATAAAAACCAACGTTAATGATTAAAATGTGTAAACTTTAATCACTAGGACATATTATAATTATTTTAATTTTTTTTCTGAATTAAATGTACTCCTACATTTATTTTTAATTCGTTTGTTTCCCTTTCAAAAGAATATTATTTTAATTATATATTTATTATTTATTATATATTTTAAGTTATGTTTATTAAATATTAGATATTGCCTTAATTTTACATTAATATCAAGATTATTCTTTTTTAAAGGATTAATTCTGTTTTTATTTATTGACATGAAGCCTAATCTTATTTATATCAATTACACTCTTATTAGTTATTTATATTCATGTTCATAACTGTGGGATAGGAAAATGTGATATGAACATTTAAGCGTGCTTTAATTGAGTTTTGAGAATGTAGACTGGCTCTGCCTACATGATTCTATGAGGAGTGGACATTCCAAAATATTCGTGTTAGATAATTAATGGTACTTGGACATAAGCCAGTTTTGTGCAATTTTCAAATTAAATCGAATAAATAAAACATTTGGTCTTCCTAAACGAGTAAGGGGGTAGTAAAAGAGGTAAAATAATGTTAAGGTGATTGCAAAATCAATTTTGCGTTGAAAAACAACAAAATAACCAATTTTTATATGACGCTATATATGGTTATCAAGTCTTATACACATTTCAGTATTTTACAAGGGTATATTCCCTCATATATAGTAATTAGGCTCACAAAAATTACGTTTATAACACACAAAAAAACAGTTTGTGTAAAATCACTTACACAAACTTATCCACGATAAGTAAACTACGTCTCACAACACTTATCATTCAATGTTTTCCTTAATGACATCTGCAACTTCATTTCTACCATATCTCTAATGTTTGCCGTCAACATCAAAATCTGTCTTGAAGTAGCGTGCCAAGAAGACTATGATCGCTTCCAGGAAACGTTGAATTTAATCGCCGAGAGTTGCCGGCGTAAAGCAATGGACTTGAATGTCGACAAGAGCGCCATCATCACGTATTCCAGGGCCATCCAACCCCTTGTCTTTGACTATCACCTACTCAACATTCCACTGAAATGAGTAAACAGAATCAAAGACTTAGGCGTTATAATGACCATGGGAACACATTGCCCATATACGCAGCCGAGCTAACTCTTTATTTGGGTTCTTATGCAGAACGTCTAGAGACTTTCACCCACTACAATGGCCACACTGTTCAAAACCCTTATAGTCTGATCCTCGAGTCCTCCTGGAGTGTGGAATCCTTACCAGGTGGGCCACATTGATGCCTTGGAGCGTATCCAAACTAGGCTTATAAGAATCATTGGAGTGCGAATGAAATGCTATTATTTCGAGGTGCCAGTTGAATTCCTGAGGCTTCAACCGGGACTTCCACTATTAGAGGTGAGAAGAAAGATGAACGGTTATCTACTTTTGCACAAACTAATCAATGGTGATGTCGACTGTCCCGAGCTTCTCTCTTTGGTGTAATTTCTGATCCCTAGCAGCACTCGCTACCAAGGCTATGTTTTGCAAGCGTGCCATGCCACCATCTCTCTACAACCACACAGCTGCATACCTCGACTGTTGAGACTGGGTGATGAGACTGCCGAGGACGTGGAATTCCTCGGATCCTCGCCCAAATCCTTCAAAGTGTGCATCAACAAGGTTATTCTTGGGTGATATAACAGAATCTCTTGAATACAACCTGAAATAAACTGAATGTCACTATCGCATTAAAATTATCTTGTCTACCCACTTATATTGTCAAATTATTTTGTTATATGGGCTGTGAATTGCATGAATTGTATAATACAGTGTTTTGTTCTCATGCTTTTTCCATTATTATTACTGTAAAACATTAGTCAGATTGTTTTGTACCCGTTTCTGTAATTAATATTATGTATTATGTTTTTTATTGTGCCTGATTATGTAGTTAATGTTAACTATTATGTTCTGTCAGACCGATTTACTACAGTAGTTTTCCATCTTGATTTGGTCGGTGTTATGTATTCATGGGTTACCTTCGAAATAAATAAGTAAAAACTACAAAGTATATTTACACTTAAACTGTACTTACATAGCAGACGGTAAATATACACAAAAGATGTACAAGACAAACGGTTTCAACCAGTTACACCGGTCATCGTCAGGCCCAATCAGAAATCTTAATAAAAAAAATAGTAAATTGGAACTATAATTATTTTCTTAAGCATTTTTGTAATTTTTGATTTGTACAATTTCGTTTATAATACGGAACGGAATTATTAACAATAAAATAGTTTTACGTATTAATTTCTCGTGCTTTAAGATGAAAAAATAATTGTAAAGGCAGCATTCTGAACTCTGTTTATAACTTTCATGTTGTAGGGTAAACAGTTCGATCTATTACAACAACAGACCAACTATTTGTTAGTTTTTATTGTGTTTCCAGAGTGTGGTTGTAGCTCCACAGGGAGCTACACCTTGTTAACACTATGCTTTACAACTATACGAGGCCTCTAGATAATGGTCATGAAAATTAACATACCCTTACGCGTACTGTTGTTCATAATTTCTAGGCCAAGTTATACATTTTCGTAAGAAAGCTTAGTTTCTTTTAATCTATAAACCCGACAATTTATCAGGTACAGCCTAGAAACTAATACTGGCTCAATTTTCCAACATTTTTTCTTGCTTTCTTGGTTATTTATTTTTTTGACCACGTTGACTCCAGATCAGAGCATGTTTCGAGTCTCTTCCCTTGGATAGACTGAGAATTTCTTAAAACTCGATTGGCAGGCTGTATTAGCATTGTCAACTAAACATTCCTTCAGCTTGAGTTTAAATTTATTTACTCAAGGGGATAAGTTTTTTCATATCTACCTGAAGATTTTAAATCTTCAGGTAGATATGAAAAAACTTATCCCCTATATATTTATGTTTAGTTTCAGTGAGGGAGAATTTATGAGATACTGCGAACTATTTTTATGCATAGTGTTGTTGTTGTGTGATGGTGATTTAAACACTTTTCGGAATTTAACATAAAAAAAGGTATTCTTTAAAATATGACGTACAGGGCTGTTTAGCTTTTGACTGATGGTCCTTTTAGCGAATAGGCCCAGGACCATAATAACTTTTCGTTTTGAGGTCCCCAGACCCCAAAATCACCATTGGTTCGAAACTGTATATATGTGTGTGTGTGTGTGTGTGTGTGTGTGTGTGTGTGTGTGTGTGTGTGTGTGAGTGTGTGTGTGTGTGTGTGTGTGTTTGTGTGTCCGTGAGCACGATAACTCCCGTAGAAATGATCCGATTTTGTTGAAATTTGGTATAAACGTGTAAAGCAACATTTATGACTAAGTTCGAAAACCAGCCAGATCGCTACATCCAAAGGGGTATTTTGAGGTTTTTTTAATTTTTTACATATAATTTTTGGAATAGTCAAATTTTAATTTTTACCATTGGATTTATTATGTTAAAAAACGCACAATTTGGTATTTTAATAATTTCTCTACGTCAATTGGTTACTGAGATAAGTGCTAAACACAGTACGTTGTCTAATAAGGAGGAACTGAAATTTGTATATCTCGCTTATTTATGAACGTATACTGACAAAACTTGGTATATGGCTTCATCTGGTTGTGGTCTATTGATATTTGCTAAAAAAAAAACTTTTTGCTAAAGGCTCCCGTAGCAGCAAACCTGCGTACTCAGCCCCATGTTATTCTTATGGATAATAATTAAATGCTATGTCTCCCTTAATTATGAACATGGATGAATAAAAACTGGTATATGACTTCACCTAGTTGAGTTATACTGATATTAGCATAAAAACCCATTTTCTATGTTCATTGATGCAGCAAACCTGCGTACTCAGCCCCAATGTTATTCTTATGGAGAATAATTAAAATTGTATATATCGCTTATTTGTGAATATATTTGTTATGAAACTTGCTAAGTGGCTTTATTTAGTATTAAGACATTTATATCTCCAATTGAAATTTGCTGAGTATGCAGGTTTGCTGTGACGGGGGTATTTTATAGTTGAAAGGTTTTTGTTTTTGTTTTTTTTTATGATTCTGTTTACCAAAGCAGGGCTTTTTATTTTTCCATACATTCATATTTTCCCACCGTATTTCTTTTACATAACTTCGGATTATTTCATATTCTAGTGCCTTAGTCTCAATATAAAATCTGAAATTACACTAAGTTCAACATTCCCTGTCATAAAACTTAATTTTTTCTGATTTTCAATAATTTTGTTTATTTTTTACTGCCCTCCCCGTCAACTTCAGAGTATAATAAAGTGATACGACGTTGAATTTAAGGAGTTCCGTTTTTTATTTGCAAGTAAGAAGTTTATTAATCAAAAACTTATGCAATTTTTTATGTATGGCTCAATACTTGTAATACGATTAACTGCAATACATAATTATTTGTTTTATTAATTGGCTGGATAACATAGTATACAGATATTTTATTAATTAAAAAAACCGAAATACGTATTTTTATTTTATTAAAACTAGAATAAATAAGACTTCTAAATTACAAATATTTGTGCTTACAGTTTCATTTTTTGTGGGGAATTGTAAAATGCATTGTACAAAGTTCCCTATCAGTAAGACAATTTTGTTTCAACATTTCTAAAACCAATTGACTACACGTATTTAAATTTTTGTTTTGTTTTATCAAGTTGAAAAGTTATACGAGTTTATAAAAGGAAAAAAGGTGAATTGAAGCCGTTTCCTGATTTATCCAATATAATATTCAGGTCGCGCACGGTTTAAACGGTTCTCCTCAAGTTCGACATCACGTCGCCGCCGATTCAGAGACGGAGACCGTGTTAATTTTACCGTCACAATTGCGATTTCTTCGGTTTCATTCAGTGACTAGCTGTGTCATGAATAAATTTAAATAATTTTTGGAAACGTTTTATCAATGAAAACTTGAAAGTTAGCTTCTTGAGCAGAGAAATGTTTTTATTTTTACAGGGCATTTATGCTACCAGGTTAGTCCAGGGAAGTTTAAAGATCCTGCGAAATTGAAATTAACTTATATTTTACTCGACGGATTTAAAATTTACATTATACAACCTGGGGAAATACTTTATAGTTTAAAGTTTCCTATGAAGTTTTTTAGCGAATTTCCCCTATAGGGAAGAAGCTATTACCGTAGTCGGCATGATAAGACCTAGGCCCGGGACCATGATAACTTTTCGTTTTGAGGTCCCTAGACCCCAAAAACACCATTCGTTCGAAACTGTATATATATATATATATATATATATATATATATGTGTGTATGTGTGTGTGTGTGTCCGTGAGCACGATAACTCTCGTAAAGATGATCCGATTTAGATGAAATTTTGTATGAACGTGTAAAACAAAATTTATGACTTTAAGTTCGAAAACCAGCCATATCGCTCAATCCGAAGGGGTATTCTGGGGGTGTTTTGTACCCAAAAAATGGGTTTTTTGAATTTTTTATATATAATTTTTGAAAAAGTCAAAGATTGGTTTTACCATTGGATTCAGCTTAAAAAAATACACAATTTGGTGTTTTGGATCATTCCCCTACGTCAATTGGTTACCGAGATATTGAAAGTGCTAAACACTGTACGTTGTCTAATGTTATTCTTATGGAGGAAAGGAAAAATTTTATATCTCGCTTATTTATGAACGTATGCTGACGAAACTTGGTATACGGCTTCATCTGGTTGTGGTCAATTGATATTTGCTCAAAAAAATTTTTGCAAAAGGCTCCCTGCAGCAAACCTCGTAGCAGCAAACCTGCGTACTTAACCCCCATGTTATTCTTATGGAGGTAAATTAAATGCTATGTCTCCCTTAATTATCAATATAAATTAATAATAACTGGTATACGACTTCACCTAGTTGAGTTATATTGATATTAGCATAAAAGCCCATTTTTTGTGTTCCTTGTTGCAGCAAACCTGCGTACTCAGCCACAATGTTATTCTTATGGAGAATAATTAAAATTGTATATACCACTTGTTTATGAATATATTTGTATGAAACTTGGTCAGTGGCTTTATGTAGTATTAAGACATTTATATCTCCATTGGAAATTCGCTGAGTATGCAGGTTTGCTGCGAGGGGGGTATTTATTTATACATTTCACATTTTAACTAATCACAAACTTTTCACCTGCCAGTTTCTCCACACTGCAGACAGAGTGTTACAAAAGTGCCTTTTAATATTAACGCATGCATAGCATGCATAACAAGGCATCAGTAATCAGTATGTCAAAGGTGAACATCTCAGTTGCTTTAATACAACGTAATTATACATCCTCTGTCTATAGCTTATATGAAGCTATAATATGCTACTCCCATAAACTTTAACTTTAGGTCCTTTCGTAGAATGTTGTCATAATAAGTAAACTATTAAAAGAAAGTTTGTTAGGAATAAAAACAAAAATCTATGTCACGAAGGGGAATACATTAAGCCCCTAAACTATCTAATGTAACCTGATTAGTACTTTTAATTTTGTTTCTTTGTCCTCTATAAACCAACCTAACTTTTAACGTAGTGATTATAATGTTCCGTAACTTGGGTTGTACTTTGGTCTTCGATATGGCGTACTTGATATAAATCGTCCCATTTCGAGGGGATTTTAATCTTTAAAATATTTGAAAAGTGACTCTAAAGCCAGAAAGATCCACTATATTTTACTAGAATCTGCATACTGTGTGGGATTAATGACTATACCAAATAAATTGCAATTTTGCTAACCATATAGTATCATCTGTGCAATGCTAGGTTTATTCTAAATTATCTCAGAATGTTAATTTACATCCCCTAATGCAACTTGAGTATGACTGCCTTTCTTTTACAGGTAGCAAAACAAACGCTGTTAGGCTTCAAGAATTCAAAGGTAGCGATTTAAACTGCTGCTTTACTGTGTAACTAGACTCGTCGTAATGTATTATTCCTAATACCATAGAAAGCCCTGTTACTTTTATTAAACGTACATTATACCCATCTATACTGGGATAAAATTGTAATAACACCTACACGAAAATATTAAAAATGATCTTATACCTTTAAAATATTTGTTTAAACCGAATGTTTAGTCAAATTGTTTTTTTTCCCTTTTACAATAATAATTGTAGTTAGAGACAACTTTCACTGAACTAATTAAATAAAAAGTCTTACCATTTATTTTACTATTTGCATTAATATTTTCTCTTAAGAGGGTGCATTTTTATATCGAAACCTTGAATAAAAGCTCTAATATCGGTAGTACTGTAAAATCTATTAATTAATTTCAAGCTAAAATTACCTTCATGTTTTCAAATAGGCTCTTTAGTGAGAAAAGTATTTTCTTCAGGTCAAACAGAAATTAATTCGTTGCTTTAATCGATATACATATCATTAGTGAATTTCCTATGGAAAGTGAACTATTAGCATGACCCACACGGTGAAACTTAAGCCCGGGACCACCATAGAAGTTCCTAACGTGACCCCCTGAACACGTTTTTGGGGTTCGTTCAAAATGTTATATATATATGTGTGTATATATATATATATATATATATATATATATATATATATATATATATGTGTGTGTGTGTGTGTGTTTGTGTGTGTGTGTGTGTGTGTGTGTGTGTGTGTGTGTGTGTGTGTGTGTGTGTGTGTGTGTGTGTGTGTGTGTGTGTGTGTGTGTTTGCACTCTACCGATCGCATTTTTTGTCCGATTTACTTCAAATTTGGTAGGGACGTTCCTTTCTGTAATCAGTTGGACAAGTTTGTTGGGCAAAACAATCGGAAAACTCTAAACCCCCTTTTTTGGGGATTAATCTTTCAAATTTCGCGTTTTTGGGCCCAAAAAGGTCCATAAAAGCCCCAGATGAAAAATCAATGCATGTAAAAAGATGGGAATTAGTGAGGCGAAAGTTTTAAGCCACTCTCTCTCGTCATTCTAGCATAAATATCTACCGAGTTATTAAAGAAAATGTGTATCTACTAAACACAGTACGTTGTCTTATGGGGGTTTTATACTAGAAAAGCCTATTATTCCTTTGTTGGAGTACTTTTATCATCCCCAGCAACCTCACGCCTACTTTCAAGCCTGTCTGGACCTTCTCCTTATCTTATAATGTGCAAAATTGTATTGCCTGCTTTGCAAGTAAATGAAACCAGGAGAATCAGAACAGCCAAAAAATCAATGTTTTCAAATTTCAATACAAATTGTACAAATGTATTTTTTACACTTATTTTGAGTTTTACAAGTTTTTATAAGGAAATTCACTTCCCTCACGTCAGCGTGCTGCGTGCGAACTCGTTTTAATTTGTGAGGTACAGGTCCATGCAGATATCGAAAAGCTTCGTCATACAAATTTAAACATACTGATGTTTTCAGTTGAGAACACATCCGTTTGTAGTAAGACCAGTTAGTCTACTCGTACAGCATATCGACGGCGATACAGCATTGAGCATTCTCCGAGTGACATAGGTTGGCAGACGTGACATTCAGCACCCCCGGCACGTACCGGGTTAAACGACCCGCCTTGAAACAACACCAGAAATCACGTACCTGACAGCCGACGCGCCTCCTCTGATTTTATTTAAGAAACGAGAGAGTACTTTTGATATCTACGAATTCGGGTTACCGTGTTTTCTCACGTTTGAGTTTTATAGCGGATAGTTTTGTTTAACTCGTTAACATTTGTAGAGAAACTTAAGTGAATGCACAGTACGTGATTTGTACCCTAAATTAATAAAATAACGATATAACGTAAATACAATTAACTTTATTCGCCAAAAATTACAATAACTTAAATTACGCTAATTCCTTACATCTAATTTGACAGTTTATAGTTTGTATTTATATTTATATGTACAGCACTCCCACTAATTTGTTCAACCTCAACTGCCCGTTGCCATGGCCAACAGCACAACCTAAAGACAGCGAGGTTACGCTACGGTATTCGTCACATAACGCTACGGCGAACGCTCATAAACAAATAGCTTGGATCGAACCTACACTTAACCACGAATGACATGTCAGGCCAGCAAGCAGGGCAGCTCTACCTCTGAGCTATTGCATCCGTTATTCTAACGTTTAAGTGTAATTTTTTAAATTAGACACAATGTGTGATGGACTTTACTCATGGTGTATTTACGTGCCAAACTGCCTTTTAACAGTTTATTTTGATTAATCAATAACTTTATCGATAATTTTTTTCGACTATTATTTTCTCCCCCTTTATATAGTTTATTAAGAAATTTATGTTTTTGTCAAAAAATAGAATTTTAATTATCCAAGGAAATATTTGTTTTGGCACTCCCTGATCTGAAAAATGGTTTTTAAAGAGATGTCAGTCCGAAAGTAAGTGTCAGTTTCTTAATACAATTTTTTGTTTTAGTATAGTTTTCGAAAGTACACTCGTAAAAACTGTTGTTATGAACTGATTAAACAGTTTTACAACCGATAAAATGTTTTATATATCTATACATTACTTCTTTCCATCAGTAGGACTATTATAATAAATAGTCGACACTCAAAAGTATTATTGTAAGTAATAACGAGTTCGCACGCAGCACGCTGACGTTAGGGAATTGAATTTCGCAATAAAAACTTCACAATCAAATAACGGGTGTAAACAACGGATTTGTGTCATTTTTATCAAAATGGAAAATATTATATTTTTGGCTGTTATTATACACCTGGTTCTATTGAAATCCAGTATTAGGATGGCAATGATGTGCATTATAAGCTTAGGAGGAGGTACCATCAGGATCAAAAATCGGTATGGGGTATTAGGACTGATAAAATGACATCAAGGTACGAAAAACAGCCTTTTCCAATGTAAAATTCCCATAAGAACACGTACTGTGTTTACTCAATCTTTATTTTATTTAATAACTCAGTAAATATTGGTGCTAGAACGATGAAGGAGGGCTTAAAATTTCTGCCTCTTTAACTTCTATAAATCACTATGCATTAATTCTGCATTAGGTGCTTTTTTACCCTTTTTTTACCCAAAAACTCAAAATTTAAAATTTAAAATCCTATAAAATGAGGGTTAGAGTTTTCCGATTGTTTTGTCCAACGAACTTGTCCAACTGATTACAGAAAGGAATGTCCTTACCAAATTTGAAGTAAATCGGACAAAACATGCGACCTTTAGAGTGCAAACTCCCACACATATATATATATATATATATATATATATATATATATATACAATTTTGAACGACCCCCCAAAACGTGATCAGGAGGTCACGTTAGGAACTTCTATGGTGGTCCCGGGCTTAAGTTTCACCGTGCGAGTCATGCTAATACTTCACTTCCATAGGAAATTCACTAATTTCACTTCCATAGGAAATTCACTAATAAATCGTTAGTGCTAAAGAGTTATTTCATACTTAGATATTACAATACGTCACACAAATATACTGTTGAGAATGTTATTTTATTTTTGTTTACTTGTCGATCATTGTCTATATGTAACATTACGTTACTAACTACAATAACATTCTTGTAAAACTGATTAAATAACAAATACTAAGTAGAATAGTTTAAAATATTATGGAAACTGGTACCGTTATTTTAACTTTGTCCATACCTCTTTAAACTCTTTTGAAAAATCTACATCGAGTACTAACAATGTTCGAGATAGAAATATTACACCCTAATTAAAAACCTTTTAAGAAAAGCCTTGTATTATGAAAAAGAGGAGAGTTGCAAAGCAAGGACAACAATTAGCGTCAGTCGGAGGTGTTTTGGCGCCATAATTAGAAGCCTTCATGACGTCATTTAAAGGGTCTTGAATATTTTATCTCGTCGCGGTCTTTTTAAAAACACTAACAAACTTTAAAAGAAGGATTTATGTTTTACTTTGTAAGACAAGGTATAAAAAGTGTTACTAACTGATTTTATTATTTGTATCTATTTTTATATTTCATGTCTACATTTGTTTAACTTAAAGGACCAATTCAGTGAAACAATGTACAAATATAAATTAATTTTAATATATTACTTTAATTTGAGTTTATGTAGAGTTAAAATGTATATCAACGATGTTTTAAACAAATCCAACGTGTTCACATAGGTATGTATGAAAAAAAACAATAAATCGTGTTAGAAAAGTACACAGTTTTAACTAAATATTTAATTGGATAATTGAACGAAGTGAAAGTATCCTTATACACAACTTCACTGCTTAGACTGGTAAGAGAATCAACTCAACTGGCGTGTCTGTGACACCAATAACTCGAGAATTCCTCCACAGTTAAACTTAAAATTTCCAGAAAAACTTAACAGGTCAAAATCTCGGTCAAGTTCGTTATTCAGATAATTTCGTTCAGTATTAATAAAATTATCTTAAAACCAAATTTATTTTTTTCTCCATAAGAATAACATTGGAAGCCATTTCAGTGGTACTTGAATCGTTAAAATTTAGCCGACGTCTATGTTTCAACAACAGAGTAATAATAGTTAGTTTACTGGAGTATACTTTGTTATACTGGATAACAACAGTTTTTTTACCAACAAAAACACACAAGAGGGATAAATCGAAGTATATTTTTAAGTTGTGAGCATATTTATTATTTTATAAATTATTAAGTGTACGTTTTAAAAAAAATATCCATACAGTTAATATTCCCTTAGTACGCCTACTCTGTGTAAATATCGTCACGGTCAGAGGCGGCGATTGTAACGGTGGCAGACGACAGACGACGCGTGTGGCAGGTCGAAAAACTCAATAACTTTTTGATGACTGTAGATACTAAGATATTAACTTAACTTATAAATTAGTTTGTTTTATTACATTTTCTTAGACAATTTGTAATATTGTGATTGTCATGTGTAAAAAGTATACAAAGCCTCAATTTGTCTTGAAAGCGTTGATGAAGTTAGTCACAGTAAGCGAACAACCTTAAAATTTATTTTGTAGGACAATTATTTGCTAGGTTATATTTTCACTAAATGAATAATAAAAATTGTCTACATTACCTAAAATACATTACCAGTAATGTAGTAGGTAACCACAATAAAAGCTATAGATTATTCTAACCAAACAGCCTTTTTCGGAAGGTTATCTTGAATGATTTGACATAGCCTAGGGTTTGATTACAGTAAGAGTAAGCCAACATTAAACTGGTAATACAACTTTTGTTAAATACTTTAAATACATTACCAGGAATGTTGTAGCAAACCAAAATAAAAGCATTAAACTACTCTAAACAAACTAAGCCTTTTATACAGGTTATCTGAAATGATTTGACAAATCCTAGGTTTGGATTACAGTGAGCTGTTTTCATCATAAACTTGGACCTATGGCTATAAAATGTAGGCCTATACACTTAGGCTACTTGCCACTTTAGATGTTTCATGTACGGTCTTGGACCAACCCATGTTTATAGAATTTAATTTCATGATAGCCTAGGCTATTGAAACAATATATTGAAATATCATTTTGTAAAATACAACTGTTGTTAAATACTTTAAACATTACCAGGAATGTTGTAGCGAACCAAAACAAAAGCTTTAAACTATTGTAACCAAACTAAGCCTTTTATACAGGCTATCTGAAATGATTTGACATATCCTAGGTTTGGATTATACTGAGCTGTTTTCATCATAAACTTGGACCTATGACTATAAAATGTAGGCATATACACTTAGGCTACTTGTCATTTTAGAATTTTCAAGTACGGACTTGGGCCAACTCATGTTTATAGCATTTAATTTCATGATAGCCTAGGCTATTGAAACAATATATTGAAATCTCATTTTTTCATCTAAATAACTGGGTCTGACGATTTATTGTTAATCCTTAAGGATATTTTGACTTGGCCTATAGAAATTGTTAACATTAGTTCATATAGGAAACTCGCTGTTCTCTTAAAAGTTAAATTAACCACACTGCTAAAGTCACTGCTTAGCCCAAAATGCTCTGTTTGTTCTAAGATAACGCACCCATGCCAATCCTAACAACAAACCATGCCTGAAATCTTCAATTTATTTTAAAAATAAATAAATTTACGTATTTATACAACATTTACTTTGATAAAAACAAGTGATAAATGTATGTATGTTTTTAATAAATGTTAGGTTGGCGGCGGGATCCGAACCTGCGAGCATTCGCTCCAAGAGCCAGTGCGATACCTCTCAGCTACCGCGATAATTGATTCTTAGAGAAGTGACTAAAACTATAGCTATATAGACATAAAATCCGGATTCTGGCGGCAGTTAAATGATAACGGAATGTATTCTGATGATGTTACTCAAATCAGATATTGAATTTTTTATGAGACTCGATTTAAGTTTGATCATGTGTTTCAATTATCCTTATACGCGAGGAATGAGCGTAGGCCTACACCTAGTAACTATTTAACTAAAACAGTAATTCTTTCTTGCAGCGATTTTTCCTGGTCCTGCCACACGATATTTAGTTGAATATAAATTAGCTGATTGTAGTACGTTATAGAAAAACCAAGATAAAGGCCATTTACCATGGTATTTTCACTCCTTGTTTTAAATCTGAAAAAATAAAAAATACTATCACCCATCAAATTATATGATTTAAAACTGTATTTATTTGATGTAAATATATATTTGATACTTAATTATTTATTTAAAAATATAAGTAACAATTATTTACGGTACAATTATTATAGAAATAGAGTTTCTGTTTTCAGACCGGTTTGTTTATGAAAATGTATACAGTTTCATGGATTGTGTTAGTAGATAAGGTTAATAACGTATACGTGTTTTACAGTATGGTAGGGCCTAATGGTATAGTTATTTCTAAACTATTACAATCAATCCACTTAGTTATTCTCTGTTTAGAGTATTAGTTTCACTATTAATTTTTGTATTTTATACTAATTCAAAATTAAAACGAGATCGCACGTAGCACGCTGACGTGGGGGAAGTGTATTTCCGCATTAAAACCTTAATAAAGGGTGTAAACTAACACTGGATAAATTGTTTTTTAAAATTGAAAAATGTTATTTTTTGGCTGTTCTGATGCTCCTGGTTATACTTGAATTCACTAATAGGATGCCAATGTTGTACATTATAAAGTTAGAAGGGGGTATAGTCGGGATAAGAAGTTGGTATAGGGGTTTTGGGGGTGATCAAACGATATTAAGATATGAAAAACAGCCTTTTCCAGTGTAAAATCACAATAAGACAACGTACTGTATTTTGACAATTAACATTTTCTTTAATAACTCGGTAAGTACTTGTGCTAGAATGATGAGGGAGGGCTTAAAATCTTTGGATACTTTAATGTGCAATAAGTATACATTCGGCGCTTTTCTGACCCTTTTTGGGCCCAAAACTCAAAATTTGAAAACTTAAAATCCCCAAAAAAGGGGGTTAGAGTTGTCCGATTGTTTTTCCCAATGAATTTGTCCAACTGATTATAAAAAGGAATGTCTCTACCAAATTTGAAGTAAATCGGGCAAACATTGCGACCGCTAAAGTGCGAACATATATATAAAGATATATGTATATATACATACATATAAATACCCCCGTCACAGCAAACCTGGGTACTCAGCGAATTTCCAATGCATAATATATGTCTTAATACCACATAAAGCCACAAAACAAGTTTCATAAAAATACATTCACATACAAGTGATTTTAATTATTCTCCATAAGAATAACATTGGTAATGAGTACGTAGGTTTGCTGAAACAAGGAACAGAAACAATTGGTTTTTATACTAATATAAATAAAATTGAACTAGGCAAAGCCACATACTAAGTTTCATCAATATTCAATCATAAATAAGCGCTATATAACATTCTAGTTATTTTCCATAAGAATAATATGGGGGCTGAGAAAGCAGGTTTGCTGCAACAAGGAACAGAAAAATGGGTTTTTATATAATTATCAATATAACTCAACCAATTGAAGCTACATACCAAATTTCATTAATTTATGTTCATAATTAAGGGAGTCATTACATTGTACTTATTCTCCATATGAATAACATGGGGGCTGAGTACGCAGGTTTGCTGCTACGGGAATAATCAACAAATATCATTTTTTGTGCAAATATCAGTATACCAGTACTACGTGAAGCCACATACCAAGTTTCATCAACATATGAGATTCTTTTCTTTCTTTTACTCTTAAGTTTGAATCATAACTCGCTTAGATTAGTGAGATGGAAACCAGGAAATTGATTGAAATGACACCAGCGTCTGTAGAACGAGTTGCACGTGTATATGCCATCCTTGTTGTGGGGTCTGTCATTACTAAAATGTATTTAAATCCATGGCTTTGTGTTATAGGGCCTAAGAAATCTATAATTAATCTTTCAAACGGTTTTGTTGAGGGGATTTGCGGTTGTAACTTTCCGTATTGCTTATAAGTAGCAGATCTCCTAAGTTGACAGTCTTTACATGTTTTAGTATAGTTTACAATGTCCTGATTTATACTGGGCCAATAATATCGTGATTTTATTTTCTTTCCAGTTTTAAAGCTTGAGAAATGCCCTCCTGAAAATATATTATCGTGGAAGGTTTTTAATATTTCGTTAACCTTTTGCTGCGGTATTGCTAATAAATATTCCGTGTCCCTACCATTGAAATGTTTGTAATATAATATGTTATCCCTCTCTACATATTTCCTGGATTCATGTCTGATTTTCTTCGGAACGGAATCTGGTGATATCTTAGCTAATTTTATTTGCTTTAAATAAGGGTCTTTTGCTTGTAACTCTTCAAAATTTTCTGTTTTTATCTCCTGAATGTTTAATGTAGCTTGAATTAAGTCCTGGTCTAACTCCTCTTCTGGTGGATTCCTAGAAAGGCTGTCCGCTAGTAGATTGTTAGTTCCTTTCTTATATTTTACGATTATATCGTAGTCAACTAGTGCGAGAGCAAGGCGATTTAGGCGTGATGAAGTGTTTTTAAAATTCTTATAATGTATGAGTGACTGACAATCGGTATAAACCATTGTTTGCCTGCCTAGCGTAAATTCCCTCCAGTAATTAACTGCATATACTAAGGCTAGCATTTCCCTTTCTGCATTAGAATATCGCTTTTCCGTTTCTGTGTATTTTCTTGATAAATATGCTATGGGATGCATAGTATTATTTTCAGGATTTATTTGCAAGTAACAGGCCCCAAGTGCAAATAATGAACTGTCAACATAAATAACTGATTCCCAATCGTCTTTCCAATGAGCAAGTAATGGTGGATTAGTTAAAATTTGCTTTATTTTATTAAAAGCTTGTTCACAATCTTCATTCCATTTAAAAGGTAAATTTTTGTTTGCTTGTTTAATTAACTCTGTTAGGGGTAATGTAATTTGGGCATAATTTTTAATATGCTTCCTGAAAAATGATGACGCGCCTAGAAACTGACGCACACGTCTTATACAATCTGGCCTTTTAAATTCTTGTATAGCATTAACTGTAGATTGTTGAGGTAAAATTCCTTGCTTTGAGACTGTGTATCCAAGTATATCGACTGTTTCATATAAAATTCATAAATAATCGAGATATCAAATTTTATTTATTCTCCATAAGGATAACATTGGACAACGTACTGTGTTTAGCACTTTGAATATCTCTGCAACGGTTGGGCGTAGAATCACAATTTAAACACCAAAATGATTGTTACGTAGAACTGAACAGATTGGTAAAAGCAAATGTGAAGTTTACATTAAAATAAACTGAGAACAAGCCAAACCCCTTTTTCCCATAAGATTAACATGGGAGATTTTATAAGCAGGTTTTTTTTATTTTCTCCTCAACCACTTAACCTTGGTTAATAATTCAAAACACTAAATTATTTGTTTTTTAAGCTCTATAACATGGTCAAACCCAAAATTAAGTTTTTTTTTTAAATTGTAGGGTGAAAAGTGCAAAAAGCTGATTCTTGGAAAATTTAAAACCCCCATAAACCCCCATAAACCCCCCTTCCCATGGTCCGAGTTTTCTGGTTTTCGAACTTAAAGTCATGAATGTCATTTTACACATTTGAGCCAAATTTCATCAAAATCGGACGTTTTTTACTCATTTTATCGTGTTAACGGACACATATATAGGTATATATATATATATATATATATATATATATATATATATATATATATATATATATATATATATATATATATATATAAAAATTTGAACGAATAGTGTTTTTGGCATCTGGGGACCTGAAAACAAAAAGTTATCATGGTCTCGGTCTTAAGTCTTACCATGAGACCTACGGTAATAGCTTCTTCCCTATAGGGGAAATTCTCTAAAAGTAAAGTTTCCTTTATATATATATATATATATATATATATATATATATATATATACAGTTTTTAGAGACCCCTCAAAACGTGTACAGGAGGTCACGGTAGGAACTGTTATGGTGGTCCCGGGCTTAAGTCTCACTGTGCGGGTCATGCTAATAGTTCACTTTTCCATAGGAAATTCACTAATAATACTTGAATTTGTTGTGAGTAAAATTAGAAGATTATTAAACCTTCTAATTTGTTATTAAAGGTTATTAAACCATATTAACGGTAGTTATTTGAATATACAAGCGATTCGTGTATAATTTACTGCGATATTCATAACATTGTGAAGTGTTATCGGATATAAAGGAGTGTAAATGAAGAATAACGTTTCATAAAAAAAATTATGTTTAAGACCGAAGAAAATTACGGGAGTTTTAACCAGCTGGCGAGTCTTTAAAATATAACACTTGGTGTTTACAGCTTTCTACTTTTAACAATCATATTTTCGTCTCGCTTTAGTAGCCGTTACTTTCCTTATAAAACGTAATGGGTTTCCAGTTTGATATATTTAAACCATATTTCTTAAATCATCCATATTGTAATGGGCCTTACATTTAATATAAAACCACTGAATATTAAAACCATTATACTATACTAGACGATTTACCATCTATAATCCAAATATAATGTGTGAATTAACTTTGAGGTAAAGAAATATATTATTGCCTTCACATTGGAATCATCCTGGTGTAGTAGTTAGCAGGCTTAGAGAGTGTGACTTGGCCTATGAGGTCTTAGGTTCGATCCCAGCCAGGAATCAACGACTTTTAGCTATGTAATATTGCCACTATACTGTGAATCGAAACCATTTTAAGCTATCCAACTATTTATAAAATGAAAATGGATAGGTCTCTGAGGCAAGGAGAACTTTATCTTACTCGGGAAACTTTTTCCACGAAAATCCATTCAAATATGTGAAATATATATGGAATACGTGTTTTGTGTATCGTGTTGTGTATTTTTTGTTGTAGTGGTTGACATAACTAAATACCCCCGTTGCAGCAAATCTGCATACTCAGCGAATTTCAAATGGTACTTCACTAAGTCATGAAGCCACTTACCATCTTTAATCAAAGCATATTAATAAATAAGCGAGATATGACATGTTATTTATTCCCCATAAGAAAAACATTGGGACTGAGTATGCAGGTTTGCTGCATCAAGGACCACAAAATATGGTTTTTATGCAAATATTAATGGATCACCTCTAGATGAAGCAACATACCAAGTTTTATCAATTTATGTTCATAAACAAGCATGATATCGCATGTTTATTATTCTCCATAAGAATAACATTATAGCTGCTGAGTACTCAGGTTTGCTGCCATGGGGACCACAAAAAATTAGTTTTGTATGCAAATAGCATTAAAACCCAACCATATAAAGCCACATAACAAGTTTCATTAATAGTTGTTCATTAATAAGCAAGATATACAATTTTACTTATTCCCCATAGGATTAACATTGGACAACGTACTGTGTTTAGCACTCTCAATATCTCGGTAACCAATTGTCGTAGAGCAATGATCAAAATACCAAATTGTTTTTTTTTAAGCTGAATTTAATGGTGTAAACAAAAATTTGGGTTTAAAAATATTTATTTGTAAAAAGTTGAAAATACCCATTTTTGGGGTACAAACCCCCCCAAAACCCCCTTAAAGTTGAGCGACCTATCTGGTTCTCGAACTCATGGAAATAGATGCTGCCCTACACGTTTATACCAAAATTCATCAAGATCGGGGCATTTTTACGGAAGCAATGCCTACGGACACATATATACATATATATATATATCTATATCTATATATATATGAATATATATATATACATACATATATATATGAATTTGAACGAATGGTGTTTTTGGCATTTGGGGGCCTCAAAACGAAAAGTTATCATGGTCCTGGGCCTAGGTCTTACCATGCCACCTACGATAATAGCTTCTTCCATATAGGGTAAATTCGCTAAAATTAATAAAATTAAAATTATTTTGATCCAGTTCATAACTAGTTCATAACTCTTATGCCAGAAGATGGCATTGGTATCGAATCACAAATATATCATATCAAACTTGAAAAACCTCCTTATATATATAATAGTGTAACGTGCTTTATTGCACTTACTGAAATCCTGTAAATTCACTTTCATATAGTAAATTTAAGAGTCTCGACAGTCACAAAAGCACAATTCAATTTATACGAGAAGATACAAGTCATAGGAAAGGGTCTGAAAATGCATTATTGATAATTAGAAACTACATTCAATTTAATACTGACTTGTAAAATCTATAACTAATAAAAATGTGTATTTTTCTATTTATCATTGTATAACCAGTTTGAATTGGCCGTTACAGTTAACGCATAAATAAGAGTGAGTCACTGGTGGTATTAGTCAAGGCGTCGGTCTTCGGAATCATGGCAACGGCCCGGTCATGGGTTCAAATCATCGTCCTGGCTAGTACATTTGGTCAATACTGTTTTGATTGGCCCGGACAATACGCTCAGGTCCGGGGCCCATATAAAAGGGCCAGGTATAGAGAAAAAGAGATCGCCGATCTCTTTAAAAATAATTTTATAATTTTCAACTGACACTTAACAATATAAGCATTAATATATAGTATTAGTGCATTAAATCCAAACTGTTATCTTTAGCCATAAATTAGGGAGCGAAAACAACAAGAAAAAAAACAGGTACAGTCTGCAAGGAATATTTTAACTGTTATAATCTCAATCCCAACAAATACAATTGGATTGGTAAGGTGCTTTTTGGTGATTCGTAATTTGGTCGTAAGACAGCATGAATAAAGTATTGACAGCAGGCGTTTCCCAGTCGAAGATCTAATGAATAATGTAACGGTTGTTACACACTGCTCCTCACAGGTCACTGTTACATTTAGTTCTGGGTCACAAGAAACAGTTATGGTCTCACAGCTTCTTTCAAGTCACTGTTCCTTTCAGATTTGGACCACAAGTAACAGTAATGGTTAAACGGCTCCTCAATCGTCACTGTTTTTTCCGATATGGTTACAGGTAACAGTTATACACAACTTCACACAGGTCACTGTTATTTTCAGATCTGATTCACAGGCAACGGTTGTGCTCTCTCACGGCTAACCTTACGTCACTGTTTCTTGGATTTCTGGGTTACAGATGTGGAAGGAAACGAGATACTCAGGTTCCTCTTATTATGTGAAATTTATTTTTATTAATAGCTATATTATTTTATTTATGGTTTTAATTTAAACAGCTATATGCAAAGTTACATTTCTAGCTTTTTACATAACATCATCGTGCAACCAAACGTATTCAGGAATTTATTTAAGTTTCAGGAAGTAAACGAATAATGCTCTTTAAAACAGAATAAAAACTATTTATCATGAAGCCGACAACCTTGCTGCATATAAATTGAGTAGTGCGCTTGCTATAATAATTAGTAAGAAAATATCTAGCGGCTATGTCTAGTCCCAACCACGCTATGTTAACACGATTTGTATAGTCTATAGTTTTGTTGACTTTGTCCATTTTGCATATTTTCGTTTAGCTAACATTAATTGAACAACTTTAAATGCCCTAACAATTTGTATTTATTCATGAAAACTGAAATACTGTAATAATATATGTAAAAGTTTTTAAAATTTTGCAGAAAATCCAAAATCTTGTGTCCGTATTTTTGATTAGTTATGTTGTATTTATTAGAGCTGCGTAAATTTATTTGATAAAAAAAACTAGAGAGCTTATAATGAAATATTATGTTTATCCTTCTCAATTACCGTTATCATTTATATAAGTCACTTAGTACTTGCATAACAGAATTAATCTTGTCTTTAAGGAACTCAAAAGTTTTTTTTGCTAATTCTAGAACAACTTAGAACTATTTTTTATTGATTTGCTCTTATTTGTAACAGTTAAACGGACACATTTATATTAATCTTAATTTGCACCGTTACCCGCTCAATTAAAATTCAAACTTAACATCTCAACATTCCCTTTTATATTTGTTTATAATCACCCACGGTTTCTTGGTGTTATCTAACACGAAGATGATTCTATATTAACTAGTTGATAGAAGCAATTAAGGAAGTATAAATATTGTATTTCAATATCGCAAAGCACATGTTAACATTAACATGATTATGTGTCATTAGGTCACTGAGTATCCACCCAGTTTTATTATTCTCGAGTGTACTATTAGTTCACGGTATACCATAATTTCGTGAGACACAGGTAACTCTATTTAATTTTACATCCTTAGACCAGCTGTCTATCGACTTCCATACTCATGTTTTCAAATGTGCAACTTTTTAAGCAGCTCAGTAAAATTTTAAAGGGAAATGACTCATTGACAGGAGTTTTTAATAACATTCCATTCAAGGTAATGGATAAATTTTCCCCGAAATAATTAATAAGAGGGTTTAAAACGTAGTTGTAATATTTATTCTATGCATTTCTACGCCCCAACACTCCAGAATTGACGGCTTTCACAGTCCCACAGCTATTCCAGTATCGTCATTATTGCAACCCTTCTTGTGAAAGTATGATTTTTCTTACACTTGGATATTGAGACATTTAGAACATTTCTTCTATTTCTTTGTATATTCAACCCGAAACAAGCTGTAAGAGATTTGGCTCCGTGTGTTTTGGCTCTCAGCCTAACCCCACTCCCAACCCCCTCCGTTGCGGGCGTGAACCCCTCCGGTTTTGGGCTCGTTTTACAGCCTATTACTGCAATACCCTATAAAAATACAATAGGCCATGATTCTGTAAAAGGATTATTATCTTTCACTTCTTATAAACTCTTCAGCTAAAGATGACTTGATAGTAATTTAAAAAGGTTATATTTAAATATATATAATGACATATTGATTTATATTAGATAAAACATATGATATATTAGTTAATTAAAAGTTATTAAATGAAATTTTAAGCGCAATAAATAGTTGTTTACTTAAATAAATTAACTTTTCATCACTCTGTATAAAATAGCTCATTACCATGCAGCTGAGATCTACGAAAATTATCGAATTCCTTGTAATATAAAAAAATGATCAGCTGACTTTGTCTGTCCTAAACATTACTTTGCCTGTCCCAAACAAAACTTTTCCTGTCCTAAACAACTGAAGTTCCCGTTTTACTCAACAGGAGCACCAGTGTGGTTTCGTTATTTTTGACGATTTTGTGTTCAAACAGCTGACATTAACACTAACATGAATTGTAAAACCGTATTGTGTTTACTTATAGAAAATTACTAGACTATGATATATCAGATATTTTTTTAAAGTTTAGTATAGTTATTTACATTTGATGAAAAGTGTCGTTCACTACTCGTCACAAAAGTCCTATTTCGGGGCTCGATAACATTTTCCACGCTCGGCTTTGCCTCGCGCGTAAAATGCTATCTTTCCCCAAACTACTTTCGTAACTAGTAGTGAAATAAACCATAAAGATAGTTATAATATGTTTCTGTAAACGTTACTTTATTTCATACGCAATAAATCAAGTTTTTTCTTAATATGATATAATACATAAAATCCACTTTATAAAGCGTTTTGGTAGGGAAAGCTACTGCTATTTCCTTTTATTTTGATGCATATTTATTACTAAAAATGATTGACTTAACACATGTAATTTTACTCATGTGATTTGGCGGAATTGTATGTATTTTTTAAGTATTTTAATTACTGCAGCGATTCTACATATCTATATTTTCCCTTACATTTAATATCCGACCGTGGAATACAAGTTATAAATCCTATTTAAACTCCTTTAAGACAAGATTTACATTTTGTACACTTACTCCGAGGCGGTTTGGTTAGTTTTCACCCACATTTTGTACACTTACCCCGAGGTGGTTTGGATAGTTTTCACCCACATTTTGTACACTTACCCCGAGGCGGTTTGGTTAGTTTTCACCCACATTTTGTACACTTACCCCGAGGCGGTTTGGTTAGTTTTAACCCACATTTTGTACACTTACCTCGAGGTGGTTTGGTTAGTTTTCACCCACATTTTGTACAATTACCCCGAGGCGGTTTGGTTAGTTTTCACCCACATTTTTTACACTTACCCCGAGGTGGTTTGGTTAGTTTTCACCCACATTTTAATTGACGACGACCATACGTTAGAAGAAAGGAAAATATTGATTAACAGGCTTCCAACTCAAAAGTCATTAAGTCCATTTTTCATCATAAATCGTACCCTCAAACTCCTATCATTATAAATGTTTAAACCATTTCCCGATTACAAACCAAACCCAAACCACTTCTTAAAAGATAACTCCACCCTCCAACCTTAGGGATGAACCATACTTCAATATTCCACAGCACCAATTTAAAGACGAAAACAACACCCTCCTGTATGCCGGTTCAAAATAATTTAACATGTTGACTCATTCATTAAAAACTATACCTAACCATACAAAAGTCGACAGTAAAATTAAGGACTATCTTTTAAATAGGCCCTATTCAATTGTAACCGAATATTACTAGGAAGATATCTTTGCTAAATAAGAAGGCCAGGCACGCAACCCCCTTATTTAAGAGGGAAAATCACTTGACGTTTCCCCTTCTTCAAGATTGTAGAGGAATAAAATAAAGTCAAAAAAGTAAGTGAATGTTTTATCTAGATTATTTTCCATAATGGTGGCAACTTTTATATAACGCCCGAAGTATGTGCCTTTAAGCCGTTTGAACGTTCGACAACATGAATAAGACATCGGCAGGCAGGTGTTCACCTAAGGAAGGGCTGTTTAATATTGTAGAGTTACCCGTGACACACGTTTTGCTAGAACAGATACTTGGCCGACCAGTAATACCTGATATAATGGTAATGTTGTGGTATATAGCATAATATATAAAGTATAAATAATAACACAATCCTACGAAGCACTGTTGCAAGTTTAAAACACTTTCATTAATATAAATTAACATATGAGGCAGGTTACACTCTACAAATTTGTTTTAATTACACAAATATATGTTATTACAAAACATTAAACACTTGTTTGTTCGTATCACACTATAGTTTTATATTGTTTACTTTTATTACTGCCCAGTGGTTTACGCGCACCCTGATATGTTTATTTCATATTTTTATACACTGACTGTAAAAGTAGTTTTTTGGAGTCTGCATGCAAAGAGCAATGTTCAAAAAAAAAACAATGGAACACTTAATTTGAAAATCTTTTGGGAAACAATTCTTTTAGTTTGAAAGTTAAATAACCAAATTAAACCATGCAATTTTGGTTAAAATGGTCATATATGTTACACATACATACTTTGTATCGATGATGTTAAGTATAAATATATTTTTACAACGTTTTACTTAAATATTTCAGTATATGTAAATTATGTCTTTCAAAGCTAAAACACATTAATACTATAAACCAAATTTGCCTAACAAAACTAAAATAAAATAAATTGTAAGTGCATAGAATCATTAAATTTAATCAGTTTCTAATTAGTACAGATTGTAATTGGTACTCTAACAGTTGGTATGTTTTTTGTTGTTTTCAAGAATACATTCAAATTTTCATTGATTTATTTGAAGATATGAAAAGCTTTGGAAGAGTATAGTGTAGTGGACGGGATGTATTAATAGTGCTACGGGGATATAGACCATGTCGACATTATGCGGTTAGTACCAGACATGACCGCTAGATAGTGTCCATGCTAATTAATACATCTTCATATGAGTTGATTAGTCTAAAACAATAGAGCTGGCATGAAGGTTTGCACCATACATATTCATATACGGTTAGTTCAATTTAAAGAACAAAATATACTGTGTTTTACAATGATTCGATAGTAGGCAATAAATTATTGGATTATAAAATGATTTAATTGAACTTTAATAGCCCAAGTCTGAAGATAGCTAAATGTTTTATTACTACATTGCATACTGTTAACTAAATGAAAGTAATTAAAAGTTAAATTTTACTAAACTGTTTTTAGTTAGGAAAGTTGGTTGTAACATGGATCGTAAACTATCTAAATTATTTTTTTGTAAATAGCACGAACAATGTACTAACAAGTATTTCGGCACCAAGGCCATCATCAGCGACTTATATATTGGCTGAGCTACTCTCTTAAACTACGTCCTTACCTACAATGTTGTCACGGTTTTGCCTTTCTCTGTTTTTAATTTGTAGATAGTCTAAAAAATAAGAGTTTAAGAACACGTACACACATGAAACTAGTTCAGGACCATTACTGCAATCAAGGTCCATACGGTTTAATTTCAAGATCTATTGCACATTGTGGCAAACAGACAATGGTATGTATTGTACATTTTTGAAAGCCGTGAAAAGTAAAATTCCCGAATAGCAGCGTAACAACACAAAATTATTTAAATAAGATAGCTTGACTTAGATAAGGGCACTGATAAGTGTCGTAATTTCAAAGATACATATTCGCCCAAGTTTTGGAAAAAAATTGTTTTGGAAAAGTTATTATCATTGTCTTAGTTTTAATGTTGCTTTGCGAATCTATTTTACTAAGTAAACATTTTAGTTCATGGCAGTTGTACTAATACAGCGAAAAAATTAGATACAGAGGGTCAATAAGGTGAGTGGGTGAGTTTCACGTGTCGGTTCAGGCGCTGCGCCTCTGTCGCCAATAGAACTCCCACAGACGTGGCGGGCTTGGTAGATTGTGATATTGCCTGGTATTGCGCAGCTTTTTGTTATTCTTGTTATAATTAATGTTTATATTACCATGTCAAACTATACTTACACGCTCTAGAAATTTGTATCCAACCCACCAAATATATAACCCTAATGTGAAGAGAAATCTGTAATGTTATCCTCATTAAAATAATCACGGTCACTTTTTCCTCTTTACAAACTCCCATTAGAACTTAAATTTCTTTTGACGGATTGAAACGTCAAATTTAATCCTCTCCACCATATAACAAAATACATTAGGTACCACTTTCACATCAAAATACTTGATTATCCATTCCTTTAATGGTTTAAATTACTAAAAAGTAAAACAAGTTATATTTTCGAATATTTTTGAAGATTTTAATAATAATAGTTTATATAAAACTAAATTAAATAGCACCAACAATACAAAATGAATTCCCCTTCAAACTGCGGCGTTTCAGAAGCACTTTAGCCTATTGTTAGCGGACAATACGCCCACAGACTAGATTAACGTGGGAAGGTTATTAAAGAATTTTCCTTGTCTTTAAATATTACCAACATCAAACTGAATTTTTATTCAGTAACTTTTGTATAATGACGCTAAATTTAATTAGCACATAATCAAAGTAGAGTTTCAAAGTTTTTGATATAAATAATCGAAACCAATTATGGGATTTAAAACATGGTAATGTAATAGAATTAATAGTATATTTCGTCAGTAGGATCAAAAGTGGATCTTTTTAATACGAGCTCCAGTTTAACTGCCGAGGCGAAGCCGAGGCTGGGAAATGAGCGAGTATTAAAAAGACACTTTTGATCCGAGTGACGAACTATATTTTTCGTTATACTGCCAAAAAACTTAAGGTTTAAACAAAAACAAAAGTAAAATTTACGTACTGTGTCTTCATAACCTCAAATGTTTCTTTCAGCTTGTCTCTTGAAACAATCAGCTGTTGCACATGCATAACTTCGGTTCATTCATATCTATTGGTTGTTGAGTCGATCATTCAAACCAATCATTGTGGTTCGAATCAATCGGTTGTTCTTCAAATAACAATACAACAATGAATGTTTCGATAATAACAATGAATGTTTCGATTATTTATAATCGAATGAATTTTAATCGATTTATGACGACCTCGAATCAAAAGTATCATCAACAATGATCTTTTTAGTCCTAGCACGATAATGATCATCAAAACATATGTTATTATCCAAAGACTAAAAAGAAGAACTTTTGAATCTCAACGCATCTGTCAAAAACAGATGTTTTTGAAGCAGTATGACGAAAAATATATTTATTATGTTTATTATTCATTTATTATGTATATTTAATAGCTCTATATTATGAATATAGATGGAACATTTGTCGTAATCAAAGTTAATGAATAAATTCATTTTTACGGGTTTGAATCAGCTAACAATATGTAATAAAACTAAACTATAAAAGGAATTTATCGAGGAAATAATAGTTTTGTTACATTTTAAAATTATAGAAGGTAAAAGAATATTTCTCCTTGTATTTAACAAATTCCACATTCCAGTCATGCACGGTTTAAACGCCTCTCTTCAAGTTTGAAATCACGTCTCGACTGATTCAAAGACGTCGAATATTATCATTTTATCGTCACCATTGTGATTTTTATATTTTATTCATTGGCAAAAAAAGTGAATAAGTTTTAGCAGAGTTTAAATCCCACTATTTTCCATAGAAGCAACATCACCTCTATTACAGTCATTCACTTGTACTTAAATTTACTTAGATTACCGAGTTAAAATCATAGGTTTTCAAACAATTTAATTATTTATTAATTAATAAATGACACTCTTAAAGGCATGGCCGTTAGTGAACTTTTCAACTTTATTTAAATCTACAGTTATTTTTTTAAAGACGAATGATACTTTTACAAATATTATCTTTGGCTCATGAATTAATAAGACTTCACAAACTATTGTAAAAAATTGTATTAAAAAGTAATTAATTTAACGATACAACGAGATAACCCTCAGACCGAAAATAAGTATATCTGTATTTTATCTACTATACAATCATTCAAAACAAAACCAAAATTCAGCAAAACGCATAAATAAGTGTTAGTCAAAAACTACATATTAATTATATTGCTCATTGTTATTATTATATTAGCCATTTGGTATAGTGAGGCATCGCCTGATAATGGAAGGGCACATAAGTGCTCCATTATTATGTGCTAATTGGAAACTATATCATGTACATAAGACAATAGTGTATAGGCTCGACGTGTGTTTGTAAACTAGGAAGTCAATACGTTAAAGTGTATACCTTAGCGAACAAATAATACCACTTCTAAGAAAAAGTGGCTTAAACGTTCAACTATAAATATTTTACAAACGAATTTTCTGCTACCTTTCACTTAATTAGGCTTAAGATTACTAAGGATTTGTAAACATTTCAATGTTATTAAGCATTAATAAAATGTCACTCGATAGAAGGTTTTACAAATGTTTAACACAAATAAATATTTCCCCTCTGCCCGTGTGTGTAAATTGATAAGTATAGTACAAAATGAATAGAGCAAATTAAAATTTACATTTTACAATGACTTATCCAAAAGCATTAAATTAACTGTATACCAAGGAGGAAAGTGTTTGTATGTTGTAAAATCAGCTATGGACTTATTTAATTCAAATTTTATTTTAATTGGAGGCTTATTACAATTGATTTAGCCGTAACATATGTTAAGACTACAAATAATGGTTTAATTTTCAAAATTTTGAAAACTTTACTATATTCTGTCTTGTGGTAATGGATTTATTTTTTCAGCTAGAAGTTGTAAGATGAAAAATGTAATTGATCAAACAATAAATCGCTGACATAACACGTACTATTTAGAAATTAGATTTTTTATAAAATATTAGAAAACAATAAATTGAATGATTTACTGTATCAGTTAAAAAATACCCGCGTCGCAGCAAAACTGCGTACTCAACGAATTTCCAATGCATCTATATGTTTCTCAATACCATGTAAAGCCACTCACCAAGTTTCATAAAAATACACGAATAAATAAGTGATATAGCCTATAGCATTTTATTTATCCTCCATAAGAATAACATTGAAAGCTGAGTACACAGGTTTTCTGCCAAAAGTAACACAAAATATGTTTTTTATGCAATTATCAATATAACTTAACACGTCGAAGCTGCAGACCAAGTTTTATTAATTTATGTTCATAATTAAAGGAGATATAAAACCTTTACTAATTCTCCATAAGAATAACATAAGGGCTGAGTATGCAGGTTAGCTGCTACGGCGAAAATCGACATAACAATTATTTTGTTGTGCAGATATCCATATTGTAGTAATAGGTTAAGCCACGTGCCAAGTATCATCAATATACATTCATAAATAATCGAGATATAAAATGTTAATTATTTTCGGTATGGATAACATTGGACAACGTACTTTGTTTAGCACTTAGAATATCTCCACAACGGTTGGACGTAGAATCACAATTTAAACACCTAAATGATTGTTTTATAGAGCTGAACTGATTGGTAAAAGCAAATGTGAGGTTTACATTAAAATTAACTGAGGTAAAGCTAAAAACCTTTTTCCCCTAACATTAACATGGGAGATTTTATGAGCACTTTTTTGGATTTTCTCCGCAACCACTTAATAGTTAATGTTTATGGTAAATGGTTAATGATTCAAAATACTACATTATTTTTTTCAAGCTCTACAACATGGTAAAAACCAAAATTAAGAGTTTTAAAATTGTAAGGGTAAAAAATGGGAAAAACTGATTTTTGAAAAATTGTAAACCCCCATAAAACCCCCTTCTCATGGTCCGATTTTTCTGGATTTCGTAATTAAGTCATGAATGTTTTTTACACGTTTGTGCCAAATTTGATCGAAATCGGATTTTTTCAAAATTATCGTGTTAATGGACACACACACACACACACACACACACACACACACACACACACACACACACACACACGTATATATATCATTTATATATATATATATATATATATATATATATATATTTGAACGAATAGTGTTTTTGGCAACTGGCGATCTCAAAAAAAAGTTATCATTGTCTCGGGCTTAACTCTTACCATGCCACCTACGGTAATAGCTTCTTCCCTATAGGGGAAATTCGCTAAAAAACGAAAATCCATACGCAAAAGTCATAATAAATTCTAAATCATCATTGTCATTGAAAATTTAAAAGATAACTGGGATCGTTGGGTTTAGCTTATCTCCGCAACGTGAGAATAGTTTGTCCTGAAAACTCGGCTTTTTCCCTGACTGCTATCCCGAGTTCAGCTCCTGCTCTTGTCACAATGATGCACGACTACAATTAGTCTTGGTTTTATCTGGAACATCTCAAGAAAACCACCGTCGCTTGATAGAATCGCTAAAACCCTCGTTTCTTATTTCTTTGTCTTCTACCATTGAATAATAGGTTTTAAATAATAACTCGATATTCAATAAATAATTGAAATTTTAATCTCTTATTATGAAAGGAAACACGTAATTTGATATCTGTATGGTTTTCTGAAAAAATCTAAGAATCTCCTCAGATAATTATCTTTATTTTATAAATCGTGATTGCTCCAAGTTCATTATTTGTTAAAAATCAAGTTTAGTGATTTATGTTTCCTTGCTTTATAACTCGTCTTAATTTATCTGAGAGTGAATTACAATTTCTATAGTTTACATAATTACTAAATGATTACCATAATTATGAATAACTCATTAGACTAACATTTTTACTTTAAATATATTAAATTAAATAAACATTTCACTGACGAAGATATAATATTATGATTATACGTAACACATTTAAGTTCTGTTTGGAAATTAACACTGATCTAGAATAAAATTACTGTAGCTAAACTAGTTAAGATAATTTTTATTCAAGAAAAAAATAGTATTTTTTCACAATTTTAGCAAATTAAAACGATAGTAATGAAGCGAAACGGGATGTAACTAACAAGTGGTAAATTCTGTTAACTAAGAAAAAGTGCGTAGTTGTTATAAGGAGTCGATTCTTACTATATAGGAGATTTATATTTAAATTTGTTCTACCCTTTGTTAAATTATTATAGTTATTTGTTAATCAAAATAGTTTTGATAACAATGGCCTTATATTTTTATAACTAAATCAATAAGTTATTTTTTTCTGGCAAGTGTTTATATATTTTTCAAAATTCCAATATACGTAGTGAAATATACAATGTAATTTAAGGTTGTTCATACTACACTTATAATATAATAATAGATACAAATGCAGCCCCACGATAACTAAAAAATAACCGTAGTTACAAATAAATTGTATATACCAGTAGGACATGTGTTAATAATTCTATTGATTACAGGTGTTCACTTTGTATTACGTATTAGTGTTAAATATTTATAAAGCACTACTTAAGTAACTGTGTTATTTTTAATCTGTAAAAAAGAGGCTTCGAATGTTGACTGACTTTTAAAATTAAGTATGTAAATTTAAATAAAAGCTTCATAAGTCATAAAATAAACTATATACGATTAAATACATCTACCTATTCAATGTATTTTTTAACCCAAAGTTATTAAGGAACCTTCAAAGAAACGATAACAACAACCAATTTTTTGAAGATTTAAAAAATGGTTTTGCAAAGGAAATATTTTAAAATGCAAAGAGGCGAATGATAAAATGTGACTCGACATTTCCGCTGATGTCGTCGACTGGTGGGGTTGTCTAATTACAACCCGATTTGGCTGCGCTAATAGTCACTCTTAATTTCGCTCCTTGTTCCGATGAAAGGTTTAGCCAAAGTCAGCAGAGGTTAGATTTTTTATGTTTCTTTCCTAAAGTCTCTTTAATATTCTTTCTTATGTCTAGAATATTTTTCGTATTAGGGTCTATGCACTGATTAGTTTTTACGTTACACTATTTTACTGTTTTAGTTATGTTTGCACTATTTTTCACTACGCAGACTTAACTCAACTCTTACTTAAATCAACTGTTAGCTTAAAAACCTAGCTTTACTTATCTATTTGACTATAATTTACGATATTTTTCATCTCCCTACTCAAATTAAGTCCAAAAAACTAATTTGAATCTTCCAAAATAAATTAAAGCAGTGTTTGCAATGACTTTTTCTATATTCTATCGATGGATCTCATTCTAATTAAGTGACTATTATGTTTTTATATTAAGATCATTGTGCATTTTCAATTATTTTTGTTTACTTATTGATCAAATGTATTTAACAAATGTATTTAATTTCATCTCAATGTGTTTTAATATATTTAATTTTGATGCATAGGTAGTTTAAACCAATTAGTAATAGTTTACCGCGTAGCTAACAATTTAGGGTGAGGCATTCTTAGATTATCATTTTCAATTCTTCAATAGACCTAACCAATCAAATTGACGAAAAATAACACATGTATTATTATAAAATTAAAATTGTATTATAACTAATGACTCATCCTAATTTTTTTCGTGGAATACCCCTTTACGTCCTACTACGAATTTTACTCATCACAAACACATCAGGATCTAGAAGCTAAATAGCTTTTAAGAAGCGAAGAGGAAAGTTTAAGTCACATTTACTCTTATCTCCGAGAGCCAGACCTTCTGTAATTAGAAAAGGAATTATGACAGCAATATCTCAGGAAGTCGTAGTGTTGCAAGCAACTTTGTGAATGTTTAATGAATTACAGTCAAAGATTGTAGTGTGAGTACTAGCAATCAACAGCGATTTCTAACGGAATGGTCTTTAAAAGTACTAAGATTCTTTAATTATTAATCCATTAACAAAAACCTGTTCGTAAATAAATTTTTACTAGTCACCCGTCGCGGCTTCGCTCGCGATCACAGTACAATGTTATGTTTGAGAAGTAGTTCCATTTATTAAAGCATCTGGGGGAGCGAGGTTTGCTCGAAAATTCAGCCAGTTTGTTAAAAATGCCTAGATATTGACGATTCCTCTCCAAGGTGAGCATATTTGCTTTACTTATTGCGTATTGCTCGTTTCTTTTCATTTTGGGCATTTCCGTTTTGTATTAAATCTTCAGTTTGATAGTTCTCGCAATTTATACATAAACTAATCATGCATATTTAAAGTTATGTACACACTGGTTTTAATCACTATTCCCACAAAAATCACGTGATGCTTTACCAATAGTGAGTGTTATTAGTGAATTTCCTTTGGAAAGTGAACTATTAGCCTGACCCGCACGGTGAAACTTAAGCCCGGGACCACCATAGAAGTTCCTAACGTGACCCCCTGAACACGTTTTGGGGGGTCGTTCAAAATTTTATGTATATATATATATATATATATATATATATATATATATATATATATATATATATATATATAGACATATGTATATATATATATATATGTGTATGCACTCTAGCGGTCACATTTTTTGTCCGATTAACTTCAAATTTGGTAGGGACGTTCCTTTCTGTAATCAGTTGGACAAGTTCGTTGGGCAAAACAATCGGAAAACTCTAAACCCTTTTTTTAGGGATTAATCTTTCAAATTTCGAGTTTTTGGACCCAAAAAGGGTTAGAAAAGCCCCGGATGTAAAATTAATGCATGTAAGAAGATGGGAATTAGTGAGGCGAAAGTTTTAAGCCCTCTCTCCATAATTCTAGCATAACTATTTACCGAGTTATTAAAGAAAATGTGTTTCGACTAAACACAGTACGTTGTCTTATGGGGGTTTTACACTAGAAAAGCCTGTTATTCCTTTGTTAGAGTACTTTTATCATCCCCAGCAACCTTACGCCTACTTTCAAGCCTGCCTGGACCTTCTCCTAACATTATAATGCGCAAAATTGTATTCCCAGCTTTGCAGGTAAATGAAACCAGGAGCATCAGAACAGCCAAAAAATCAGTGTTTTCAGATTTCAATAAAAATTGGAATTCATGTTTTTTTTACACATATTTTGAGTTTTAAAAGTTTTTTGTGGAAATTCACTTCCCTCACGTCAGCGTGCTGCGTGCGAACTCGTTTTTACAATTGAATGGTTGCTTTTGGAAAGCTGTTATGATTCTTTTGTTTTTATTTACAAATCTTAACCATAACCCCAATGTTAGTTTCTTTGAATGCCTTTTTATACAATACTATATTTTTCTATGAATGAGGTCTGGTTAGAACACATTTACTAACCCATAAATTCGATAGTTCCAACATTTGGTAAAGCATTTTTGGAGAACGAGTAGGCAAAGGTTTTGTTCTGATGTATTAACCATCCTCCTAACAAATCTGTGATCAGTTGGTTCAGTTAACTACTAACATCAGTGAAGAATTAATTAAAATTGTAAAAGCCGACGGAGCGGATAAGTCCCAAAAAGGGCATATAGGATGGAAAGTATTGACCTGTTTCTGACTATAGTGCATTGCCTGCTGTATTTCTACCTCATATATGCTTAATCTGTCTAGTCACTTAACACGGAAATGTTGAAGTTCGTTAAGGCCGTTCCCTCAGTGGAACGGTAATAAGCCCATAACGGTTTTTTTTTGTGATGGACCCATCTTCTTCCAAATATCGGTATAGCCAATAAATTATTACCGTGCCGTTATTTTAAATGGTTTAGTATACCTTTGTATAATAGTAAAGCAGTACCTGTTTTCTCCGTTCTGTGATAAAATATAATTAGCTGACTAAATCATTAGAACAAATATGGTGCACGCTGTAGTGAAATATTGTGTAACCTGTACCCTTAAGATCGACTTTTAAGCAGTGCCGGGCAAAGGGGCACAACCCTAATGACGTTATATAATTTAAAACAGCCAAAAGGATTCCTCCTCCACACACAAATAGGCAAAATATTACATTTCATTCAGTACAGTATTTTTTCGTGAAGCGCAGAACAAATCTGGCTTATAAACTGACAGACGGAAAAACAAATGTTTACAACAATTTAAATATATCATTTGCATTCAACATTTCACTGCTCAAAGCGATGAAGAAAAATAACTTATTTGATCTATATAGATAAATAGATTCCTTGTCTGTAAAATCTGGTATTGCTAATAACCTGTCCATAATGTATTAACAGCTGCAATTCAAATCAAATTATTCCCCATGTTAATCTTATGGGCTAAAAACGAACTTTGAGAGCTCTTGGGGTCGAGAGTGTAACAGCTTTTCTATTTATTTTTAGAATACAATTGAGAACCTGTCGTTTGCTAACACTAATACATTTTAAATTCATTGATGTTAGGGGCAAACTATATTATAAAACATTAAGGCATTTGCTTATGACTTTTTTAAATTAAATGATCTAGTATGATTCCCGTTTGCTATCCAAGCAAAACTTAAGTAATATGAAATACAAAAAAATTCAAAGTGAAAATTCGTAGTATCAAAAAAATAGCAAATGTTAAACTAGAAGGGTTCATAAGTTTAAATTTGTAAAACTTGTATGGCTTACCGAATTATTTCAATTGAAATTCACACAAAGAACGTGTGAAAATGTTTGTAACTTTCAGTATTTCAAACAAAATGTTGGGCAAATGCAATCTGTACCGTTCACTATAAATTGAAACCTATAACTGTAATTAATTTGATATCAAATCACACAATGACATATGTAATAAACGTTTTTCCTCATTTATTGCGCTGGCAGATCTGACAATTTGTATTAAAGAAAAGCAAATGCTTGTGTCAAAACTTTAGACAGCGTGATTGTCTGCGTGTAACGTAAGGTCAATGAAGAAGGAAAACATATTGGTTATATAGTTTAGATAAATTTAAAATCGCAAAATGTTTTATTCTAAAATACCCCCGTAGCTGGAAACCTGCATACTAAGTGAATCTCAACTGCATATATATGTGCCTTAATACCACTTAAAGCCACATACCAAGTTTCATCAATATACAATCATAAATAAACATGACATTTTAATTATTCACCATAAGTATAACATGGCGGCTGAGTGTACAGGTTTGCTGAAACAAAGAACACAAAAAAGGGTTTTTATACAAATATTAATATAACCCAACAGGGTGAAGCCACATACCAAGAATTATTGATTTATATTCATAATTAATGGAGACAAAACATTTTACTTTTTCTAAATAAGAATAACATGGGGAATGAGTACGCAGGTTTGCTGCTACGAGAACCATCGGTAAATTTGTTTGTGCTAATGACAATAGACCACAACCAGAGGAAGCCATATACCAAGTTTGGTCGGTATACGTTCATCAATAAGCGAGATATGAAATTATTCTTATTCTCCATAAAAATACATTAAACAACGTACTGTGTTCAGCACTTTTAATATCTCCGTAACCAATTGACATAGAGCAATGATCAAAACACCAAATTGTGTGTTTTTAAGCTGAATCCAATGGTAAAAACTAATATTTTACTCTTTCAAAAGTATATGTAAGAAATTTAAAAAAACCATTTTTGGGATACAAAATACCCCTTCGGATGGAGCGATCTGGCTGGTTTTCGAACAGAAAGTCATAAATGTTTTACACGTTTGTACCAAATTTCGTCAAATCGGACAATTTTTACGAGAGTTATCGTGCTCACGGACACACACACACACACATATATATATATATATATATATATATATATATATATATATATATATATATATATATATATTTACAGTTTTTAACAAATGGTTTGTTTGGGGTCTGGGGACCTCAAAACGAGAAGTTATCATGGTTCCGGGCCTAGGTCTACCCATGCTGACTACGGTAATAGCTTCTTCCCTTTAGGGAAGATTCGCTAAAATAAAGTTTATTTTTTATTAATTGGTTGTCTATTGTCTTGGGATAGTAAGAAAATAAAAAATGTATATTTTTACTTATCTTCATACAACTTTTAGCGAGTCAAGGGTGTTTTTAAAGGAGCTAAATGCTTTATACAAAAAATCAAACTGTTTACCAACAGATTCAATCAATTTGCTACATGTTTATTTGAACTTGAATCGAATGGCTATGGTCTTGGAAGTAACGATGGTAACGACTCCTCATTTTGTCGTCCATGGTATACGATGAGCATTGATTATATATAGTGCTTTACTTAACGTGATTTTAAACTTGAGTTTTCTTTACTTTATATTGACAATAATCGTCACATCTTACTCGAGAAATGTCTGAATTCAAAATAGATTACGGAATTTCGCGGAACAGGTTGCTTAAACTTTAAAAATATGGGGTTTAAAGACTTAGAAATCAATTTACAAAATGCAAATCCCCAGGAAATCTTGTTAGAACTTTTTTAGAACCCTCATTAGAAATTTTAAAATTTTATCATTGGGCTTGTGGAGTTTCAAACCATCAAAAAGTACTCATACCAGCTGATCAAAACAACCTGTAGTCTATCAAAGTAACACTAAATTTATTTAGGCACTGTTATTTAAAAAGGTTATTTAAAAATTTTGTAACGAACATTAATATTAACAAATAAATTGTAATACCTCAGAAATTGTTGAAGGAGTCGTCAATTACATACAGACATGATCGACACACGTACGCTAAGTGCACTTAGTCCCACTGACAAATGATTCAACTTCGATATTATCCTGATAATTTGTAACACACAAGTTTATGACAGCTCATGAAGCTGAAGGGGGAACAGCTGCAACTTTACTCAGTGACCATTAATCTCCTAAATGTCTTGCCAAAATTATTCCCTTGCCTGCGTTTCTCACTTACCGTATCAGACCGTGTGGAAGTAATATGTGTGAATGTTGCATTATTACGTAAGTTATTCTTACTTTTTCGGTCACATTGGTTAGTATATACTTTGTAGTATTCAAATACATTTATCGCTAATTTATTATATAAAGAACCACTGGTTCCAATATAATTAACGTGACTGTAAGAATGAAAAACATTATACTTTTAAACATTATTTTAGTCAGATATTAAACTGATAAATGATTACTTATACATAAAAAATACATTATTTTTCTGTATACAGTAACATTTAAAACCTAAATTTTCATCTGTAATTTTTGTTTTACAATCACTTAAAACTTATTTAAACTCACGATTTTATTTTATTTTTCTACGAAAACATTTTGAAAGTTAGCGTGAAATTGTTTCCCCTTGCGTTGGGCCAAGGTCGCACTAGATGTACAGCCTTGACTGAGCCCAGTAAAAATCAAAAATTTCTTAACAATAAAATTGAGTACGAAAACAAACAAAAACTCATTTATTCCAAATTTGTAATACTATATACACTATAGTGGTGTAGTGATTTATATGCTAGTTTTGCATTTTCAATTAAGTATAACCGTGTGGGGTTTCTTAACCTCGATATATTAGGTAAATTTTTCTCCTTTCCACTTTTGCACATATTTTTTAAATGCTTAACTATCTGAACTTTTTTCTTTAAACAACACGTAAAATATGGAGTAGGTTGTGTAGGTTAAAACATAATAACCCCTAAGACACCGAGGGTTATCTTTATATTATTATGTTAATGAAAAAAAATACAGCAAAATATTTATATTCTTATAATATTAAACTTAACTGGTAACCAAATTAATTACGCTAGCTTTAAACAATTTTTAATGGGAAGGAGGAATATAAATTTTCATTAATAACTAAATACTATATCCACTTAAACTATTTTTTCCTTATTTGAACTGTTTACGAAACCTTTCTTATGATTTTATATTGAATTTTAATTCAAGTATTTTAATAAACTTAAAAGAAACTCTACTTCTTTATCTACCACAAATCAAAGGGCGGGTTTTTCATCAAACTATTCAGTACAAGCCTGCCAACTAACTGCAATTTTTAACAAGCAGCATGAAATAGTGTTTTCCTTAGAATAAAAACCTAGAGAAGAAGAACTGAAAAACAAGTTAAATTAAACTGTATTCCGAGGCTTATTAACGAGGTTGTTTGTACTCGGGGTAAACAAATTAAGCGAGACCAAGAACCAAGAAGCGGCATGTTGTTTGTCGACCCCGGGGACGAATCTGTAACTCATTATACAAGGGAAGAAAACAGCGGGGGGTCTCTAATGAGGGGGTGTTTGCGTCGGCCCACGCTGCGCCGTGGCGGACCTGTTGCTTACGTCACCTATTTAAACTGGTAGTTTTCCCCAAAAATATATACTTGTGAAAAAATAAATACCCCCGTAGCAGCAAACCTGCGCACTCAGCGAATTTCCAATGCATACATATGTATCTTAATACCACATAAAGCCACATACCAAGTTTCATCAATTTACATTCATAAATAAACGATTTATGATATTTTAATTATTCTCCATAAGAATAACATGGCGGCTGAGTATGCAGGTTTGCTGAAGGAAGGAACACAAAAAATGGGGTTTTATACAAATATCAATATAACACATTTAGGTAAAACCACATAACAAATTTCATTAGTTTATTTTCATAATTAAGGGAGATAACACGTTACTAATTCTCCATAAGAATAACATGGGGCTGAGTACGCAGGTTTGCTGCTGCAGGAGCCTTTGGCAAAAAATTTTTTTTTTAGCAAATATCAATGGTCCACAACCAGATGAAGCCGAATACCAAGTTTCGTCAGTATACGTTCATAAATAAGCGAGATATAAAATTTTTCTTTTTCTCCATCAGAATAACATTAGACAACGTACTGTGTTTAGCATTTTCAATATCTCGGTAACCAATTGACGTAGAGAAATGATCAAAATACCAAATTGTGTGTTTTTTTAAGCCAAATCCAATGGTGAAAACTAAAATTTGAATATTTCAAACATTATATGTGAAAAATTCAAAAAATCATTTTTGGGGTACAAAACTCCTCCAAAATACCCCTTCGGGTAGAGCGATCTGGCTGGTTTTCGAACTTAAAGTCATAAATGTTGCTTTACACGTTTATACCAAATTTCATCAAAATCGGATCATTTTTACGAGAGTTATCGTGCTCACGGACACATATATATATATATATATACAGTTTCGAACGAATGGTGTTTTTGGGGTCTGGGGACCTCAAAACAAAAAGTTATCATGGGCCCGGGCCTAGGTCTTACCATGCCGACTACGGTAATAGCTTCTTCCCTATAGGGGAAATTCGCTAATACAATACTGTTTCCTGAAATTAGGTACACCCACGAAATTTCGGTATTATGTTTTAAGTACCGTACGTAATAACTCTTTAGCAGTGGTGATCTAAACAAAAAAGTACTTTACTGCTGATCGTCTTTCCCGCCTGTGGTATGTTTCTAAAGTCCATCTAGGATAATGGTATAACTATTTCAGTTAAGTGGACACCATGGGAATCGAACCCATAACCTCTACCACCAACCGGGACACTGCAAGGCTCATAAGGTTCTAGATTATTTTGTTTCTATAATTTACAAACACTCTACAGCAGTTGATACTTAGTCGTTGAATGTGTGATTTAAACTAAGTGTTATTGTGGCTAGAAATATTTAAATTGGACTAAATAAATAAATTACAAGCATTTAAAAACAGTGTTTTGAAAGATTCAATATTGAAACTCATTAGTTGCCAATACAAGTTTTAAACTAATTTACATGTAATTTTAGTTACTGTCTGCTCTTGCCTTTAGCCATACACACATTGTGAATAAACATAAGTAGTGGTAGCATTGTTTATGCTATTAATGTGATTAAGAGAAAATAATAGGTTTGTATTTTACGTCGAAGAATCGTAGTGTTTGCAATTTTGATTGACATCCAATATTTAATAATAGGACAGTACTCTCGAAACTAGTAATCGTAAAACAAAGTAAATTAACAACGTCAAGGTCATACATTAATACAGGAGGAAGATAACATGAATTAATCCCTATTTTAACATGCCTAGATCATAAAGAAATCTATTTTACTGTCATCCGTTTGTTAAAGATATATGACATAATAATTATTATATTGGTTTAATAGGTTAAGAAGACTCAGCATTAGCTATCCGGCTAGATAAGTCTTTTTGATAAACAAAAAGTGCAGCTCACGGAAGATTGGGATCTATAGGAACGGGAAAGGTGATACAGTGATAGCACGCTGCCCCAAAAGAGGATCTTCCCTCAACCTACTCAGTTTCTGGGTGCTAGACTAAGCCTCTCTTTCTCAAGAATATTCCATCCAACCCATCTGGATTTCCAAACCCATTGGAAGGTTCTATCCTGCATTAGGTTTTCATTCAGTTTTTCAATATCAGATATGAAGAATGTTCATTTCAATGATCCCTCTTTTCTAGCAACACTTCGCCTTTTCCTCCCACAGGTGGCACCAAACAGGCAATAGCAATCGCTAATTTACTCCAAGGACTCGGACTTAGATGGTTATTCAGGTTTAGTTAACATTACAAAATAAACGGTATCAGGAAACTGACACATACTTTCTCCCTTTTAGCCCAACTTTAATGAATAAATTACTTTTTATTTACTAAATATAGAATACAAAGCACGGTCGAATGTACAGAAAATCTTGTAAACAAGTTGTTTTAAAAAACATCCACCCAAATCCCTGCTTGGAGGCACTACAGAATCCATTGCTACACTCGTGGTTTTAAGAGGGGAAATGCCCCCCTATTGCCCCCCCAGGGTTATTAAGGGGCAACATATTTCGAATTACCTCTGTTGGTCAATGCTAAATTGACAAGCATATCAAGTTTGAATGAAATTGATCAGTAAATAAGAGAGAAATAGTAATTTTTGTATTCCCCATAAGAATAACATTGGACAACGTACTGCGTTTACCGCTAAATGAAAATTTAAATTTTCTCCGAAACCAGCAATCGTAGAATAGTAATTCAAAATACTAAATTATTTAGTTTTTTGAGCTCTTTTTAATGGTGAACAGTAATATTTTTTAATATTTATGTCTTTTTATGAAAAATCAAAAAACTGAATTTTGGATGTTTTAAGTCCTGTAGTTTCTGAACCCGAATTTTTACAGGAATGCGAGTGGTGTCATTTTGTTGGAAAACTAGAGTTCTACAAACCACTAAAGTTTAATCAAAATCGTTAGAGCCGTTTTTGAGAAATTTTGATTTTTCATGTTTTTTGGTGGTTTTTGGGGAATAATTACCCTTAAAAATCAAAAATTCAAAAAAATGAAAAAAACGCCTGGAGATATCGTGGATTAGTACCTACATACCAAATTTCATAAAAATCGGCCCATTGGTTAGGGCTCTAGCTCTGTACACATCCACACAGACACACACACACACACACACACACACACACACACACACACACACACACACACGGACACACACACACACACACACACACAGACAGACAGACATCACGTAAAAACCACTTTTTTGGGTTCAGGGAGCACCAAAACGAATATTTCCACTAACAACTCAAATTCGAAAATTTTGACGAAAACAATACTTTCTCCATATACTATGTATAGAGGGAGAAAGTAAAAACACACAATAAAGTAATAAAAATAAGAATGTGTTGGTGTCAAAATGGCATAAATTATTGTCAGCACTGTTATTAAATAGTGACAAAATCTTATCGTATAATGTAAGTAGTTAAAAGTCGTCAACATAAAATTAACACCAAGACTGAGCTATTGAGTAAGAACCCCGCTAGTAAAATATGATGGAATTTAATAAAGATTTGGAGATGTAAAATTAAACTCGTACACAGATTGAAAGCAAGAATCCATTAACTTTGTCACTTTATGGGAGAAACGTTGACGTTTTCCAAATTAAAATGTGCAACGAGGCAAAGATAATTGTGACCGTTGATGAGAACAGTTAGACGCCGCCAAGAAAATTAAAACGTCTTACCGCTTACAACTCGGCCTTAGAAACCCTCCAGTTTACTTCTTATTTATTGTTTGAATGTTCTTAGGTTTTATTTTAAGTAAAAATTTAAGAGCTGTTAACTTCATTTATTTTATTCTCCTGCTGAATTATGAATAATTGCACAAATCTAAGTTGTTAAATTAACGAGAACGCTGCTTTTTATTGAGAAATGTAATAACCACACTTTGAACTTAAAATAATATTTTACTCATACCACTGAGAAAAAGGGAAATTATGTTTATCTGTTGTTCCTTATTTATGCAAACAACTCCTTCAACAATTGAGCTGTAATTTTTTACGATGGTAGCTAATAAATATGGACAAAGTATCGGCATACTTGCACTGAAAATATCCCTTATCGTTTCACCAAATAGGTATTATAATTTACAAAATTATTCTGTAAGTTTTATCCCATCTAAAAACTATTCGTATAATAATTTCAGTTGCAATGGCAATCGCTAACCTCAAAGCAAAATGGGAAGGGATTCGTTTATGTAAATACGCCAGGTTTTTCGGGTATTTTAGATAATGCCTACGAAACGTCAACCTAATCGTCCAGTAATTCACTCGTCAAAAACAACCAGCTTTATTACACAAATAGAAATAATCCTTACAATGTTTCCTCTAGAATAACCTTTTAATGCATACAATTTCCTTGTAATTCCATATCAAGGCAACGGAAACTATTAGTTATTTCAATAACTATTTTTACTCCTATATAGTTCACGAATTGTTCACTAATTGTAAATTATTAATCGTTACTGTAAAAAAAGACCTTGAGCATAAATTGGAGATTATGCAGTGTTTTAGAACGTTGTAGTAAGTCATTAATGAGAAAGTTAGAGATTTACAGAATAATAAATTAAACTCTAATATTATTTTTAAAACTGTACGTTCTTAACTTTTTTTATTTGAAATTGCGATTTCAAGAGTGTAGTTCTATTTTTTCGTGATAAGCTTTGTGACAGCGCTAAGCTTAGCGTTGTAGTGTTCAGTTACTCAACACTAAAGGGCGAAAATAAAAATAAAATTTGGTTAATGTATACATTTTTAGTGTATTTAATTTCTACAATGTTAGTCCTGGATAAATAGTTCAATGGTCCGTCGGGAATCGTCAAAAATTACATTGATTTCCACAATAGATACATAAAAGCCATAGTAGTTTATCTTTTCCAATGATATTACGAACACAATTTTGTATAGGAAACAACGCTATTAGTAATCGTCTTCTTTATCGCGATTAGTAACGTTTTAAAACTTGAAACATTAATTTAATATAATTTAAATTTATAAATTAGAAAAATTGTATCCTTAAAAGTAATTAAACATTCATTTGATAAATAGATTTGTTAAGGTTTCCATTTATTCAGTTCAAGCTAGAAAAAAATTACCTTCAAAAATAATTCTAAGAGAACGAAGTATAAACCCTGAGGGACAAGAAACCAATAAACGTCGCTAATTAAAAGAGTTGTTGGGGTTTCTAGATTGACTGATTCCTTTGGTAATAGTTAATTGAACGGTGACAACTTCATTCAATATTCTTTTCTTTGGTTACTTCAAAACTTGGAAAAAAGTAATAGTTTTTTTACTTTAATAACAAAATAATGATTTTCTGTTTACGTAAATAGCTACTACTTTAGTTTATTTTAAACAAAGCGCTAAATTAAAAGGTACCATATTTAAGGTTGTGTACTTTAAACAAGTTTTCCAGGTTTATGTAGTATTCGTTCATGTATTTTATATAATAAATTATGCGGAATAGTTCATAATCAGGAATGTACACCGCAAAAACGCTCAAGAATGTTCTTGACCGTTTTTGCGGTGTAGGGTTTCGGTTTTATTTTTTCACGCTGAAAAGTATTCTATTAATTTGTGTGAAATATTACACACAATGTTTTGTTGCTGTGTTGGTATTCGATGTCTTAATGGTGTGTTTTATTAATAGAGGGAGAAGGCTGTAAGTTCAGGGGTAATTGAAGTTCCACTTCAATTAAATTAACTCCAGACAAACAACGGCCTATTCGCGCTTTTATTGACGTTCTGTTAAAACGAGTCTAGCGATTTGTATAGCTACCTATTTGGCTTTACGAACAAATTGGTATGTTGAAACAAACAAACACCAACAATATGTTTAGCACAATTATCTTGGTAGATATGTCAACTATATGTATTCACAGTGAAAATTAGAAAATTATTATAATAGTGTAGTTCAATTAAGGTCATATATTTCAAACAGAAAAGTTTTGAACAATAGAAGATGCATGGGAAACAAATAAAAAATGTTTTCAAACTGCATGTTAACTACATGTGCGAACCACATCCATTTTACTTTATACTTTAAACTTTAAGCCTTATAAATTTCGAAAAAACGCGTTTAATTATTTTCATTTAACATAAGAGTTTAGCTATGAAAACTCCACAATGTAATTAACCTCGTGGTTTTAAAAATCTTAAATATGTAATACTGTTAAGTTTAAAGTACTGTGTTAATTAATAATGTTCAAATATTATTTGTATTATATACACAATACACAGTATATTATATTAATTGTTAGCATAGTATTGGATGATGAAAATAAAAAATAGTATTTGCTTTTCACATTAAGTTAGCATAGAGTAAAAGCTTTTGCTATGCTTTATTTACATCACCATTTTATTCAACTGAAAATATATGTCCTAAATCTCGATGCAAGTCTCTGTAAATCTTAGCATAAACATTATTATATTACTAGTATTAAAAATCAATATAAATTAGACAATCATATAACTCTTTTTGTATTTAATAAATAAATGTTAAGTATTAAGGTGTATTCAATATATTTCTTTAATTCTGCAGCTAAACACAGTAACAAAAGTTAAAAATTGACCAAGTCGTATCTTTTAAAGAAATTACCGTAGTTTTCAAGCAACCAAGGCGCCTCCGGGCAACAGAGAAAGATTTGCGGGGACAATTAGTTAAGGATGCTGTCAGATCTGAAGAACGACGTTTTTATGTAAAATGGAACTTTCCTTTCCTTTTAAGGTACAGAAATGGCAAATACAAATAAAGCAAATTGTAGATTGTGATTAGCATTTGTTTTAAATGTAACACAACCTCATAGCTTCCCAGTTATGTTTTTGTGCACGAATTAACGTGAATTTTAACCCTGCATGAAGGCACCTCTAAAAAATATTTTGAGATTCTTGACATAAAACTACAACCCAGAGATACAGAAGCATTAATATTATAAATAACAAGCTAAAATTTCGGTTTAGCCCAAGTTTACACTGGGGAAAAATATTCCAAAAGCTCAGTACCAGACTAAACATTTGATAATCATATATCATTTAACTATACCTTTTTAATATTATTTTCAATTTTTAAAGACTTTATGTTTCATACCGAATTCATCATGCGTGGTCTTTCTTTTACGACTGACAAAACATTTCAATTAGACTTTTTTAGCGAATTTCCCCTATAGGGAAGAAGCTATTACCGTAGGTCTCATGGTAAGATTTAAGCCCGAGACCATGACTAATTTTTTTTAGGTCCCCAGATGACTAAAACACTATTCGTTCAAATTTATATATATGTATATATATATATATATATACATATATATATATATATATATATATATATATATGTGTGTGTGTGTGTGTGTGTGTCCGTGAATGCGATAACTTGAGTAAAAAACGTCCGATTTCGATGAAATTTGGCTCAAATGTGTAAAGTGACATTTATGACTTTAAGTTCGAAAACCAGAAAAATCGGGCCATGGGAAGGGGGGTTTATGGGGGTTTTAAATTTTCAAAAAATCAGTTTTTTGCATTTTTTACCCTAAAATTTGTAAAACACTTAATTTTGGTTTAGACCATATTATAGAGCTTAAAAAAACAAATAATATTGTATCTTGAATTATTAAGCTAGGTTAAGTGGTTGCGGAGAAAATCCAAAAAAACCTGCTCATAAAATCTCCTATGTTAATCTTATGGGAAAAAGGTTTTTGGCTTTACCTAAGTTAATTTTAATGTAAACTTCACATTTGCTTTTACAAATCAACTCAGCTCCACAAAACAATCATTTTGGTGTTTAAATTGTGATTCTACGTCCAACCGTTGCAGAGATATTCAAAGTGCTAAACACAGTACGTTGTCCAATGTTATCCTTATGGAGAATAAATAAAATTTGATATCTCCATTATTAATTAATGTATATTGATGAAACTTGGCACGTGGGGTCACGTAGTACTGGTATATTGATATTTGCACAAAAAATTGATTTTTTGTTGATTTTCCCCGTAGCAGCGAACCTGCGTACTCAGCCCCTATGTTATTCTTATGGAGAATAAGTAAAATGTAATGACTCCCTTAATTATGAACATAAATTAATAAAACTTGGTATGTGGCTTCACCTTGTTGAGTTATATTGATATTTGCATAAAAACCCATTTTTTTAGTTTCTTGTTGCAGCAAACCTGCTTACTCATCTCCCATGTTATTCTTATGGAGAATAATTAAAATGTTATATAGTGCTTACTTATGATTGAATATTGATTAAACTTGGTATGTGGCTTCACCTAGTTAAATTATATTTATATTTGCATAAAAAACAATTGTTTGTGTTCCTTGTTTCAGCAAACCTATGTACTCATCACCAATGCTATTTTTATGGAGAATAATTAAAATTGTATATTTCGCTTATATATGAATATATTTTTATGAAACTTGGTATGCGGCTTTATATGGTATTAAGACATATATTATGCATTGGAAATTCGCTGAGTACACAGGTTTGCTGTGACGGGGTTATTTACCATTACCAAAACTTTTAATAAGTTGTATGTATAGTAATACTGTATTTTTAAATAACTATCGTTTTCCGTTTTATTATTAAAAAGTCTATTTAGACAAAATGTAATCGTTACAACCCAGAAAACCGCTAAGTTGGAAGAACGAATACTTAAAATTTACAGCTGTTACTAACGAACATGCCCAACATGATATCAAATAATTGAGGGTAAGTCTTGGTAGCAGGTATAGTTGTTACCAGCCAAAATCACATGTTCATGATTGTAATTGGTGCGCTACAATGAAATTCAACTTTAGCTCCTGTGTACATTTTACATATATAATTCTTTGATTAAGTGCAGCTATACTTAACTCGGCCCCGCTAAACGCTGATCCCTCCCCAGCGACGGCGCCGCTTAGCGGTAGATTAATGTATCTATTTGTCTCAATACAACTGGGCCAAGTGGTACTAAGTGTTTACTGAGAGATATAGACTTGAATTTTTGTAGTTATTGTTTGTTAATACACTTCTTAGCGTTATCTTTTATGAATAAACCATAAAAGGGAGAATTTCATCCATATTTTCTATTTCGCTACACCCTACAATTTTAATTCCCTTAATCTTTAATAGAGTACAGTTTACTACATTACAAGGATTTCAATTATATGATTTTACACTGAAACAAAACATCAAACTAAAAGACGCATTTCACACTAAAATACGTCACTACGATCACCTTTACTATTATGAAATGTTGAAACACTAATAATACTAATTTAATTTATTTCCAAAATAGCTTAATGGATCATTAATGGCTTTGCACCTATCTCTGATCTGCAATCGAGAATGAATTATTAATTCTAATTGATATATGTGTATGGAAAATAATTTACTAATTGTAACTTTGTTTCAGGTATGACTAATATGATGGAAAGAGGATCTAGAATGTTTACTTGAAGTAAGTACTCATTTCACGAACATGTGTTACTTGATTACTTCTTCAATGAAATTTCTTATTATAAATACCCCCGTCGCAGCAAACCTGCATACTCAGCGAATTTCCAATGAATATATAACATAACACATTATAACACTTAACAGGATTCATAAGAAATGTATTCACAAACAAGCGATATTTAAAATATTAATTATTCTCCATAAGAATAACACTGGGGATGAGTACGCAGGTTTGCTGCAACAAGGCACACAAAATAATGGGTTTTTATGCAAATATCAATAGAACTCATCTTAGTGAAGTCACATACCAAGTTTCATCCATATACATTCATAAATAAGCGATATATAACATTTTAAGTATTTTCCATAAGAATAACATGGGGACCGAGTACCTAGGTTTGCTGCTACAGGAGCCATAGGCGAAAAATTGTTTTTTTGTGCAAACAACAATAAACCATAACCAGATCAAGCCATATACCAAATTTTGCCAGTTTATGTTCATAAATAAGCGAGATATACAATTTTCCTTTTTCTCCATAAGAATAACATTAGACAACGTACTGTGTTTAGCACTTTCAATATCTCGGTAACCAATTGACGTAGAGCAATGATCAAAATACCAAATTGTTTGTTTTTTTAAGCTGAATTCAATGGTATAAATTAAAATTTGATTTAAATTAAAATTAAATGTGAAAACCCCAAAAACCTCATTTTTGGGGTACAAAACCCCCCAAAAACCCCCCTTCGGATGGTGCGATTCATCTGGTTTTCGAACTCGTTCAAATAAATGGTACTTTGCACATTTGTACCAAATTTCATTAAGATCGGACCTTTTTTACGAGAGTTATCGTGCTTACGGACACATATATATATATATACATATATAAAATTTGAACGAATGGTGTTTTTGGCATCTGGGGACCTCAAAATGAAAAGTTATCATGGTCTCGGGCTTAAGTCTTACCATGAGACCTACGGTAATAGCTTCTTCCCTATAGGGGAAATTCGCTAAAAGTTGTTTACAATTTACTATTACTCAGGATTTTAGCGTAATTATTGAGTACTGACAAACTATCATCATGAAAACTGTAAGGCATCCAATACAATTAAGACTGTAAATTTGTTAAACCTTGTAATTTACGAGAAATTGTTTTCAAAATCAACATATACCTGTCCTAAAATGTCAGATGTAGTCGTTATATATTCGCTTCATTACGCCGAGAAAAAAAAACTTAGATCGCTGCTTTGAAAATACATGATGTCGTCCCAAGGCGATTTTTAATTCGATATAATTATTATGATAAGAAACAGCCACTGTGTGTAAGATTAAAATGTTAAGTGAGAATTCTTGGTGTCGAGAAATTCATTAAGAAAACTCGTTAAAACAGAAGAGAACTAATTTGCTGGATTGCATTCTGAATTGGCCGTTAACTAAGTTGTTGCTTTGGGCTTTCCGAGAGTGAAAGATATTTCAATCTAGAGGCTAAGCAAACATTTGTTACTTTAAATGCACCTTTTATAACGCGATAATCGTCGTTCATTCTCTTTAAATAATTTAAACATCTCGACTAATAAAGATAACTTTAAAAGTTGCCAAATTAGCGAACATTATAATTAGTACAGGGTTTGTAAAACATTATAAAAATAATTACATTTGTATGTTTATGGTTTTTTAACACGAAGTATTACAATTTTATTTCTAAAGATTTTAACAAATAGTAAACTTGTTTTAAGTAATGTTAAAATGTATTTCATAGATGAAAGAATAGGCGTTTAATCACTTGCTTCTGTAGGTGACGTATTCAGACGTTCAAGTTTACTAGAAATGTCATAACCAAGAGTCTAACAAACATCCAATTTCTGATCGCTTTTTAGAATGCCGTTTATCGCCAACAATACTTGTCCATTTAAGGTACTTATTTCATCGCATATAACTAATACGGGTTTTACTTCTAGCTATGCTGATTGTTTTCATCCCGCTACCGTAAGAGTTTTGTTAAAAATCTATTTTTAAACTCATTTTAAGCAAATCCATCTCGTACAGTTTTGGACATTTTGAAAAACTAACCCATGAGCTTTGATCCAACGACAATAATACAAAACATCAGTGACATGAGGTCCATTCAGTGTACCTTTCAGTTTTAATGTATCAATATGACATTTCTCAATTTTTAAAATCTGGAATCAAGAAAGTAGTATCATTAAAGAAGAAAATGTTACTGAATAACATACACAAGATTTTTTCACATAAGCAATCAACTTTCAAAGCAAGTACAGTTACCTTACTCGGAACTGAACGAGACTTTGATCTTATCAGCTCTAGTTTTGCTAACAACATATTTTGTTTAAATAAACTAGTTAGTCTGTGATTTGTATCATCAAGTATTATGATAGTTTTTGTAATGTATTCCAAATATCCACTATTGCCACGGTTGCGACGTGTAAATATTTTATTCGTTTAAAATTACTGCAGAGACTTTTCATAAAGTTTTACCCCAATACGTTGTTTTTAAACGATTTAGTCTGTCTAGACTAGCCTGTCTGGGCTTGCTCTAGTCTGGTTTAGACTGCCTTCACAATAAACTTGACACAAATATATCTACTGTACTTGGACTAACCCAGGAAGAAACACAGTACTGCGTCTACGGAACCGTGGAAGCCTATAAGATAGCAAACACAAATACGATACAGACTATAACAAATTTGTAACACAACTAATATTATAATGAATGTTTAAAAATTTTACCCAATATTTGTGGTTTAACAAGATATCAGAATACTTTTCTACAGATATTTTAATTGAAATGTGGTTTAACCGATTTAATGCATATGCAAACTATCTGTATATAAAACAAACCGTGCAGAACTTTTGAAAAAAACATAGTTCTGACACCCATGAACAATATTATTGTAACCAACTTTTTGATTAGCATATTACGTGTTGTTTTTACTTACGGGATGTAATAAAAGACGTCTTACAACACTTAAGAATATATTTACACTTATACTGATTCTCATACAGATGGAAAACATATATAAAAGATGGTACAAGGCTATCGATTTCAACCAGTCACACCGGTCATCATCAGGCCAATGACAGACCTGACAGAATCAAAATGTACTTGATTTACTTGATAGCCCTGTCCCGTCTGTATGTGAATCAGTATAAGTGTTAAGATATTCTTAGGTGTTGTAAGACGTATTTTATTACATCCCGTAAATATTATTGATAGAACATTTTCCTTATATGGAAGCAGGGATTACCATAGGTGGCGTGGTAAGACTTAAGCACGAGACCATGATAGCTTTTCGTTTTCAGGCCCCAAGATGCAAAAACACCATTCGTAAAAAATATCTGATCTTAATGAAATTTAGTACAGATGTGTAACGTATAACTTAGTTGAACGATTTATAAATCCAGACGGATAGCATCATCCAAAGAGGGGGGGGGGGTTGTGACCCATAAGTTTTTTCACATATAATCTTGATTGAAATCAAATTGTAGTCTTTACCCTTGGATCCAGCATAAAAACAAACAGTTTCATTTTTTCGTAATTTCTGTGATTTAGTTGGTTATGAAAATATTGAAAGTGCTTAAACACAGTACGTAGTCCAATGTTACTCTTAGGGAGAATAAGTAAAATTTTATTTTTCGCTTTTTTGTAAAACTTGGCCTCATCTTGTTATCTAATAGTATCCGCATAAAATATCCCCGCAACAACAAACCTGCATATACAGTCCTATGTAAACATATGGACATTGTTTTATCCCATCCCTAAGATGATTAAACCGTATTCTATATCTTCCTTGTTTATGAATACCTTCATGTGCTTCTGGTATATTTGTATTTGCATAAAATTACCAGTTTTAGTCGTCCTCGTTGCTGCAAACCTGTGTAAGCTGTTCAGCGTTATTCTAAGGAGGATACATGCAATATTATATCTCACTAATTTATTAATATATTTTGAAAACGATATAAATTAGAAGTAAGTCGTTGGCGTAGTGGTCAAGGCGACGGACTCCAGAACCATGAAAGCGCCCCGTCGTGGGTTCGAATCCCAGTCCTGGTGTCCTGGCATTTCAATTTGATCAGTACTGTACAACTCGTACCGTAATACCTCACCCCATGCTTTGCGTGATACGCTACAGATCTACAGCCTATGTGGACGGGCAAAATAAGGAAAAAAGAGGCTACCAACCTCTTAAAAACAAATATGTTGGGGACGTCTATATATTTTTGCATTAGAAATTCGCTAACGATGTAGGTTTGCTGCGACAGAGGTATTTCTATACAACCCCAAATATGATCATAAAATCAATACAATGTCAAGATAACATTTCTAAATGTTAAAATTCGATAAACTGTGTAGTTTTTAATTAGATAACAAACAAAAATCACATGAACAAGCAAAGCTGTTGGAAAAATCTAGTTTAAATAACTTTGTATCCCTTTTGACCAAATGTAACATTTTAAATTTTCACAGTGAAGTAATGTGATTTACAATCCTTGCTTCACCACGAGAAGTTCAGATCCAGGCTAATCAGCGAGTCAATCGGACGAATTTGTCTCTTTTGTTTAACGACTCGCAAGTCTAGTAATTAAGTCTTCAGTGAAGAGTGGCGTTTACGCCTTTGTGTTGATTTTTCACTCCGTCACATTTGCAAGTATAATTAATTGGCTCCTTAATTCTGCCCGTCGGTTCTTTTTTGTAGAAAGCGTTCTTTTTATTAAAAAATAAAGCATTTCGTTTAAAATTATGAGGGAAAAAGTTATAAACAAAATTCTCTATATAGAAATGTTTCTTACCCCGTCACTAATTTACCCTGTTTCTTACTGTTTATGTTTTCTTACCGTGTTGGTACCCTGTTCCAAGAACCAAGAATCAAGAAAAGAAAAGGTTTGTAATACACCTAACGCTTCATAATCCACCAACATAATTTTTTGACAGAAGCAAAAGCAAAAAACATTTATTAATTAAAGCATACAAAATACAGTTATTTTAAGAATATATGATTAAGTAACACTGCAACCTAGCTTTTCCTTTAATTGATTGAAGTAATTTATTTCATAAATAAATAATTTTAACAATAAGAAGGTCAATTTATTATTTCACAGCAACGCAGTAGACGCCTGTTGCCTATGTCTGCTGATTCCCATTACCATATTTTTATATATTTTACTACAACAGCTTATTTTAAATTTTCTATTTAATCTTTTCACAGAAGTATAGATTGTAATAATTGTATTAAATAAGTGATATTTTAAAAGCTGTAACTTTGTTAGAATACAAGTTTTGTATTGTTTATTTGTTTGTTAATATATGTTTAAACTGACATTCTATAAATACACAGGCTTTGCTTTACTTTATTTTACATATCTCACAACATATCCCATTCTTGAATACACACGTGTAGCAAATCTATTATTTGGACAATTTTATAGTTTAATAGCTAACTACCAATTTCTATCATTACCCAAAACAACTTTTATATTTTTTTTTAACACTAAAATACTATTCGGGAGGTAAAACTAAAATGTATTACTGACCTGCAGTTACATCAACATTGAATAGTTACTGAATCAACTAACTGCAACAGTCTGTTACGTAACACTGTAGCGATGAAAGGTCCGTGTAATGGTGGGAATTGTAAAGGTAACTGCAGCGTGCAATGTGCAATTGAATCAAATCAGCTTTCCGCTTTTGGCTGGTAAACAACCGTCCAGCCTGTTTTTGTCTATGAACTGGCGAACTTGTCAAAGGCTGGGTTATCAGTAGAAGCAAAGCCATTTACATTTTCTGCTGATTTACAAATTGCAGTTACTCTTCCTATATTAACACGTTCCCTCCTTACTTTGACACTCGTCTGTATCATGGGATGTGAGACATTGCGTAATGCAGGTGTTAACTGCTGTTAACACTCCCCCCTACCACTAAGGTGTTAACTGCTATTAACACTACCCCTACCACTACCAACCTTGACACTGCTGTGAAATTAAATTTGAAACAGGAAGTAGTAAAGGTGTTACGTAAATGATACTTACTTCACAGTAGCTTTGATCTAGGTGGATTTAATTAAAGGTTTGCTATTGCGCATCGTAGCGTGACGTCATCTGGAGGCAGAAGCGCGTCACCGATGTATTCTGACTATCCTATGTGAAGGAGTGGGGGACATGGGGTAGTCAGAATACTTCGGTAACGCGCTTTTTAGGAACGAGTTTACAACAATGGGAAACTTCAGCGGCGGCTATAGCCTATCCAAAAAATCAGGTCGGGCTCAGAACGTCTAGCCTCCCTCTATCCCCACCACACCGTTATCGCTGAGAGGGACGTCATCTATTTTGTATATACGTACATTGCTAGTGAATTTCCTCTAGGAAAAATAAGCTGTTACCGTGGGTTTAATCGTGGAAGGGTAAATACCCCCCGTCGCAGCAAACCTGCGTACTAAGCAAATTTCCAATGCATTGATATGTTTCTCACTAGTACATAAAGCCACTCACCAAGTTTGACAAAAATACATTCATAAATAAGTGATTTATTACTTTTTATTTATTCCCCATAAGAATAACATTAGGACTGAGTACGCAGGTTTGCTGCAACGAGGAAGATAAGAAATGAGTTTTTATGCAATTATCAATGTAACTGAAACAGGTGAAGCTACTTACCATGTTTTATTAATTTATGTTGATAATTAAGGGAGATATAAAACTTTACTTATTCTCCATAAGAATAACATTAGGGCTGAGTATGCAGGTTAGCTGCTACGGGGACAATCAACAAAACATTTATTTTTTGTGCAATTATCAATATACTAGTACAACATGAAGCCACATACCAAATTTCATCAATATACATTCATAAATAATCAAGATATCAAATTTTATTTATTCTCCATAAGGATAACATTGGACAACGTACTGTGTTTAGCACTTTGAATATCTCTGCAACGGTTTGACGTAGAATCACAATTTAAACACCAAAATGATTGTTTTGTGGAGCTGAAGTGATTGGTAAAAGAAAATGTGAAGTTTAAAGTAAAATTAACTGAGGAAAAGCCAAAAACCTTTTTCCCATAAGATTAACATGGGAGATTTTATGAGCATGTTTTTTTGATTTTTTCCGCAACCACTTAACCTAGGTTAATAATTCGAAATACCATATTATTTGTTTTTTTAAGCTCTATAACATGGTCTAAACCTAAATTAAGTGTTTTACAAATTTTAGGGTAAAAAATGCAAAAAACTGATTTTTGGAAAATTTAAAACCCCCATAAACCCCCTTTCCCATAGTCCGATTTTTCTGGTTTTCGAACTTAAAGTCATAAATGTCAGTTTACACATTTGAGCCAAATTTCATCGAAATCGGACGTTTTTTACTCAAGTTATCGCATTCACGGACACATATATATATATATATATATATATATATATATATATATATATACATATATATAAATTTGAACGAATAGTGTTTTGGACATCTGGGGACCTCAAAACAAAAAGTTATCATGGTCTCGGGCTTAAGTCTTACCATGAGACCTACGGTAATAGCTTCTTCCCTATAGGGGAAATTCGCTAAAATGCAGTATAGGTATAGGGATACCGTTGGCAAACATAATTGTTTGATCGTAACTGATATATCTTTATTTTTAGATTACAGTTGTCAAACATTTTTGCGTCGGAAACTCATATGTAACTGCACAAAACACTATTTGTTTAAATTTGTTACATGTTTTTTTATTGGAAACAGAAATTTAAATTTTATTTTGCATTTGGTCTTGACGTGCCAACATTGAAATTTACCTAAAAGTTTCCATGTACTGGCCAAACTGAAACTTTGACAAAAAAACCTTGAAACAAAAAATATAAAATAGACATTTATGTTTCAATTGGCTAATCTAAAAATGTCCCGTTTAAAAAAATAAAAAGTGCCACATAGGCTCGTATTTCACAATACACAAGTAAAACATGGTAATAGTTTACCATCACTTAAAATAAGCAATTTTGGTATTTGGAATATAAAACTTATACCGTTATTAAGCGTGTTTCATGCAGGCCAGGAATATATAAGGGTTTTTACAATTAGATCAGCGTAATTTAGAGTTGTGGCAGTGGGAGCGAAACTCTGCAAGTTTAGTCACGGCTGCGGTGTTGTGCATGGAGGGAGGGTAGACGTTCCGATCCCAACCTGGGTTTTTGGATAGGCTCTAGCCGAGAGTAACATCCTTTACAGCCTTCACTGTAAACCAGCTGATCAAATAAACACCGTGACGTCACCTGGAGGCTGCGCAGAACATCCTCAAATTCGTCCTTCTGAATAGCACACCTTATTTAAATCCACCTAGGCTTTGATGACGTATCTATTTAAAGCAGCTCTTAAATATATATTTTACTACTTGTAAAGTGAAGGTTATAAAGTGTATTATGATTTAAAAACAGTGGTGTAAAGGAATTATCATTAAATGAGGCGTTGCAATACGATTATTTGGGGTATATGACATATTTTGGCTAGAACGGCCATTTGTCTGATCCATAGAAGGGCTAGACGACTGCTGGCTTATAAAATAGAAATTACTGTGTTATTTTAAGGGATAAATTAACTTAATATATTACTTAGAAGTTCAAACTTGTTTCATTGTTTAAATCTTACATTCGTATACTATTTGGGATGAATTTTATAATGTTATGTTCTGGTAATCCTATATATATATTAATACGCTAGGGGTTTTTTATTCACAGTCATAACTCGATAACGGCTGGACAGATTTTAACGTTTGAGGTGTCAAATTAAAGTATTTTTAAATTAGATTTGCCAATACGCCTCGGAATTGAAAGAAAGGGCATCACTTAAATACATAAAATGGCTGAAATTTCGGAACAGTGACGCCGTGACGCTTTCCTACGGCGGAAGTCTAAAATACTTTTTGATTGAAAGTACGTTATCTGCATTGTTCTCAAATAATGTTATCGTCCGTTTTAATACCAGATGTTTTGTCATTTTTTTTACAACTGACCTAACCTTTCGTTGGATACAAACTTGCTCGGGTTCAAGCAACTGGACAACTAGTAAAACAATTACACACGTTTTTTTTATTTTTACGTGTTAACACTAATTAAATATATAGGGTTAAATAATAGATTAATCTGAATAAGAAATATTCGGCTTATTTGTATTTTTTGTAGTGGAAAGACCCCTTGATATAGCATATTTGAAAATACCATCGGGCTTTCAAGTTAAAATCTTTGCTTAAGGAGGTTAAGAATTTTATTTAATCAGATATTGATTCCGGCATATTTTTGGAATCAATATTACTGTTTTCCCAAAAGTAATGTTCTCGGTTTAACCGAAATAAACCAAGCAAATTACGTTTAATCTATTTTTCAAAACAGTACAACCAGTTTTTCTTTTCCTCGACCTATTTGAAGAGTAATAGGATCAAATAGGCCATGATAAGTAAATAAACACCTTTTTTATCGTATTGTGATTGCTCTAATTAATACAACCACTTGCACAATTTAGTGTGTAGTTCTTTAATTAAGTGCAGCAATTCATGTACTTGACTCAGCCAAGGTAGATGCTGATCCCTCCCCAGCGACGGCGCCGCTTAGCTTTAGATTAATGCCTCTATTTGTCTCTATACAACTGGGCCAAGTGTTACTAAGTGTTTATTTCATGAGTTAATAAGAGATGAGACGCCCAAACTTTTCTAATTAAAATATCAAACTTTATAACAAAGTCTTTTTTTACTTGTTGTACATTCAAATACTTCCAGAGAAATTGTCAGAGTACTTTTATCCGTGGCTACCGTATCCACAGTTAAATATTGCCGTAGTTGTACTGTCAGTTCTGTACCAAATCCGGTTTAGCACAGTTACGGTTAAATATAAATTGAAGTATTTGTCCTAAGACAATAAGTTTTATAAGTTAATAAGATATATCAGTTTAATTATAATTACAGAAAACTGTCGAAGATCCAAGTGTCAGATTTCATAACTGCTTATCCTTTTAGTTTCGAATTATTATTATTCACGGATATGTTTATGGTAAGTCTTAAGCTTTCGTGATCAATCTTCTTAAAATACATCGTCATTCATACTGTTTAATACCGTACAATTAATTGTATTATGTGTCTTGAAATCAGACCTAAAGTAGAGCAATGTGAATTTTGAGCATTTTTATAGGGAGGAGAAGAGACAGATTAATCTAAGGATTAGCTCCTGTTAATCAACGTGACAAAAACTTGGTGTAAAATCAAGACCATTTCTCATTGGCCATTAGATTTCTCATTGGTTGACCAATAGATTAAAAGTTCCATCTTTTAGTAGACAATAAACGCATTATTAAGTTAGGATGGTGTTATTTTATAGAAAACGTGGAATTCCGTATGTTTAAGTGTTTAATTTGTAAGTGATGATGAATTCTCGTTATGTTTACGAAGCATGACTAGTAGCAGAAAGTCTTCAGCAGTGCGGTCTTAATTTTAGCACAACAGGTTTTTGTTCAAATTAAATAGTATGTTGCGCTCTAGCGGTCACACTAATAACGTACTCTAGGGATCCTTTTATGGATCTAAATATTAAATACAGCCGATCAATCAATGATTAAGAATGTAGATCACCATTTGCTTTTTTTTACTTTACGTGACTCTTCAGCTTAAGGGTAACCAGTTAAAAAAACTAATTTTAACTTTAAAATTGTCATTGCTGTATTATATTGTAAACTGCTTCCTTAATGCTAAGAATAACCTATTATATTTAGTTGTTTTAAACTATCTCTCCAACGAGGAAGAACACTATAATATTATGATTATTTGTTTAGAATTAAATTAAATGTACATATCGCTTAGAGAAGTGTCGTATTTTTAAGAAGAGGAGGTAATATTGAGTAGAGAGAAACAAGATGGCAATAAGCCAAAGAAGTTGCCACGTGGCTCTTAAACTCGGGTTTAATCAACATTTCAGACAATAATAGAGTAATATAACTAAATGTTTAAAATAGTTACATTTCTTGTTTTGATGACTAGATTATGTCTGCTATCTAGAGCTATAAGGCTACAAGTATATCCACTTTACCAACAATTTGTAAACTTTTTACCATTTTAGGTTGGTAATAAAATATATTTTTTTAATTGATTGTGATGAATGCAAAACAATCTGTTTATGTAATGTTATAACACGCACTATGTTTATCCACAATGTGGTTCCCTTTCACTAATTAACGTAGACAAGTTTATAGGGTGGAGTTCATTTTCCACATTACCTTAAAAGGTTGTATACAGACTATTCGGCTGAAACTTATCAACCGTGCATGAAGCGGCTTAAGAATGTGTACTTGAGACCACAAATTTTCCCACCTTGCCTCGTGAAGCTATTGGTTCGGAAGTAGGCTCACAGATGTCTTATATTTCGATAAAAGGTGTAATAGAGTTCAATATATTCTTATAAAGTTGATTTTAAAGTTGATACAAACTAATTACCATAAAACTGATTTTGCATGTGTATATAAATTGTAAAACTGATAATTTTAATTCCTATTATGTTGTAATTATCTTCCATAGCCGGGTAAAACTATGAATAACAGACAACTCACAGTCTATTCAAACATAGCAATTTAATTCCCTCGCCTTTCATATACAGTGAATACACCATTCACCCACTAACGATAGTTGTTTCTACGCTTTTACATAATACGGTTTATTTTAGACCTTAGTTTTCATTAAACTTGTTTGTTCTTAAATGTTCTTTACAAAAACTCTCAATAAACTAAAACATAGACCAATACATGTTCTGGAAAAATATTGCCATGACTAAACATGCATTACAATTACCCTAAGACAAAACAACTAAAATTGAATATTCTCAAGTTATTTGAGTCAGCACACGAACCTTTTTTGAGTATATTATCATTTATTATTTTCAATTACGGTTGTCATTGAAAAATGTAGTGGGTCGTATTCAGTTGAAACGTTTTATTAATACAAATATTATTCAATAAATGTGTATAGATCATTTTGTTTTATATCTCTTATAATATCGTTAAAAATATTATTAGTACAAATAAATCAATTCTCTTATTATTTGTAATATATTCAGAACACGTTCCATTATTACTAAACGGATTACTAATTATTAAATAGATTTCACCCCAATGATGTAATGAGCATATTTTTGGGAATCCGAATAAGGTAGATGAGATACCTCGAATAACCCTGTGATTGCAGGGCCAAACAATGAGTCATATAGTACTTAACACCGCCATAAAAATAGATGACACTGCGTCAATACCATATCCATGTAATATAATTAAATTGACTGGGTGGGTCACATTGTTTCTATTTCAGTATGACATAGCGCCGTCTGTCTAAATTGCGGGATAAAATCAGTAAAATAATGCAAATTTATAAATTACATATTTTGGCATTTTTTCGCTAGTATTAATTAGCTACTACATTTTCCTTTCTAGCATTTTGTAAAATGTTCTCCCTAGCTGCAATTTGTTGAACGTTTTAATAATAATTACCTAACAAGGTAAATACGCAGCAAACACGTAATTAGATAGTATAATTAAATTTATTTTCCCTTTTAAGGTTGCGCTGTTAATAGTTTTGAAGGTAGATACGTTAGTTTGGATTTCATGCTAATCATATAGGCTGTGTGTTTCATAATGAAAAACTGCATCTGTTTGTCTACCTAGGATCAGAATGGGCTTTTGTTGCAGAGAATTATTGAATTCGTGTACTAGATACTAGTTAAATATTCAAAGTACGTTTAACATATTATTAGGTCCTTCTTTTAAGTGGTGGAAATCTGCGAGCTAGAGTGGGATGACGAGGTTGCTGTTTTGTTGTACGTCTTCACCAAAATATGAATGATCACTACCAGCTCATTAGTGAATTTCCTTTGGAAAGTGAACTATTAGCATGACCCGCACGGTGAAACTTAAGCCCGGGACCACCATAGAAGTTCCTAACGTGACCCCCTGAACACGTTTTGGGGGGTCGTTCAAAATTTTATATATATATATATGTGTATCAGTGTGTGTATGCACTCTAGCGGTCGCATTTGTTGTCCGATTTACTTCACATTCGGTAGGAACGTTCCTTTCTATACTCTGTTGGACAAGTTCGTTGGGCAAAACAATCGGAAAACTCTAAACCCATTTTTTGGGGATTAATCTTTCAAATTTCGAGTTTTTGAGCCCAAAAAAGGTCATAAAAGCCTCAGATGTAAGATTAATTCATGTAATAAGATTGGAATTAGTGAGGCGAAACTTTTAAGCCCTCTCTCGTCATCCTAGCATAAATATTTACCGAGTTTTTAAAGAAAATGTGTATCGGCTAAACACAGTACGTTGTCTTATGGGGGTTTTACACCAGAAAAGCCTGTTATTCCTTTGTTAGAGTACTTTTATTATCCCCAGCAACCTCACGCCTACTTTCAAGCCTGTCTGGACCCTCTCCTAACCTTATAATGGGCAAAATTGTCTTCCCAGCTTTGCAAGTAAATAAAACAAGGAGTTTAGAACAGCCAAAAAATCAATGTTTTCAGATTTCAATAAAAATTGGACAAATGTATGTTTTTACACTGATTTTGAGTTTTAAAAGTTTTTATGTGGAAATTCACTTCCCTCACGTTAGCGTGCTGCGTGCAAACTCGTTTATACTTGTTAGTGAATTTCCTATGGAAAAGTGAACTATTAGCATGACCCGCACGGTGAAACTTAAGCCCGGGACCACCATAGAAGTTCCTAACGTGATCCCCTGAACACGTTTGGGGGGGGGTCGTTCAAAATTATATATTTATAATATATATATATATATGTATGTATATATATGTGTGTGTGTGTATGTGTGCACTCTAGCGGTCGCATTTTTGTCAGATTTTCTTCAAATTTGGCAGGGACGTTCCTTTCTACAATCTCTGGGACAAGCTCGTTGGACAAAACAATCGAAAAACTCTAACCCCCTTTTTTGGGGATTATTCTTTCAAATTTCGGGTTTTTGGGCCCAAAAAGGGTCAGAAAAGCCCCAGACGTAAAATTAATGCTTCAAATAAGATGGGAATTAGTGAAGCGAAAGTTTTAAGCCCTCTCTCGTCATTCTAGCTTAAATATTTACTGAGTTATTAAAGAAAGTGTATATCGGCTAAACACAGTACGTTGCGTTGTCTTATGGGGTTTTTACATTAGAAAAGCATGTTATTCATTTGTTGGTGTATTTGTATCATCCCCAGCAACCTCGCGCCTACTTTCAGGCCTGACTGGACCTTCTCCTAACCTTATAATGTGCAAAACTGTATTCCTAGCATTGCAGGTAAATGAAACCAGGAGAATCAGAACAGCCAAAAAATCAATATTTTCAGATTTCAATAAAATTGGAATAAATGTATGTTTTTACACTGGTTTTGATTTTTACAATTTGTGTATGTGGAAATTCACTTCCCTCACGTCAGCGTGCTGCGTGCGAACTCGTTTCCAATGGCACGTACTGTGTTTTTGTGTCTGCGTGTAGTATTGTAAGTATATGCGTATACTGTGCAAACGTTTTGTACAACGCGATGCCATCGTGGCATCGTTACTTGTTTATACGTCAGTTAGGACCTACATTCTATCTCCCCTACGGAAATTTACAAAAGTTAAAATTATATTAGCTGGTAAATAAAAATGTACTGGAGTTCTGAGAGTTTATTGTGGTTCTTAAAACGTACAAGTCAAGAGAGTGTAGCTTGCCGCCAGATTGCTGTAGCTTGCTTCTGGAATGGTTACTGCAAGAGTCTACCACGTTGTAGTCGTTAGGTTATTCGCAAAATTTAAATTCAACCTCCTTTCCAGATGGTCCTTTCTAGTGTAGTTTTCTCCTTCACAGATATTTGTCCATTTCGGTTGACCTACAGATTATTGTGGGATCCTAACCACTCGGCCACGACATTTTAATGTAGCTAAACATACATTGGTGATTCGTAAGGATCGAACCCGTTACCGGACCAAAATAACGTGCTCTAACCACTACACTGTTGTTTAGGTACGAAAAGTACAAATAAAACAGTGAAGTGATTTAAGTCAGATATAATGTTAAGGTTAAATATATCATATAGCACTTGTAATGCAGTCAGGATCAGTACATGATACATGAGACTTTAATTGTGATGCATTTGCTGTACAACATGCACAAGACTCTGTGTGAATTCTAGAAGAAGTAGAATTAATATAATTCTAGGGAACGAAGTCTTACACTCAAGAAGCCACCTTCATGTCTAGTATTTTAATATAAAGTTAGATCTAGTATTATAAAGTAGGTTCCACGGTTCCAGTCTGTTAGGTCATGGTAGATCTAGTATTATAAAGTAGGTTCCACGGTTCCACTCTGTTAGGTCATGGTAGATCTAGTATTATAAAGTAGGTTCCACGGTTGCAGTCTTTTAGGTCATGGTAGATCTAGTATTATAAATTAGGTTCCACGGTTCCAGTCTGTTAGATTATTGTATTTTCACTCAGCTTTATGCCGTTTGCGAAGAGTGCACAAATTTAATCAGCCATTTGTCTTTTATTGCACATTTATGATTTTTTACACCATATTTTGTTAGTGTTTTAAATATAAATATAGCACACTTAATTCATTAATTTCAAGAATGGGTCCTTCGCCATCGACACTGGGATTCACCAAAGCAGATAAATGGAGCCAGGTACAACAAAACAGCCGGAAACCTGTTTATGAGGTTGTTTAAGAAATCTTCGTGAAATTCCTGGGTATTTTATGAGTTATTTTGTAAATCAGCATGTTCTATGAAGCGCTAAATATAAAATAGCGTATTAATACATTTTTGTTTAAGTTGCCTTCTGACTTTTTAAGTCTTCAACTTTTATACAACTGAGAACCTTTTTTTGTGAAACATTCAATTTCATCTGAGGAGTTTAGCTAAATATTTTTTTAATTTGTTTAATTTAATTTGTTTTCAATTAATTGTAAAATAAGTTTTAATTAGATCATTTGACAAACTATTTAGTCGTTCACTTCGAACACAAAACACAATACAATTTAATTACTGTGTCCACAGGGATTTTAGCAAACAAAAAGCTGTTTTCAGTCATGTACTTTGTTAGCTGTTACTAAACAGGTAAAAGCTTGCGCGTCATGTTTATTTAAATAATGTGTGATTGAATACAACCACGTGGATAAATGGTTTGGTAACTCGGTAAATAAGTGTTTCCTGCCTTAACTAAAATTAATTGTAATAAATGTTAAATAGGACATATGAAAATATGATTTATGTTATACAAAACAAATAAACTAATTGCTTAGTTATTTAAAAATTAATTTGGTGAAATTAGATACTTAGGATAATTGATTATTTATAAAGTAATATTAGGTTTTTGTATTTTTTTGCCTTACAATTACAATAATATTTTATTTGTCATAGACTTTTACAAAGTATTGATAATGTCTGACATATTTGACATCTGACAATATTTTAGCGAATTTCCCCTATAGGGAAGAAGCTATTACCGTAGGTGGCATGGTAAGACTTAAGCCCGAGACCATGATAACTTTTTGTTTTGAGGTCCCCAGATGCCAAAAACACTATTCGTTCAAATTTATATATACAAATTTATATATATATATATATATGTATATGTATATATATATATATATGTGTATATATATATATATATTTATATTTATATGTCCGTTATCGCGATAACTTTTGAAAGAAGCGCCCGATTTTTATTAAATTTGGCACAAATCTGGAGAGTAACATTTATGACTTTAAGTTCAAAAACCAGATCGATCGGTTTATGGGAAGAGGGTTTTATGGGGGTTTAAAATTTTCCAAAAATCAGTTATTTGAACTTTTTAGCCTAAAATTTTAAAATCACTAGATTTTGGTTATGGCCATTTTCTAGAGCTTAAAAAAACAAACTAATAGTATTTTGAATTATTAAGCTAGGTTTAGGTTTAGGTGGTTGTGGAGAAAAGTCAACAAATATGTCCATAAAATTTCCCATGTTAATCTTATGGGAATACGGTTTTTAGATTTTCCTCAGATAATTTCACTAAATACCCCCGTCGCAGCAAACCTGCGTACTCAGCGAATTTCCAATTTATACATATATGTCTCACAACTACATAGAGCTACTTACGAAGTTTCACAAAAATACATCCATAAATAAATAAGTGATATATATCATTTTATTTATTCTCCATAAGAATAACATTAGGGTTAAGGACGCAGGTTTGCTGCAACGAGGAAAATAAGTAATATTTTTTTGCAATTATCAATATAACTGAACCAGGTGAAGCTACTTACCAAGTTTTATTAATTTAGGTTCATAATTAAGGGAGATATAACTTTACTTATTCTCCATATGAATAACATGGGGGCCGAGTTTGCAGGTTTGCTGCTACGGGGACTATCGACAAAAAACTTGTTTTTTGTGCTGATATACCACAACTAGTTGAAGCCACATACCAAGTTTCATCAATATACATTCAAAAATAATCGAGATATAGAATTTTATTTATTCTCTATAAGGATAACATTGGACAACGTACTGTGTTTAGCACTTTGAATATCTCTGCAACGGTTGGACGTAGAACAACGATTAAAACACCAAAATATTTGTTTTGTTGAGCTAAACACATTAATTAACAGAAATGTGAAGTTTTTAATAAAAATATCTGAGAAAACTCTAAAAACCTTTTTCCCATAAGATTAACATGGGACACGTTTTTTTGGATTTTCTCCGCAACCACTTAACCTAGGTTAATGATTCAAAATACTAAATTATTTGTTTTTTTAAGCTCTATAAAATGGCTATAACCGAAATTGAGTGTTTTTAACATTTTGGGGTCAAATTTGCAAAAAACCGATTTTTAGAAAATTGTAAACCCCCATAAAAACCCCTTCCCATAATGCGATCGATCTGGTTTTCGAACTTAGTCATAAATGCTACTCTCCACATTTGTGCCAAATTTCATCAAAATCGGGTGTTTCTTTCAAAAGTTATCGCGGTAACAGACACATATATATATACATACATATAAATAAATTTAAACGAATAGTGTTTTTGGCATCTGGGGACCTCAAAACGAAAAGTTATCACGGTCTCGGGCTTGTCTTACCATGCCACCTACGGTAATAGCTTCTTCCCTATAGTGGAAATTCGCTAAAACTCCACATTTCTTTCTACCAATCAGTTTAGCTCTACAAAACAATCATTTTGGCGTTTTAATTGTTGTTTTACGTCCAACCGTTGCAGTGATATTCAAAGTGGTAAACACAGAACGTTGTCCAATGTTATCCTAATGGAGAATAAATAAAATGTTATATTTTGATTATTTATGTATGTATATTGATGAAACTTGGTTTGTGGCTTCAACTAGAAGTGGTATATTGATAATAGCACAAAAAGATTTTTTTTTATTTTTCCCGTTAGCAGCAAACCTGCATACTTGGCCCCCATGTTATTCATATGGAGATTAAGTAAAGTTTTATATCTCCCTTAGTTATGCACCTAAAATAATAAAACTTGGTATGTAGCTTCACCTGGTTGAGTTATATTTAAAATTGCAAAAGAACACATATCTTATCTTCCTTGTTGCAGCAAACCTGCGTACTCATTTATAATGTTATTCTTATGGAGAATAAATAAAATGCTATATATCACTTATTAATGAATGTATTTTTGTGAAACTTGGTAAGTGGCTCTAGGTAGTAGTGATAACCACATATTTGCATTGGAAATTCGCTGAGTACGCGGGTTTGCTGCGACTGGGGTATTTTTATATAGCTACGTTTTCGTTTCATAATTTAATTTCAGGATAGGAATAACGACATGAGGCTTATTAATATACGTGTTACTAGATTAATCTAGTGTTGTTTTTACAAACTTTATGAACTAAAAGTAACTGCACCTTTAACTGACTTAACACTTACAAACCTTTAATCGTTCGCAAAGATTTTTCCTAATATTACTGTACTAAAAACCAAATTAATATAAGGGAACATTTCTATCACAAGTTGTAACATTTAACTATGAACGGGATTTATCTTCCACTTTTAATAATATTACACAATTCATCTTTTTACTTGTTTGTAAAATTAACCAATTTTGTGTATTATTCTTCAATACTATGACGCAACCAAGGTGGATGATGAATATGTCTTAACGGTTTCACTGTATTTTAATTCTTTCGTGCATTAAGGAGATGACTTAATTCATGACTTAACTCATTTAAAAATAAAGAATCGGGTGGGAAAGACACGCCTTCTACTATTCACACACTGTTGATTGCCAATACTGACTGAGAAACTATCAATGAAACACAATGATTTATAGCAATCAGCTGAGATAAACATTGTTAACCAACAATAAATTAAACCACTTTATGTGATGGCATAACTAAATAAGGGTTGTGGTGGGGTAACTTCCGTCTCACTACCTTGTTTACTAGATGGCCACCAAGTCATCTGTGTCCAGTGTAGTAGTATACTAATAAGGGTTGTGGTGGGGTAACTTCCGTCTCACTACCTTGTTTACTAGATGGCCACCAAGTCATCTGTGTCCAGTGTAGTAGTATACTAATAAGGGTTGTGGTGGGGTAACTTCCGTCTCACTACCTTGTTTACTAGATGGCCACCAAGTCATCTGTGTCCAGTGTAGTAGTATACTAATAAGGGTTGTGGTGGGGTAACTTCCGTCTCACTATCTTGTTTACTAGATGGCCACCAAGTCATCTGTGTCTAGTGTAGTAGTATACTAATAAGGGTTGTGGTGGGGTAACTTCCGTCTCACTACCTTGTTTACTAGATGGCCACCAAGTCATCTGTGTCCAGTGTAGTAGTATACTAATAAGGGTTGTGGTGGGGTAACTTCCGTCTCACTATCTTGTTTACTAGATGGCCACCAAGTCATCTGTGTCTAGTGTAGTAGTATACTAATAAGGGTTGTGGTGGGGTAACTTCCGTCTCACTACCTTGTTTACTAGATGGCCACCAAGTCATCTGTGTCCAGTGTAGTAGTATACTAATAAGGGTTGTGGTGGGGTAACTTCCGTCTCACTACCTTGTTTACTACATGGCCACCAAGTCATCTGTGTCCAGTGTAGTAGTATACTAATAAGGGTTGTGGTGGGGTAACTTCCGTCTCACTACCTTGTTTACTACATGGCCACCAAGTCATCTGTGTCCAGTGTAGTAGTATACTATTTTTTCATAAGTTTGCATAGCAAATTTGAGCAAATCCTTCATTAGCTTTGAAATAACAATGTATAATTTCTCAGGTCTTACTTATTCTGAGACCTTCAAAGCAACAAATGTATTTTTACCTAAGGGAACTCAATAAAGCGATAACAGTTGGAAAGTCCTGAACAATTCCAAATCCCCCGGCGATGAGACGGACCCAGTCAGAGCTAATCGGACGGATTTGTCTCTCTTTTGTTTAACAATTCACAAGTCTAGTAATTAAGTCTTCGTTGGAAGAGTGTCGTTTACTAGGTTGATTTTTCCTTACATTTCCAAGTACATTTAATCGGATTGTTTCATTTCCTTTTCTGTTCTATACTTGATTTGATTGTTTTTGATTAGAATAAGAAGATTACTTATTGCCTGATTTGGGCATTACAAGCATTTTAACGAATACTTTTAACGATTTAAACAAAAATACACTTTAACAACATTCTCTGGGGAGTTTTAACTTTAGATATAGAATTGGGAATAAACTTGCAAAATATTATGTCTTAAGTGTCCATTGCGTAATTTTTTCAACTTGGTTATTGCCTCTTCCAAAAATAATACAATTTACTAGCAATACATTAATTATATTTGCAAATATATTAAAACTAGAAGGATTAAAGAACTAAACAATATATTGCATAGGCTAAAGAAAAAAAGTAAAAAAATACCTCTTGAAAATAGAAAGAGTGCAACTAACCTCAGGACATTACACCGGATTAAGGAAATCTCTTCTGTTATCAAACTGGCGGTAAGGGTCCATTTCTATTAATGAACTAAAATAGTGCAGCTTTAATGAACAAATCTTTTGTAGTTCAAATCAAATTTATTTCCAAATAAAAACAAATACATGATCATGTACACAAACAATATTGCGGAAACAAAATTCTCACATAGGCCCATCGGCTTGTGCGTGAGAACGAGCTCTGACTCAAATTCAGTGCAGTTAAAAAATCAATAAAAAACATCGTATTATAGCTAAAACAGTTACATTTACTTTACTAGCTACCAAAACATATTGTAATATGATTTGCAAATATACTACAGAGTAGCACATTTGGTGCTAAAGGGATACGAAATTAGTTATTTATCAAGAAAAATTAATAAATTTATTATTCTAACATCTAAGATGAAACCGATGTACAATCACATGATCCAACAGTACGGCATCGCGAGGGAGGAGGGGAGTGGAAATGGGTGATGAGGGTGGAAGGAGGTGATGGGGGGCGGTAAGGGGTGGGTGGAGATGAGTGGTGGGAGGGTGTGGAGTTGAGTGCAGTTTGCATTTTAATTAAATCAGCTTCGCGCTTTAGATAGAGCAAACAGCCGACCGCTCAGCGCTTTTGTTGTTGAACGTCGACACTCGTCACAACCCCGTGTATTGCCAATGGATGCGCTCTCTTTTGTTCACAGGAAATTTACTAACAGCGCTTAAAAAAAATCTAATGAAAGTGGCTATTTTAATAAACTTCAAAAACAGAATATCAGTTTTAAACGTTTTAATTACGTTTCAACAATCAAATCTTTTGTTTAACAGCAATTCATGTTTTAACATTATGATAAGTTATATAATAAGCGTCTCTTAAAAAATTCTTCTAAGTTTGAACCATTAACATTAATATTAAAGTGCCAATGAGGGATGAAACATGATATAATTTCTGAAGTTTAGCAGAAAGATTGACCAAAGTCTAGAACAAATCAAACTAGGCTTAAAGCCAAATTTAGCGGTTTAATAAACGAAGTAGAACTGTTCAAAGCAGAACATTAAAATGTCAATGAGAACAACTGCAAATTACGTCTCATGTTTCTTGTACTTTTGCAATAATTGGTTACCCTGATTAAGTTCTATGTAGCATTACAATGTATGCTTTTTTTGTTGGCAACACTTAAAGTGCAGTAAAACTAAATAAAAACCAATTTAACCTACAAAATTAGACTTAGGTCAGACGTTGTCTGTAATGTTCAACAATCTAAAGTTCTGCAAGTGTAATTTTAAATTTTTCGCTTGTTACTTCTTATGTATTGGAGATATAGAAAACGTTGGATCCTACTATAATTAATGTAGACAATTAAAATTAATAACTGTTGTTATTATCATATTTCCTCTAAAACCAACAGGTGTAGTATTGCACAAATACCAAATGTTTACGGAATTTATACTATTACTTACCGAAGTCTCTCTGATTTTTTCTAAGATGTTGAAGTTTATATAACAAAAATATTTAAAACAAATAGACTCAGAGTTATAAAAAATATGTAGCCTTAAAAACCCAAAAGGCCATTAACTAAGAAAAAGGTTGATATTTACTACGTTGTAGGGTCAATATAGCTGGTTGGTTAGCAGTAACCCTGTGAAATGGATCAGGGAGTATGGGTTAGTATGGGGGTTTGTATGGGTTTGTTTTACCATTGACAAAGGACTGTAGGTAATAAATGACCGAGTAGATTTTTAGTTGATTTAACTGATCAAGTTGGTTGTTTTAACCTAGCAGCTAGGTTAATTTGACTGAACTAATGGGTTACTCTAACCAAGTTAATGGGTTACTCCAAACGAGCAACAGGGTCACTCTAACCCAGCAACAAGGTCACTTTAACCGAGCAGTTGGGTTAAAAGTTAAAACACCTCACGCCTCGTGGCTTGAACTTTTACCATGTTCGACTTCGATGATCATGAAAATATGTGGAGTCTTCTGACCAACTTGGCTCATATATTTCATCATATGAATTTACGATGATAAAGGTTTTCTTAATTGTGGTGTTTCAGGTTAGGAACTCAACATTTAATGTTGGTCTACTGATTATGGTGTCAATTTGGTTTTATCAATCCAACGCTTTTAAAAGTTTAGCTACAAAGCAGTTTTTAGAACAAATATCAATGAGGTTTTTAAGAATGCCTCAAAATTGGGATATTCTAGGCCCTACCTTAGCCCTAAAGGGGAATTTGCCTACCTTAAACCTAAGATAAAACATTCTTAACAATTTTATTGACATTTATTTTAAAACTACATTTTAGCTATATTTTCAGTACGGTTGGATTGATAAAACTAAACTGAAACCATACTCAGTAGACCAACATTAAACGTTGAATTCCTAACCTGAAACCACAGAATTAAGATAGCCTTTATCTACGTACTGTACCTTCAAATAATGAGACATATGAGCCTAGGCCCCAGTTGGTCAGAATATTCTTCACACCTTTACAATCACTGAACACTAACATAGTAAAAGTTCAAACCACGAGACATGAGGTGTTTTAACTTATAACCTATGACCTGCGTATATTCTACGACGCACTTGCCGCTCACTTCAGCACAGATCTGCTCTCTCTGCAGATAAACAGAGAAACAGTTGTTGCCAACATAGAAAAGATAGATAAACTAATCTAACTATGCTGCCAACCTAGCAAAGACGGTTATGAGCGACCCATCACACTACCACGGGCATGGGTTAGTTTTCAAATTAAATTCTCACCGAATACACAGGGTCAAATATTCAAAATCCATGGGTTAGTGACAACTACTTCTACTCAGTAGAAGTTAACCCAGAGTTTACTTAGTTGGTGTTTATCATACCGTAAGATTAGGTTTACCGTAAGATTATGTTTAACCGACATGAGTAGGCCAAATAAACAGATAGTTAACGGTAACAAACCACTCGGTTACAAATAAACATATATAAATTGACTAACTTAAGTTAGTTACTAATGACTATGCGGCACTGGTCGCTAGTAACCAACAGTCGGTTACTGCTGTCCCAATAGATTTTAACCCAGACTCGGTTAAACTCTGAGTTTTTCCATGTACTCGATATAAAGAAATCCTTTTGCATTTGTATTAAAACCTCGATCACTATCTCCAATATTTAAAGAGTTATATGTAAAAACGTGAAAATGTCTGCCGTTTTTCCAGATTGCACAGCTTCCATCTTAGAGAACTTTTAGTACGGTAAACAGGAGGGAAGAAATCATCTGCATCAAATTCCTATGTTGAAATATTTTTTTTTCTAACCTTATTACTATTTTTGTATCGCTAACAATAAGTAGTATTCGGTTGAAATAGAACATTCTCGTTTGCTAATCATTAAATAAAACGTCAGTATCTGGTAGTGAAGACGGGTACAAATGGCCGCTGTCCGCAGTTTTAGGGAGTCATTTGTACCACCTCTGAGGAGTGAGAGAACTGTTGGCAAGTAAGCCGGTACGAAGGTACAAATTATTTTAACAGCATGAATACTGTAAGAGGATTATATAATTTGTACGTCACCAAATACATATTTTAATTTTATGTTACACTAAATTGTTTGTACATTTATATTAAATTCCAGACCGGTTCTGTAGTCTTCAAACAAATCTGCACGGCGGTATATGTTATTAATTTTATCTTAAACGGATTAGCCATACAAATATTAGGCTGTTACTGTATTGTTTTGTTTATTCCTTCATTATACATTGTTTCTTAATCCTTTAAATCTGAGGTTTGAATTAATCACTAATTTAAACGTTCAATGAGGACACGATATGAATGTGAATAAAGGTAAAGGCATGTAAAGGTGATTAGTAGAACCTTTGCTACCAAATTTTGTTTTAAATTTTTCGCCTTCCGAATACTCCTTTGGATACCTAAGTATTTAATGTTTAAGGTATTAAAGTTTCTGTTTTGATTCCATTAGCAGACAAAACGATTTCAATGAGTTTTCCTAAGCCGGTTAGCCATAGTATTGTTTTTTTTATGATGCAGCATTTTGTTACTTAAATATAATTCGGATGAATTTTAACTATTAAAAAAATCTTCTTGTTTTATTGTTGCTAAATTATTCAACGCTGATTCGTGGGTGTGCTCATTAACTGACGGAGAAATTAGGTGATATGTATCAACAGAATTTTAAACCAATCAAATTTATTTTAAATATTAATATAAAAACTCAAATCGCTAAGGCCAATGAAATATTGTATACATAAATAGCAAATTTCGTCTTTGCCCCGGAGAATAAAGCTGCATGAGAGATTAATGTCCCCATTTGTCTTGCTGTGACTGGCGCAAGTGGTACAAAGTGTTTTGGGGCTGCGAGTTTGGGGTCGGAGGGTAGACGAGTTAATCTGTGGTAATAAATGCGCCCCCTGCCGAACTGTCTCATCTTTTCCCATGCAATCTATCATAACTGATTAGACGTAATACCGCGTCATAAAACTGAACATCTAGTTCAGTAACACTTTAGTTCGAGTATTTTATTATTTATGTTAGTTATTTGTATTTTCATTATTGATAAGCATTGTGTAACCCTGTCATGACTACTAAGTCATCTTCCACGTTAATTTTCAACTACTAGTCAGCTCAGGTATCAAACATTTAGTTAAATAATATGTAAACAATGTTTATGTTCTACTATAAACTTATTTTAATTCAAACACGACAATTACTTTTTGACTACTTGAAACTTCTGTGAGTGTTTGTATACATAGCATAAATATAACTTTAATACGCTAAGGGGATTTTTGGGAACAGAACTACTCAATGATTTCTGAACAGAACTTACGATTGGCGTATGACAACATTGTCTCCACCCATAGTAGTGCAACGATTGGCGTATGACAAAATTGTCTTGACCCATAGTAGTGGAACGATTGGCGTATGACAAAATTGTCTCGACCCATAGTATTGCAACGATTGGCGTATGACAAAATTGTCTCGACCCATAGTAGTGCAACGATTGGCGTATGACAAAATTGTCTCGACCCATAGTAGTGCAACGATTGGCGTATGACGAAATTGTCTCGACCCATAGTAGTGCAACGATTGGCGTATGGCAACATTGTCTCGACCCATAGTAGTGCAACGATTAGCGTATGACAAAATTGTCTCGACCCATAGTAGTGCAACGATTGGCGTATGGCAACATTGTCTCGACCCATAGTAGTGCAACGATTAGCGTATGACAAAATTGTCTCGACCCATAGTAGTGCAACGATTGGCGTATGATGAAATTGTCTCAACCCATAGTAGTGCAACGATTGGCGTATGACAAAATTGTCTCGACCCATAGTAGTGCAACGATTGGCGTATGGCAACATTGTCTCGACCCATAGTAGTGCAACGATTGGCGTATGACAAAATTGTCTCGACCCATAGTAGTGCAACGATTGGCGTATAACAAAATTGTCTCGACCCATAGTAGTGCAACGATTGGCGTATGACGAAATTGTCTCGACCCATAGTAGTGCAAAGTGGTTTTCAATTTTCTATACATTTAATCTGAAGGGACCATCCAGCTGCCTTCTAATCTTGTTTTTTACCCAAAAGGATAACATGGGGATCAATTAAATAGCATTGTATTCTAAAACATGTATTTACGTAATACGCAGGTTTACAGTATCGTCATACGTTATGAAATGGCGAAACTACTGAGATGGCAAGGCAGACTTTTATAAATCACTATTGCCAATCTCGTAAGACACAATATAATTCAACATTGCTCTGTTTAAAGAATCAGGCTGACCACTTCCTAGTAACAAACTTAGTACTTTTTAAAAATATTTTGTGGAAGCAAGATTATAAATATATTTTCATTCAGTTCACGACTCAATAACTTTGTGTCTTTTCGTTTGAATAGGTTAGCACTACTCACACAACTCGCATTAAAACTATACAAAATTTAGCTTATTTAGGCAAATAAACAGGAAGGATATTATGGTTTCACAGATATTATTGATTAAATTACAACCAAAGTTCTACCACAGGTAAATCCATTTAACTCGGAGCCATAAAGGGGTGGAAGGTTAACTAAAGACATAAATATTCTAAGCCCTGTTCTTGTAAGGGTTGTTTTACTGGTTTTGCAGAACGCAGAAGGGTTTACATCCACACAAAACCGTTTTAACACCTGGGAAAAACTTCCTCTCAATTAATTATGTTCACTTTAGAATTTAATAATGTATAACTGTATTCAATCTTAAGGAGTCAGCTCTGAGGAAGATAACCAAATTCCTCCCGTAACTGTCAGTGGAAATAAAATAAAATAAATCTGGTATTTTAATACTGAACCTATCATGATTGCTTGCTGTAAGACCAAACACATTTTTTTATTCAAACTAATTGTAACATAATGAGATTAAAACAATATTTGTGTTTATATGTAAATAGTTTTGAAGTATAGCTATGTAGTTTTTCTAAGTAATTTTGAATAGCATGATTTTGGCGGTGAGCTCTTATTTAGATCGTGGTGTATTTTTTCCTCAGGAAATTGTGATGGTATAAAAAGCTGTATCATTGATATGAATACAACCTTAATCAAACTACACACAATAGAAGCTTTTGGAAAATATAAAGCAAATAGCGGTTTGTCCAATTTATACCTTTGGGCGATGCAATAATCAAGCCTTTTATAATGAAAACCTTTGTTGGTTTTAATCCATTCGGTTATGTTCTATATGTCAACGAAGAGCAATAAATGTTCTTTTTTATGATTTGAAAATTGTGTATTTCGGTTCAAAAAGTTTAAATAATTTTACTGTTTTATTTATAGTTTTAAATATTATATTTTATCATAACTATAGAATTAATTACCTTATTTTACTTATTATATGTATTTTCAAATGTTAGTTTTACTTAACTGATTCACATAATACACTGCAATTATATTTCAATTTGTTTTTTCACAAAATAATGATATTTAAATAAGTAAATTACTAAAAAATAGTTAAACATTTGTTTTCGTCCCTCTACGCTATTTTGTTATTTATTTAACAACGAGTTAAACTGTACTCGCTGAAATACAGATTAGTGTTTATAATGTTTAATTTTTTAATAAACTAAATGAAAAACCCTTCGCGTTAAGTTTAAGTGATAATTAAGAACTTTATTTCAACCGAGCATTTCTGTAAGATTTGAATTACATTTCATCACTTAATCAGAACAGTTATGCTGCAGTTAGCTATGTTACTACAGAGGGTTGTAAAACTAATGAATGTTATATAACGGTGTCGGTTTGTTCAGAGGGAGCGGAACGATTTGCCACCAAACAAGGTGGCGTTCGGCCAAAACAAGCCACGTGGATTAAGATCTTCCTTTGGTTCTTATAAATTTGTTTACTGAAATAAATTGTGTATAATATCCATTAGTTGTTTATATAATATTAAGTATGTTTATCGAAATGTATCGCCTTGAAACGAGCACAGTTCATGTTTGTTATACAGGAAGTGCTTTCTTACATTCGTCTAACTCTTAAATACTGTAGTTTAATTTTGGATACTTGTCGTTCTTTAGTAGCAAAGGTTAATCAATTTTCCTTTTTTGATCATAGTGTCCTTATGTTACAGTTTTACTTCTGTCGGATAACATGCTAGACTTTCTGTCCAGGTCAAAAGTGCATTCATATATTAGTACTAATCATCAACATAGTATTAATCTAAAATAAATATTAGTCAAAATTCTGTTTAGTTTTTGCGAATTTCCCCTATAGGGAAGAAGCTATTACCGTAGGTGGCATGGTAAGACTTAAGCCCGAGACCATGATAACTTTTCGTTTTGAGGTCCCCAGATGCCAAAAACACTATTCGTTCAAATTTATATATATGTATATATATGTATGTATATATATATGTATGTGTGTCCGTTACCGCGATAACTTTTGAAAGAAACACCCGATTTTGATGAAATTTGGCCCAAATGTGGAGAGTAGCATTTATGACTAAGTTCGAAAACCAGATCGATCGCACTATGGGAACGGGGTTCTATGGGGGTTTACAATTTTCCAAAAATCGGTTTTTTGCACATTTGACCCAAAATGTTAAAAACACTCAATTTTGGTTATAACCATTTTATAGAGCTTAAAATCAAATAATTTAGTATTTTGAATCATTAACCTAGGTTAAGTGGTTGTGGAGAAAATCCAAAAAAACGTGTCCCATGTTAATCTTATGGGAAAAAGGTTTTTAGATTTTTCTCAGATAGTTATACTATAAACTTCACATTTCTGTTTATTAATGTGTTTAGCTCAACAAAACAAACATTTTGGTGTTTTAATCGTTGTTCTACGTTCAACCGTTGCAGAGATATTCAAAGTGCTAAACACAGTACGTTGTCCAATGTTATCCTTATCGAGAATAAATAAAATTCTATATCTCGATTATTTATGAATGTATATTGATGAAACTTGGTATGTGGCTTCAACTAGTTGTGGTATATTGATATTAGCACAAAAAACAAGTTTTTTGTTGATAGTCCCCGTAGCAGCAAACCTGCAAACTCGGCCCCCATGTTATTCATATGGAGAATAAGTAAAGTTGTATATCTCCCTTAATTATGAACCTACATTAAGAGAACTTGGTATGTAGCTTCACCTGGTTCAGTTGTATTGATAATTGGAAAAAAAACACGTTACTTATCTTCCTCGTTGCAGCAAACCTGCGTCCTCAACCCTAATGTTATTCTTATGGAGAATAAATAAAATGCTATATATCACTTATTTATGGATATATTTTTGTGAAACTGGTAAATCACTCTATGAAGTAGTGAGTCACATATATATGCATTGGAAATTCGCTGAGTACGCAGGTTTGCTGCGACGGGGGTATTTTTGTTTGTTTTTCACGGGGAAAACTATTATACGAACGGTGATAAATTAAGTTTTTCTCTTGGGAAGTGTTTTATTTCAATTTAATTCAATTATCTTGAAATGTGTGAACAAACTACACGCAAAGCGTCACACTCGGATAGTATGAGATTGTTTACAATTGATTAATATGCTTAAAACAGTTGCACTTTGCGTTCAGAATTTGATAAAGATTACATGTAAGTATGAAAATTGTGGTTCTGCAGAATGCGGTAATGCAGTATTGCATAGCATAAACAAAAGAATATTTGATAAAGATTACATCTAAGTATGAAAATTGTGGTTCTGCAGAATGCGGTAATGCAGTATTGCATAGCATAAACAAAAGAATATTTGATACATAATATGAGTAATCCTAATCGAGATTTAAGGATGAAATAGTTTGATCAAGTTTAAATTTGTAAATGAGTACATACATTTTAAAAGAGTAAACTAGCCATTGCTAATTACTGGTAACCTATATTTCTTTTAAGTAAATGTCAGTTCTTTAAAAATCCAAAGACTTTAGGACTTGGGGAAATATTTGCTAGAACAATTAGTTAGAGGACTATCTCAGATCTGAAAAACGACGCTTTTTACGTTTGCTCAAACTTTCTTCTCCCTTTAAGTGCTTTTTGGCAAAACAATAGATTATATCAGAAGTGGTTTTGAAGAATGAGCTGTATTTTCTCTAGCATAAATAACAATTGTATTCATTCTTTTGAAATAAAACTACTACTCCTTAGCTAAAAACAAAAATTAAAGTACCCATATTCAGAATAATGATTTTATATACATCTAGGATGTATATAGACTACATAATGTGTATTATATATAAGTTTATTAATCTGTTGGTAAAACTATTTGCCGTCTAAATGAACGAATTATATAAAAAAATGAGACTGTTTGAAAATGAAATTCAGTGCCCGTTGTAGACTCGCCATGTTTTAGAATACATAATAATTGGGAAAAACTAAATTTTAATTGGAGGCCTATATTATTATTACTGTTCCAGTACAACTCTAAAAGTTACATTACATTTTGAAAGTTCAATTTTATTTCTGTAATTTAAGTTATACACTCAACTTTGACCTTGTAAATGTTATACGAAGTAATTAACTTATGGTAAATGACATGACCTAAGCAATTTTGTTCATGACAGAATAATAACAATTTTAACTGGCATAGCAGAAACTCATAAAATCCAACTCTTTTTATAAAGTTTTGTCTTCAATTAATAAACAGCAACTTTCTCCAAATACGAGAACAATGTTACTAATGCAATAAGCCCTTTTTTAGCAAATTTCCCCTATAGGGAAGAAGCTATTACCGTAGTCGGCATGGTAAGACCTAGGCCCGGGACCATGATAACTTTTCGTTTTGAGGTCCCCAGACCCCAAAAATACCATTCGTTCGAAACAGTATATATATATATATATATATATATATATATATATATGTATGTATATATGTGTGTCCGTGGGTGCGATAACTCTCGTAAAAATGGTTCGATTTTGATGAAATTTGGTACAAACGTGTAAAGCAGCATTTATGACTTTAAGTTCGAAAACCAGACGGATCGAGCTATCCGAAGGGGTATTTTGGGGGTTTTGTACCCCAAAAATGGGTATTTTGAGTTTTTACAAACAATTTTTGAAAAAGTAAAATTTTATTTTTTTCCATTGGAATCAGCTTAAAAAGGATGCATAATTTGATGTTTTAATCATTGCTCTACGTCAATTGCTTATTGAGATATTGAAAGTGCTAAACACAGTACGTTGTCCAATGTTATTCTTATGGAGGATAAGACAAATTCTATATCTCGCTCATTTATCAACTTATCCTGACGAAACTTGGTATATTGCTTCATTTCATTGTGGTCTATTGATATTTGCACAAAAACCCATTTTTTTGCCGATAGTTCCCGTTGCAGCAAACCTGCATACTCAGCCCCATGTTATTCTTATGGAGAATAATTAACGTGTTATCTCCTTTAATTATGAACATAAATTAATAGAACTTGGTATGTGGCTTTACCTAGTTGAGTTATTTTGATATTTGTATAAAAGCCCATTGTTAGTGTTCCTTATTTCAGCAAACCTGCATACTCAGCCGCTATGTTATTCTTATGGAGAATAATTAAAATGTCATAAATCGTTTATTTATGAATGTATATTGATGAAACTTGGTAGGCCTATGTGGCTTTATGTGGTATTAATATAAATTAATATGCATTGGAAATTCGCTGAGTATGCAGGTTTGCTGCTACGGGGGTATTACTTTTACCTCTAAGCAAATTCTCCACCCCCTTCCTATATATTTTCCTCTTCCCCCTGTATATTTTCTCTCTATTTATGGAGGGAGTATTTTTTTATCAACATTTCCGAATTGAAGTATTAACAAATAGTAGTAATAAATCGGCCAGTATGCGGAAATATTAGTTTTGTAGGTCCTAAAACCCGCCTAGTGGTTTCGCGTGGTTGGAGGTCAAAACTTACTGATAAAATTTAGTTTTAATAATATAGCTATTTTGTTTTAGCGAATTTCCCCTATAGGGAACAAGCTATTACGGTAGGTCTCATGGTAAGACTTAAGCCCGAGACCATGATAACTTTTTGTTTTGAGGTCCCCAGATGCCAAAAACACTATTCGTTCAAATTTATATATATGTATATATATATATATATATATACATATATATAATATGTATATATCTATATATGTGTCCGTTAACACGATAACTTGAGTAAAAAACGTCCGATTTTGATGAAATTTGGCTCAATGTGTAAAATGACATTCATGACTTTAAGTTCGAAAACCAGAAAAATCGGACAATGTGAAAGGGGGTTTATGGGGGTTTTAAATTTTCCAAAAATCAGTTTTTTGCATTTTTCACCCTACAATTTTTAAAAAACTTAATTTTGGTTTTGACCATGTTATAGAGCTTAAAAAAACAAATAATTTAGTATCTTGAATTATTAACCTAGGTTAAGTGGTTGCGGAGAAAATCCAAAAAAACCTGCTCATAAAATCTCCCATGTTAATCTTACGGGAAAAAGGTTTTTGGCTTTTCCTCAGTTTATTTTAATGTAAACTTCACATTTGCTTTTACCAATCTGTTCAGTTCCACAAAACAATCATTTTGGTGTTTAAATTGTGATTCTACGCCCAACCGTTGCAGAGATATTCGAAGTGCTAAACACAGTACGTTGTCCAATGTTATCCTTATGGAGAATAAATAAAATTTGATATCTCGATTATTTATTAATGTATGTTGATGAAACTTGGTATGTGGCTTCAAGTAGTACTGGTATATTGATATTTGTACAAAAAATTGATTTTTTGTTGATTATTCCCATAGCAGCAAACCTCCGTACTCAGCCCCCATGTTATTCTTATGGAGAATAAGTAAAATGTACTGACTCCCTTAATTATGAACATAAATTAATAAAACTTGGTATGTAGCTTCACTTGGTTGAGTTATATTGATAATTATATAAAAACCCATTTTTCTGTTCCTTGTTGCAGCAAACCTGCTTTCTCAGCCCCCATGTTATTCTTATGGAGAATAACTAGAATGTCATATATCGCTTATTTATGATTGAATATCGATTAAACTTAGTATGTGGCTTCGCCTAGTTAAATTCTATTTATATTTGCATAAAAACCAATTGTTTCTGTTCCTTGTTTCAGCAAACCTACGTACTCATTACCAATGTTATTCTTATGGAGAATAATTAAAATCGCTTATATGTGAATATATTTTTATGAAACTTGGTTTGCGGCTTTATGTGGAATTCAGACAAATATTATGCATTGGAAATTCGCTGAGTCCGCAGGTTTGCTGCGACGGGGGTATTTTCTTATAGTTTAGATACCTTATAAACCATTGAAATTTGCACGTGTTGTTTTAATCCCTAATGAAACTACTTATTAACATAAAACTCTTAAGGTTTTTATGTATTCAAAATGGCGTAGCTTGAAATGTATGTACAGTTTAGTTATTTTCGTGAACAAAATTATTAAATAGCTTTTAAAAATTATAACTGTTTTCTTTTTTTACAGGTATGACGAAGTGCCCGTGAAAGCTCGTTTACATAAATAAACCTTATTTGGTAAGACATTATATTTTACTAAGTTTCTTAATATTTTGGAATTAATTATAAGGAATAATTATAATTGATCTACAAGCTTATACAATCGTACATTCGGCTATAGTGCATCTTTCTATAAATTTATAACGACTTTAACAGTTAGGTTGTACACATAGAGCGTTGGACAGTTTGTTATTCTGTCAACCCGAAGAACAGCACAACCGCTCTCGGCCACTTCTGCCATCTAACATAAAATAACAAACGGTGCACTTAATCTCCTTAAGGACATCCATTTGCCGAATCTGTGGTTGACACAATTCCTCCTATAAGGGTAAAGGCAGTCTACTTTCGGTTAAAGGACGAAATATGCCTCTTCATCATTGCTTCTTTAAATTTTAGTTTTTGTAAGACGGTTGAAAAATCACCATTTTCCCAATATATTGTTTCCCACCATTTTCAAATATTGTTCAGATATATTAGATTACGTATTTATATCCAGATTGATAAGAAATCAAATTTGATTGTTACATTTGTGTATCAGCATAGAATTCGCAGAAGGCCAAATATGTTTTTGTAAAATATTTGTGTCAAATATAAATATATCCTTGGTTTAACAACCAGTTTCTGAAGTCTAGTTTAATTTTATTTAATATTAACAATTGACTGGAAGTTTTTACCCAGATACAAGTGTTAGCCAAACGAAAACTATAAGGTTTTAAACCATTCCATTATCACAAAAAAGTTGATCAAATTACACCAGAGGTTCCATCAGCCCGATTAACTTCGGTCCATAAAGGGGTGGAAGTTTAACTAAAGGCATAAATATTGCACACCCTTTCTTGTGATGTGTATTTTACTTGTTCTGCGGGAAAGTTATGTTATAGTTTTGCCAACAGAAGTTAGTTAATAAATTACACAAATTATGTTCGTGTGTTAACCTCTGGTTATAAATTAAATTATTTATCAGGTTTAAAAAGTAATTATATTCATAAATGTCAAGTACGATACAGATTAAGAATTACATTATTCAAGCATTACGGTAATTAACTACAAATTCATGTATTATAAATTGGCACGTTATACATTTTGATTACGTAACATATCATGTTAAAAAATAAATTAAAAGTTCCTACTCTATAGTGTTATTTTTCCACAAAAACATATTTTTAATTACATTTTTATTTAAGTTTATTTTTTGAAGCATTACTGAAATCGAAAGAGGCATTTTTCACATGAGAATGTTGGCGTTTTAATTACTGTCGTATTGCGAGATACGTAGGGGGTTTTAACATAAATTAACCCAAATACAAACATGTATAGATTTTAAATACAAACAATCTAGCAGTTTTGTTCAAAAATACAAACAATCTAGCAGTTTTGTTCAATTTACCCATAGGTGAATCATTAGCATCAGCTTTCCTACTTTAAACTGATTTGATTGTATGAACACACTCCGTTGTATACATCGGTAAGATTCAGAAGACTTTATTTATATTATTTTAATAAGGTAAAAATAATTTTTAATTTAAATTAATTGTTAACATTTTTTTTTTATTAATAAACATCTACCATTCTAATCCTTTTAAATCCCTCTGCATAAAATCGGTACCAACATACTAGTAGTAAACAAACTATAAATAATTGTGTCAGACGTTTCACTGGAAAATTATTAGACATATTAAAATATTGTTAATGACAACCTTTTCCTCTAATCTTTTGGTTTTGTATTCTTTAGTGATCTTTAAAATTTATTACAGGTACTACTTTTCCAATATTTTGGAAATTTGGAAATTTAGAATACAAATTCTAACGTTTTAAAGGTGTTTTCTAATTTAGACGTATAATATATAAGACTAGTATAACTATTGTGTTATAATATTTAGTCTTGTTTATTCTTTGCTTGTTTCTCCTACTTTTAGCGGGTAAAAAAGCAGTGTAAGTTTAATTTGTTTATCATTATAAGAGTATCATCAAACTTCAGCATTCTACCTCTTACCCATTACGTTTAAGAGAAAATATAAAAATTAGTCTAAAAATTGTGACTAACTTATGAAAACTAAGGTTTTTTATTTAAAATGTTTACGCATGCCACTATATTGTAAAATAGCCAACAATACAACATTTTAAAGATAACTAAGGTTTAGACAAATATATTTTTGTAATCAAATACATAGATTTTGTATATTTGGACGTTTTTCCTTAAAACAGCTTTAATGTTCAAACATATCGCTAGTTTTTAATAAAAAATAAGATTCCTTTTTCAAAAGCCCATGTTTAAGGGTTGATTTTATTTGTCTGTATGAGTAACACTGAATTTATTTTTTCACTGTAGTACCTCGTTGAAATAATTTATTTGAAAAAACGAATTATTATTTATCCTACTCCATTTACCACATTAAGTTATTAGCTTGTTAATAATGTACCTGTCATCTCACATTAACACGTCTTTTCCCCTGTGCTATAGATTATGTTTAAAAAATGTTGAATTAGTTTGAATGACATTTTATCTATTATTACCTTATGACTTAAGTATATTACTGACTAAAAGATCGTTCCTTTTTGTACAACGCAAATCAGGAGTGAATCTTACCGCCGCGCCGTGCTGTCGGATAAAGGCAGTCTCCAAAATGGTTACTGCAAGATTCTACTGCTGCCGTGTCGTTACCGTTTCGCTAACATACACAAGTTTTGATTTCACTCTTAGCCCCTTTAGAGTCCTCCAGTTCCCACTTAAATCAATTGCAGAAGCCACAATAACAAGGACACTTAGCTTTGTCACTTTATCATCCGATATTTTAACATTGATTAAATAAAAACATTATGAAAATAGAGGTAAAAAACATAGATAGGTAAATTAATAGTCAGGACCCTCTCTATTTTTATTTGTAAACATAAACTATTATCTATTGGGTAGTGATTAAGGTATAGCATATTTTGACATTATTCAATGTTTTGAGAATCCCTCAAAATTAAAAAACCCCTTACAAATTAGAGACCGTTATCTCTTTGTAACAAAAATGGCAGCAAGTAAATATAAAAAAAATATGTTTTTAAATCTGGAAGAAAATATATATTTTTTTATCTTTACTTATACTAAGTTAAAATAAACTAATTCCACTCCCGTTTTGATATTAACTGCAGTTGTACAATCTTTTGAGACTGTTAAAGTTGCTTAATGTCCCCCAAATTTGCCTTCCAGATTTGAATACAGTATTTGGGAAATTTTACTGGCTGCCATTTTGGTTAGAGAAGAGATAGCGGTCTAAAATTGTCACCATTTACTTAATTCTCTTATAGTTCTTTAACATGAGGGCTCACTCAAACGGGGTTTACATTTAAAACTTTGAGTTGTCCTTAAGATCAACTATTTTTTGGGGACACTCAAAACTTTGAATAATGCCAAAGGATGCTACACCTTAAGTTACTATAACTAACACAATATCCTATACTCTAATATGAGTAAGGTTTGCTTGCTTGCTTGCGTGCTTGCTTGCTTGCTTGCGACACGGATCTCAAAAACGGCTCCAACGATTTCCTTAAAATGTTCGAAATAACTAATTTCTGGGATAAAAATAAGTTCTAGACAAGCCTCATCCCGAGGAAAAATCAAATAATGTAAAAAAAAACTAAAATAAAAAGTTTAAAAAATTAACATTGGGCTTATGGAGTTTCAAATCAAATCAAAAGAATTGTAACAGCTGTTCATAATCAACCAGGGAACTGTCAAAGTAATACTCATGTTGTATATGACTATTAACATGTGGTTTCCTGAGAGCAGAGATTAAAATATTTGAGTGAAGATGACATAAATAGAGTAGTAAAATAAATCAAAGGGACATTGAGCTATAAATAACAACTGGAGTAACCTTACAAATGTAGAAAAGAGGCAAATGAGTTATACAAATCTGATTATCAGAAAGGTGGAGTGGTGAAATATTACTCCAAGGCATCTAAACAAACTGACTGGCCTTCTCCCGAGCAAAGCTCGGCCCCCCAGGTACTATATTAGTTTATACTAACAAACAAACAAATAGAGGGGGGGTTCTGACTTTTTATTCATCCTGTATAAACAAATTCAACATTTTGAAAATATTTTTGGCTTTGTAATTAATTTGTAACATTTTCTACTAAATAATGGTACACAAACTCAAATGTTTTATTTTAATTAATAATAAAAACTCAAATATTCATTAGTTACTCATTGGGAGTAATTAGGGTGCGGCTGGTGTAGTGGTTAAAGTGCGATACGTTGAGATGTTTTTTGTTACTTTCACTGACCTTGTTTACGTCTCCAACCAACTATACAGTATAGTTTTAACTCGCGACACGAGTTCTTTACTGCTTGTTAGAAACTCACGAGTTAAATTATAAATATGTAATCACAATTGATTTGCGTATACAAAATTACTTTAATTAAATTACTATTTCAAACGCTTATTTTTATTGCGACTCACGATTCTATCGTTTTGTAATAGAATCGTATTCCTTTTAAAAATGCATATGATACTAGAAATCAGCATTTCATATCAGCCTCGTTATTAATACAGTATTTAATTCAAGACATATTTCAATAATCAAAATATACTAACAATTATTACACTGTTGTTACATAAAAATCTGAGGATTTACATATAAGATGATAAAGGACAATTGATTTTTACCAGACCAAACAATTATCATCAGCCCCAATGAGAGGTTAACAACACTACATAATTCAATATCTTTATCAACTTACGTGACTTAATAACAACAAATAAGAGTAATTCTAACCTGTAATCTTGTTTTCTTGTTGAATAAATATACATTTAGGCCTATTTCTTAGAAATTTAATTTAGTAAAGTATACACGTCGTCTAGTATAGACATATATATATATGTTTAGCACAATCACATACAACCCCATTGTGTATGTGTAAATGTGACATTTTTTCACTATTCCTTACAAAAATATAAATAGTATAAGAAACTCATAGTTTGAAAGCAAAACCTGCAATTAGTATAGTCTCAAGTACATTGTTGTTTTGAAAAGCAAGGAAACTTGTAAGTAACTGACGTTAGGCTAACAAGGTCTCGTTGCTGGAATGGGGAACTCAAGCCGTTGGAGTCCCATAACCGTTACCCTTACACTGGAAATAGTTTCCGCTTACTTATTTGGGGTTTCTTTACTTTCTAATCCATCCCTTTCATCTAGTTTACTTTTACCAAGCCTAATACACTGAATTATATACGATAAACATTGGTGGTTAAGGGGTTCTAGGGAATCATTACTGAAAAAACTAAATGTATGAGGTAAATAATTTTAAAAATTTACATTTTACTTAATGTAATGTTAGTTTTACATAATATCAAACTTATATTTTTTACAAAAGCCATACCGCTGAATGTGACATTTAAAGAAAACAGTACAACATCGTTTAAGACATAAATGATAACGCATGATATATTACTACCATAGGTTAATAATAAAAACTATATTTGTTGTTGTTAACTTTCAGGAAATTAAAATGGTCTAAGACTTCAAAACAGAGCGCCCGTTGTTTAAAGTAATAAGAAATTTATATTTTGTAGAAAGTTAAAAATTTACTACGAAGAATTTCTAACTTTTTCAGAGAGGAGGAATTGGTGGTGTCTAGAGGAATTAATTGAACTTGCCTGGTTCCATCTACGGGAATTAATGAATTTAATTGTCCATAGTCCAAGCAAAAGCGACAGGAGTTTCTCAACAAACGGTGGCATTATTGGCAACCTCACAAATGTACGCAACATCATCTGTCTCCTGAAGTAAATGTGCCAGATGTTTATTTTATTCACCTATTCTAATCAGCTTTTTTTTTACAAATGTTACAAATTACAAATGTAATTACAATTTGTAATGGTTTTTATTACAAATGTTTTTACTGTCGATGCCACAGAACGTATATGCGCTCAACGTATGCTACATTTAATTACTTGTAATTTCTAGGATTAAGGAAAATTATGAAATTTGATTTTCTTTTTGGGCATTTTGGAGTTTTTGCTAAACAGTATATTTGTATCGTTGTTTAAAATCTATTTTGAAAATAATAATTTTCTAGCAAATTTCCACCTTTTATCAGTTGTAAAACTTAAGAACTTATCTCAATATTTTGCTTCATTGTAGGTAATTTTAAAGGATTAAGCCATAATTTGTTTTTTATTTTCCATTAATAATTAACTGAACAAGGTTTATCAATCTTGCACGTTCTAAAGGGAATTTTATAGTATGTTGTTACAATTAATGAACTGGAGTTATGTGTTTTCAGAAAGTGGACTTAGCCAACAAAACAGACTGACAGATGACTGCAAAAAATAGTTTCCAATAGACCAATTTGTATATTGTATCATTTGTAAATAAACTCCTTTTTAATTGTTTCATACGACGAGTAAAATAAAAACCTATTATTCCACTTTAATTTTATCAGACACGACAACATATGTGTTAAAAAATGGAAATATAATACATGGTTGTGGCATCGGGAGTAATTTAAATCCACAAAGGGTTTAATAAAAGGTTTTGTCATCCATTGTATTCTTGGAATGATGAACGCGACGGCCTCAGTGTATTGCGCTTATACATAAAGCCTCTTTGAAGTTAGTCAATTGAACTAGTTCCACGAAATGGGAAAATGTAATTAACTAATGTTAAGCTCCCATATATTTCACCGATAATGTGTAAATCTAACAATCCGGAGGGAGTAATTAAACTGAATATTTGTAAATATTGCACAGCGTCGCTATATATGTTCAGAATTTAAATATATTTATATAGATAATACTACGATGTGCATCTTTTAAAAAATACTCCAACAAACTCTTGTATGCATACTCAAAATACAATTGTAAACGTACATTGAAAAATAAAATTTGAACATGGTAAAAATTTAAAAGTGGAACATTTATGTTACCATCTTAAGGACAATTTGAGAAAACAAACAATATAAAGCTTTCAAGTTTACATTTTCCAATACTCATTTATTTTTAAAATGTAACTATTAACGTAATTTAACCTAAGATAGGGTAGTCTTGTACCTTAAATTATTCATACGTTTCTTGGCCTGTTATATTTCAAAATCACAATTAGAAGTTCCAGCTATGACGTTACTCTTGTGTAAAGTTAACGAGATAATGACGTCACGGTGAAAAGGTGACGTTAACACGATGACGTTAATGGCCTTACAGTATAAATGCGCTGGTCACCATTGTTCAGGACTGTCTTTGAAGTGAAAGGGCGTGCCGGAAAACCAATTTAGGTTCTAATAATAAGGTAAAGTTATATAATTTATTTGTAAAATAACTCTTTCCTGGGGGATGGATCTTTGTTTTTTTATGAAAAATAAAAATGGCAATGATGATAAAAATAATAATAATGCACTTTTTAATTTACTCATTTATGCATGACATTTTGAGTTATAAAATACTCTACTTATATGTATTTGCTAGTAAGCAAAGAGTTGGGGGGAAGATTTCCCCCTCCGCAGTTCATACACTGTTTATTTAAACAACCAATTAAAGTGTAATAATAATAATAATAACATGCACTGATGTTTAACTATCAGCTTTAATATTATTTTTCAATAAAAACAAACCAAATATGTTTTTCCCATGAAATACGTAAGGAAGGACTATGGTTGGAGTATAGCTTGCTTCACCCTTTTTGTTTTTAAGCTGGCCATCGAGTAATCTCCGTGAAAAGAAAAATGTTATGCCGTTTACATTCATTTATGATACTGTAAGATTGGTCCGTTTTCTTTCTAAGTATTAAAGAAACCATTAGTGCTGGCAATAAAAAATACAAAAGCCATATTTCCCCTAGACACCAGGTATTTATTTATTGTGTAATAAATACCGGGTGTCCCACGAAGAGGTCGCTACTTTTGAATTAATATACCAGACGTATCGAACACGCTAAAAACTTGAAACTCTACAGTTATAATAAATACATATTTAAAACGAGTTCCCACGCAGCACGCTGACGTGAGGGAAGTGAATTTCCACATAAAACTTTTAAAAATCAAAATTTGTGTAAAAAATACATGTATTTAAATTTGTATTGAATTCTGAAAACATTGATTTTTTGGCTGTTGTGATGCTCCTGGTTTCATTTACCTGCAAAGCTGGGAATACAATTGTGCGCATTATAATGTTAGGAGAAGGTCCAGGCAGGCTTGAAAGTAGGCATGAGTTTTTGGGGATGATAAAAGTTTTGTAACAAAGGAACAACAGGCTTTTCTAGTGTAAAACCCCCATAAGACAACGTACTGTGTTTAGTCGAAACACATTTTCTTTAATAACTTGGTAAATATTTATGCTAGAATGACGATAGAGGGCTTAAAACTTTTGCCTCACTAATTCCCATCTTTTTGCATGCATTAATTTTAAATATGGGCTTTTTTACCCTTTTTGGGCCCAAAAACTCGAAATTTTAAATATAATCCCCAAAAAAGGGGTTTAGAGTTTTCCGATTGTTTTGCCCAACGAACTTGCCCAACTGATTACAGAAAGGAACGTCCCTACCAAATTTTAAGTTGATCAAACAAAAATGATACCGCTAGAGTGCAAAAACAGAGCCATAACAACACCATAAACAATGACACAATGTGTTTTTTTGGTATTTGTATATATATATATATATATATATATATGCTGTATATACATATATGCTAAATATATCTCTACATATATATACACATATGTCTGTAAATATATATATATGTACATATGTCTGTATATATATATATATATACAATTTTGAACAACCCCCCAAAACGTGTTCAGGGGGTCACGTTAGAAACTTCTATGGCGGTCCCGGGCTTAAGTTTCACCGTGCGTGTCATGTTAATAGTTCACTTTCGAAATGAAATTCACTAAAAAATACCCCCGAGTCTCATTTGATTCTGATTAATCAGAACAAAGTGGAGGAACATCAAAATAATGGTGCGTTTTTGTTAAAGTAATTTTATTTGCAAAACCATTTCAAATTAATTCTCGATCTTTTACAATGTTATTAAGTACTAAATAAAATTAAAGAAATTAAAGAGATAGTAAATTGGTAAATCATAAATTAAATTAATTTGATTCATAACCCTTTATTCCAACTGATGTCCATCAATCACTACGCACTGATGGCAACAAATCAAAAATGAGTCATAAACGTTTTTGAAAAATTGCCGAGGTATCAAAAACAGTTCCACTTCAATCAAACTCATTAATTCATCATCTGTCAAAATGTTGTGAGAATGAACCTTTTCCTTCAATAAGCCCCATAGGACATTGCGACAGACGTTGAATTAATGAGGTTGATTGAAGAGGAACTGTTGTTGATACCTCGGCAATTTTTCAAAAACGCTTATGACTCATTTTTGTCTCGTTGCCATCAGTGCATAGCGATTGATGGACATCAGTTTGAATGAAGGGTTATGAATCAAATTAATTGAATTTATGATTTACCTATTTACTATCTCTTTAATTTCTTTAATTTTATTTAGTACTTAATAACATTGTAAAAAATCAAGAACTAATTTGAAATGGTTTTGCAAATAGAATTACTTTAACGAAAACGCACCATTATTTTGATGTTCCGTCTTTTTGTTCTGATTGATCATGATACTTGGTGGTATTTTTTTACATATGTATTTATTATAACTGTAGAGTTTCAAGTTTGTAGCGTGTTCAAAATGTCATGTATATTAATTCAAAAATAGCGACCTCTTCGTGGGTCACCCGGTATATATAGCTCGTTTTATACAATACAATGTTAATTAAAGGAAACGTTTTTAATCGGAATTTTCAATAACCATCTTTATTTAATCTTTTCATACGTGCTAATACAACAGTCTCATCTTACAAGGTTTCTATTGTAATAACTTAACTCAATTAGAATAATGCGCAATAGCTTCTGTTATTTCAACAAACACATCTGATTGATTCGATTGGTTTAACTGAGCCCTTACACCCTCAATCAGAACGGTATAGGTGACAAAGGGCACTGCAATCAAATTTTTTTGATTTCCTAACTGATCAGGGCAGTTCTAATCAGCCTGGGCTTAATCAACAGAGCAAACGTTTTAAACACAAAGGATGATTGTTCGTTGCAAGGTAAATACGAGCATTACCTTTCCCTTTCCAAAACACTCATGGATAGGTAGTTCAAGGAAATAGTTGATGGAAATAAGAAAATAGAGACCCCTACTATTCATCAGCTTAAACATTATTCATTTTATCTTTTGAAAACCCAACCAATTTTTAAAGACTGTATTATTGGAAATCACCAATATAAATTGCTTCATTTACGCAATACGTTTAAGTTTTTAAATCGAACTAACTTTCTATGATTAAAATCCTTTTCTTCTGAGATCATTAAATTTCGTTGTTCGTTCAGATAATATAAAGAATATCAATAAATCAATACTACAACCCTCGATATTTTATTTGGTACTTTGCACTGTTATAGTCGTTAAACTAAAAATATATTTTAAAAATTGCCTCTTAAAACTTTAAATGCAGTTTAATAGATAGTACTGTCTTTTTATGAAGATTTGAGTTAGTCACTAAGGTATATTTTTTAAACATTTAATTATAAGTATGTCGTTTATTAAATAAAGTTTCTTTAACTAACTAATAAGTAGTATTTTGAACTTTTAGAAAAATCTAAAAAATTTTAATTAAAAAATCTCTAATTCTAGTTCAATTTTTAAGTTTTCCTCAATGTTTTATGATGCCTCCATTATATTTAATAATAATTTACTTTTTATCATAATTTAACAGTAGTCGTTTGTGTCTAAAAAACGTTTACAATTAAGATCTGACGTATTTATTACTTTTATTATTTCTATTTCCAAGTATAATACAAGTTAAGGGTATTTTTGTTCATCACCAGCAAAACTTTACAGATCAACTAATGAAAATATAAATATCCTTTAGTAAATAGATATTAGTTGTGTAGTTTTTAAGACACTGTACTTAATGCTGAATGCTGAATCTATTATATTCTACATAACGATTTAAACTTTGATTACAATTTCGTTCTCCATGCAACTCTTAGATGGAAACTCAGTTTCAGAGGAGTGCTCTCTTACATTATAGGGTAAGAGGTTAGTTTATTAGCGCTGTACCAACCACACAAATCGCAAATCATTGTTGTCAGAACCTCAAATGAGGGCCCAACTCTAACAAGACTTCCGTTCCTCCAATTATGAAGACCAAAGCCAAAGACTTGTTGGTGCTGAATTAAATACATTAATTAGCAATCATCTAGCCGCTTGCTGATTTGCATGTCTTTGTATCACTTGCAGGTTGACTCCCTTCTCAAGCTCTCGGCTTACAATTAAACTTGGGAATCGCAGCAAGAAGAGCGATGAAAACTCAATCTTGGTAGGCAAATGTGGTTATAAGTTGATTTTGAATATGATTAATCAGGGTTTAGTATACTTGATCGCTTTATATACGTGGTGGTTTTAATTATAAAATTACAAATTTTATTTATTTTTTAGCGAATTTCTCCTATAAGGAAGAAGCTATAACCGTAGTCGGCATGGTAAGACCTAGGCCCGGGACCATGATAACTTTTCGTTTTGAGGTCCCCAGACCCCAAAAACACCATTCGTTCGAAACTGTATATATATATGTGTCCGTGAGCACGATAACTCTCGTAAAAATGATCCGATTCTGATAAAATTTGGTATAAACGTGTAAAGCAACATTTATGACTTTAAGTTCGAAAACCAGCCAGATCGCTTCATCCAAAGGGGTATTTTTGGGGGGTTTTGTACCCCAAAAATGTTTTTTTTTTTAATTTTTTACACATATAATTTTTGAAAAAGTCAAATTTTAGTTTTCACCATTCGATTCAGCTTAAAAAACACACAATTTAATGTTTTGATCATTTCTCTACGTCAATTGGTTACTGAGATATTGAAAGTGCTAAACACAGTACGTTGTCTAATGTTATTCTTATGGAGGAAAAGAAAAATGTTATATCTCGCTTATTTATGAACGTATACGTATGAAACTTGGTATACGGCTTCATCTCGTTGTGTTCTATTGATATTTGCTCAAAAAACGAATTTTTTCCAAAGGCTCCCGTAGCAGCAAACCTGCGTACTCAGCCCCATGTTATTCTTATGGAGAATAATTAAATGCTATGTCTCCCTTAATTATGAACATAAATGAATAAAAACTGGTATAAGACTTCACCTAGTTCAGTTATATTGATATTTGCTTAAAAACCCATTTTTTGTGTTCCTTGTTGCAGCAAACCTGCGTACTCAGCCCCAATGTTGTTCTTATGGAGAAAAATTAAAATTGTTTATATCGCTTATTTGTAAATATATTTTTATGAAACTTGGCAAGTGACTTTATGTAGTATTAAGACATTTATATCTCCATTGGAAATTCGCTGAGTATGCAGGTTTGCTGCGACGGGGGTATTTATATTATGTAGCTACAAGTACATTCATTTTATTTATGTAAAGCAGTCTGTATTATTTTGTGCAAAAATATTCTTTTTTTAATATAACCCTATATATATTTTGAATAATGGCTTAGATTTGTCAGTTAAACCTAATACAGACTTTAGACTAATGATACATATTTTGAGGCCTGGAGAATCAAGTTTGACCTAAATATTAGTGTAAAATATTTACTTGGATTTAATTTGCCGTACATATGAGACATGCTTAGGATTGAAATTTTCTTTCAAATTGATCAAACTTGGAAAGTGGTTTTATTTGTTTTTATTTGGTAAGTAACTAGTGTGGTGAACATGCCTTAACCCATCGAATCACTCGGTAAACATTACCGCGTGTGGGTCCAAATACAGTGACGTTTAAGGATCATTCGACAGTTATAAGGTAATTTAACCTCTAGTTTATTTTGAACAGTAATCTAGAGGTAAATCAAAATTTAAAATAATTGTATTTATTGAACTAAATTATACTAACTACTGTTTCAATAATATTCAAATGCCTTCAAATAATTTTACCTTTTCCATAACTTTTGCAAATATTTGGGAATTAATTTAACACATAGGTATTAATTAATGTTTATCATGTAGGTATTAATGAGCAGCCAATATAACAATGATCGGTTATTACGAATTAGTTGGTTGTCCTATTATATTACAGTTCATTAGATTACGCATATTTCTTACAGTTTAGGTTCAAAATCTTAATGTTTATCTTGACAGATAGCGGTAAAATAAAACATGTACAATTAACGTTAAGGATATTTTGATATTTTAACATATTCTTCAGGTCAACATATTCTTTAAAAGATAACATATACGCCGTTATATATACGACTGTAAATTGATGGAAAATCAGTGATTTTTAACGTAATACAGATGAATTATAAACAAATAAAAAAAATATCGTAGGATCATAACAAATACTTCTAGCATCTTTGTTCCGACAACTCCGTTTCTCTTCATATTTGTTAGTGAATTTCCTTTGGAAAGTGAACTATTAGCATGACCCGCACGGAGAAACTTAAGCCCGGGACCACCATAGAAGTTCCTAACGTGACCCCCAGAACACGTTTTGGGGGGTCGTTCAAAATTATATATATATATGTATGTCTATATATATATATATATATATATATATATATATATATATATATATATATATGTGTGTGTATGCACTCTAGCGGTCTCATTTTTTGCCCGATTTACTTCAAATTTGGTAGGAACGTTCCTTTCTATAATCTGTTGGACAAGTTCGTTGGGCAAAACAATCGGAAAACTCTAAACCCATTTTTTGGGGATTAATCTTTCAAATTTCGAGTTTTTGGGCCCAAAAAGGGTCAGAAAAGCTCCAGATGTAAAAGTAATGCATGTAAAAAAATGGGAATTAAAGAGGCAAAAGTTGTAAGCCCTCTCTCGTCATTCTACCATACATATTTACCGAGTTATTAAATAAAATATGTATTGACCATACACAGTGCGTTGTCTTATGGGGGTTTTACATTAGAAAAGCCTGTTATTCATTTGTTGGTGTACTTTTAACATCTCCAGCAACCTCACGCCTACTTTAAAGCCTGACTGGACCTTCTCCTAACCTTATAATGCACAAAATTGTATTCCCAGCATTGCAAGTAAATGAAACCAGGAGCATCAGAACAGCCAAAAAATCAATGTTTTCAGATTTAAATGTTTTTACACTGATTTTGAGTTTTAAAGGTTTTTATTTGGAAATTCACTTCCCTCACGTCAGCGTGCTGCGTGCAAACTCGTTTTTTATTGTATAAATTGCCACAAATATCAGCATAAATAAATTATTTAAAGTTATTATGTATTTATTTAATTACACTGTATCAATTCCACTTTAAACACGCGTTACATTAGGTGAAAATGTAATTTTGTAGTTGTGTGTTTTGATTCAATCATTCCTTGATTACCCTGTCTTTGTAATATTAAACTTAACTGAGTCTTTGTAACATTAGACGACCTTCGACTGAAGTTTGGAAGTTCTCAAGAGATGATTTATGTTACTACAGATAGTGAAAGTACCTTAACTTACAATTTTTTTTAAGGATTCGGTAAGCATTGTATCAGTTGAGTCTCTAAACTACTATTTTCCGTGTTACATTTTAATCCATCATTCAATATGTGCAAGTATATAACAGAAAAATATAAGGGTTTAAATGGTAGATTATATTTAAAATTTGTACAATCTACCAAATTACAAATTATGATTAGTTGTTCACATCATTGTATATTTTAAAACAATACCAACTCCGTAAAGAATAAATTTTATTAAATTTGTTCAAAAATCAATAATTTTAAAGCTCAGGTATAGTTTTATAAGGTAAACTATTTTATTTAACATGACAATCTTTTAAGTCTTGACATTTAAATTTCCCTTTACATTAAAAAAACTTACTATTCAGCAAACTATAAGCAAAATATAAGGGTTTAAATGGTATATTATAATTATTATTTGTACAATCTACCAAATTACAAATTATGATTAGTTGTTCACATCATTGTATATTTTAAAACAATACCACCTCCGTAAAGAATAAATGTTATTAAATTTGTTCAAAAATCAATAATTTTAAAGGTTCAGCTATAGTTTTATAAGGTAAACTATTTTATTTAACATGACAATCTTTTTAAGACTTGACATTTAAATTTCCCTTTACATTAAAAAACTTACTATACAGAAAACTATAAGCAAAATATAAGGTTTTAAAGGTTCAGGTATAGATTTATAAGGTAAACTATTTTATTTAACATGACAATCTTGTAAGACTTGACATTTAAATTTCCCTTTACATTAAAAATTACTATACAGCAAACTATAAACAAAATATAAGGGTTTAAACGGTAGATTGTATTTAACATTTGTACAATCTACCAAATTACAAATTATGATTAGTTGTTCACATCATTGTATATTTTAAAACAATACCAACTCCGTAAAAATTTAATTTTATTACATTTGTTAAAAAATCAATAATTTTATAAAGTAAAATATTTTATTTAACATGACAATCTTTTCAAACTTGACATTTAAATTTCCCTTTACATTATAAAACTTACTCCAGTTGTGAATTTATTATATTTTTAAAACATTATCAGTTATGTTGCTCCTGGTTTTGTTTGTTCTTATGTGATTGTATTTACATTAGTTCATTTGTGGAAAGGTAGACATTGTGAAGGTTTTAAGTGGAAACCCCTCCTCAAACTTATCTCAGTAGGCATCAAATTATTTATATAAAACTCTCTCAGATTATTGGTTTGCAGCATTTCTAAATAGACTATTAATACAGTTTTAGCTTTAAATTATTAAAACTTCATTTCCCAGTTTGAATAATGCTGGACTTTTCTCATGAGTATGAATAGAGTAAAAACTGTTTTTTAGCGAATTTCCCCTATAGGGAAGAAGCTATTACCGTAGGTCTAATGGTAAGACTTAAGTCCGAGACCATGATAACTTTTCATTTTGAGGTCCCCAGATGCCAAAAACACCATTCGTTCAAATTTTTATATATGTATATATATATATATATGTGTGTGTCCGTAAGCACGATAACTCTCGTAAAAAAGGTCCGATCTTAATGAAATTTGGTACAAATGTGTAAAGTACCATTTATTTGAACGAGTTCGAAAACCAGATGAATCGCACCATCCGAAGGGGGGTTTTTGGGAGGTTTTGTACCCCAAAAATGTGTTTTTTGGGGTTTTCACATTTAATTTTAATTTAAATCAAATTTTAATTTATACCATTGAATTCAAATTAAAAAAACAAACAATTTTGTATTTTTATCATTGCTCTACGTCAATTGGTTACCGAGATATTGAAAGTGCTTAACACAGTACGTTGTCTAATGTTATTCTTATGGAGAAAAAGAAAAATTGTATATCTCGCTTATTTATGAACATAAACTGGCGAAATTTGGTATATGGCTTGATCTGGTTATGGTTTATTGTTGTTTGCACAAAAAAACAATTTTTCGCCTATGGCTCCTGTAGCAGCAAACCTAGGTACTTGGTCCCCATGTTATTCTTATGGAGAATACTTAAAATGTTATATATCGCTTATTTATGAATGTATATGGATGAAACTTGGTATGTGACTTCACTAAGATGAGTTCTATTGATATTTGCATAAAAACCCATTATTTTGTGTGCCTTGTTGCAGCAAACCTGCTTACTCATCCCCAATGTTATTCTTATGGAGGATAATTAATATTTTAAATATTGCTTGTTTGTGAATACATTTCTTATGAATCCTGTTAAGTGTTATAATGTGTTATGTTATATATTCATTGGAAATTCGCTGAGTATGCAGGTTTACTGCGACAGGGGTATTTTTTCTCTATTTCAGTTTATAATCATGTATAAGTATGGGATTTTCCTCATCCAGTGTTAAATCCACCTCGTGGAAGAGACGAAGCAATCCGACATGATACGATAATCCAAGTTGACGTGTAATCACGCCCCAGTCTGGTGACGTATTCACTACGAGTTGCCTTCACAGGTTGCTTAAACAACACATCAACTACAAACACACCGTGATAATGGTTTGATATTGCATGGTTAACATATTGAAGTTTCCTCTTATTATACCAGTAAATAACCAAAACTTATTAATTTATATTATTTGGTGTCGCATTATGTGCAATGTTTCTCAAATTTGTCAAAATATGAGGAGTATAAACCAAAAAGGATGTTCACTTTGCACATCAAACTGAGTGAAAGTCAACGAAGAAGTGCAAATGTTTTATCTGTGAAGTTTGATTACTAGGCTTCCAACTTGTTAAGCAAAAGAGGAGCTAATTTGCCGATTACATTAGAGATTGGTTTTGGCGAATCTGTCCTGATCTATACAAATATTTTTTTTAGAGTTTTGTCTGTACATTGCTTGGAGTTATGAAATTTTGCCATTTTTTCACGTTTTACACCCTAGGGAAGCCAAAAAAAGTCTTACCTGAAATTTTGTCTATCTGTTTATCGGTTTGTCGGTAACGCTCAAAGACGGGTTTTGTTCGCTTTTCACGGGAAAACGGGTGCACTGACTTTGATCAAACTTTGCTTATTTGTTCTATACATACGTGAGAAGGTTTTAGGCGACTTTAAACTGGCATACACCTTTTGGAAAATGAATGGCGGCCGCTCAAAAACGTGATTTCGTGTGGTTTTGGTCGTGTTGCGTTCGCTTTTCTCAGGGAAACGGGTGCACTGATTTCGATTAAACTTTGTTCTATGTTCTGTATGTGCGTTAGAAGGTTTTAGGCTGATTGGATTTTATGAAATCACCTTAGGACTCTGCCCCACGGGGTTTTAAATATCCTATGTTATTCTTATGGACAAAGCATTTATTTATATTGAGCCAGATGATAACTTTAAGAAATAGTTATTCTATAAACAGATTTTTTAGTTCTTATTTAAAACGTTGAGTGAATATTTGTAATAAATAATATAAGTATACAGAGTAAATATCACTTAAGAATATTTCTTCCATAACAGCTGTTGCAGTTCTTATTTTAAACGTTCAGTGAGGATTGGTAATAATTAACATAAGTATACAGAGTGGACATATGATCTAAATATATATTTGTCAGATTTATTCACTCACTGACGTAGTGATCACTTTATCTAAAAAATGACAATTTCTATGAAGATGAAATTTTGCATGATGGTTCCCCTTATGCTGCAGATGAACAATTAGAATACGTTAGTAATAAAATAAGAAAAACAAGTACTATAGGGCTCTTCCCTAATTTACCTTTATGGCAAACTTATGCGTATTAGTATTTTTTGGAACTTTGTAAGTTGAACTTCGGTAGGAACATAACTAATACATCAGAACAAAACGCAAGCCTATTTCTGTTACGAAAATGTTTAAGGGCTTTGCCCCCCGAAATTTCAAATTACAATCTTTTAACAATCGTGTACATACTACTGGACTGATGGATCTAAAATTCTGTAGGAATATAGCTGATAGCTCAATCAAGACACTTATCTACTCCATATACAATTAGACTCAAAAACTCTTGCCCACTGGCCTTAAATATAAGCGTGTTAATGATCACACGCCAACTACTCAACCAATAGAGCTGAAATGTGGTGCCTTAAAGGAAATGAGAAACATCATGACAACATCATGGGGAGTCACGGTGTTGTTCTCTTGAGATTTCACACAGACCCTTTGTCGTGCGTGAGACATGGGTGGACGAGATCTACGCCTCTCTAAAAAGATATTTTATGCCGGAAACTGAGCGTCTGAACTTAACAGTAAATATGATATGAAAATGTATTTTGGAGAAGATGAAGGGGTTGAGGAGTTTTCTTATGCCCTTTTAAAAGTTGAGGTTGGGATATTGAAAAACAAATGTAGTCCCATGAAAAATCTCTCCTTCACTCGGGACAATCGATGAATCACATAATTTACTCATCAATAGTTTTTTTACCGAGGTCCATTAACAGGTTAACTTTTATTTAATTGTACATTAACCATGTAAAAATCAATTTTATTATTGTAAAACAATATAGGTTGTTATTTTCTTTAATTAATCTACCATTTATACATACATATGAAGGACGGGTACACAGCTAGTCTAAATTAAAGTTATTCTTGTCTCAAGTTCAGTGTTAATTAAATGGAGCTCGTTGTCTATAACGTTGGTTGTAATTATATTGCCAACATAAAATATTCATAATGCATAAACTGCACCTTTTTATGTGGAATTCCATTTTTTCAGATCTGATATAAATTACAAATCGAGTGGAAAAAATAAAATTGCCAAATGTAACAACACTTAAGTTACTTCAAGAAGCATGAACCAATTTGTTATGTCTCTTAGATATACCAAACGATAACGTCATCTCTTAAATGAATAAATTCACCAATTTGAGGGAATAAAATGGTAAGAAGAACAGTTTGTATGTAATAAATACATAGGTGATTTATTTAAAAAAAATGTATTTAAACATTATGTGTTCAATAAAATAGAACTTAGTTTTTAAGGTAAACTCGTGTATGTTTGGATTTTAAACATGAAAACTCGTTATGATTAGTGAAGTGCACACATGGGTTAAATTAAACCATGGTAACTCTTCAAAAAATGGATTCAAAAGTGGCTAGATCATCAAACTGTTCACCTTATAAAATATGTGACTCTCGAAAAGACAAATTTATTTGAGTTTAAACATGATAGCATTTTTAGCTACAGTTCTATTAATATACTGCACTTTCCTGTACTTATAACCCTACTGATTATCCAGCATTATAGAGTCAGGGCAATAGAAGGAAACTTATTGATCAACCTTTATACTCGTCAAACATCACTTTCTCTTCCTTGTCTCTTTTCTAAAAGTGATATTTGACACAACCTAAAAATAAACTATTTTATCTAAATTAGCATCTAAAATGTAATGGTCGTTCGTTCGTTTCGTGAAATTCCAGTGAGCGGGAAAGTCCCTGGCCCACGGTGGCTGTTTTATGGCGCTTGGGCCCTCTTCAGCCGAACCTGGAACTCACATACAGGAAATAAATTGTAAGCTCAATTACCTTTTGCAGCCTATGGTGTGGCAATTTATTCTTTTCCAGTAAAAGTGGTCTCGATTAATTTACGAATCGTCTTCAGACATTTCCTGTTGTTTACATTAAATACAATAATTTGTATCATACATGCCTGATTGTCGTCAATGTTAAAACAGAGCAAAAAACCATCGATATAAAACAATGTTTTTTCACACAAACACATAATAACAGACGGCACAACACAAGCAGCCGGGACGGCAGTTGCACATTGCTCTTTTCGTAAATCTACTCAAAATTGTGATACATTTTGAAACCGTAGGCTACAAAGAGTAGATGGTATCGCACGCAGCACGCTGACGTGAGGGAAATGAATTTCCACATCAAAACCTTAAAAAGATCAAATAAAGGATTTAAACCAACACTTGTTACATTTTTTTGAAAATTGAAAGATTTTATTTGTTGGCTGTTTTGATTCTCCTGCTTATATTTAAATTCACTAATAGGATGCCAATGTTGTACATTATAAAGTTAGAAGGAAGTATTGTCAGGATAACAAGTTGTTATAGGGGTATGAAGGTTGATAAGACGATATTAAGATATGAAAAACAGCCTTTTCCAGTGTAAAATCCTCATAAGGCAACGTACTGTATTTTGACAGTTAACATTTTCTTTAATAACTCGATAAGTTCTTGTGATAGAATGATGAGGGAGGGCTTAAAATAAGTTAATGTGTATTTGGGGCTTTTCTGACCCTTTTTGGGTCCAACAACTCAAAATTCGAAAACATAAAATTCCAAAAAAAGGGGGTTAGAGTTTTCCGATTGTTTTTCCCCACGAACTTATCCAACTGATTATAAAAAGGAGTATCTCTAACAAATTTGAAGTAAATCGGACAAAGATAGCGACCGCTAGAGTGCGAACACATTTTGTAGAGGCCCCTCAAAACGTGTTCAGGGGGTCACGTTAGGAACTTCTATGGTGGTCCCGGGCTTAAGTCTCACCGTGCGGGTCATGCTAATAGTTCACTTTTCCATTGGAAATTCACTAATAAATGTGACAAGGTTTTGAAAGATAGAAAAATTAATTAACCTTAATAGTGTATGTTTTAAGTGGTTGTGATAGATGGATCTATTCAAATTGTTTTAAACGGTAACTAATGAGGCCTTCAAAAGTATAACTTCATTTTTTTGAATGTTAATAATACTTTGCTTTATTTTATCCAAGATTTTACTTCGTCAGTGAAAGTTAAAGGTTGAAGAAAAGGTTGCGAGGCCACAGTGTAGTTTTACAGTCCCGATTTTATATCCCGTAGTAAACCAGGTCATTCTACCCCAGCCACGGACAGCAACTTCTGTTTGTTTTGGCTAAAATGTTCACCCAAAACCCTGTTTATCAATTTAAATATGTATTAATGTTGTAATCACAACCGTAAAGACGCATCAAACATCATATGGTATGACTTACTGACAAGTTTTTAATATTTGAAATAAATACTTCAGTTCTTCAGTTTCCATTTTTTAATGATTCTATATGCTTTTATTAAATTTAAAATGTTATATTACGCCAAAATAGTTTTATTTGTGAAGATAATCATTTTAGCCAATTACTTAAGGTGATATCGATTGAAGATAAGTGATTGACTGATTTTGCGAATCGCAATGACGTAAAAAAACTGACCTTTCAATTTCTTCTCACACTACTCTAGCACAACAATTTTACTTCAAAGTTTGATTATATATAAAAAAAGTTTTTTGGTCAACATATCAATATGTTATCAGTATGTAACTTACATTCAGTATGATTTGTAGTGTCATTGTTGATTATTATTTGTATACTCGTCAATAAAAAGAAAATTCATATTTCCAACCCACTAGAATTATCGTAAATATTTTCACTAAAAAGTCAATATTAAATAAATAAACGCTTTTTCATGTTATTAAAAAATATACTTTCTTTAAAAATAATAGAAAATATAGTAATAATAATAATAATTTGACGTAAATCAAATTAAAAGATTATATTATATAGAATAAAATGCCTTAATTTTATCATATATTACAAATATAAAATTATAAAAACAGAATGAAAATAACATACATATAGTCATATACCTGTATTATCTATTTTCATTAATAAGTAACATATTGTTTTTGTTTTGCCTAAAACCACACGGGAAAAAATCGATTTAAAAAAATAATTAATTATTTTCTTTGGATTCAAAAAAATTGATAATATAAGTGTGTTAATTTTAATTTAGTGAATGTTAAAACGTACATGAGATTACAAACATTTTTATCAGCAAGGTAGAATGGTTTATGGTTTATTTATGGTATATATAATTTTATTTATTTATGGTATATATAATGGTTTATAATCATTAATAACCATTTCTCACTTAAATTAGCATTTTAGAGTGTTTTATTTACAGAGCGGAAAGTAATAGCAGGTTAGGATGTATGTGTGTTTGTAGCTGTTGGCTGTCAATCGGTCTAAACACTCTTAATCACAGAGGAACCTAAGAGACAAAGGACTTGGCAATCAAATGTTTCTGTCGCCCTATCTAATGACGACTGCCCAATCACACAGCGGACTGTTGTCGTAATCAGCAAAGGCAAACACGCAGACCAAACATATCGATCTTAAATGAAAGGTAAAACGAGGTTTTGTTCATTTAAAGGAAATTGTTGAAATGGGTTTCCGTCTGAAATCAATCTTTTTTAATCAAAATATTTTTAGAAACATATGGATAAATTACAAATCTACAATCATGGTTTCTCTCATGGTTTGCTGCACAGTAACAAACCTCTATATCGGTATTCTAATGAAAGTATACCCAATCTCAACCTACACAACTTTTCAATCGTCTTGACGATAATTTTTTTACGATTTGTACAGAAGATAGTAAAATATATTTTGATTAGCTTATGTTTTGTGTACGAAGAGATAAGTTCTTCTGACTACGATGTGAACAATATTACGTAGTAAGTTTTCTCATGCAGTAATAGCCATACGATTGTTATTGTTTAGTGTCAGGACACAACATAAATCTTTTTTAAATATGTTTTTTATCTCGGATAATTATTATATTCGAAAAGTTCCATAAGTCTTTATACTATTGCTATAGTACACATAAAGTGCGATTAAAAATTAACAAACATGAAAATAAGACACTGTTTATAACACATTGTTGTATTTGGCTAATCTAAAAGTAATATTGGCTACAAGTCGTTAAATCAAATAAGAAAATAATTTTACATTTGCCCAATTAAGTAAGAAACCTATCTCGCTATTACGGTAAGAGCCCTTGAATTAGTAATCAAAGGAATGTTAATCACAAGTACTGTCGTTACTCAATGTTATATCCTTCGTATTTAATGACTGTTGACCTCCCAATGTAAATTCAAGATAAATTAAAACATTTTTCTTAATTGGAATCGTGAAAAATTCCCTGAAGGCTAGTAATGGTCTTAAGATCTTGTATTGACGTCGCTTTGAATGATTAGTAAAACTGAGATGATGCAAGATTGAAGTGAAATTGCGTTTTTATTGAGATAACATTTAATCATAAAATATATAATTTATTATTTGTGTTTCTAATTGCAATTTATTATCATTATACATTTTCTGCAACTCGAAATTTAAAGCCGAAACTGGTAATTAGTCGGTTATATTTTTCATAAACAGTAGGTTAAATACATCTTGTTTAAAATTGCATTTTTGTTGTCTATTACTTTTTATACAAAAATAAACATTACATCTCTCATTAGCTTAATGGATAGACTGATTTCATGCTTTTATTAATCATTTCATAATTTTTAGCTTAAATCATTCTCTTGGATTAGCAAACCTGTATTTTTCTATGACTTCTTCTTCTAGTGACGATAAAGTAAAATCTTTTGATATGGTATTTAATAAAACTCAATTTATTTGTACTTAAAATAAGAATAGTTTGGGAAAAGTACGAATAACAACAACTAGTATTAAATACTATATGTATAAATAAATAGGTCTACAAAAATGTCTTAACGTATATATTTTTAGGACACATATGTTTTAATTATACAAACAAAATAAGAATTGAAGATGTGTTTAAAACTATCAAAAGTTAAATATTTCATCAAAGTTAATTTATTTAGCTCATTTATTTTTGCCAATTAAAACTGTACAGTTGTATTTGTGTTGTAAGCATAATGATAAAACTGTTACGCCAAGAGAGTATGCAAAGTAAGTTGCTTCTATGGTTATCAAGTGTTACACTTTACCAACTGTTGCGAGTTGTTTGCCACATCAATGCCGTTCATAAAACACGGAAATGCCAAAGAAAGGTTGCGATCACACCAACGCCACCGCAGAATTTATGGAACCGATTTTATCACATGCAGTAAAACACATCGTTTTTCTGCACTTCATTTGGCTCGTATATATTTTATATACTTTATATTACGCCAGAAATTTAATCTCATGTAAATAAAATTCAGGGCTCTCGTAATATATAGGGTTTGTTTATGGTATTTATAATATTTATATGTTAAGACAAATATACCAGTTTAGTCCGAGTCCGTTTTAATGGATTATAAAAGGTGCTATACAATTTTTTTCAACCCAAAAATGTGTTTTAAAAGTTAGCGTTATTAAAAAAAAATACATACTCATATATGAAATTTAAACGCTTCCATAACCAGCTGTACAATGCATCTACCCCTACACTACTGTCCGTGTTATCACATTTGCAACCATCGTGTAAAACATTGGTTACAAAACCTCATCGGTTATTGATTAAAGTAAACCGAAGATAAAGGCTTATTTGCTATCTTTGTCATTCTGGGTTTAACTATCATCCTCTGATGTCATTTTAAACTCGCTAGTATTGATTAATTGCGTTTTTATTACAATGAATGTCCTTGTTATATTATTTCTCACTAAAGGTAGCAAAGGTATTGTTTGACTCATAATGTTTTGGAGTCATTTTCCCAACAGATGCGATTGAAATACTTCACTCATTATTCTATTAAAAGAATTAAAAATGTAATAAATGTTTGGGAATATCTAAAAGTTATCATGCATTTATAATTTTTAAAACTATGTACGGTAAATTAAATAGTTGGAAAAGAAACCAGTTGTATCAACCAATTGTAAAAATGAAAAGAAAAAAACAGTTGTTAAAAGTGTTCAAAGCCAAAATACAATCGACAATTATGTAAAATCGATAATTTAATACCAAAAACGTGTAACCGTACAAACAAAAGCAACTACTTTTGCGACTCTTTACAAAAAAAGTTATACTAATTTCTTGTAATTTGCCTTGCCTATGGACAACTATTGTTTAATCAGACAGGAACGTGTTGCTAGTTATTAAATACGTCTTAAAACACTTTAAATATTTTATTTACACTTTATCTCGACTTGTAGTGACCGATCAAGACTTAAAATGGAAACAGCACTTTCCTAAATAGTGTTATCACTAAAAGCGAATGGTATTCCAAACAAATTCCAACATAATAAAAATCGTACTGTTGTTATATGGTTTACAAAAGTGATAACAATTTACGTCTGAATCATTGGTAATGTGCAAATCAAAGCATACATATTGCGTTGCTTTTAATTTATTCCCCAAATGAATGTAAAACTAATGTGAAAGTTTCAAAGTCTATACTCAATTAAAACTTAATAAAATAATTGTACGTTTTGCGGTTTAATGTTTAATCATTTTATGACATAAGTTCGTATAAATAGGTAATAATATTTGTTTAAATACAAAATAATAATAATAATTATAATAAGTTGAAGTATTTTAGTTTAAACTTGGTTTTGATTTTGTTTAATATAACTAATTAACTAATAGTACTTCTGCTTAGTTCTAGTAATTTGTATATAAAAAACTCCTAAATTATTAAAATTTAATTTTGTAAGTTTAACATGAAAAAAGGTTGTAACAAATGTTTAAAATTCCCAGTAAACCATTAATTGTTTTATCTATGATTCCGGGATGAATCATTTATTAAATAAAACAGCGAGTGCGGCAATCACCGGTGTATCTTTCCACGGTTGGTAGCATATAGAGCAAAATTACCATCACCATTGCATTTGATTTGTATTAAACATATGCTAACATTGGTTAGGGTGGTTAAAATTTAAATGATATTTGTTTTATATAATGAGTAAAAATTATATTTTACAATTTTAATGTTGTAAACGCATTTTTAATTGAGTTATCATTTTATTACTACGGTTTTTTTCAATGCCAATGGCATGTTTGTTGATAGAGTACACAAACGCTTTTAGGGAAAGCGGTCCAAACCCCTCAAACGTTTGTAGACACACAGGGATTTGAACCCGTGACTCCTTGAACCGAAGTCCAAGACGCTAACCGTTAGGCCATCGAGATACCCAATTATTATACTTGTACACTTCCAAATACCACAGTATATACCGTCGAGTATTTTTATCAAGCCTTAAAGTGTAAACTAAAGATTTAAATCATATTTGTATTAAAAGGAATACGATTAAGATGTTGGAAAAGAAAAAAATATGTTATGAAAATCAAATAAACAATCAGACCAGTTGTTGAACACCAGTAAAGGAACACAAAGACATCCTGGCGAGAGCGAATTGTGTTTGTGACATATGGGCTCAAGCAACTGAATGCTGGTCGTTTTATCGACAATCTTTACAAAATTCTGGCAGCAGTCTGTATAGCAATCTCTTGTGGATAGTACCTAAAGATGCATTTGGTTTCGTTCTATACACAAGATATAATCAAATTTTAGAACGCTTATTAGTGAATTTCCTTTGGAAAGTGAACTATTAGCATGACCCGCACGATGAAACTTAAGCCCGGGACCACCATAGGAGTTCCTAACGTGACCCCCTGAACACGTTTTGGGGGGTCGTTCAAAATTTTATATATATATATATATGTGTGTGTGTGTTTGCACTCTAGCGGTGTCCGATTTACTTCAAATTTGGTAGGGACGTTCCTTTTTGTAATCAGTTGAACAAGTTCGTTGGGCAAAATAATCGGAAATTTCTAAACCCCTTTTTTGGGGATTAATCTTTCAAATTTCGAGTTTTTGGGCCCAAAAATGGTCATAAAAGCTCCAGATATAAAATAAATGCATGTAAAGAGATGGGAATTAGAGAGTCGAAAGTTTGAAGCCCTCTTTCGTCATACTAGCATAAACATTTACCGAGTTATTAAAGAAAATGTGTATCGACTAAACACCGTACGTTGTCTTACGGGGGTTTTACACGAGAATAGCCTGTTATTCCTGTGTTAGAGTACTTTTATCTTCCCCAGCAACCTCACGCCGACTTTCAAGCCTGTCTGGACCTTTTCCTAACCTTATATTGGGCAACATTTTATTCCCAGCTTTGCAAGTAAATGAAACCAGGAGTATCAGAACAGCCAAAAAATCAATGTTTTCAGATTTCAATAAAAATTGGACAAATGTATGTTTTTACACTGATTTTGAGTTTTAAACGTTTTTATGTGGAAATTCACTTCCCTCACGTCAGCGTGCTGCGTGCGAACTCGTTTATAATTTAGAGCCATTAAATAATGTCAGGAATGTCTTGAAACTAATTTACACTGAACTGGGCAACTATCTGCTTTATTATTGAGGCAATGCTTTACACACGTGGTATTCTAACTAATTGAATGTATACCTGACTTAATACTATACTCCCCATTGCTTAGTAACCTCCTGAAATACATGAACAATCTATTTATATAATTTGCTTAATCATAGTTTACTTTACTTGTTATAATGTATAAATATTTAATATAATAAAAATACTAAACCTATATCCTATATGAGAGTTAATCGTCCTCATACCCACTCCATTAGAGAAAGGAATAACTGAGCATTATAATGTTCATACATTTAAACATTCTTAAATTGCGATACTTTAAAATATTTGTTTACTACAGAAATTATAACAAGAGAGTTCAAAGGTTCTATTGATGAAACTTTAGTTACAATAAACAAAATATTAAATACCAATTATTGGAGCAGATAAACAACTTTGTTTTCAATAAAACAGGTAAATCAATCTCTCTTTTAATATAGAACTGAAGGTCTAGTAATTAATATCCAAGCTTCAAAGATGGAATAAATATTTACATTCTCTCGATCTTACTGCTACGCGGCGTTCTATTTATAAGCCTGTACTAAACAAAATATAAGACCTTTTAAGATTTATCTTATCGAAAAGGCTCTGCCGATTACTATGCTGAAATATATCTATTATTAAAGTTTTTATAAATGTTTGAACTGCATTTTGTTGAGTTCTTAGTATTACATTAGTTAGAACGAAGTTGTATTCTTAGTAATAACATAAGACGATACATTAAACTCACATACTTTATTTTTACTCATAGTTCTTGATAGTGACTTTAAGTGACGAGAAACTCGTTTCCTCTAATCACTGGTGGTGAATGTCCACTCTAAGTTATTTAGCAACATGCAACTACATAATCAAACCATTATCACGGCGTGTTGTAGTTGACGTGTTGTTTAAGCAGGCCATGAAGGCAACTCGTAATGAATACGTCACAAGACTGGGGCGTGATTACACGTCAACTTGGATTATCTATCATGTCGGATTGCTTCGTCTCTTCCACGAGGTGGATTTAACACTGGATCCACGAAACTAACAATAACTAAGTGGATAATGAACGACAACTGAGTTACAAAAGTAAAATAATCAAAATAAACTAACAATTTGTAAGTTGTAAACTATTTATTTCGAGCGGGATTTTATATTTGGTTGATGGAATAGTCATTTGCAGTAAATTAAATACTATTTTTTTCTCACCGCATGTTTTTATTATATAATAATTGTAAATCTAAATAGTTTTCGATACTCAAGGTTAGCAAAAATAATACTTTATTACAGCGGAACTGGACGATGATGCTTGTAGGAATACGTCCAGTGGCAGTAGGTAGATCGAAGAGGCTGAAAAACAAGTCAACGGCAATGAAGGACCCTGGTCCTTAATGACACCTAGATTGGCCTGTTGTTGTAATGTTTAAAAAAAAAAACACTATCACGACTTTATTTGTGAATACAAAATTAAATACAATGCTCAAATTATAAATGAGTACCTGGGGGGCCGAGCTATGCTCGGGGGAAGGCCAGTCAGTTTGGTTAGATGACTCGGAGTAATATTGCACCACTTCCTCCTACTGATAATCAGATTTGTACTATTAATTTGCCTCTTTTCTACATTTTTAAGGTCCCTCCAGTTGTTATTTGTAGCTCAATGTCCCTTTGATTTATTTTACTACTCTATATATGTAATCTTAGCTCAAATATTTTAATCTCTTCTCTCAGGAAACCACATGTTAATAATCATAAACAACAAGAGTATTATTTTGACAGTTCCCTGGTTGATTATGAACAGCTGTTACAATTCTTTTGTTTTGATTTGAAACTCCATAAGCCAAATGTTAATTTTTTAAACTTTTCATTTGAGTTTTTTTACATTATTTGATTTTTCCTAGGGATGAGGCCTGTCTAGAACTTATTTTTATCCCAGAAATTAGTTATTTTGAACATTTGAAGGAAATCGTTGAAGCCGTTTTTGAGATCCGTGTCGCAAGCAAGCAAGCACACAAGCAAGCAAGCAAGCAAGCAAACCTTACTCATATTAGAGTATAGGATATATCATGAACCTAATAATAAAACTTGTATAAAACATATATTTTTTTAGTTTTAAACACAGAAATTTTATATATTGTAAGACTTAAAACCATTATTTGATCGTGCCTTTTGTTTTACACTTTCTCCTACGGTAAGTTATTGAGCGCTAAAGGAGATTGCGACTGTAGATGTAGAGTTCCCTCATGAGCTATTTTTCTTTTTATTCAGTTCCTCTATTGATTTATATTCACTATGAATATTCCGTTCTGGCAAGATTCGGAGATAAATAATCTTTACAACTCAGGGTTTTATGTATTGACATATTTATTTCCAACGGTAACCCATTAATATAATATTAATATAAAAAAGTTAAATAAATTAAATGTGTAAGTTTATGAAAGACATATTACATTTTCAAAGTGATATTTTTTCCGACTATATTTAAGTGTTTTTCCCCCCCCACTTATCACGAAATATAAAGCCAGCCACCAGGTTCCATCTCAACATGGATAGAGGGGTACATATTTCTGGTCGTATAAGTTTAGTTTATAACTCAGGAGAAGTTTCTTGACACCCATATAACGAGCGAGACTTCAAGTCATAAGTATCACAACTTTCCTTACAAGCGTTTGTATTCCATAACTTTAAAAATCGCTGTTTTTAATGTAAATACTTAACCAATATATTTAGTGATAAATGTCTAGTAATGAGAATCGTGATATTCAGAAAATTACATTAATTAGTAATTCTCTACCTGAAATGCTTGGTTATGACATGTTTGGAAAAAAGTCTTTCATTTATTTAGATGGTCAGTCATATATTTTTTAACGTATTCTAAAATAACACAAAACACTTTTTCACTTTTTTCTTTCAATTTTATTTGTTTATTAATTAATATTTTAGTTTTAAACGCTATACAAAAGCAACAAGTAACAAGTAAACACTTCGTCTATAACTGATTATATCAATTGTATTTGGTTTCTTATTTATTCATTTATTTTAACTGTAGAAACAAACAACTAGGCAATGCTTTATCGTTATCATTACTTAAATGTGAAATAAATGTTTGATTACTATGTTTTACTATATTAATAAATTAAACAAACAATAGCTACGAGAAACTTTAAAAATAATAAACACTGTTTTTCTAGTAAGTAAAACCTAATTTAAATATTTGGATTTACATATTTCACTAGCCTTCGAAAGAAAACAGTTAAAAGTTAAAGCTCATTAAAGTAATATTAGGAAAACCATAAATTGATTTTGTACTTTAAGTTTGATGTTTCCGTTAAAGACAATTTTCTGGACTTCAACATATTTTGCATATTTTGCAAAACCTAACAGCTCTGCGAAATAATGGTCCGGTTTTTATGGTAATACATATTTATATGATGTTTTGACAACTTTTAAAGGTTACGGAAAAATATTTAATAAAACCAACGATCAGGAATGTATTTTTATGAATTGCTATAATATTGCTCCGACTAATGAGGAAGTTATGGGAATTATTTTGCAAAACGTAAATAACCTCATCTTATTAACATTAAAAATTGTCAGAATTCTGGCGTAACCAATCATTCTAGGTAATGAATATTGATTGGAATTACTTTGAACTATTTACTAGTAGTTTATGTTTATTTTTACGTTGTTGAAAGTTGTCAAGTTTCATAATGTTGATCTTGGAATTAGTACACGTGTTCTAAACTGTTGCCCCAACTGTCTACAGAGTAGGTTAACGTTACGGTAAATAGACTAATTAACTTATCTACTAGTTTCGTCTCACCTCCACCTACTATTACGGGTACGTAATCATGGTAATGAGATATGTTGCACTAACTAGATTAAGTATTAATTTATGTCGCTTTTCTTGACAAGGAGAGCAAGTAATATAAAAAAGAATGAAATTGTAGTTAATTAATTAGATTACAAATTTAAAACATTTAATTAGAGTTGCTTTAGAGATGGTAGAGGGGGCAAAACATTTGACAGCGTTGATAAAAGTGTCGATATTTCTGACTCGTGATTTGCAACTATAATATATGTCGATTTAAATGTTCTCAAAAGTGTCGATATTCATTGAGCTATTTGCTTTTTTGTTTAGTTTTTAATTTTTTTAGAAATGTTTAATACAACTTAAGACACGTTTTATAAAGCCTTTTAAATGCTACAGAAAATTAAAATATATGTGAATGTCAAACAAAATACACAGTCTAAGATAAAAATAAGACTTAGGACATCATGTACCATTAACAAAAAAAAGTGCAAAAAAGTGTCTGTCACGGTTTTCATCCAGTTGGTGCGTGGGCGTATGAGGGCTCGTCAGTTCTGGGGAGTCGTTCTAGGAATTCGTTCTGGGGTATTCTTGTTTTTGGGGACGTTCTGAGGTGGCGTTTGGAGAGACGTTCTTGGGAGTCATTCTGGAGAGTCGTTTTGAGGAGTCGATCTGAGGAGTCGTTCTGGGAAGTTGTTCTGAGAAAACGATCTAGCAAGTCATTATGGGAATACGTTTTGGTGAGACTTTTAGGAGATCATGCTAGGGAGTTGTTCTGGAGAGTTGTTCTGGGAAGTCATTTTAGGGGATATTTCTGAAAGTCGTCAGTTGGGTGTTGATTTGCTACACTACCAGATAATCTAAGGTTCAGCATCTTCACTAAGCAGATGGGCTACTGAGCCCAAACACAACTTGTACAGCTCAAAGGTGAGAAGAACTGTTCTGTAATCGGGGATTTTAAAATAAAATGTAAATAAAAAGAAAAACGATCTTTATTTATTTGTCCACTAAACTCGAACAAAAAATATAATTTTCGTTCTGTGTCGTCTTTTATTGTATATAAGTTTGAGGTATTGAATCATATTTGTTATTAATTAACTAAATTATTTAAGTCATATTTTAAGTTATTGTATAATTCGATTCTAACAAATTGTATACTACCTAACCTTTTTTCATTGTTTTTTAATAATTATTTTCAAAATTAAATTAAATGTAACAACAGCCGGCAGAAGTTCATTAAATCTCGCCGTTAATTGGTCACGGCTCGGTTCTCAGGAGGCAACAATTAATGCAAGAACTCGGTCTTCGATGACATCATTAAATCTAAGAAACTCAATATTCTGCCTTTTAAAAATTTTCACAATTAATACAAATTCATTGGTATTTTATTAGTTCAGAAAACAGTCATTTAACTCCGTCTTGTAACCAATGTGTGAATATGAGTTTATAATTAAACTAAACTTTACAAATATAGCAACTTTTTAATAGTAAACATAAACCGAAAATAGTTCATAGTATTATACGTCTAAAATTTACTAAACTTTCTTCAATCATACTAAAATACTGTATCGTTAATCAGAAGGTATTTTTCGTATATAGTGTTTATCGTTATAATAAGAAAAAATTATAATGGTAGATTAATTTAAATTCTTAAACTTAATTTACACACTTAAGTAAGCTACTGCTAAAATTACTTATAACTATTAGTAATTTGATTAATAAATTTTCTATTTAACCCCTTAAAATAAATTAAAATACAATAGTCAGTCTGGCCTCATTTAAAAAAATCCTTTTACCCCGCCTTTAGCTAAATCAACTATCGATTAAAAACATATAAGTATTATTATATTTTTAGACAGCTTGATTTATATAAACTAATAAGTATATGTCTCCCCCTATTTTTTATAAAATATACTAACAAGAGATAGAGAAGCTTGAAATCACCTAAATAACACAGCGCTTGCAAATTGCAAATTACAGTTCCCAAGTAAAGGTCTTGTTTGTCATTGAAGTATAAGGGGCTCGTTAGGGGTTGGATTTGGAAATGTTGGATGTTTTACATCAAAACATCCTTCTCAATGGTACGTCTTAATAATCTATGTTTGGTCTTGTAAGCTAGATTTAGTTTGGTTTTAATGTTTGGATTCTCGTTTTCTTGCAGTTCAGTTATGTATTGTTACTTTTGTTTTTTATCTGTTACTGTGGATACTATAATACAACGCTGGATACAACTAATTCAATTTTTGTTTTCGGAAATGTATATACTTCCAAATTTGTAACGTTAATTTCTATTAAATTTGACAAATAACTTTAAAAACCCCAACTAAAATCCCAATAAATTTCACTCTTAGTATAAAACTCTCATCAAGGATATTTTAATTTTATATTTTTAAATTTAACTGACGATAATCCATATCATGAAACAGCCAACAAGGTGGCGCACCATTATATCCAGCCATTGTGTGGAGTAATGACTTCTGCCGGGATTGTCGTTGACGGCCGCAGACGCTAATGGTGCTAATTTGGCCGCAATTATATATCACTATTATCTTGAACATACGGCTACAACTAGTGTGTTTTGGATTGCTCGGGTATATTTTTATTTTCGTAAAACAATGTTAATGTAACAATATTAAGTTTATTTGTAACATTTTGTACGGTAGAAGTTATTATATAACTCTATAAACAGTCTAAAACTTACTGTGCAGACTGTTATTTTATTTAACTATGATTTAAATAACCGAAAAAATATGGATGTTTTTTTCTCAACAATTTAATATTAGTTTACTTTATCTAAACCGTTGCATTCATCTAAACTTTTTTCTGACTGTTTTCTTATTTGTACTTACATTGTTTTACAAAAACGTTTTCAAAGCTTTATTATGTTGTTGAAACATAAAAGATACACACCAAGCATATTTACAGTGTGTATGTTTTTAACATCTACATCTTACAAATAATATAATGCTTGACATCGCTTCAAGGCACGTTAAGCTTGGTCCTGGCTTCATAAGTAGTCGACAGGTCATGTCAGAGGCACCAGTGCCACCTGAAAACTCTGACAACAGACATAGGCCAGAAGATTACACGAACTTACTTTACGTTCCTTTAATACTGAATATTTGTATACAATAATTCATACGGGATGTAATAAAGGTGTTGTTACAACACTAAAAAATATATTTACACTTATACTGTATTCACATAACAGTCGGTAAACCTATATAACAGACGGTACAAGATTATAGAATTCACCCAGTCACATCGGTCATCATCAGGCCAATGATAGAACATTTCTATAATATCTAATGATAGATAATTTCTATCATTGGCCTGATAATGACCGGTGTGACCGGTGTGACCGGTGTGACTGGTAATCAGTAGCTTTGTACTATCAGTTAAATATGTTTACCTTCTGTTATATGAATACAGTATAAGTGTAAATATATTTTTAAGTGTTATAAGACGTCTTTTATTACATCCCTAAGTAATAACAACACGTAATATGCTAATCAAAAAGTTGTTTCATAATTCATACAAATATTGAATCAAATTTAAAATAAAAAATTAACCTATGTTTTCCACGTTTTACAAATATGCAGTTTTCCTCTTGCTACATAGGGTCTAAACAGAATATTCTAATATTTAGATTATATATTTTAATATTTTCCCACCTAATAGTTATTTTTGTTCCGATTTTATAATTTTCCCTAGAATTTGTTTGTGGTTTATAACAACTTATTTGTTGTTTCTGTATTATCTATTCATGTAAAAATTATCTGGTCCTGTGATTTTCGACCACTCGTTTATTGTGTCTTATTTTAATTACGGGAATAATTACCAAATATTTTAATAGGACAAAATTCAAGAAGAGTTAAGTATAAAATTAAAAGTTATAAAATCGAGAATGGTTTAACGCCGTGAAAAGTGTACAATAAAAATATAAGAAACTTGTTTGAATTAGAGTTACATAACTACATGTAAAACAGCACATTTTGGGGTTGGCGCCACATATTGTAGTTGTATAAAACTCACCAACTTCAAAGATAAGTTTTTCAGTGGCGTAACTGCCGAGCCCGCAGGGCCCGCGGTGCGGAGGGGCCCACGGGCCTTAGGGGCCGGGGATATACCAACTGCGCCGCGCAGTCAGAAAATTCCTAATTACCCTCACCAGCTGCGCCGCGCGGTCAAAAGGGTCCCTCCTCAGACACTATACAAACTGCGCTGCGCGGTCACTGTGCAGAATAATATAACAAATTATGCAGATGTACTTTACTCATTGTTAGAAGTATGCATATACTATTTATACAGATTAAATGTAAAACATAAAATACATTGGGGTTTGCCGTTTTATCTGTGTTGGCTCCATACTTTTATATAATTCAAAATCCTGTTAAAATGAGATTTTTCTGATAGATATATAATTTTGATGTTAATTTCATTGATAAAGGAAGAGTATATTTTTTAATCACATTAAAAACGATCCAAAAAGCGATCGTGGGAATACGAACGTTCGTTTAGATTTTATTTAAGTAAGTGTTCAAAAACTAAGTCACCGCAACATTGTTTTATTCCCCACAACATTGTTTTATTTCTGGGTGTTTAAATTTGTTAGTTATTTACTGGAGATATTACCGAACAATCAAGGTTTCCCGGCGCAATCCTCGCTAAGGGACTCAGGTGTTTCCCGGCGCAGTTGGCATAGCCCTTTTTTAGGAATGCGGAGTACCCTCCGAATACCTATCACCGCGCGGCACAGCTGGTGGTACCCAAGGGGCCCGCCGAGCCGGCCGAGATAAAAGCTCTGGCGGGCCCGCATTATGGGATGAAATTGTTATATTTAATTTACAACACGTTTCAAAATAGCAATAATGTTTCAGTAAAACTTAAGAATTAATATATTTTTAGCGTAGTATTTTTAGCATCTCTCATTCGTTTTGCTTAGTATTTAATAAATGTAATTTTTTATTTTAATTTTCCTCGATTATAATTACATTAAAATAAGCTTTAAAGTGAGCTATTTTAACAAATATTTCACCATTTTGCATAACAATGTAAAAGCCTGGTGTAAATTTTTTGAACTGTGTTATTGAGGGTGAATCAGCATTAGGATAGTGATAAATGATGCTGGGGCTCTTGAAAGGATCTGTTTCAAAAACTAAACTGTAAACCCTATAGCGGCCCTTTCACTCCAAACTGAACCTGAATCCACTCCAAAACCTTTTCCACATTTTTGGACAGGAGCAGAATGAATAATGAATTACTGGCCTGCAATCTGGACGTTATGAGGCTTCATGTTGACTCGACACTTTTCGACTTGAGTCCTAGGTTTTTTATAATACATTGACGGTAGGAAACTATTAAAAACATGGTAGCCTAAATAAGAACCTTTGGGCGTTATTAAATCACTAAAATTATAATGCTGAAACTGATGTTATGTATTTGGAGGTTAGGAAATGCCTGGCTCCTGCAACCTTATCCCAGAATCCAGTATAATGGATGGGGATAAGTAGAAACTGTACAATTATGATAAATGGGGAGGGCTGAAAATAAGTTTGCGGGGCGGCCCAAAAAAATCAGTCACGCCACTGATACTTTGAAAGGTCTGTGCAGTCAATAAAATTAAGGTTTTCTAACTAACCGAATGATACCTCGTAAAAACAGCTGTAAGGTCACGTGATCACCAGTCCAATCTGCAGTGTTGCTGGAAACACGATATTTATCGTACGCGTACCATATTTTCTTCAACATTGTAATTAAAATAAACATTGTTTAACTGCTTACATTCTTTGATCAGCTGTTATTTTATGAAACGTGATGAAACTAATATATTTTTTTGATTTATTTGTATTAATAGATTAATAAACTAAGGGTTTAAATATTCTTTCTGCTTGTCCAAGGTAATTTAAAAATAGCCGACCATTATTATAACCTGTAAGGTTGGCAACACTTATAGTATGTTGTTCATTTGTGCATCAGCTGAATGACATCGCAAGGCATCTTTGCTGCGATGATTACTCTTATGGAAATGATCATACCTCCATACCTGGGCTAAAAGCTCTAGGACTTGATGAAGCTTACCGTTTTGACACTCATCGATTTATTCTTAGTTATTGTATACGGCATTGACGTGTTTATTTTTAAACATTATGTCCAAAAAAACCTTGGTGTTACGAAATCACTAAAATTAAACCATTCTGGAACTGAAGTTATGTATCTGGAGTTAGTAACCGTCCTTGGGTCATGCAACCTTATCCTAAAATATAGTAGGCCTAATGAAAAGGGGAAAAGGGATAGGGTGAAAATTTACAATTATGTTACATGAGGGGCCAGAAAATAGGTTTGCAGGGGGGCCCAAAAAAATCAGGTACGCCCCTGAAGTTATTTTATTTACTTAATTTGGATTCTTAATTTTTTTAATGATAAACATTGCTGAAAAGAGTGTTCATTGAACTTAGTTTCCACCAATATGTTAAACTAATGAATAAATATGAATTTGAATCTGATTTCCACAGTTAATTTATCACTTTAACAATGAAGTAACTGGTTTCTTCATTTAATATTCGATCATCAATTAAGTTTATGTCAGTGAGGGCAGAGGATTTTTAACAGCAATCGTTTACACCCTCCTCTAATTTGTTTCTAATCTATGATCTACAAACTATAAGTAATGCCTTTTAGTAATTTGTTATCATGTAACCATTGTAAACTAACAAATCTCCTGAGTCGTTCACGATGAACGACACTAAAAGCTAGATCTGTAATCCAAGAAATAGTTTATGTGATGTGTTTAATAAACGTTTAGGTGATATTGCTAAACCTCTTTCCATCACTAGAACTACTATAAGAATATTTTATATAACGAAATCCTACCCAATATAATACAACGCAAGGTTCCTAGCTCGTACCATAAATCAGCCTACCTACCCAATACCTGGCTCCTGCCATCTTGCTGTGATTTATACCAGAATTTCATACACAACATGCCACATATTACATGAATTCAAATACGAACACCTAAAGAATTTCATTATCTACTTACAAAATAAAATCTACAATCTCTACTATCACTATAATATCATGGTGAAATTTACTTAATTTAGATTTTACCATAGCATACATGATTATGAATAAACTACATTTTATTTTATTCGTAGTTTTATTTTTGTAAATCCTAGGTAACGTTCTGAAAAGGTTACAAGTATTCAGAAGTTGTTCATTTAATTCACAACAACAATTAATGCAGGAACACTGCGGGTTGAAGACCTCGTTATCTAAGGTTCTGCTTTTATCCTTTTATTATAATAAACCCTCTTGTTGAATATGTTTTGCAGTTATATAACCTCATGAATTTAAAAGTCCACATATTTTGCTGAGAAAACTTTGATTTGCTTACTAAATTACTAAATAATTCACCTAAGAAAAAATACCCTTGTCGCAGCTAACCTGCGTACTCAGCGAATTTCCAATGCATAATATATGTCTTAATACCACATAGAGCCGCATACCAAGTTTAGTTAAAATATATTCACAAAGAAGCTATATATAACATTTTAATTACTACGCATAAGAATAACATTGGGGATGAGTACGAAGGTTTGCTGAAACAAGGAACACAAATAATTGGTATTTATGCAAATATAATTAGAATTAAACTAGGTGAAGCCACAAACCAAGTTTCATCAGTATTCATTCATAAAAACAAGCGATATAACATTTTAATTATTCTCCATAAGAATAACATTGGGTTGAGTAAGCAGGTATGCTACAACAAGGGAGAGAAAATATGGGTTTTTATGTAAATATCATTATAACTCAACTAGGTGAAGCCACATACCAAGTTTCATCAGTATACATTCATAAATTAGCGATATATACCATTTTGGTTATTCTCCATAAGAATAATATGGGAGATGGTAAGCAGATTTTCTGTAACAAGGAACACAAAATAATGGGGTTTTATGCAAATATCAATAGAGCTTATCTAAGTGAAGTCACACGCCAAGTTTCATCCATATATATGTTCATAAATAAGCAATATATATCATTTGAATTATTCTCCATTAGAATAACATGGGGACCGAGTACCTAGGGTTGCTGCTATGGGAACTATAGGCGAAAATTTTTTTGTGTTAACAACAATAAACCACAACCAGATGGAACCATATACCAAGTTTCGTCAGTTTCTGTTCATAAATAAGCAAGATATATTTTTGTATTTTTCTCCATCAGAATAACATTAGACAACGTACTGTGTTTAGCACTTTCAATATCTCACTAACCAATTGACGTAGGGCAATGATCAAAGTACCAAATTTTTTTTTTGTTTAAGCTGAATTCAATGGTAAAAATTAAAATTTGATTCAAATAAAACTTACATGTAAAAACACACAAAAAAAACAATTTTTGGAGTACAAACCCCCCCCCCCTCACAAAACTCCCCTTCCGATGGTGTGATTCGTCTGGTTTTCGAACTCGTTCAAATAAATGGTAATTTACACATTTGTGCCAAATTTCATTAAGATCGGACCTTTTTTGAGAGAGTTCTCGTGCTTACGGACACACACACACACACACACACACACACACACACACACACATATATATATATATATATATACACATAAATAAAAATTTGAACATTGGTGTTTTTTGCATCTTGGGACCTCGAAATGAAAAGTTTTCATGGTGTTGGGCTTAAGTCTTACCATGCCACCCGGTAATAGCTTCTTCCCAATAGGGGAAATTCGCTAAAAAACTATCATTGTTTAATTCAGTATTCATCTTTCCAAATTAACTTTAAACTATTTATATACTAATGGATTTAATTAAACATATGCCGATGTATCAAAAATAAAAATTTAATTTATTACTTAGTCATAACTAAATATTACACTGCAATTTAAGTAGCTTCATTAGTTAATATACAGGATAATTCTAAGACAATCCATCAACCTGAAACGACTTAAGTTTGAGTTATGACATTAAAAACAATTTTCTTTAAAATAAGACACTCTGTTGTGTACAATTTAAAGTTGTTATCTTAAACAAAACACGATTATAACAATACTTATAAAATATATACAGTGTGTAAAAAAGTCCGTCCCCCCTTTAATTTTTTTGTTTGTTAAAACAAACAAATCACCTTTGGGGAACGATACTAACTTAACCCAAAGTATCTAGCCTACTTTGGGCTATGTAGGAAAAGGCTACATAGGCTATCCAAGAGGGCTTTTGGCTATCCAAAAGGCTGCCATTTTGGATAGAAACACGTTGCAGACCTCCAACCTCCACCATTCGCCTATTTTTAAAGCTCTTTAAAATGAGGGGTCACTCAAAAGGGGTTTACATTTGAAAATTTTGAGTTGCCCCCAAAATCCCCCATTTTTGGGGGACACTCAAAATTTCCGATAACGTCAAAAGATACTTTGGGTTAAGTGATTATCGATCCCCAAAGGTTATTTGTTTGTTTTAACAAACAAAAAAATTAAAAGGGGGGACGGACTTTTTTACAATCTGTATATATATATATATATATATATATATATATATATATATAATGACATATGGCAAACCGAGCAAATTAAGACCCACGAAATAGGAGTTTTTTTCAATGTTGGTGAGAGGATTCAACTCCCAAAGTTTTTTGGAGTTTAGAAAGACACTATAAATGTTACTTATCAGTATCATCTACTTTATTTGTTCGTTGTTACTTACAATGCAATGGAATTAGTTTATTATAATTCGTTAAATTCTTAAACACAGTCTATTCGCTTTAACATAAACTTTGGATCAAACAGAATTACTGTTGTAAAACCACTCGATACAGCTATCTATTTGTGTTGTAACGCGTAGAACCACTTAACCTTTTAATCACTTAAACAAACAAACTTAAAAAGTTAGGTCTAGTTAGCCATAGTAACGTAATTATACTGGGGCACGAATATCGCCTCGTGGTTTGTCACAGAAAGATAAATGTCCGAGGAAATGTTGGGACCGATGTTACTATTCCACAACAGTTTTATAGTTCTGATTCCAATTTATTCCGACAGTAAAACAGACCGCGAATTGAGCCAGATTAAAACTTTATTGGTTCTGATTCATGAAACATCGCAACTTTATTTCACTCTTATTTATTATCTACCTTAACAAATAATCCGTCCATTAAGGGTTTTCAAGTATTTTAATTCTCAAAATACATATAAATTATTAATGTTTTTGGAAATTAGGTTAATAATTTTAATATTCAGATAATATTAGTCGCTGTTGTTAAATTGTTTGGTAATAATAATATTTTTTCAAGGGAAACTAACATTACTGACACATGTAGATTTTGATACTAATGCCTTCTTTAAAGAAATAGCGCATGAAAAATATTTTATACTAATTAAGCTTTACAACAAAGGAAGAGTTATTTATTTTTTGTTATTCATTGTTTTTCCATCTACCCCAGAGGCAATTTGTTAGAGAGTTAATTAAATAATTTTATGGGAAGCGGTCCAAATCCATACTGAGTGGACATCCTGTGAGTTGAACCCGTGACCCCTTAAATCCAAGATCTGTACTGTAACCGTTAACCTAGGGTAAGCTGGATGCCTAGGTCCGTCATTAAATATTTCCATTTATCCTCGTTTTTGTATCTAAAAAATTAACAGTTTCCTTCAAACCAAAAACTGCTCGTAATTTTAAATGTTATGGTTGTTTTCGTATATATATTTTATCAACCAGTAGTATTATAAAAAATATTGATTTTTAATTCCAATAATTTTTTCTATTGTCAACTTTGATTAATAAGTTTAGAAGTACTTCGTTTGAACGTGAGGTATAACAGAACTCAGGAGGACTTTTCAACAAAATGTATCTGTTTAGATTAGTGTTACAATGATCGAATAAAACTACAGACTATCCTTTTCGTCCTTGTCTTTAGTATTTATTTTTAATTTGTTCATGTTACACTTCCACTTTAAACCAGATTATCAATATCAATGAAAATACCAATGAAAATAACTCTACTGGTGAAAAGTTGTAGAAATATGCTTTTCACTCGTAAAATTTTCCTTTCGTTTTTCAACTATTTTTTTTTTATTTTTACTTATAAATACTAGTGGAAATTGAACGTTTATATTCACATATTGTGTAAGTGTAAACATTTCTCACCTATGGTTACGTTGATGGGGGTGTAGACACTAATAACCCTGTTTAATCGTAATCGTATTAGTCTAGTTTTTATTAAGGCTATTTAGTGTAATATTTCTACTGCATTCAATGTACACCGTAACAAGTAATCGTTTACGTCAAAACTTTTCAATTGTGGTGGCCTGGCTTTCAAGCTGTTCTCATTACATGAATAAATAACAGTAATAAATAATTTTAGGAGTAAAGCTACCACCAACAAGTCCTCTTGGCAAAAGTACATCTAAATACAGTAAATTAACATTTCTGAACAAACCTTCATAAGTTAAGTGCTTCGTCATTGAAAACATGTTATCACAGATGTATCAATACATTTGATTAAAATATTGGATTTTTATGTTGCCTACAAACATTTGGATTTTAAACTGCGCATTTGTTCTACAAATCAAGCTGTCACAATCCAAACACTTCTCTCTTTTGTGGAAGCCTTTGTACTCGTATTGGAAATGTCTTTGACATTCTGTTTGTGCAAAACAGAATTTTATCAAAAGATTTCCGAATGGACGGACTTATTTGTTTGTGTTTCTCCTTCCCCATAAACTACGAGCCTCAATACTATACACTAATAGCTGTCACTGCGCTGTAGATAAGGGAGTGACTTAACACGCAAGGTTATCTGGACACGGTTGAGTAATTAGTACCAAATCATTGTCAATCGATCCACTGCTAAACGCGGATTTACTAAAGTAACCATACTGACAAACGAGTTCCAAATATAAAGAGTTTAGGGTGATAAGGGGATATTTTGTACTAATAAGATTAGTTTAGCACATATACACGTACATGCAATATAGAATTTGTAAATCTATTTTTTAGTTTAAACAAATATTTGCAGATAATTTTTATTTTTTACAACTTTAACCATGCACAATGCAAAATTAAATATTATAGTGCACAAACCATTGCTACTGGAAAATACAATAAAAAAGGAACCCTATGTCTAAATTTGATTAAAAACTTTGAAATTGTAACCCTGAATTACTTGCTTCTTTAAAGATTTTATTCACAAAAAGGAATGTTTGTATTTCCAATCGAGAAAAATATGCCATGGATAACAATTTCAATTCATGAAAACCCTCCCTGATTATATTATAAATTGTTAGACATTTTTGTCAATGTTAGCATTTTACTGTACTTACTAATGACTGTATGATGGTCTTTGTGGAAAACTAACACATGATTTGTGACACATGATTTGTGATACATCATTTGTGACACATCATTTGTGACACATCATTTGTGACACATCATTTGTGACACATCATTTGTGACACATCATTTGTGACACATCATTTGTGACACATCATTTGTGACACATCATTTGTGACACATTGTTTGTGACACATCATTTGTGACACATCGTTTTCTCCCCTTATTCTTTATGGGAAGAGTATGAATCTTGAAAGGTTTATAGTTTTCTTTTGAATATATTATAATGTTTTATTACATTTTATTTGAGTCTCAGTGATGTGGAAGTAAGTTATTTACTGTACATTGGAAACGTCTTAAATTAATGGTTTTACTGTAGTATCAAACTGTTATTAACTAGTCATACCTTTATTTCTATACAATTACTATTAATGGTTTAAATTGTTTAGGTTTAGGATATTTTTAAAATATTTGATTAACCACTGACGTTCCAGCTGTTGAACATAAAATTTAATTTAATATGATTTCACCCCTTGCTCTAAACGATACATCATTATGTTGCAGGTAAATCAATAAGCCATTTAATGGAGAAAGGTACAGGGTATGTATGAAATCAAATCTATCTACATCTTTTAATTTTGTGTATTAGATTATTCAATTTCCATGTTTTCTATGTTCTGGTGACGTAATTGTATAGGAACGCTTTATGTCGTTATAAAGGCGTTATCAAAGGAAATGTACATTGAGGTGAAACTACCTTGCCACTAAAATTAAATATATTTTCATTTGTGATCTTTATTTTCATCGCAATCATGAACTGTTTTTTGTTTATAATCAACATTTATGTTAAATAACGTGTATACCTGATTATTAAAAAGGCGAACCATTCTAATAATTCATATTAATAAAACCATATTTATAGCAGTATTTAAACATTTCCTTATAATTATTTGTTGATGATAAATTTTTGATAATATTTAGATTGTAATTTGTTTGCTTTTTATCCCTTATAAATTCAATAAATCAGAAAGGGAATGTATAAATGTAAATTACAGTTAAACTTTCTCGCATATTTAAGCCTTTGATCCAAACTTGTTATAAATCGATGGCAGAACTACTGCTTCTTAACCACCCAACTGATTATAAGTGTCGTTCAGTTTCATTTTCCCCTCCTTGAATACTGATCCTGATCAAATAATTGTTGTCCAAATTTAGTGACATGACTTCTTTCCGCTTTTTTACCCTTGCTGTTACCATTACAGTCACGACGTTTTTTACCAGTATTGTTTAGAATAAATACATGAACTTGACCATACAAATGGTTCAATGTTTTATAAGGGTATATTTTGTTAACATAATAAAGATATCGAGATAAAAATTTAAAGGAATATCTATTTATACACGCTTTTTACAGCCTAGTCGAGTTTTTGTAAACAAATAGCAAATTTAATTCTGTTTAAAGTAAATGTGTAAAGAACCAATTATTAATCATGAAAAATTGTTCTGTTTATATTTTATTTTAATACTTTACAGTTAGGTATTAGCAGTATGTTGCGACAATTCTCTATGAGCATTCTTGTATATATTTTTTATAGAAAAATAAATATTCTTATTCTTATTCTTAGATTTTATAGAGTTACGTCTATCTTAAAATTTGTGACGCATATATTTTGATTTTAAATCTGTAAAACATATCAGAAGATGAGATTGTTCCTTTTCTCGTCCCTTAACTTGCCAATCAATATAAGAATCTTTTAATGATTAACGATATTGTATAATCAGGATCTAAAAACAACAAAGGGATAATCAGTTTAAAAATCATAAGTAACTAAAAGCTGTAAAAGATTCAAATACGCAAATCGAAGTTTTGTTTCAAAATTAGTGAGTTCTTTATTTTCTTTATATAATATGATTAAATGGAAACGTTTAATGTCTATCTCCAAACAGACATTGAGTTTAAAACCAAATTATAGCTACGTGTTTGAAAGCAATATCAAAGAAGATGACAAATTCGAAGCACTCGTTTTTGAAGGCGACTGAAGCTTCTCTTACTTTTCCCACTTTGTAAGACTTCACTGGGAGTCCCACATTTCTTTTATTCTTTTCGTTTCTCTTTGAGAGTTTTTTGAGCATAAAAGAGGTTTATTATCACAATTAATAATAGTTTGTAAAAATATTGATTAAAATACTGCATTTTCATCATTATTGGTTTAAAGCTCGTTTATTCGTGTTAAGTAAAAGTTTATTGCGAACATATTCCACCACAGACTGAGAAAAAGGTTTCACAAAGCTTCGGGATCTGGAATCTGATCCTTTCTCTCGGTGAGAACAAATTTTAAATCATTTAATTTCATCTGAAAATAATTTTGCAATATGACTTTCGATCAAAAGGTGATATCAAACACTTCCATGTTAGAGCAATAGCTTACTCGAATACGCACGCTTTAAACCATAGTCGGAATTCTTTTCACAGAAAGTGACACAATTTATATATAATATTCAGAAAACAAACTCCAGTGACATGTGTCCACTCGTGCATCTAATGTTTGAATAATTCTCTCTCTCGCGAGCGCGGGATTATACCTGCTCATCATCCATGTAATCCCTCTGCATATTTAAAATTACAAATCAGCAATGCATTTTGACCTAGGTGGACATAAATATTAACCAGTGTAGTGTTACAAAATTATATTTTATTGATTGTAAATAATAGTGTTTTAAATCCTTACCGCAAAATAAATATGTTATTTATTTTTGTTTTGACATTTACGAAAGGAAGGTCAGTTGCTACGTTTAATTTCAAATAATGTAAAAGGTTTAAAGATACTTGTGGAAAGAATAAATACCCCCGTAGCAGCAAACCTGCGTACTCAACGAATTTCTAATGCATGTATATGTATCTTAATACCACATAAAGCCACATACCAAGTTTCATCAATATATATTCATAAATAAACGATTTGTGACATTTTAATTATTCTCCATAAGAATAACATGGCGGCTGAGTATGCAGGTTTGCTGAATTAAGGAACACTATAAATGGGCTTTTATAAAAATATCAATATAACTCAACTAGGTAAAGCCACATACCAAGTTCTATTAATTTGTGTTCATAATTAAAGGAGATAACACGTTAATTATTCTCCATTAGAATAACATGGGGCTGAGTACGCAGGTTTGCTGCTACGGGAACTATCGGGAAAAAATGGGTTTTTGTGCAAATATCAATAGACCACAATGAAATGAAGCAATATACCAAGTTTCGTCAGGATAAGTTGATAAATAAGCGAGATATACAATTTTTCTTATCCTCCATAAGAATAACATTGGACAACGTACTGTGTTTAGCACTTTTAATATCTCAGTAACCAATTGACGTAGAGGAATGATTAAAACATCAAATTGTGCGTCTTTTTAAGCTGATTCCAATGGAAAACAATAAAATTTTACTTTTTCAAAAATTTTATGAAAAAAACCCATTTTTGGGGTACAAAACCCCCCCCAAAATACCCCTTCGGATAGGTCGATCCGTCTGGTTTTCGAACTTAAAGTCATAAATGCTGCTTTACACGTTTTACCAAATTTCATCAAAATCGGACCTTTTTTACGAGAGTTATCGCACCCACGGACACATATATATATATATATATATATATATATATATATATATATATATATATATATATATATATATATATATATATATATATATGCAGTTTCGAACGAATGGTGTTTTTGGGGTCTGGGGACCTCAAAACGAAAAGTTATCATGGTCCCGCGCCTAGGTCTTACCATGCCGACTACGGTAATAGCTTCTTCCCTATAGGGGAAATTCGCTAAAAGGAAAAAGGCTATGCAACATGATTTTGTTTTTGTCACCGGAACTGTGAAAACATTAATCGTGGTTGAATACAGATATTTAACCAATATTAGCAAAAAATCAATGTTCGTTAACATTTTAAAATTTTTCAAGACATATTTTTGCACCACGAAAATTTCAACACTTGGTCTAATTTATGTTAAATTTTTGTAAACCTACATATAAGAAGAGTTTTCTTCATTATTGTCCTCCTCAAATTCACTGTGTGCAAACAACTCCAATATGAAATTGTTATATTAGAATCATTCGTTTGTATCATTTTAAAAAGTACGATTATAATGATAAACATATTTTATTTATTTAAAAAATAAAAGACAACATCTAATCAAACATTTTAATCACAAACGATTGGGCGGAGTGCGTATTTTGACTAGTGCAGGATACAGCTAGTATTTATTACAGGCTTTGTAGTAACAATTTTTACATGGAGGCATACATCCTTTTGTTCTTTAAAAAAAGGTTTTACACCATTAAACTAATACCCCTAAACTGAATTTAACAGATAACAAATAATATGTGACAATATAACCGATAGCGACATCATATTTTATAACACCAAGAAATGATGATTGTTAAGAGTTACTGATGAGTGATATTAGGTTTAAACCCCAGGCCTTGATAGTGTCCTTAAGCCAAAGGAGTTGAAAAGTTATAATGGCAAGAAATTCCCAAGTTGGCAAATAATAATTTCTGGAACACTATATTGCTGTTAGAACAATTACTTCCATATTATCGTAGTTATCCCTAGCTACTTGTGTTCACTACTTCTTTTAATTATTACCTAGACTATCTTTCATTTAATGTAAATAAATATTTTAGTTTTCTGTATTATTTTATGTTTTGTATAATGTGTGTTTTAATACTTGAAAGGAGGGAGTGGATTAAAGTAGCAAATATATTCACGTTTATCAAAAAAGTGCTTTATTATTTTTTATTCTGTTGTTATTTATAAACATTCAAAAATATAAAGTTATATAATGTAAGTCTTATCCATTTTTGTTTAGTATTTAGACTACTAGTATTATTTTTATTTTTGTTTATGGATTGTAATGCAAAATATTCGAGTATAACTGTAGTATAGCTCAGATAACTCATTATTAGCCCACTCCATCCATATTTATAAGTTGTTTGAAGGTTATGTTTGTTTTGAAAAGTGAGCTTTATTTTTTGGGGTATTTTGTGATAGTCAGTTGACATCAACTCCAGTGTTGCCATCCAAAACACGTGGTCTCCGGATCATGTTTACCAAGTGTTATCTGTCTTCCCAAGTGAGTCATGTCTGACTCATTGTTGATATTAAGCTATTATTTAATTTGTTTGGTATTTTTTGTATTCTGTAAAGAATATTGTATTAATAAAGCACTTATTTCATTTCATACACGGTATAAAACAATTTAAATTAAGATATTAAAACTATGGAAACTGGCATTCAAAATTTAAACTCAATTTGTTCCATACTAGCATCAAAACTGGTTCAACAAAAGATTTAAAACTGGCCCATTTGAATCTAGCCCCTTAAATACAAAAAGATTGATTAACGGTACATAGTATTATAACACGATTTGAACATGTTTTGCTTCATATTGTAAATCATTTGTGAATTTCCTTTGGAAAGTGAACTATTAGCATGACCCGCACGGTGAAACTTAAGCCCGGGACCACCATAGAAGTTCCTAACGTGACCCCCTTAACACATTTTGGGGGGTCGTTCAAAACTTTATATATTTATATAAATATAGACATATATAGATTATATATATATATATGTGTGTTTGACCTCTAGCGGTCGCCTTTTTTGTCCGATTTACTACAAATTTGGTAGGGACATTCCTTTCTGTAATCAGTTGGACAAGTTCTTTGGTCAAAACAATCGGAAAACTCTAAACCCCTTTTTGGGGATTAATCTTTCAAATTTAGAGTTTTTGGGCCCAAAAAAGGTCAGAAAAGCCCCGTATGTAAAATTAATGCATTAATAAAAAGATTGGAATTAGAGAGGGAAAAGTTTTAAGCCCTCTCTCGCCATTCTAGCATACAGATTTATCGAGTTATTAAAGAAAATGTGTATCAACAAAACACAGTACGTTGTTTTATGGGGGTTTTACACTAGAAAGCCTGTTATTCCTTTGTTAGAATACTTTTATCATCCCTAGCAACCACACGCCTACTTTCAAACCTGTCTGGACCTTATCCTAACATTATAATGCGGAAAATTGTATTCCCAGCTTTGCAGGTAAATGAAACAATGAGCATCAGAACATCCAAAAAATCACTGTTTTCAGATTTCAATAAAAATTTGAATAAATGTATGTTTTTATACTGATTTTGAGTTTTAAAAGTTGTTATGTGGAAATTCACTTCCCTCACGCCAGCGTGCTGCGTGCGAACTCGTTTTATTTTATACTGTAGAATTTTGTTTGATAGTATTTTGTTTGTTTATTAACTATGAGGTTACTGAAGAGCAGTTATATAATTGCTCGGATTCTTAACTGCAGCGATCTTCCTCGTTATAAAGAATTAAAACATAGTTTATGCGCCAAAGAATGCGGATTACAGCAGCACAATATACGCTGTATCAGAATATTAAAATAAATTTCAGCTATAAACTATAACCGGAATTATCTAAACAAGTGTAAACCTCTCTGACGTCTTTATCACTAGCGTCCACTAGGACTCGTGCTCAGTTTCTGCAGACTTACAATCAAACCTATCAACAATCAACTTTATCTTTTAAAATGATTCTACGATGAAGGTAAGTAGTGGTGAAATGAGGGGGAGGCATACTATTCGGCGCTTTTTTCCCATGTTATTCTTATGGGGAGCCGTTTTTGCACCGACGCCAGCTCCCGCCTTACACAAGTTTCCTTGTTAGCCTGTACTAATGTCCAACCCTTGCCTATATTAAATATATTTTCCCAATCCCCATCCCTCCTCTATATTTTTTAAAATTAATTTTCAAATTCAGGCTAAAAAACTATCTTTAGTGTTTATGGTCCGATTTGACTGCAATTTGGATATGTTATTGTCCTAGGCAAGTGTTTTAATAAATTTCACTTACATTTCCCAAATTCACTATTACGGTCAAATTAAAAAATATTTTTGAAAAATACTGCCAATTGCCAACTTCTTTATTTACTGTCCGATTTGTTTAAAATTTAGATATGTTATTGTCCTAGGCAAGTGTTTTAATAAATTCCACTTACATTTCCCAAATTCACTATTACGGTCAAATTAAAAAATATTTTTGAAAAATACTGCCAATTGCCAACTTCTTTATTTACTGTCCGATTTGTTTAAAATTTAGATATGTTATTGTTATAGGCAAGTGTTTTAATAAATTAGCCTTACATTTCCCAAATTCACTATTACAGTAAAATTAAAAAATATTTTTGAAAAATACTGCCAATTTCCAACTTCTTTATTTACTGTCCGATTTGTTTAAAATTTGGATATGTTATTGTTGTAGGCTAGTGTATATGCACCATCCACATTTTACAAATATTGCGGTTAAATTTTAAAAAATTTGGAAAAATACTGCCAATTGGCAACTTCTTTATTTATGGTCTGATTTGTTTAAAATTTATATATGTTATTATTCTAGGCTAGTGTATATGTACACACCATCCACATTTGACAAATTAACTATAATGGTCTAATTTAAAAAAATATTTTGAAAAATATACTAACAATTTCAAACTTCTTTATTTACTGTCTAATTTATTTTCGGATATGTTATAGCTCTTATATAGGTAACAAGACCACACTACCACACGTTCCACTACCCCCTATAATACAATATTTTGTCTTTTTTGTTTGTTATTATTTTGCTGTAATCCCAAAACTGACTTTGCTGTTTATTGTCCGATTTGCCTACACTTTGGATATTGTCCTAAGCATTTATTGTCTGATTTATTTTTGGATATGTTATAGCCCCCAACTATTATATCTAAAATTACAATATTATTTCCACCTATAATACAGTTGATGTGTTGTTTGTTTTGCCGCAACCTAAAAACTAACATTGGTATTTGTGTTTTTACAAAACTATATTTTGTAAATTACTACCAATAACTCCTTTATTTACTTTTCGACTTGTTATATCCCCTTATATCTAAATTTACCGTATATTTTTTCCCTAAATACCCCATTTCCAAATACAATATTACGGTTGGATTAAAAAAAATAAATGCAAGCTTATTATATTTGCCACAAGCTTATTATATACATCCAGCTGTTATATTTGCCACATTTCCAATATTGTTGTGACCCTCTCAACTACCTCTCATTGTAATATAATAAGTAATATATATCTACAAAATATTTATGGTCAGAACTGCCTAAATTTTGGATATGTTTTAAGCCAATGCGATAGCAAAAAATGAATTTTTAAAACCCAAAACAACTAAACACAAAACACTAATCTTTCTTTGTGCTTGTTTGGAGTAGTCTTTATTTTATCCAACTTAATTTTAATTTTGTAGTTAAAATCAAACTTCCCACATTCTAGCTCCCTTTCCAGCCAGTGGTTGGAGACATAAAGGTTACGAATATTTTCAAACTGTACAATATATCTTTTTCTACCCCTATGTTGGACTTGTTTAATAGCGCTTATTAATAATTCCGCACCATATTCCAAATCCTCCAGTCTACTACATTCTTTAAATTTAACATTGCCTTTAATATCTTGCATCTCTATGTCTTCTTGTCCAACATCATCCCACTCATTGTTACGGAAACTTAGGTTTTCTATTTTTGGAAAGGAATTGTCATAAAATGTTGCGGTTCCGTTAGTGTTAAAGCTTGCAAGTGGCTCGTTGATAGGTAGATAAATAATGTCCAAATCACCACTGTATGGCAACACGCTATAACCTTGCCTATTCTTATTTATCTCTATAAATACAGTTTTACAGACACCTTTAACATAGTATACACCCCTCCGTCCATCCTTTTCTGCCAACACTCCCACAAACTTGTTGTTTACTACAAACGCATACACTATATAATGTCCATAATGCTCTAGATCCTCCCAACGTCGCAGGAAGTAATCTTTTAATTTATCCTCTCTTTCCCTTCTTTCTTGTTCTTTAGCCAACTGTGCTTTGTATTCCTCTGCAACAGTATTTTCCACATATTCCAATTTACGCTTATTACTGTCAATGTCTTCTAATTCCAATTTCCTCTTTTTGGAACAACTCTCTAAGAAAGGCTTGGAAAGTGGCTCTATTTCTTTAATAGTGTATGGGTACAGTTTATTGGTCCGGCTTCTTAAAACGTAGGGAGTAAGGTTAGGACTTTCCACTAAGCCTAATTCTTCTAAATTGATGTGTTTGGGTATAGTGGAGAAAGGTGTATTTGATTTTGTAAAACATGTGCCCCCAGATTTGATGTAACACTTATGCTTTACACTTATGGCATCAGGAAACTCCTCTATTACCTCTACATAGTTAGTTGGTAAACAGTTAAAGCTAAATGCAGATAGAGCATACTTTATTAACTTTTCCCTTTGTGTACTATCTTTTGGCAGTTTTAGTTGTACTCCAGTTATCTTCTTCGTATTACTATTACCCCAATATGCGTATTGTAATAAATCGTTAAACACTAAACAACAACTGTTTTGTAATTGATTGGCAACTTTCACCCACATCTTATGCAGAGGTACAGCATAGAATGGAGCATTTTGAAAGTACCGTTTGTTGTCTTCTATTAGACTTAAACAATCTCTTAAAGGATCAAACCCTTTACCAAAACCTCTACAATAGTTATAGATTGTTGCCTCTAACCTTGTTATTCCATTCTCTCTAGCTAGTTTAGACGAGAACGTTTCTTTTAGTCTCGCATCTGGACAGTTTACAAAGTTTATTATATGGTTTCCTATACTTTTAATTACTCCAGGACTTGTAATCTGGCATATAAATTTATTATATATTTTTACCCTGCTATTTACATTAAACCATGTTAAACAATCTTCACTAACATTATCTACAATAACATTATATCCATTCTTGTACGGCCCTTGGTAGCAAAAGTTAAAGTTTTCTGTAAGATATTGGCACATTTCCTCTTTATTAAATATTCCAGCCAAATCTAGTGTTATATCGAAATCCATAAGATAGTACATTTCTTTTTCCAGATCTTGCAGTATCTTTGGAAGATCTTCCAACAAATCCTTAATTTTAACATTTGCAAGCTCTATTTTATAGGGAATTGCTATAGGATCATCATACTTTTGTTTAATTTGGTCAATATCTTTCTTTATTATTTGTAACACACCCTCGCTTTGGACCCCAGAGGACCTCTCCAAGGAGAATGGTAGTTTGGCCACAACACCATGTCGAGCTAAAGAGAACTTTTTAAATATTCCTCGTAAGTAGCTATTAAACGAGCCACATATTTCCTTCTTAACTTTAAATTTATTCCGAACGTCCCCATCACAATCCGTAACATTGGTTATCTTAACTAACATTATGTTATCACAAAACGCATCCGTTATAGATGTTAAGTTATTTAATTTTGGTTCGCCCTCGCAATAGTTTATATTACCTATGTCTGTAAGAAGGTTATTATTACGTAGATTTTCTAATAAAAACCATATACCGAATCTTTCGTTAGTAGGTTTAATACAATTTCCCAATAAATGGCTAACAGAGTACATTTCTTTTATACAAAAAAAGTAGCGGAAACATGTAAACAGGACAGATTACACTATAGGCATATAGAGGTTGTAAATATATGGATATTGTATATAAACATAGGCGAGCGGTAAGTGTAACATGTAAGTGGACACCCATATGCAAATATGGAATACCCACTATTAATATAATTCCAAATTCGACTAAATAAGTTTATAGTCTCAATATAATTAACATATTAACTAACGGTGCCATCCCGCATTAGTACCCAAATTGTCGAAATTCTATAATTCTATTCTTAGTCCTTGTATTAGGTTTTGTACTATTAAACCCTACATTCTTATCCCGCGCAGTAGAGTAATATATGCATGTTATTTAATACAGATACGAACATTCTACAAGACCTAGATCTGTTGTATAAGCAGCAGAATAGACGTCTCATTGTGTTGTTGTAAAGTAAAACATAAATGTAAATTGTGCTGGATACAACCGGCCAGATATTAGACAGGAAATGTGTTGGAAGTGTATTGCCAAAGACAAACACCACATAGTGCAGCATGTAAGCAATCCATTACTATTTAGACAAATGTATAAGGTCAATATTGGTACAACATCCGATATATTAGCCAAACCCACAATCAAACTTGTAAAACAGTAACAAATAAATATTATAGTAACAGAAATAAGTAGTGGGCATTTGGGGCTTCTGGGCCAAGTGATTTATGGCTTCCGGTCACGTGACCGGAAGTGCTGAGTCATTAAATACGTCATCTGAGGCTGAGCCAGTGACGTAGGCGGTTTTGTGACGTAATGAGGGAAAGTTTAAAGTTCAAGGTCACTGGGAGGTAATTTTAAAAAAGTACTACCTCGCACTTGTAAAATCCGATTGTGATTCGATAGTTTTCATTCGATAAAAATATCGAATGAAAACAATCGAATGAAGCAATCGAATGATACGAGTGTGAGGTAGTACTATTTTATTTAACTTTATTTTTTACTTTTCTTTTTATTTACAATAAGTTATGTTTATAATAATTTATGTTTACAATAGTTCCCCGTTGTTCGTTGTCATCGATGTTGTTGATCCGGACGAGTTGCGGCCATCACTTCGCTTTCTGATGAAAGACGGTAGATACTTCGATTCCTGCGCAGAGTCCATGTTGTTTTTTGATGCGTAAAGTTCCAAAGATAAATCGTAGCCGGACGCAATGAGAAGTCTTAACTCTTCATTAAAAACCTCGAGGTCTTGGAAAGTCGCCAGATGAATAGAGTCATAATGAATACACCTAATTTTGATGGACATTTCAACAGAGAGCTCGATGTTCACCGGTCGAGAGCCGGAGGTGTACTGACTACTCGCTAGCTAGCGTTTTGGTATCAAACAAAATGGTGGGGGTAAAAGTGTGGTGGGGCGGAGCAGATGGCGGACGGCAGATGGCAGGCGACAGATGGTAGGCGGCAGGTGGCAAGTGCGCGGCAGATGGTTGCTACTACATCCACCATCATTAGTCAAACCCTATTAGGGATGCCATTATTGCTTCTGCATCAGTAGATATTGTGCTAGAAACTTCATGTACTTGTATTTCATCATTTGTATTGTCAGCTTGCTCAATATTAAAAGAAGAACATGTGGAAGAAACAGTAGTGCCTTGTATTTGCGAATCCATGTGAACTATGCAAGAGCCGCAGGTATACTGAAGTGATACAAGCATGTAGGATAGACACTCGCCTTTACCCCCCACCACACCAGTTTCCCCCACCAAGTTTTCACATCGCACAATAACTACGGGACATGCATTAGTTAGGGTCTAGCTCTGACTGTGTGAGGATCGGAGCTCCGTAACTGAAAACATTAACAATTCTTGCTCGACACTGTTTTTACGCAATCATAACAGTCACTGTGATCTAATTTATTGAATGTACTCATATGATGCATCTTGCGTAGCAGACAACTTGCTAAGAATGTTTCAGCCTGGAGTATTCTACGGCGAAATCGCTCACAATCCACTAACAGCGTAGACCTTCTATCTTCACAGTCGGAGAAGTAGAAGGTGGTGGCAGGCGGACTGTTGAAGGACACCTTTGTCATATTTCTGTAAAACTGTGACATCTTTAGAATAACACAAACTCTATAGGTAGATGTTAATCCTGCAAGAGCTAAAAGTATAATGATATAGCGCTAGCGTGTATGATACCCACCCGACCTACCCGCACAACAACGTTACCTCGGTATACTTTAAACTATAAATAACTTGTCGTAGTTTAATCCATAAACAAAGTATTTATTAATGTCAGGCCTTGAAAGTGTTGTTTTCGCGCTGTTTCTTCCCTAATCTCAGTCGGATCTGAATTATATTCGCACCATCTTGTTCGTCTGATTAACCCGCGTAATTTGAGTACCCACTCGCTATACTTTAACCCAATAATAAAGAAGTTATTAGTATGTAACCTTGAAAACATTGGTTTTTTCGCTATTTCTGCTATACCGTTGGTCGGATCTGAATTCTGTTTGCACCATCTTGTTCGTTTGATTAACCCGCGTAATTTGAGTACCCACTCGCTATACTTTAACCCAATAATAAAGAAGCTATTAGTATGTAACCTTGAAAACATTGTTTTTTTCGCTATTTCTGCTATACCGTTGGTCGGATCTGAATTCTGTTTGCACCATCTTGTTCGTCTGATCAATTCGCGTAATTTGAGTACCCACATGACATACTTTGGACAAACTTTGTAGTTTTTTCGCTTCTGCTACTATACCCTTGGCCGGATCAAAATTCTGTTTGCACCTCCTTGTTCGTCTGATCAATTCGCGTAATTTGAGTACCCACATGACATACTTTGGAAAAACTTTGTACCCCCCCCCCCCCCAACATGGGTCATGTTCAAGGTCAAGGTCAAGTTCAAGGACTTTGGGACTTAGAAAATTTCACAAAGTGGGCTGCACAAACAAACTCTCCTGCCTATGTACAGGCCAAGTCCCTAACTTGAAATGCTTAGGGTGGTCCTGAAAAGGACCGTTTGCGTGCTGAAGGTTGGTCGGGATAAGGATCAGTTCAAACTTTATTCTTCAAAACCCACTTTACCCTCCCATCTTTTCTGGTTAAGAATAACTCCTGTGTATCAGGTATCAGAGGAGGTGGCGGTGGGAGAGACTGCGGCAGACGCACCTCGATGTAGTGGATGGTGTGTTGAAACAGGAACACGTGGTCCCCGTTGGTTGCCACATATTTATACTCCGTCATCCGCTTCAGATTTCGAAACTCGACCTTGGAGACTTCAAACGGCGTCACCAAGTCGTTCAGCCCCATCACCCTTGTCCGTTGCATCACCTCATCGACAGTCGGTGTTGGAGACGAAGGTTGAGCCGCCGATGTAGAAGGCCGAGGCTGAGCCGATGTAGAAGGTCGAGGCTGAGTCGAGGGTCGTTGTTCAAAATACAGCGGATGACCATGGAGATTCCGTTTGAGAGACTTCAAAGTTGAAGGTCTCTTAAACCCGCTCCTTCTTTCCGTCGACCTCTTCAAAGATTCCTTTAAGCGCTGGAGTTTTTCAGGAGTCAGAGGAGAAGACATGGTGTAAATAGGATGGAAGAGAAAATGGATAAGATAGAGTTGGATAGAGCACGTGTGTACTGGTTGCAATCCAAAGCCGGAATGAGGTGGCTGGCAGAGTGAATCAGGTCGTAAAGTGAAACCTTGCCCTATCCATATATGGGTAGAAAGCTGAGGACTGGTTTAGAACCGGCCCCCCCCCCCTGACGGAACCCCCCCCCCCCCTGACGGAACCCCCCCCCCCGACGGACCCCCCCCCCTGACGGACCCCCCCCCCTGACGGAACCCCCCCCCCCCTGACGGAACCCCCCCCCCCTTTTGGGTCATGTTCAAGGTCAAGGTCAAGGTCGAGGGAAAAATGTTCTTGGAAGTGCGGGATAAAATCCCGCAACGAAGCAGGATTATCCCTTATCCCGCTTTCCCCTTAATATCCCGATTTCCCATTCTCCGTCTATATAACCCGAGATTTCGAGCGTCTCTTCGCAGTAGCCTGCCGCCCGTTGCGATGAACGTCCCACTGGGTTGCAGTGCCTGCTGCAGCGTAGGTCTGTTAAGTGTGCGTTGGGCCCGACGCGCAATTAAGAGATCCGCGCCCTTGCATGTTTAGTTAGTTTGTTTAAGCATGTTAGATAACGCTTGTAGTTTGCTGCTAGGTAATGTAGTTAGTTTAACTGTAGTTAGTTTGGTGTTGGTTTTAAAGTGTCTTTGAAGTGTTTTTATTTACTAATGAAATATGTACTTTTCTTTCACGCTCCCATTCAAAAAGGTATGGCACGAAAACCGACCTTATGTCTTTAAATATCTCAGGGGGATTATGTTTCTCAAATAAACACCTTTCCTAACCCCTTACAAAAAGGTACGGCACGAAAACCGACCTTAAGTCATTACGGCGCGCAAACCGGATGACTTTACCTATCTTAACCCTTACTCACGAGAAACAGATTCAGTCAGATTGCTTATTTTTGGTTAAATTTAAGGGGACCTTGGTCAGGTAATTATTGTACTTCGGTTCGTAAAACTCTGACGCCTACACAGTGATGAACGTCCTTGCGGTTTCAGAGTGCGCGACTGTTGTTAACTGACCATTTTGCTTATCTTGGAGGATACATCATCGGGGAAATAAACTTAAGGGGACCTTGGTCAGGTATTATTGTACTTCGGTTCGTAGTACTCTGACGCCTACACAGTGATGAACGTCCTTGCGGTTTCAGAATGCGCGACTGTTGTAAACTGACCATATCGTTTGTTTGTTGGGTGAATAATTTTTCGGGGGAGAGGTTAGTGTTCCGTTATCAGGTTTATTGCCTATAATTGCGAGCTTTAAACTAGTCCTCTTCTCCTAATACAGAGCGGGGAATAGAGCAGTTTGTGGTCCAAGTGAGAATCACTTACTGCTCTATTCCCCGTTTTGGCAACATGTTCAGATGACCTTGACCCACTTCGGGACTTAGAGAAAATTATTGTTTGGTAAAAACATTTACTCTTACAATAATACCCCTTCCCTATCACTACCCCCCTTCCCCCCCCCCTTTCTTCAATTTACCTCCCACCACGGATCGTCGGCTATAAAAGCGGGGGCTGACCGCAGAGGTCTCACAGTCTCAGGCTGACAGCCTAGCTAGCTGTTCGCCTTAGCTGTCTGTAATAGCATCTTTAGTATATAGGTGGTACCCCTGTATACTAAAGATTCTACCTTAGCATGTTTGTATGTTATGCATGTTAGTTTGTTTTTTAGATTATAGCTTGTAGTTTGCTGCTAGAAAATGTAGTTAGTGTTGGTGTTTGTAATTATTTGTGGTGTTGGTCTTTGAAGTGTTTTATTTACTAATGAAATATGTACTTTTCTTTCACGCTTCACGCTCCCATTCAAAAAGGTATGGCACGAAAACCGACCTTATGTCTTTAAATATCTCAGGGGGGATTATGTTTCTCAAATAAACACCTTTCCTAACCCCTTACAAAAAGGTACGGCACGAAAACCGACCTTGAGTCATTACGGCATGAAAACCGGATGACTTTTTTACCTATCTTAGCCCTCACTTACGAGAAACAGATTCAGTTAGTTTGCTTATCTTGGTTAAATCTAAGGGGATCTTGGTCAGGTGATTATTGTACTTCGGTTCGTAGTACTCTGGCGCCTACACAGTGATGAACGTCCTTGCGGTTTCAGAGTGCACGACTGTTGTTAACTGACCATTTTGCTTATCTTGGGGGGATACATCTTCGGGGAAATAAACTTAAGGGGACCTTGGTCAGGTATTATTGTACTTCGGTTCGTAGTACTCTGACGCCTACACAGTGATGAACGTCCTTGCGGTTTCAGAGTGCGCGACTGTTGTAAACTGACCATATCGTTTGTTTGTTGGGTGAATAATTTTTCGGGGGAGAGGTTAGTGTTCCGTTATCAGGTTTATTGCCTATAATTGCGAGCTTTAAACTAGTCCTCTTCTCCTAATACAGAGCGGGGAATAGAGCAGTTTGTGGTCCAAGTGAGAATCACTTACTGCTCTATTCCCCGTTTTGGCAACATGTTCAGATGACCTTGACCCACTTCGGGACTTTGAGAAAATTATTGTTTGGTAAAAACATTTACTCTTACAATAATACCCCTTCCCTATCACTAACCCCCCCCCTTCCTTTCTTCAATTTACCTCCCACCACGGATCGTCGGCTATAAAAGCGGGGGCTGACCGCAGAGGTCTCACAGTCTCAGGCTGACAGCCTAGCTAGCTGTTCGCCTTAGCTGTCTGTAATAGCATCTTTAGTATATAGGTGGTACCCCTGTATACTAAAGATTCTACCTTAGCATGTTTGTATGTTATGCATGTTAGTTTGTTTTTTAGATTATAGCTTGTAGTTTGCTGCTAGAAAATGTAGTTAGTGTTGGTGTTTGTAATTATTTGTGGTGTTGGTCTTTGAAGTGTTTTATTTACTAATGAAATATGTACTTTTCTTTCACGCTTTAAAACTGATCTTGGTCAAAACTTTGGTTCGCAGTTGCCTGGCGCCCGTTACTGACCAACGTCCGACTGGGTTTCAGGATGTTGTTGACCTTTGTAAAACCGACCTTGGTTGGTATGTCCTTTTCTTACACGCTATAACTAACCTTGGTCAAAACTTTGGTTCACAGTTGCCTGGCGCCCGTTACTGACCAACGTCCAACTGGGTTTCAGGATGCTGTTGACCTTTGTAAAACCGACCTTGGTTGGTCTTTGTAAAATTAATTTTAACTGATCAGTATGTTTCTCATCCTTTTCCTAACCCCTTACAAAAAGGTATGGCGCGCAAACCGACCTTATGTCAATACGGCGCGCAAACCGGTTGACATTACCCATCTTACCCTCGAGAAACTTTTGCAAATACTCCCTGCAAACCATTTGTAACTTCCTTTTGTTTGGATAAATTAACAAAAGGTTCTGTTATCAGGTTTATTGCCTATAACTGTGACCTTTCTTCAAAATTCACTTCCCTAATACAGAGCGGGGAATAGAGCAGTTTGTGGTCCAAGTGGGAATCACTTACTGCTCTATTCCCCGTTTTGGCAACATGTTCAGATGACCTTGACCCACTTCGGGACTTAGAAAAAATCTTTGTTTGGTAAGATATTGGAAGATGTCTGAAGAACATCTTCAAGAATTTGGACTAACATCTGCTCCGAAGATTTATCGCGGTGAACAAGCAGTGAAATACTTTGTAGATGATTTGTATTACATTGCCTCTAAGGTGGAAGAACTCTACAAAATTAAAATACCGATGCAACCTATGGAAGAACACCAACTTCAACATCACAATTTGGCAACAACATGTTATCTGTGTAATAACCTATTTACACCAGATAACGTTAAAGTGCGCGATCACGACCATCTTACAGGAGCCTACAGAGGTGCAGCCTGTAACGCTTGCAACTTAAATTACAAAGTACCATCTTTTATACCCGTTGTTCTACATAACCTTAGCGGATATGACTCTCATTTCATAATCCCGGAGTTAGGAAGAGATGATGGGGCGATAGATGTTTTGGCAACAACAATGGAAAAATTTATAAGCTTCTCTAAAAATGTTGACAAAATAAAACTTAGGTTTATTGATTCGTTTAGATTTATGCCTTCTAGCCTAATGAAATTAACTGAGAATTTAAAAAGAGAAGATCTGATAGAAACAAGCAAAATTGTAGCCAGTAGTAAAATATATTAAATTTTCCTGTTGGAGAAAATTGTCCTTGTTAAATACAAAGCGGGGAATAGATCAGTTTATGGTTTAAAATGAAATCATTTACTGCTCTATTCCCCGTTTTGGCAAATATGTTCAATGACCTTGACCTAAATACAGAACTTTGTAGCCTCCAGCTACAATAGTAAATATAAAATGTAAAAAATAGTAAACTTAACGTAATACGTACCCCCACCACTTTTGCTAGGGTATAAATAGAGGGGCATTTGCAGTGTTTTTCATTATTGCGTTGACCCTTGTGTAGAGATCACACCTACATTATGCATCGCTGCAATATTTGTAAGACTTCATTTAAGGATGAATTTCTTTTAATAATTCATAAGGAACTAAAACATAACAACAACCATGATGAAGAATATGAAGAAGAAGAATTGAAGGAAATAGATCAAATGTTAGCCCAACACCAACATTCCAGACCAAGTGTTATTCAATATGCACAATCAACACCATCAACAACAGCTGCATCGAATTCTACGTTTGCTCTGTCTACACTTCACCGTCCTTCAACATCAATAGCTGCATCGTCTTCTACGCCTGCTATGTCTACACTTCATCATCCTTCAACATCAACACCATCGACTTCTACGCTTGCTATGTCTACACTTCACCATCCTTCAACATCAACACCATCAACATCGACTTCAACGCCTGCTATGTCTACACTTCACCGTCCTTCAACATCAACAGCTGCTATGTCTACTCTTCACCGACCCTCAACATCAACAGCAGTAGATGTGGAACTACACGCTCAAGCACTACCTGGTAAGGTAGTAACACATTTTAAAATTGACAACGTAAAATTACAACTTGAAAACTTTTTACATAACGCCAAAGAATTAGTAACCAAAACACTAAAGAATGAACAAAAAAGATTAAATTTTATCAAATTTGGACTGTTGCTAGATGCCATATTCACTAACATTCAAAACGAAACATCACCAAGAGGTTTCATGACAAAAACCCGAACCATCATGGCTGCGTCAGATATTGAAAAGATCGTAACAGAATGTCTTGAAGAACTTTTGACGAAACTACAAGAGCATGAAGGAAGAGGATCTGGATGGACTTTATTAAGTATAACAAGTCTGGATGTTAGAGTTCATAAACACGGTTATGGAATGAGAGGAAGTAGCTATATCCCTCTACCTCAAAAAATTATGAATACCAAATCCTGTATTAACGTGCAAAATGAAAATAATGAATGTTTTAAATATGTTATGTTGGCCAAATATGTAAAAAACCATCCGGAAAGACCAAGTCAAGCATATGAAGAAGTTCAACACAAGTATAATTTCCAGGGAATGACTTACCCTGTTGCAATTACTGATATATCAAAATTTGAAAAGCAAAATCCGTCGGCTTCAGTCAACATATTTGGTTTGGATTCGTCAAATAATGTGTATCCCTTGCGCATAACATCGAATGAGCGCAACAATCATACTGACCTGTTATTAATCAATAAAGGAGAGATATCACATTACGTGTATATAAAAGATTTTGAAGGGCTCGTATGTAAACAGTTAACAAAACATAAAAGTAAAATCACAACATGTAAGAGATGCTTTTGCCACGTGAGCAAACCATTAAGAATAGGAGGTACAGAATGGTTAGTAGAACATCAAAGGTTATGTAGTGGAAACTATGAGGTAAGAATTAAATTGCCACATCCCAGCAGAGCGCAGATAAAATTTGATAAAGTAAATCACCAATACCCTGTTCCATTTGTTGTGTACGCGGATTTCGAAGCATCCTTACTTCCAATTGAACAACAAGAAGAGGATATCACAAAAAGAAGCAAATATCAAAAACATGCACCAAACAGTTATTGTATACTAACAAAATCCACGTTGTCTGAAGAACATCTTCAAGAATTTGGACTATCATCTGCTCCGAAGATTTATCGTGGTGAACAAGCAGCGAAACACTTTGTAGATGAGTTGTATTACACTGCCTCCAAGGTGGAAGAAATCTACAAAATTAAAATACCGATGCAGCTTATGGATGAACACCAACTTCAACATCACAATTTGGCAACAACATGTTATCTGTGTAATAACCTATTTACACCAGAAAACGTTAAAGTGCGTGACCACGACCATCTTACCGGAGCCTACAGAGGTGCAGCCTGTAATGCTTGCAACTTAAATTACAAAGTTCCATCTTTTATACCTGTTGTTCTACATAACCTTAGTGGATATGACTCTCATTTCATAATCCCGGAGTTAGGAAGAGATGATGGAGCAATAGATGTTTTGGCAACAACAATGGAAAAATTTATAAGCTTCTCTAAAAAGGTTGGCAAAATAAAACTTAGGTTTATTGATTCGTTTAGATTTATGCCTTCTAGCCTAATGAAATTAACTGAGAATTTAAAAAGAGAAGATCTGATAGAAACAAGCAAAATTGTAGCCAGTAGTAAAATGGATCTGGTTCTTAGAAAAGGAGTCTTCCCCTACGATTACATCGATGGACTGCATAGATTTAATGAAACATCACTTCCTCCACCAGAACAATTTAACAACAAACTCAATGAATCGGAAATTTCACTTGAAGACTATCAACATGCATGTCGAGTATGGATGAGTTGGATATGAAGACTTTGGGAGAATACTCAGACTTTTATGTAAAACTTGACGTGACTCTTCTCTGCGATGTTATGGAAGAATTCCGAAGAACCTGTTTTGCAGCATACGGTTTGGACCCTCTACATTCGTATACATCTCCAGGACTAGCTTGGCAAGCAATGCTAAAAGAAACAAAATGTAAACTCCAGCTGTTAACAGATATAGATATGGTTTTAATGGTTGAGTCGGGTGTTAGAGGTGGATTAACTCAAAGCGTGACTAGACATGTTAAAGCCAACAACAAATATCTACCTGACCATGATCAAGAGAAACCTTCAACGTACTTGGGATATTTCGACGCGAATAATCTGTATGGATGGGCCATGTCGAACCCACTTCCATTTGACAACTTTAAATGGGTTGATCCCGACTGTATTGGCGATATTTCACAAATTACAAAACATGGAGATACCGGATATATTTTGGATTGCGACTTTGAATATCCAGAACATTTACACGATCTTCATTATGACCTTCCACTCCTTGCAAGAACAGAAATTTCACCAACTGGAAAACACCCCAAATTAATGATGACCCTTAACAATAAACAACGATACGTAGCTCATTATTGGGTTGTTCAACAAGCTATCGAATTAGGTTTACGTCTTACTAAAATTAATAGAGCTGTGGAATTTTCCCAATCGTGCTGGTTTAAACCGTACATAGACTCGAATACTACCAGAAGAGCAGCTGCTACATCAGCCTTTCAAAAAGACTTTTTTAAATTAATGAACAATGCGATATTCGGTAAAACATTAGAAAACAAAAGAAGACATAAAAACGTTAAACTTGTTACAGATCCGAACAAACTACAGAAACTCGTACAACAGCCGAACTTTAATACATCTATAATTATTAATGAAAATCTTGTAGCTGTATCTATGAAGAAAACAAGTGTGAAGATGGATCGTCCTTTGTATATAGGAATGTCAATCCTGGATATCTCCAAGACTCATATGTACGATTTTCATTACAAAAAGATGGTCACCTTTTATGGACGAGAAAACATCGGCATCTCCTACATGGATACAGACGCTTTTATATATTGGATAATTACTAACGATATGTATGAAGACCTTCGGACATTTGATTACAAAAACGACTTTGACTTTTCCGACTATCCAAAAGATCATCCAAACTACGACAATGACAGAAACAAAAAAGTGCTTGGCAAATTTAAAGATGAAGCCAATGGTGTTATACTTCAAGAAATTGTTGCACTAATGTCAAAATTATATTCTTTACAATTAAATGAAAACCAAGTCATTAAGAAAGCTAAAGGAGTAAAAAGTTTGTATTTAAAGAAGAATGTGCATTTTAATCACTATAAGAAATGTTTATTTGAAGATCAAGATATAACAGCAAAATTCAACACAATCAGAAGTTTCAACCATCAGCTGTACAGCGTGACGGAAGTAAAAAAAGCTCTCTCTTCAAATGATGACAAACGCCACATCCTTGCAGACAACATCCACACTCTACCATTCGGCCACTACTCCCTCAACCCTATTGACGAGTAACCCTTTCATCGTCCTACATCCCTTTTCCTTTTCCTTTCCGTATAAAAGGGGGAACACAGCAGTATTTTGCTGTGTTCCCCCTTTTATACATTAGTTTAGAATGACCTTGACCTATATAAGCAGATTTATACAAAAGAATATTTAATACCATATCAGCTGTCTTCGTGAAACCATCATGTCAGACCTGAAGGAGAAGATTATTAATGAACTACACAAACCTGCAAGAATAAAGTTTCCAAGTAGAAATACTGTTATAAAAGGGATAAATGATCTATATCAAGCGGATTTAATTGAAATGCGACCGCATAGCAGAATAAACAAAGGATTTAAATATATACTCACAATTATTAATTGTTTTACAAAAGTTGCAGACGCTTTGCCTCTAAAGGACAAGACTGGTAAAAGCGTAACAGAAGCCATGGAAATAGCTATAAAAAGAGATAAAAACAAAATTAAACATTTACAAACTGATGATGGAACAGAATACTTCAATACAAACTTTGCACAGTTAATGAATAAATATAAAATAAATCATTATTCTACAAATTCAGAGAAAAAAGCAGCTATTGTAGAAAGATTCAATAGAACCTTAAAAGGAGCACTCTATAAACAATTTTCAAAAAGAGGTTCTTACGTATGGTATGATGTTTTACCACAATTAATAAATGATTATAACAACAGGTTTCATAGAACTATTGGTATGAAACCTAACAAAGTAAATAGAAGAAATGCAAAAGATGTATTAAAACGCATAAAGAAAAATACAAAGCCTAAAGTAGAAAAAATGCAGCCAAGAAAATTTAATGTAAGTGATAAAGTACGGATTAGTAAATATAAGGGAGTGTTTACCAAGAAATACCTTCCCAATTGGACGAATGAAGTTTTTACAGTGTATAAAGTGCAACCGACTGTACCTGAAACGTATATCTTAAAAGATAACAAAGGAGATTTGTTGCAAGGTGCATTTTATGGACATGAAATGTTAAAGTCAACAGTAGGTGATGTATATCTTGTTGAAAAAGTGTTACAAAGAAAAAAGGACGCAGTTAAAGTGCGGTGGTTAGGGTTTAACAAAACTGAGGATTCATGGATACCTATAAAGGACTTGGTGTAATGCAAGCAACTCATTTTATCGTTAACCTTTGAGCAGGATGGAGATTATTCACCATAAAGATCGATTCAATATTAATAACATAGATGATTTAACTGTGGATAACGTTAATATCAACAATGGTAAACACGGTAGTTTATTTCCAAACACTGTTCGATGTATAGTAAGTGGCCCCTCAAACTGTGGAAAGACCAATGTTGTCTTTAATTTGATCACTAATCCGCAGGGATTAAGGTTTAATAACCTATATATTTTTTCAAAGTCCCTACAACAACCAAAGTATCAATTGCTGGATAAAATCCTATCTGATGTGTCCGATGTTAATTTTTACAAATTTAACGCTAGTGATAGCATTATGCAACCAAACGAAGCGAAACCGTATTCTGTATTTATATTTGACGATGTATCTTGTGAAAATCAGGATACTATTAGAAACTACTTTGCCATGGGAAGACATAATAACATCGATAGCATATATATAGGACAAACTTATAGCAAAATCCCAAAACAACTTATCAGAGATAATGCAAATGTTTTAATTGTATTTAAACAAGATGATACTAACCTAAAACATATATATAACGATCATGTAAATGCTGATATGGCATTTGAAAAGTTTAAAGAGCTTTGCGGAAAAGCATGGGCGGAAAAGTATGGATTTCTGGTTATTATGAAAGATCAAGCTATAAAAGACGGCCGTTATAGAATAGGTTTTGATAAATTTGTTTTACTACACTGATTAGCGGTATTACTGTACAAGTCGTCAAGGTGTGAAGATGGTTAACCAGGAAAAGCTACTAAAAGAAATAAAATCACTTAGTGATTCTATTAGACAAAAAAACCGAGCTTTAAAATCAGGTATAAATGAAAGAGAGCAATTTTTAGAAACAACATTTAAACCTGTTACTGAACCTTTAAAGCGATTAGCACAAAATATGGAAAAACCTTCAATTCGCTTCGAAGGAGACAAAATGCTACCAATTTCCAAATATGAAGAAGAATTTCAGAATGATGAAAGTTTTGACCAGTTACAAACATCTGAAGAAAGCGACGAGTATGAAGAAAGCGGAGATATAGGAGATTTAAGGAAAAAGAACATTGCAGGAGATACAAGTACAGAAGATACAAGTGCGGAAGATACAAGAGCAGAAGAAGAGGATATCAACCCATCCAACTTAAGCAAATTAGGCACAGATATTATGTTTAAAGGAACACTTGGAAGAAAATATACATTAAAAATGTTACATGGCACACATGCTAATCGAAATTATCATACATATGGAGCTAGAATAGAGGATAAAGGATTAATGATTGGAGATAGAAAGTTAGATATAAACGAAAATGATGATATAGTTATTGGTGATAAGAAATATAAAGGTACAACAGGTTTGTTTGAACTCATCTTTAAAAATAATCCTGGTAAATATACTAAAAAGGATTTACAATTGTTTAAAAATATACTAGAGTATACAAATGCACATAGAAAAAAATATTCCAAAGACCTACCTATTCATAGAAACAGGTCAATAAAATACACAAACATTATATCTAGTCTTTTCCCCTCGAAATCAAATAAAGCTCCAATTAAAAGAAGAGCTTTATCTTCTGCTGAATTAAATGTTTTGCATAAAAAAAGAAAAACAACTGATCCTACTACATCTGGAAGGGGATTATTAAAAAATTTGTATAAAACCAATATAATATATTACAACGATATAAATAAGTTAGTTGATCGAATGAGGTTATTACATGAAGCTATGGAAGCCGGGCACACTGGTTTAGAAAACGAATGGGTAGCTTTGGTTGATGAACTGCGAAAACGAGAAATAATTGTTCAGTAGACGTATATATATATATATATATATATATATATATATATATATATATATAGTAAGAACCTAAACGATAGCGATTCAGTTACATCATGAGTGTGGACAAGTTTGGACGGTATTCCGAGTTTGGAGTAAAATCTGGATATAGTGAAAAAAGAGCTGGGTTTCCGTTAACACCTGATGGTAATTATAATTTTGAAGGAAAAGTAATTCAAAATGTTGGTGATCCGCTTTTGTCTTCTGATGCGGTTACGGTACAATACATGGATAAAAGAACCCCAATTGTACACGAAGACCATTGGGGGTTTTCCGGTAAAAGGTTAAGCAATATAAAACATCCCATTTATGATGGTGAAGCAGTAAATTTAGCGACTTTAAAATTGTTAACGATTTACAAAAAGAATGAAACTGATACAAGCTATGATGTAAAAAAATTAAAATTGTCAAATGTAGGTGATTGTGAGCAGGATGGAGACGCTGTAAATAAGAAAATATTTGATATAGTACACAAGAAATGGACTACAGAATATGAAAAACATATGGAAAGGTTTGGTGCAGCTTTATTTAATTATATCCATCGGGCTTCAGGAAGAGCTGTAGCTTCAGATGTTGACAGCCACAACTATTTAGACTGGAAAAAGATACACAATCCAGAAAAACCTAATCAATTAGATAAACCGTCTGAGCCTTCTAAAGCCAAGACATTAGGAAAGGGGGATCAAGTGAATGTGATTAATGAACCAACAGAAAACGATGAAGATTACATAAGAGAAAAAAGAATTTAAATACCCATGATAAGGGATAAAGCATCAGTCATATTCGAGAGATGATACAGAGAGGATGATGGAATCCAATATTACTGCGTGGAGTTTAATATCTCAAGAGCCGAGATTTCCCCAAGGAGTGCTGACAGATGGTTTTGTTCAACGGTTTGATAGATATATGGATTGGGAACAACTTTCCATACACTACCTCTTCACAATGACTATGTTAAGAATTTATTTTCACAGAGTTAACTGGATTCATATTTTACAAAGACAACAGTTTTCAGAAGACTTCCTTGTAGAGATGACATCAAATTTTAATAACTGTTGGGAAGTAATAAGTAAATATCAAAATCTCTCTGAAAATTACATTGACAATTTTAAAGATAAACTAGACTGGAATGTGTTATTTAATTATCAACGATTAAGTGGCAAGTTTCTAAGGGAACATGACAACTATTTAGATTTTATTCATTTTACCGAAAACAACGATACCATCACCAGCGGAGAAACATTTGAAACATCTTCAATTACACCTTATTTCTATTTTTACTACTTTTATTTATTATGTCTACATTTAATTAATTAATCCATTTCTATATAATAAATGGATTTTAAACAGTATATATAATACAAGAAGCCAAGACTAATATTACATTCATTGTAAAACATTTATAGAGTGCACCTACTGATTGTAAGTTTGGCTATAAATAGTCATGCCGAGGGCTAAACGCATCAGTCATAATCGAGAGAGATTACAGAGAGGAAGGGGAATAGCATCAACAGCATTTTCTCTATTAAGTAAACCGGTTGGAGCTATAGTTAACAAGGCGATTGATTTATTACCTGTGGAATTACATTTACCTGGAGGATATCAATATTGTGGTCCTGGAACCAAATTAGAGAAACGGCTTGCTAGAGGAGATCCTGGAATAAATAAGCTTGATCAGGCTTGTAAACAGCACGATATAGCGTATTCCAAATTTGGTGATACAAAAAATAGATCAATAGCAGATAGAGCACTTTCTGAGAAAGCTTGGCAAAGAGTAAAATCTAGTGACGCGAGTATTGGTGAAAAAGCAGCGTCTTTAGCAGTAACAGCAGCAATGAAAGCAAAAACTACGTTTGGAGGAGGAAAGAGAAGAAGGCGTGGGAAAAGACCCGCTAAGAAACAAGGAGGTAATATCAGAAGAAAACGTCGATCTACTAGTGGTAAAGGTAAAAAGAAACCAACAATATGGTCAATGATAAAAAAGGGAGGAGGACTATACCTAAGACCGTATCGTGTGTATTAAATAAGAAAGAGCAATTAATAATTAAAAACAAAGAATTAACCAATGAAGAACTGATTACATATGCTTCTTGTTTGAAAATCCCATTTTTTAGAGGAGTATTTATGAAAGATGAATTACCGGTTAAAATGTGGAAAAATGAGACTGGTATAGTAAATTTGGATAATAGTGAAGGATTAGGCACTCATTGGGTGTGTTACAAGAAACTTGGTGAAACGATTTATTATTTCGACAGTTTTGGAAACCTTCCACCACCGAAAGAACTTCAACAATACTTTCGTGCGGCAGAAAATGTTTTTTACAATTATACAAGAAAACAACCTGATGATACATCCATTTGCGGTCATTTATGTTTAGACTTTTTAGCTAAAAGTGTTAGTCAACTTTAAGATGTCTTCGTATACAGTGTCATTAACCGGTAACTCATGTACTTTGCGCAGTATTCTGTTTCCAGCGCTACGTTTGCAAAAAGGAAGACTATGGGAAGCCGCATTATTGGATTTAACAACATATAACTCTATTCCAAACGTTAGTGAAGGAATTAATAACAAAATACATTATTACAAGACAAAAGATAATAAAGGAAAATATTCAGCTTTGGAAGAATTCAGTTTACCAACAGGAGCTTATGAAATTGATAATATAAATGAAGTTATACAAAAACATATGGGAAAAGAAAATATAACGATAAAAGGCAATAACAATACAATGAAAGCCGAAATTACTTCTAAGTATTATATTGATTTTGGCCAAGAACGTTCAATTGGTAGTTTATTGGGGTTTTCTAAGGAAACAAAGGTATTAGAACCTAATACAACTCATTCTGGGAATAGAACTGTGACGATCATCAAAGTAAACAGCATAGACATTACATGTAACATTATACAAGGATCCTACAGAGATGGAGAAAATCGGCATATATTACACACATTCTACCCATCAGTCGCACCGGGTTTCAAGATAGTAGAAAAGCCTCAAAACCTTGTGTACCTACCGTTAAACACCAGTTTCATTTCAGACATCGTGCTGAACATAGTGGATCAAGACGGAAACCTTATTGACTTTCGAGGAGAAGCTATTACTGTAAGAATACATATAAAATCATCCGCTTAGATAATGGGGTTATCATTTAAAAAGAGAGAGCCAACCAGCAAAGAGGTCAGTAGCTCATCAGCTGTAGAAGGATTAACAAGTGACAACATTCGTTTTCTAGAAGAAATTGGATTAAAAGTCATTAACAATGGATATACTGGATATAGCGCAGGGCCCAACATTCGACGAGACCTTATGGGAAAAGGAATATCACACGCACAACCCTTACGCTTCGTCCAAATTAAACAATAACGATGAAATTAGGATTCCTATACAACAACAAGACATTTATACTCTTCCATGCGAAAGTTATTTATATATTGAAGGAAAAGTAACAAAAGCTGACGGTACTGTTGGAACCACTGTTCCGTTCATAAATAATCCTATGGCATTTTTGTTTGACGAGATTAGATATGAAATTTCAGGAGTTACAGTCGATTCAACAAAAAAGGTTGGAATTTCCAGTACATTAAAAGGATTAGCGTCTTTAACACCAAATGAGAAGAATCTGTTAGCTGTTGCAGGATGGGTTGCACCAGACAAAAGTATAATTACTCCTGACGCTTCGGGAAACTTTGATTATTACGTACCTTTAAGATTACTTTTAGGATTTGCTGAAGATTACAGAAGAATAATAATAAATGTAAAACAAGAACTAGTTTTATTAAGGTCATCAAACGATAATGATATTATTAAAGCATCTGCTGGAACAACTGAAGCCAATTTAGACTGGAAACTAACATTAGACAAGATTGTTTGGAGAGTACCACATGTGCGACTAAATGATGAACACAGGATTACATTATTAAGAAAGTTAAAATCCGATCGAGACATTGTAATGCCATTCAGAAGCTGGGAGTTTCATGAATACCCCGTTTTACCTACAACACAACGGCATACATGGACTGTAAAAACTTCTACTCATTTGGAAAAAGCGAGATATGTAATATTTGGATTACAAACAAAGAAGAAAAGTATAATAACTGAAAATGCTGGTGAATTTGACCATTGTAAATTAACAAACTGTAAAGTGTTCCTGAATTCACAATTCTTGAACTTTCATTCAGGGTTAACTTATGAAGAGGTATAAAAGAGAGGGAGCAGTGAAGTTAGTCTCAGTCTTGTCTAACACACGCTGCAGCTAACATGTCGGTGCCACCTATGAACAATTTATTTTTCGATAACAATTTGAAGACATATTGTTGCGAGTTACAATGTTTTAAAATACCAGGCGATCAAGTTGACGGGAAAGCTTGTCGTAAGTGCAAGTGTTTCAGCTATTGCATATGTAGATGTAAAACGTATCAAATGAACCGACAAGATAAAATACAAGAATTACGCCGAAGGATTGCATTACTGTGGCGGCGAATGTAGTAGCAACCATCTGCCTCGCACCAGCTGCCACCTGCCGCCTGCCATCTGCCGTCCGCCATCTGCTCCGCCCCACCACACTTTTACCCCCACCATTTTGTTTGATACCAAAACGCTAGCTAGCGAGTAGTCAGTACACCTCCGGCTCTCGACCGGTGAACATCGAGCTCTTTGTTGAAATGTCCATCAAAATTAGGTGTATTCATTATGACTCTATTCATCTGGCGACTTTCCAAGACCTCGAGGTTTTTAATGAAGAGTTAAGACTTCTCATTGCGTCCGGCTACGATTTATCTTTGGAACTTTACGCATCAAAAAACAACATGGACTCTGCGCAGGAATCGAAGTATCTACCGTCTTTCATCAGAAAGCGAAGTGATGGCCGCAACTCGTCCGGATCAACAACATCGATGACAACGAACAACGGGGAACTATTGTAAACATAAATTATTATAAACATAACTTATTGTAAATAAAAAGAAAAGTAAAAAATAAAGTTAAATAAAATAGTACTACCTCACACTCGTATCATTCGATTGCTTCATTCGATTGTTTTCATTCGATATTTTTATCGAATGAAAACTATCGAATCACAATCGGATTTTACGAGTGCGAGGTAGTACTTTTTTAAAATTACCTCCCAGTGACCTTGAACTTTAAACTTTCCCTCATTACGTCACAAAACCGCCTACGTCACTGGCTCAGCCTCAGATGACGTCTTTCATGGTTCAGCACTTCCGGTCACGTGACCGGAAGCTGTCAATCACTTGGCCCAGAAGCCCCAAATGCCCACTACTGAAATATTAAGAGTATAAGGACATAGTAATATTTAAAGTTAATAAAACGAACACAAATGCAGAGACATAATAAATAACACACTCCAACACATTTGGACACAGGCACAGATACTGGTTTACAGCCATTTAACACAACTTTACAGGTTCTGTCAACTGACACAAAAAATAGTTCGTAAATTGTGTAAGAAATATATGTAATATAAACAAATTTAACACAATCATAACATTTTGAGGACACAATGTTTTTACTGGGTTTGGCTAATATATCGGATGTTGTACCAATACTGACCTTATACATTTGTCTAAATAGTAATGGATTGCTTACATGCTGCACTATGTGGTGTTTGTCTTTGGCAATACACTTCCAACACATTTCCTGTCTAATATCTGGCCGGTTGTATCCAGCACAATTTACATTTATGTTTTACTTTACAACAACACAATGAGACGTCTATTCTGCTGCTTATACAACAGATCTAGGTCTTGTAGAATGTGCGTATCTGTATTAAATAACATGCATATATTACTCTACTGCGCGGGATAAGAATGTAGGGTTTAATAGTACAAAACCTAATACAAGGACTAAGAATAGAATTATAGAATTTCGACAATTTGGGTACTAATGCGGGATGGCACCGTTAGTTAATATGTTAATTATATTGAGACTATAAACTTATTTAGTCGAATTTGGAATTATATTAATAGTGGGTATTCCATATTTGCATATGGGTGTCCACTTACATGTTACACTTACCGCTCGCCTATGTTTATATACAATATCCATATATTTACAACCTCTATATGCCTATAGTGTAATCTGTCCTGTTTACATGTTTCCGCTACTTTTTTTGTATAAAAGAAATGTACTCTGTTAGCCATTTATTGGGAAATTGTATTAAACCTACTAACGAAAGATTCGGTATATGGTTTTTATTAGAAAATCTACGTAATAATAACCTTCTTACAGACATAGGTAATATAAACTATTGCGAGGGCGAACCAAAATTAAATAACTTAACATCTATAACGGATGCGTTTTGTGATAACATAATGTTAGTTAAGATAACCAATGTTACGGATTGTGATGGGGACGTTCGGAATAAATTTAAAGTTAAGAAGGAAATATGTGGCTCGTTTAATAGCTACTTACGAGGAATATTTAAAAAGTTCTCTTTAGCTCGACATGGTGTTGTGGCCAAACTACCATTCTCCTTGGAGAGGTCCTCTGGGGTCCAAAGCGAGGGTGTGTTACAAATAATAAAGAAAGATATTGACCAAATTAAACAAAAGTATGATGATCCTATAGCAATTCCCTATAAAATAGAGCTTGCAAATGTTAAAATTAAGGATTTGTTGGAAGATCTTCCAAAGATACTGCAAGATCTGGAAAAAGAAATGTACTATCTTATGGATTTCGATATAACACTAGATTTGGCTGGAATATTTAATAAAGAGGAAATGTGCCAATATCTTACAGAAAACTTTAACTTTTGCTACCAAGGGCCGTACAAGAATGGATATAATGTTATTGTAGATAATGTTAGTAAAGATTGTTTAACATGGTTTAATGTAAATAGCAGGGTAAAAATATATAATAAATTTATATGCCAGATTACAAGTACTGGAGTAATTAAAAGTATAGGAAACCATATAATAAACTTTGTAAACTGTCCAGATGCGAGACTAAAAGAAACGTTCTCGTCTAAACTAGCTAGAGAGAATGGAATAACAAGGTTAGAGGCAACAATCTATAACTATTGTAGAGGTTTTGGTAAAGGGTTTGATCCTTTAAGAGATTGTTTAAGTCTAATAGAAGACAACAAACGGTACTTTCAAAATGCTCCATTCTATGCTGTACCTCTGCATAAGATGTGGGTGAAAGTTGCCAATCAATTACAAAACAGTTGTTGTTTAGTGTTTAACGATTTATTACAATACGCATATTGGGGTAATAGTAATACGAAGAAGATAACTGGAGTACAACTAAAACTGCCAAAAGATAGTACACAAAGGGAAAAGTTAATAAAGTATGCTCTATCTGCATTTAGCTTTAACTGTTTACCAACTAACTATGTAGAGGTAATAGAGGAGTTTCCTGATGCCATAAGTGTAAAGCATAAGTGTTACATCAAATCTGGGGGCACATGTTTTACAAAATCAAATACACCTTTCTCCACTATACCCAAACACATCAATTTAGAAGAATTAGGCTTAGTGGAAAGTCCTAACCTTACTCCCTACGTTTTAAGAAGCCGGACCAATAAACTGTACCCATACACTATTAAAGAAATAGAGCCACTTTCCAAGCCTTTCTTAGAGAGTTGTTCCAAAAAGAGGAAATTGGAATTAGAAGACATTGACAGTAATAAGCGTAAATTGGAATATGTGGAAAATACTGTTGCAGAGGAATACAAAGCACAGTTGGCTAAAGAACAAGAAAGAAGGGAAAGAGAGGATAAATTAAAAGATTACTTCCTGCGACGTTGGGAGGATCTAGAGCATTATGGACATTATATAGTGTATGCGTTTGTAGTAAACAACAAGTTTGTGGGAGTGTTGGCAGAAAAGGATGGACGGAGGGGTGTATACTATGTTAAAGGTGTCTGTAAAACTGTATTTATAGAGATAAATAAGAATAGGCAAGGTTATAGCGTGTTGCCATACAGTGGTGATTTGGACATTATTTATCTACCTATCAACGAGCCACTTGCAAGCTTTAACACTAACGGAACCGCAACATTTTATGGCAATTCCTTTCCAAAAATAGAAAACCTAAGTTTCCGTAACAATGAGTGGGATGATGTTGGACAAGAAGACATAGAGATGCAAGATATTAAAGGCAATGTTAAATTTAAAGAATGTAGTAGACTGGAGGATTTGGAATATGGTGCGGAATTATTAATAAGCGCTATTAAACAAGTCCAACATAGGGGTAGAAAAAGATATATTGTACAGTTTGAAAATATTCGTAACCTTTATGTCTCCAACCACTGGCTGGAAAGGGAGCTAGAATGTGGGAAGTTTGATTTTAACTACAAAATTAAAATTAAGTTGGATAAAATAAAGACTACTCCAAACAAGCACAAAGAAAGATTAGTGTTTTGTGTTTAGTTGTTTTGGGTTTTAAAAATTCATTTTTTGCTATCGCATTGGCTTAAAACATATCCAAAATTTAGGCAGTTCTGACCATAAATATTTTGTAGATATATATTACTTATTATATTACAATGAGAGGTAGTTGAGAGGGTCACAACAATATTGGAAATGTGGCAAATATAACAGCTGGATGTATATAATAAGCTTGTGGCAAATATAATAAGCTTGCATTTATTTTTTTTAATCCAACCGTAATATTGAATTTGGAAATGGGGTATTTAGGGAAAAAATATACGGTAAATTTAGATATAAGGGGATATAACAAGTCGAAAAGTAAATAAAGGAGTTATTGGTAGTAATTTACAAAATATAGTTTTGTAAAAACACAAATACCAATGTTAGTTTTTAGGTTGCGGCAAAACAAACAACACATCAACTGTATTATAGGTGGAAATAATATTGTAATTTTAGATATAATAGTTGGGGGCTATAACATATCCAAAAATAAATCAGACAATAAATGCTTAGGACAATATCCAAAGTGTAGGCAAATCGGACAATAAACAGCAAAGTCAGTTTTGGGATTACAGCAAAATAATAACAAACAAAAAAAACAAAATATTGTATTATAGGGGGTAGTGGAACGTGTGGTAGTGTGGTCTTGTTACCTATATAAGAGCTATAACATATCCGAAAATAAATCAGACAGTAAATAAAGAAGTTTGAAATTGTTAGTATATTTTTCAAAATATTTTTTTAAATTAGACCATTATAGTTAATTTGTCAAATGTGGATGGTGTGTACATATACACTAGCCTAGAATAATAACATATATAAATTTTAAACAAATCAGACCATAAATAAAGAAGTTGCCAATTGGCAGTATTTTTCCAAATTTTTTAAAATTTAACCGCAATATTTGTAAAATGTGGATGGTGCATATACACTAGCCTACAACAATAACATATCCAAATTTTAAACAAATCGGACAGTAAATAAAGAAGTTGGAAATTGGCAGTATTTTTCAAAAATATTTTTTAATTTTACTGTAATAGTGAATTTGGGAAATGTAAGGCTAATTTATTAAAACACTTGCCTATAACAATAACATATCTAAATTTTAAACAAATCGGACAGTAAATAAAGAAGTTGGCAATTGGCAGTATTTTTCAAAAATATTTTTTAATTTGACCGTAATAGTGAATTTGGGAAATGTAAGTGGAATTTATTAAAACACTTGCCTAGGACAATAACATATCTAAATTTTAAACAAATCGGACAGTAAATAAAGAAGTTGGCAATTGGCAGTATTTTTCAAAAATATTTTTTAATTTGACCGTAATAGTGAATTTGGGATATGTAAGTGGAATTTATTAAAACACTTGCCTAGGTCAATAGCATATCCAAATTTTAAATAAATCGGACAGTAAATAAAGAAGTTGGCAATTGGCACTATTTTTCAAAAAATATTTTTTAATTTGACCGTAATAGTGAATTTGGGATATGTAAGTGAAATTTATTAAAACACTTGCCTAGGACAATAACATATCCAAATTGCAAACAAATCGGACAGTTAATAAAGAAGTTGGCAATTGGCACTATAGTATTTTTCAAAAATATTTTTTAATTTTACCGTAATGGTGAATTTGGGATATGTAAGTGGAATTTATTAAAACACTTGCCTAGGACAGTAACATATCCAAATTGAAGACAAATCGGACCATAAACACTAAAGATAGTTTTTTAGCCTGAATTTGAAAATTAATTTTAAAAAATATAGAGGAGGGATGGGGACAATATATTTAATATAGGCAAGGGTTGGGTATTAATATAGGCCAACAAGGAAACTTGTGTAAGGCGGGAGCTGGTGTCGGCGCAAAAACGGCTCCCCATAAGAATAACATGGGAAAAAAGCGCCGAATAGTATGCCTCTTTGCTAGTTCACCACTACTAAGGTAAATGCAACCACTTTAATTATTTAATCACCAATTAAATATTATTTACGATTAAGTCAATATGGCCTGAAAACTACTAGTACTATTTCTTATCCTATTATTTATTATACTCTAAAATTAGTATTGTTTGTTTTCTTGATTGGTTCGTTGCTTGGTTGCACAATATTTTTTAATCGCCTCCAGCCGTTATATTTGAATGTAGCCATTTCTGGGACCAAAGTGTATTTTGGATAGGTCCCGCAGAAAACCCCAGTTTTACTACCGTTTAGTTACGTTTAATTTTAATCTTAAAATTTATTATTATTACAGTGTATCACTAAAACTATTCTACTTCGTTTTTGTTGTGATTTGTAATGTTATTTTTAATTTTAAGCATCACATTTATATCTCAAATACTTCTATAATTTATCTTTGTAATCTTGTTTGCTAGCCTAACGTATTGTTTTGGATTTTGGTGCAATGTATCATGGTTCGATTCTGGTTGTGCCTACATCCAGTAACATGTAGAGGATTTTATCGTTGTTCGTTAACAACTTTAAATACAAAATGCAACAGGCATAGGCAACTGAGATGAGTCTTATAACGGTATAGTAATACGCCATTTTTATTAAATTAAATTAAACAAGTTGACAAATAAGAAGCTTTATGTTAAATATGGCTTCAATTTGGTATCTAATACTTTTCCGGGACATTATTACTTTCCTATTTACCACCAGTGCTTTTTACATTTAGTTTTACCGCAACTCTTATCATCTACCCAACGAGATTTTTTTATATTATTAGAGGGCAGTATACTTGTTCTTAATTTTTTTCATTATTCGATTTGGAATTTGTTTAACTTGATTAAATATTAATAGCTTTTTGATACATAATTTAAAGTCTTTGGGTTTATTTTAACCATACAAAGCTTTTTTACTTAAATAATATACGTATGAAATAAGCGAACAGTTACCTAAGAATAGTCTTAATATCAGTTATCATTTTAACAACCCAGGGGAATCAAACAAATAATAAACATAAGGCAATGCGTTTAAAAATGTATGTTCAAATTATACATATACAGCGTGTTCACTTATTATTTATTTAACATCTGAACAGTTTGTAACTGGCAAAATACATTTGGAATTCAGTATTATTCACCACGGCCCAAAATGAGAATTTCAATCTAAATTATGAAAATGGTTTTGCAACGACTTTTGTAAGCAGGACGTAACTATGTCGAATGATATTTTTTTTGCGATCGATGTGCACGAAATATATCTTTAACAATACCTAAATAGTTTAACAATACTGTTCCACGACATATATTAATATATTTCGAACGCTAACCTTTCCAGTAAAAAAAGGTTGCTCAACAATAGGTTGTTAGTACATTTGTTAATACGTTTATCATAAACACGCGTTTCAAAATAGTAAAAAGGTTTAGTTGCAATCAATTAAATAATAACCACAATTTTTTATAAAAAGTAATACCATTTAATAGGTGAAAGAAAAGCCATTGAAGAAAAAGAAGAGTAAGAAGCAAAAGATTCCTTGAGAGAAGATAAAACAAGTTGACAAATTTGATTTCCTCAGACAATCAGGACACTTTAATGCTGGCTAGTGGACAGTGATACTCTGTGTGTCACAAGACTGATTTCTTACATTCACTGTTTATTTTTAACTGAACATTTCTCTCATAGACTGCAACTGTTAAAACAATCAATAAAAGCAAAAAATATGACAATGCTTTAAACATGCAAGTATAGCTTATCCACTCAATTTAAAATAAAAAGATTGTATAATATATTTATTTTTAGTATTTTATAATACTATATTTATTTATTTAATAGAATAAGGGGTAGGAATTAAAACAAATTATTTATCGCCGGACCGAGTTTAAGATTTAAACGAGTTCGCACGCAGCACGCTGACGTGAGGGAAGTGAATTTCCACATAACAATTCTTAAAACTCATTTGTGTAAAAACATACATTTGTCCAATTTCTATTGAAATCTAAAAACATTGATTTTTTGTCTGTTCTGATACTCCTGGTTTCATTTACTTGCAAAGCTGGGAATATAATTTTGCCCATTATCAGGTTAGGAGAAGGTCCAGACAGGCTTGAAAGTAGGCGTGAGGTTGCTGGGGATGATAAAAGTACTCTAACAAAGGAATAACAGGCTTTTCTAGTGTAAAACACCCATAAGACAACGTACTGTGTTTAGTCGATACACATTTTCTTTAATAACTCGGTAAGTCTTTATGCTAGAATGACGAAAGAGGGCTTAGAACTTTCGCCTCTCTAATTCCCATCTTTTCACATGCACTTATTTTACATCTGGGGCTTTTATGACCCTTTTTGAGCCCAAAAACTTGAAATTTGAAAGATTGATCCCAAAAAAAAGGGGTTTAGAGTTTTCCGATTGTTTTCCTAACGAACTTGTCCAACTGATTACAGAAAGGAACGTCCCTACCAAATTTGAAGGAAATCGGACAAAAACTGCGACCGATAGAGTGCAAACAACAAAAAAAATCGCAGTTTTTTCCGATTTACTTCAAATTTGGTAGGGACGTTCCTTTCTGTAATCAGTTGGACAAGTTCGTTGGGAAAACAATCGGAAAACATATATATATATATATATACATGTTTATATATATGTTTATATATATTTCTCTATATATATATATATACATATAGACATACATTTATACAATTTTGAACGACCCACCAAAACGTGTTCAGGGAACTTCTATGGAACGTTAGGAACTTCTATGGTGGTCCCGGGCTTAAGTTTCCACCGTGCGGGCCAGGCTAATAGTTCACTTTCCAAAGGAAATTCACTAATAAGAGGATTTAAATGATTTCAAATCTAGGCTTTGTAAAATGATATAATTTTACTAGTTCACTTTTAAGCCCTTTGTCAATATCATAACATGTGATTGCTTAAATAACTGATACTTGATGACAAAAAGTGTCAACATTGTTGGTGCACAAAGCCCATAAACCTATGTACTAGCATAGAGATCAAGCGTAAATTTAAGGAATTGATTGATTAGTATATATCCTCTAGAAAATGTTGTTTTATTTCGGATATCGCTTGCCAAATCTAACTGCATTGATAAAATGTTTTTGTTTCTAATATGAATGCCTCTTATATGACTATTAAGAACTCTGTGTGTTTACTAAAATGGAGTTATAAACCATCATTATTTTGTATCTTATCTCTTAACAAATACTTTTCTCATTTACTCAGAAATGGTCGATCCTCCCTATTTGCAGATGGTTCGTGTTTACACCATATCACCAGATGGTGATGTGTCTATTACACCATACGATGGAATCAACTGAAGGGAGCTAAACTGACTGAACGCTTTAATATGACAATTTCGTCCTTATCTAGCTTGTCATGTAGTAAAATTATACCCTGCAGTATTTGCGTTGGTAATTTTCATATGTTTTATAAAAATGTAATTATATAACCAGAGATTATTGTTCTTTGAGTTTGTATAAAAATCCGGGTTATCTATAACTCTACATCATGAATTGACTCTTTTTATCTATAATAAAAGTTAATACTAGCAGTATGTATCGTTCCGGTCACCAAGATAGTTAAACTATTTTGACACTTTCATTAATAATCAGCATTGTTCGTAGGAGAGGTTGAGGCATCATTACACCGCGCATTCTCAGGATAATGACGCCCTTGGTTGTTACCGATTTGTATTCATGAGAAGCCCCAAGAGAAAAATTATCACTAACCCTTCAATGACGTCCACAATAATCTACATTAAAATATTTAAGCCTTTCTTAAAACAGTATGATTTTTACTTTTCTATTTATTGATGTACAATACACCTTTTCACATTAAAAGGCTACAGTGGATACCAAAACATATTCGTGGACCCTCATTTATATAATATATTATCTGTTATATGCTATAATACCCCCGTCGCAGCAAACCTGCGTATACTCAGCGAATTTCCAATGCATATATATACGTATATGTCTTAATACCGAATAAAGCCGCTTACCAAGTTTCTTTAATATACATTCATGAATAATAAATATATAATATTTTAATTATTCTCCTTAAGAATAACATAGGGGCTGAGTACGCAGGTTTGCTGCTACGGGAACTATCGGCAAAATAATCGTTTTTTTGTTTCAATATCAATAGACCAAAACGAGATGAGACATATACCAAGTTTCGTCAGTATTCGTTCATAAATAATCGAGATGTATAATTTGTCTTATTCTCCTTAAGAATAACATTGGACAACGTACTGTGTTTAGCACTTTCAATATCTCTGTAACCAATTGTCGTAGAGCAATGATCAAAACACCAAATTGTGTGATTTTTTAAGCTGAATCAAATGGTGCAAACTAAAATTTTACATGTAAAGAATTCAAAATAACAATTATTGGGGTACAGAACCCCCCAAAAAAATACCCCTTCACATTTATAAATCGATCTGTCTGCTTTTCGAACTTAGTCATAAATGTTGCTTTACGCTTTTACATATATATATATTTTTACGAATGGTGTTTTTGGCATCTGGGGACCTCAAAACGAAAAGTTATCATGGTCCCGGGCCTTGGTCTTACCATGCCAACTACGGTAATAGCTTATTCCATATAGGGGAAATTCGTTAAAACTATCCCAGAATGACAAAACTGTAAATCCTTTTAAAATAATAATCGATTGATAACATTTTTAGTTTACTTAGATGGTTTTAAACCACACTAAAAACATTATTTTATTTTTTAACCCCAAAGAACAATGGGGTAACGCCGATACAGTGTTTTCAGGGAATGTTTTCAGTACTTAAGATTTATGGTTTAGATCGATGGGCCCCTCTGCTGGAGACAACTTCAAGGGCCTTTCTCTCTGCGGGGTCGTTACATTATACATCAGATTGGAACAAGAAAAGAAAATTTATTATTACAGTTGTGATGATTTTTATTTTACAAATTAGTCTAATGTATGAAGAATTATTTAAATTTTATTACATGAACTTATGGGTAAAACTTAATTTCTCTCATTTAGTCGAATAATGAAAGCTAAAAACAGTGATAGAAAAATAACTTTCATTTTAATAAAAAACATTTCCGTAGTTGCATCGTGGAAGATTACAGTCTTTTGAGAATCTTTAAGTTCTTATTGGCACTGTAGTATGTAACAAATACCGTTAAAATGAGGTATAACTCGATGTAGGCTTACTTAAAACTTCTTAGATGCGCTCTATCCTGGTCATGCAAAAAAAAGTAAATTATGTATACCTTTTGATTTTGGTGATTAATACAAAAGTGAAAATTGTCTTTACATTTTGTTCATTACTTTTGAAATTATTAAATATACTCCAGACTTTTGCTAAAACCTGTACATAGAGCTAGTCCCAAATCCATCCAGTATGTTAATAGTTTAACAGATACAATATTCTTTGTATACTTTATTTATTGTAAAAAACTAAAAAACAAACTTTTTTCACTAACATAATTTTAAGAGAAAGATCATAAGTGTCAGAGAATAAGAGGGGGCACGGGATGTTTATAAAATTAGGTGCAAATTTTATCTATTGAGTTAATCCATAGAAAAGTTATACCCAACAATTTTATCTGCTTAGGTTATAAATACGTTAAGTTGTCGAATATTTTCTTATATCAGGGTGAAATAAACTTCTCCGATGTTCATCGGTCCATTTATCTCAACACTATGTTAATAAAAATTATGTTATTTATTTATTGACATATAAATTTATCCCATAACACTTCCTGAATTACTTTAATCTTAAACAAATTGACTAAAACAATTTTTCGTGTCTTTTGTAATGATATAAATGTTGTAATGCAAAAGGCTGTTAAAGAATTTAAAACCAAAATTTACAATAATAAGAGATTGTTATGAATACATAGAAAATGTTACTACTCTGTCAAAGATATTGTTAATAAACTGGTATGCTCTTTATGAAAACATATTTCAGTATTAATTAAAATGTGGTTTCCCGTTATTGGAGCTCAATCAATCATGCGTGATGCTCTTGTATAGTTACTCGCTTCATAGCGTTTAATTAAATATCCGTTACATTGCTTATTAATAGGGTAATACATAAATGCACCGTTCTCTAGTGGGTTTGCGTTGCTGTTCATTTACAGCATATCTTTGACTACATAGTCTGATATATATGACTGCATCATTTTTTTAACTTTTAAAATATTATAAATGTTATTTTAAAATGTGCTAAACAGTATCTTTCTATCTTTTTTCCAATAATGTATGTATTCTGACTGTTAACATTGAGTAAATATACAATAACATTTTATATTTAAGAGTCTTAATTTACCGAATTTTGCCATTCGCTATCGATTGTCTGTGTAATTTTCTCAACCATCAATCAAACTCTATTTCGAAAATTGTATTATAAATGTTTAATGACTAATTATAATTTTCTTTACAAATTACATAACTTTAATAATATCTTTAAAAATATTCGATTTTAAACTATAACTTGGTTCGTGACTCTAGCAACTCAATATTATTACCTTTATTGTACGAAATCTTCAAATTTGAAAACATTGTCAACTAAAGTTTAAAAACTATGTAAATTCTTGAAAGGTTTCTGTTTAATTCCTATAAAACTTATGAAATATATTTAAAGTACTAATCAAATGTTGGTATATTAATAAAACAAGTTTTTTTTGTATCTAACTTAAACTATTTTCCACTGTAATAAGAAGTATATATTTACATAACGTTGATAAAAATGTATACGCTATATATACAGTATAACAAATACGATTCATATTGTTATTCAAACATGGCCTTTCGAATATGTTCAGTTTCAAATTGCTTTTTATATAAGTTGAAAATTTAATTTAAATTCAAATGGGGTCTATTTTGTAACTGGACAAGTTGAGCTATCAATGGAGATTGTTTTTATTTCAAGGCCTATCAGTTTCGTATTTATAGAAAGTCAATTTCTTCTCCTCATTGAGGCAGCCAAATGAGACTCAATCCAATAGAAAGCTTGTATTGTCCATTATATATATTTTTTTATTTTAAAAGGCAACAAAAATAATAACGTGAATATTTTATTTTATTTGGAACGTTATTAAATTAACTATTTATCAAGATAAACACTATAATAGATTAGTAAGCCATTTTCATAGACAGTTAAAAATCGAGTACTGTTTATTTAAACTATTACAACTAAGTCGTGTCCTACTGTTTTACTTATTATGTATTTATTTTACTGACCTCTTCATATTGGCACAATTCATGATCTTATATAACATACAGCAAACATCATTAATCGTTGAATTTTAAACGTAAGCAAGTAGACAAAGTTGGCTAGTGTGTAATAAATTGTTTCAACATGTACTTTAACAACTAAATATCATTCTTGGAAACCTTTGTAACTCGTAACATTGAATTGTAAATTTACGTAAATTGTTAATATAGCTAATTTAAATAATACGAACCGTTTTAGATATAAAATGCAAAGAGAAGATTTCAGTCAACTTACCCACTTGTCCTCCATTAATAATTATTTTTCATTTGTTATTTTTATTTTTAATATGGATTAAATTACTCTTTCACTAAGCAGTGTTGTTCAGTCGAGTTTCATTTAACAATAAAGTCTAAAGTAGAATCGTTATTATTCTGTTGCACTAGCACTATCAATTTATAGTGAGATAGCAAAAACAAACTTTTAAAAATAATATTATTATTGTTTATTATGTAATAATATATATATATAGGGTGTTCAACAATAAAGTGCAATCAAACACATGTATCAATCAAACCAGTGGATAGTGTTTAGGAGTAAAGACACTTTAACTTTTTTAGGTTTTTGTTGGTTTTACTCTAGTAACATCCCTAACTTCCCGTCGATTGTTTATGTTTGCATTTATATATTGAGAAGTTGATGTGCTGAACCAAAAATTTCAATATACAACTGGATATAAACAGGTGGGACGTATAATAACGTATTGGGCTTTTGTGTAAAAGTGAATGTTATATTGTATTCACCCATCACTCCCGGCTGCGGCTGTGACATGTAAAGATAAATTTCCAAAGTTACAATGACTAAAAGTAGTAAGGATTGGTTTATTTGTTTCGGTCACATTTAAATGCTCGACCGGCTAATTTATTATAACATATAAATATGTTCTCTCTTCTATTCCACTGTCTATTATATTTGCTTTTAAAGTCTTTAGAATACAGTGGACGTATGAGTTAACAAATCACATGACATATTATTGCATTTTGTTTTCAAAAACAAATTCAAAAATTCTAACCGAAAAATCATGTTTTTTGCATATAATGTCCAGTAATTTTATTTCCTTCAACTTGTTTGTAATTGTATGCATCCCATTGTGAAACAATGTCCTGCGTTTAGAATATGGTACACGTTTTAGGACTTTTTTATAACTAGAATCAAACGAACGTAATATCTTAAGCCATTTTTTTCGGATATATAGACTTTTTTAATAAAGTCCTATTTAGGTATTTTTAAAGTTACTAAGTTTACTATTTATGTTTCATTTATTAAGACCTATCAAAATTTTTCGTTCTATAAAATTACTTCCATCACACTACGCATGTGTTCCTATTCTGTTCTTAGATACATAACTTCTTACAAAATAAAATTACAATTTTTTTTTCTTAAAAAGAGAAGAAGGATTTAAGAGGCTTTCAAGGTAAGCGATGGACAAGTTGACAAATACGATTCTCAGAAACAATCAGGATCCTAAATTGAAGCTGGCCGGTACATCTTTATCTCACTAATAGCAACAGGGATAAAGCTCAATTTGTACTTACGACCCTCTTTTAGCCACATTTGAAGTAATCAATTTCAGAAATTTTAGAACTATTAGCACCTATGTAAGTCATAATAGTTACTATAACTTGACTAATTAACTAATTTTTAATCGGATTCATACATCAATTGAATGTATGCATCACATATATATCACGTTCCTTCTGTGTACCTTTCTTGTATGTACGATTTATAGGGACTATTTAAAATTTATCTCCTTGTTTTAATTTATATTCTAATATTATTTGAATTAAGTCGTACCTATATTAAAACGTGTATTGATTATTTTTACGTGACTTTTTAAATATAAGTTACGTAACTGGATCGTAAAAGAACTTATTTAAATACAAATAATAACAAAAACATGCCATCGAAACATAGAACTTATTTATTCCAAAGTCACCATTGTAATCTTACCTCAGCTAACGAAATTAAACAGTAAAGTTTTTAGGAGTTACATCATAAAAGAATGAGTAATACAATATTAAACATCCTTTAGGTTTCAGTGTGCCTATTCAAAACAGTTTATTTCGCTTCAAATACATATCCTTTCTGGCTTTCTACACAGGTAGACCTATAAGATTACATTATATACAGATACTAGCTAATATAGGCGTATTTTAACTCTCTTTTTTATATTTTGTTATTTTAGTATGTGATTAAATACATATTATAAACATTTATTTGTTTTGGTTTTTGTTTTACTGCTTTTATTACAGAGCAACTGCAATCACAAAGATCATGATTTATATTAGGTTTAAGTAAATAACATGCTTATAGCTGGAAAATGAATACTAAATGATCATCTAAATGAATATTTTGAATTAAATTATTAATACTAAATTTACATTTCGGGACATTGAGACAGAACATAGGATGAACAGGCAATGATTGCGTTGTAATTAGGACTATAACATCTGCCAAGGGCCGAGTTGATAGGGTCACTGAATACAAAGCAGATATTGAATCGTCATAGCTTGTGTTCCTGGTCTATGTAATATTACTGATTAGAGAAAATACTACAATATCGTTAATGTTAACTATAAAAAGAAAACGTAGTTGTATTTTGAATGACAAAGAATTGACCTAAGTAATATGTTACAATAAACATAGTTATGATAAAGGTTCATCAAAAATGCGCCAGCTCAGGTAACAGAATCTAGTTAAAAAATGTTAATTTCCTATTACTTTTATTCGAATAGCAGTTCGTGTAGGGAGTTTTCAAATTAAGAGATAGCTTTTGCAGTTCTTGCTTTAGAAAACTATCCATTTTTGTTTTCTAGATAGGTGGACTTGGAGCAAATAATACGAAAAATCCATTGGCAAATGACGAAAATCGTACGTTGGCCCTCGCAGACACACGTGGTAGAGATTGCTCCATGCGTAGTCAAATATGCTCGCCGAACATTTTGAAGGCTCGTTGACCATTTTAAAGGCTTGACGAGCAAACTGAAGGCTTGTTCAGCTTTTTTAAGGCACTTTGATTAAATTAAAGATTCGTTTAGTTTGTTGAAGGCTCGTCGAGCATGTTCGACCCTGTATGGGTTATACTAGCCTGCGAACACCGACAAACACGCGAACATGTTGGGTTCGGGACTCGGCTCGTCAGATTCGGCTAGCACGAGGCCAACGCGAATATGTTCGTACTTGTAGTGTGACAACGAGCATGTTTGACCGCTCGTCGCATTAAACGCATTTTTTCTAGTTGAGGAATTTCACTCCAATTTAGGGATGTTTTCACGTCCAGTGCAATAGCATGTGGTTGTGTCTCGGCTGTTTACAAGTTGAATGAATTACTTAAAGTGTCAATTTATTATTATTTGTGTCAGTGATAAAAAAATATACAAACTGTACAGTAACTTAATACAGAATCAAGTTTCATAGTGGTTGGGGTAGGTTTACAATGATTTTATAAGGACCTCCAACTAAGACCTCAGTGGTTTTAGCCGAGAATATGTCGAGTAAATTATTTTGTGGTTCAATATATATCATATTAAAAATGATTACTGTTTACAGTGATTTTTTTAATTTATGTAAAACTGAAGTAACCGTGAAACCTTGAATATTTCAAAAATATGGTTTAGGATCAATGCGTATGCTTCATAATCAGATCAGCGGCCGGTCTTGCATACTAACCAGTCGGGGCCTGATCAATATGCATCATATACTTGGTAGCCGTTTGATCAGCAAATATCCATCGGCATTCCGTAACAACTAGTAATCAAGTGTTACGTGTATACCTTATTATAAACAAAGTACACATTGTTATAGAAACCCTTTATCCGTAAGCATTGAAGGTTTAATTTATGAAGGTTTAAAAAGGTACTCAATGAAAGCATTTTTTCGAATGTAGATGTGATTGCATTTATACACTGATTAGGCTTTTCCATCCTTTTTATAGAAATACTTCACACAACTCAAGTTAGGCATGAGCGTGAATGACGAATTGCAATAATACATTATGAATACATTTATTCTGATCTACTTTCCTCAATTTTTCCAATAAATTAGTTTTGCCTGAAATGGATCAAACAACTCCTTTTGTAGCGGATTCTGCTAAACTGGTCAATTGTTGTTAAAAATTAAAAATTTTCAGGAATATTTCTTTCTGAAGATAGTTTCACAAGTTTGATGAGCCAAACATCACGAAAGCCAATTATTAAAACTTCAAGATGTAAACTGTCATGTTTTTCACTAACAGGGGTTAAGTATACAATGCACTAAAACAACTATATTATCACTTCAAGAGCTTTTAAGTTTAGTTTTTATTATAAAACTTGAAGCACTTTAACTCTAGTTGTTCCTGGTAGTGTTATGATAAAAATGTCTGCATTTATTCAAGACACTAGGTTTTCTCATGGACAATAATATTCAAGCACTACTTTCTTAATATTTTTTAATGATAAAACTTTAGTTACCAAACTGTTCTCAAAACCAATGTAATTTACTTGAGTTTCAAGGTTCTTTATGTCTTCAACAAATTACTGTACAATAATTCACTCATTAGTCGTCTTAGTTTATTTACAAAATATTAAACTGATGTTTTTATCGATCGTTAAATAATGCATTGAAACTGAATTTTTCATTCGAGAAATCACTGAATTTCTTTGGAGTTTTATAGAGATTTTCAAAGTGATCACATAGTTTAGTCCTTTACCCCTGCAGTTTTTGCTTTAAACAATGTTATAGAATTTGTTTCAAGATGTATATATTCCATTGAAATTAATTAAATATTAAAAGGTGTGTTTTTGACGTCTCAATTGTCATATGTCAAAAAGTGCCAATCAGTTTAGTATGAGTCAGACTCCATAAGAGGAACAAGTTGGAAATTTCATTTTCTCAATCAGGACACTTTAATGGCTAGCGGACAGCAATGCTCTCTGTCATAATAATGATTCTTTATAACCTTTCTCTATTTTATCCCTGAACACGGTTTTAAATCCTTTTAAACGCTAACTTTGCCCAGTTTTTTTTCAGGTTTCAGAAGTATTAAACCTATAACGTTTGTTTGCGAAATTACTATGTAATGAAGAAACTTGTGATAAGACTATCAAAAATATTTAATGTTCAATTTCACCCAGCTTTTCGATGAACTGATGTCTAATTTTTGTTTTTGTTTATACACCATCGTTATTAAATATCGTGACTTTTTGCTAAAGCTCAGCACATACGAAAACATTCGAATATATTTTTACGTAACAATATTTGTGTTTATGTTGTAGATATTCACCGAATGTTATAGTAACTATTTTTGCATTTTACTATTTGTTGTTCTGATTGCTCATGTTTATTTATGGTTTATTTTGTATATAATTTTATTTTACCAATCTACTGTCTATTTACACTATTTATTTTTGTATAGTTTTTTATGCAACTCATATTTTAATGTATTTTGTACATTTCAAGATTTATGTTGTTAGTAAATGTTTTTGAAGTATTTTTATAGCTGTGCGTATAAGTTGTCTGTGTTACTTTGGCCAACATTTCTTCGCAACATTTCTCCGAGTCCTGTTTTACCATAGGCATAGATTTTGATGGTGGTTGTTACTAGTTTGTTTTCTTTTCTATAATATATTATTATATTAATAGTATTATGTAGCCGTTAAAAATTAATAAATAACACACTTCAAAGAAAATTTAGCTTTAAATTATCGTTTTAATGAGTAACCTTGAAAAACTTCGCATCGCGCTGCGCAACACCAGTTGACCAGTAATAATACAATGTTTGTATTTATTTCTCTTAATGATTATTTACGATGAGTTATTTTTTAATAACAGGATTAAATAAAAATGGAAATATTTTTAAAGGCATTTTTTAGTTAGTTTTGTATATTATTACGAACACAGATATTTTTAATTTTTATTCACAATCCATGTTTGTTCGGCCTTCAAAAAATTTTAAATAATAACGATTCATCAAAATCCCTTACTTTTTATGTTTGTAGCCACTTAACATAGCTCGTTAATTAGTATTTTAATTGGACCTTGGTCCAGTTCACGGATGGCGTCATTGTCTGAGTAACTCTGCCCGCGATAATTGACATAGGCTACACCTTTTTATTTCTAGTTTGTGTTAAGTGTTAAGAAATAATTATGCTGTTTTATTGTAAAAAAACGTATTAAATACGTCTAAAGTAAGACGTAATACGTGTGTTTTCACGTAAGAAATTCTTTAATAAATACTTAAGGATTTTTAGTATGTAATTGTAAGTTTGATATTTAACATTGTCTTAATTTATGAAGTATTTACACTTTATAAAGTCAACATATTTCTATTTTGTGTAAAATGGAATTAAATCCTCCAAAGAAAATACAGTATCTTTAATTTGGTTTTAAAAACGTTGTTTTTTGCAATTTATCATTCATTCACATTAAATACATTTTATAGTGTCTAGAATTATAGTTTACACCCGTAGCCACCATTCATATTTTTATGTAAACACTTTTAAAACAACAACTATCATGTGTAAAACTAAACACGTGATTGTCAGCTCTGTATTGTTCTGCTTGATGCGCTTTTCATACCATTCGGTGATTTTGCATTGTTTATTTTAAAACTATCAATTCCTTTTAGGTCGTTTTAGAGGCTTGAATTACATCAAGCTGTTAGTTTTACAACATACTCTGAATTTGAAATTACATTTAGGTTTATAGAGATGAAACGGGATTTAGCAAAGGGTGAAGGATTGGTTAGGCTTTTTAGTTTAAGTGTTTGTTTTTTGTTTTATTTTTTAATATGCTAGTCTTCCTAAATTGTATAAGTAAAATGTAATTATTCAGAATATGATACCAAAGCTTTATTACTACTTTTCTCTGTTTTTATCAATAAAATGTAGCCTATTGTATTTGTGGTTTTGGTGTGTCAATCTTAATATAGAGTAAATTTACTTGCATGTTTTGACCAAAATCTAATATTTTCACATTCTTAATATTGCTCCAAGAATGTGCTAATTTATGCGCAGAGACGACAGAAACAATTTGAAATAATTATACATTACAGGCGTTAAGATTATTTGTAGCATGTATTTGTAAAACAAATATATAATGTTAGGTGTTTTATTCCAATTTTATTTATTTTTACCCAACCACTTCTTAGGTAAACATAGATCAAAAACTAAATGTTTGTTTGGTACAACATTTTAGTGCTCCAGCAAACGTCTATAAACTGAAATAAGGCTTTACAACGTTCTGTAGCAGGACTGTACTTCCAAATGTATCTGTCTTGTCCTGCAAATCTTATATTATGTGATAAAATCGTTTAAGGGCGAAAACAAATTAAATTGTTTGAAAAAACAATACCCTATTTTACATTGATATTAAAAATCAATAGTCTAGGTTTTAAACATTCTTCCAAAAAATCTGACCTGTCACGAACCCTTTATCCCCAAGTATTTGCACACCTTTCACCAAGCTTGCACTTTTAAAACTGTCTTTGTGTTTGTTCAAAACGAGTCTGAAAGCTCTAAGATGAAAAAACATTTACTTTTATTTCAACCATATAAAAAGGGTTTTTGTTGTTTTAATCATATAAAACCTCTTACTAATGAAAATTAATATCAAACGCCAACTGAAACTGTGAGCCAAAGCTGGAAATATATTTTAAAAACAACGTTTGCATCAATAAATGTATATGTAAAGATCAACAAACCTGTTTATCTCCATTAAGAATACATGTTGCTAACCAAGTTAGCATTTTTGTATCCGTCTACAATATGTGCGTTCAAAGTTATTCTGACTTTGGCGTCACCGTGTTTTCACAAATAGTAGGAATCTTATTTGAAACCCTTATAGTATTATTACGCTTACAGATTTGGTAAGTTGAAGAATCTTTTTCCATTTCGTAAAAGGAGGCCGCTCTGAACAACAACTGACGGGTTACTCACAATGTCACGACTTAGTGAGGTAATCAGTACAAATTTCAAATCATGGTCGATGGCTGCCAGTCACACGGTTTTGATTGCGACCAATCGACTTGTGAGCTTTTGATATCAACTGGAGTGATTGGCACCCTAGAGTATTGCAGGTCACTTGGGTTGCCTAGGGTATTGCAGGTCACTTGGGTTGCCTAGGGTATTGCAGGTCACTTGGGTTGCCTAGGGTATTGCAGGTCACTTGGGTTGCCTAGGTTATTGCAGGTCACTTGGGTTGCCTAGGGTATTGCAGGTCACTTGGGTTGCCTAGGTTATTGCAGGTCACTTGGGTTGCCTAGGGTATTGCAGGTCACTTGGGTTGCCTAGGGTATTGCAGGTCACTTGGGTTGCCTAGGGTATTGCAGGTCACTTGGGTTGCCTAGGTTATTGCAGGTCACTTGGGCTTTTTCCTATTTTAAGTGGTCTTTTCAATGCAAAAATAAGTAAACCGTCCTGCAAAACGAAATTTTTATCGTAATTATATTAGTCAAAATAAAAGCTTTACGAATGTTTTATTATAATAATATTTTGAATTATTACTAAGGTTCGTTAAAAGGGTCAGTTATTCTATCATGTCACTGGGTTTGGTACGTTCGATCAATTTATTTTAAAATATTAAACCAGTGAAACATAGGTGTATTATAAAACGAGTGTATTATAAACGCTGACGTGAAGGAAGTGAATTTCCACATAAAAACTTTAAAAACTCAAAATCAGTGTAAGAACATACATTTGTCCAATTTTTATCGAAATCTGAAAACTTTGATTTTTTGGCTGTTCTGATACTCCTGGTTTCATTTACTTGCAAAGCTGGGAATACAATTTTGCGCATTATAAGGTTAGGAGAAGGTTCAGACTGGCTTGAAAGTAGGCGTTAGGTTGCTAAGGGTAATAAAGGTACACTAACAAAGGAATAACAGGCTTTTCTAGTGTAAAAACCCCATAAGACAACGTACTGTGTTTAGCCGATACACATTTTCTTTAATAACTCGGTAAATATTTATGCTATAATGACGAGAGAGGGCTTAAAACTTTCGCCTTTTTAATTCCCATCTTTTTCAATGCATTAATTTTACATCTGGGGCTTTTCCGACCCTTTTTGGGCCCAAAAACTCGAAATTTGAAAGATTAATCCCCAAAAAATGGGTTTAGAGTTTTCCGATTGTTTTGCCCAACGAACTTGTCCAACAGATTATAGAAAGGAACGCCCCTACCAAATCTGAAGTAAATCGGACAAACAATCCGACCGCTAAAGTGCATACACATATATATATATATCTCTCTCTCTCTCTCTCTATATATATATATATATATATAAAATTTTGAACGACCCACAAAACGTGTTCAGGGGGTCACGTTAGAAACTTCTATGCTGGTCCCGGGCTTAAGTTTCACCGTGCGGGTCATGCTAATAGTTCACTTTCCAAAGGAAATTCACTAATAATAATTAGTTAATAATGATTGCTCAGAAATTATAAACAGGGTTCGTTTATTAAAATTGGATGATTAAAGTATAATGAAGTAAAACTTGAGTAACTTTTGTATTTACTCATTTGATTATAATTCATTGAAGATATTTATTAAAAATCATGAATCTGGTTTTTCAATCAATTAGTTTTAATCATTTTTCAGAATGCTTTGTCGGTAAATATTCTACACGTCTTAACTTTCCCATCAGTTTAGTATTATTTGTAATTTTTAAACTCTACAATATAACTAATAAATATGATTTTTTCATGCAATTTATTTTTCGTTTATAAGGTTAAATTACTAAAGAAATCCTCCTCGTTTTTAGCCTAACGGTCCGTTTTCTTACGATATGCACAAAAAGTCGCATTTTTTGTTGAAATTACAACACATATTTTACTTTTTAATTACTAAGTATATACTATGTTGCAAGTAAAGAAATCAATACAAAATCGTTTAAAAACTTATGACAAATGACTGTGTGTGTTTCGTGTTTCCTTGGTACAAGTTGTATACCAAGAACTAGAAGTAATTTTAAATAAAATTAAAACAAAATCGATTCAGCTTTGTGAAATCGATTCAAAATGTTTTATTGAAAAAAGAAGCAGCATTTTCCAGTCTCATTTCAACTCACGTAGTCCCCGTGACGTCATTGTATTGGACCGCTTTACGACGCTATAAAAGACCGTTATCGAAGGAAATTTACGTTGAGGTGGGACAACTTTGCTGCCGGGAGGAAATAAATTCAACCTCACGATGTTTAATTCTTATCCTGTGCCAGAAAAGTATAATAGTATTTATATACTTTTATAAGTATTTTTAATGGTTGGCTTTGAACGTTATGATAAGTTAGTCCTAAAACTATATTTAAAAGTTATAATACTAACTTTGGACGGAATATATGAAACGTGAGATTTAGAATCTGTCCATATGTCTCACAATAAATAACTTTAAAAACATTCACAAAACTGAAAATATATTTACTATTACAGTGAATTTATACAGTATACAATACGATAAAATATACATAACATGTGGGAAAAGGTACTCGATTGAGACTGGTCACACCGATAACAATCAGGCCCAATAAGTGAATGTTAATATTCAATGAGAATATTCTTCATTTAAATCCCGTTATATTATCATATTGTGACTCATTTTACTCAATGCAGGTTATAATTTATTACATGCGACAAATATTTGCATTAAAAGGAAAATACCCCCGTAGCAGCAAACCTGCATACTCAGCGAATTTCCAATGCATATTAATTTATCTTAATACCACATAAAGCCACATACCACTTTTCATCAATATACATTCATAAATAAACGATTTATGACATTTTAATTATTCTCCATAAGAATAACATGGCGGCTGAGTATGCAGGTTTGCTGAAATAAGGAACACTAAAAATGGGCTTTAATACAAATATCAATATAACTCAACTAGGTATAGCCACATACAAAGTTCTATTAATTTATGTTCATAATTAAAGGAGATAACACGTTACTTATTCTCCATAAGAATAACATGGGGCTGAGTATGCAGGTTTGCTGCTACGGGAACTATCGGGAAAAAATGGGTTTTTGTGCAAATATCAATAGACCACAATGAAATGAAGCAATATACCAAGTTTCGTCAGGACAAGTTGATAAATAAGCGAGATATACAATTTTTATTATCCTCCATAAGAATAACATTGGACAACGTACTGTGTTTAGCACTTTCAATATCTCAGTAACCAATTGACGTAGAGCAATAATTAAAACATCAAATTGTGCATCTTTTGAAGATGATTCCAATGGGAAAAAATAAAATTTTACTTTTTCAAAAATTGTACGTAAAAAACTCAAAAAACCATTTTTGGGGTACAAAACCCCCCCAAAATACCCCTTCGGATAGGTCGATCCGTCTGGTTTTCGAACTAAAGTCATAAATGCTGCTTTACACGTTTGTACCAAATTTAATCAAAATTGGACCTTTGTTACGAGAGTTATCGCACCTACGGACACACACATATATATATCCATGGCCCCTTATATGGAAACTGACATATATATACAGTTTCGAACGAATGGTATTTTTGGAGTCTGGGGACTTCAAAACGAAAAGTTATCATGGTCCCGGGCCTAGGTCTTACCATGCCGACTACGGTAATAGCTTCTTCTCTATAGGGGAAATTCGCTAAAACGTAACACAAGATGTATTTTGTCTGATGTTTAAAAATGAGTTGACCCAAAATGACAAATGTGTTGTTTTAAAAGTTACTTTAAAAATAAACTAGTTTTCATATTCCTTGTTACAAATGTTTAGTTAAATCCTCGTTACGTAGGTAAACCGTTTTAACAATTATCAAGCAAAAATTCCTGATTTTAAAACATCGAGGGTAATCTGGCACCAAGTCACTTCGAGCCAACACTGTTGGGGTTTCTCTAGCACATATTTTTCAGTAAAATTTTTACTTTTATACCTTTTTAGAAGAGAAATATCGTAATGGTTTTACTCGGAAAAATATACAGAGTGTCTCACGTAAGATGTCTCAAAAATATTGCAGAAGAACCAGTTGATCTAGAAGGATGAAATCAAAATATTTCCCACTAAATCAACACCAAGAAATTACATAAGAATATTTTTCTTTCGTTAACAATGCACCCTATGTTTATATAATAAGTGCATGTTAAGTGTATGTTAAGTTATCCATAACCCATTTATCACAGAGGCTACAGAGTTACCATGCATTTTATATGGGGAAATTATGATTTTTGTTGATTGCTATAAAGCAAAAAGACGTACGAGGTTGGTAACAATTAGAAAGTTGCAAGGATTTTCAAGACCTTTAAGATAATATACTTTTGGCATACATTACTATTTGATTTTTTTGAGTTTTGGGCATATAAACATTTTAAAAACAGTATTTTGTTATTTTGTATTTGGTCTTAAATTAATACTGTCATTTAGCATATACCGTTTATAATTTAAAGGAATAAAAGAAAAGTCATAGTGAATGAAAAGTTAGAAGTTGAGAAATTTGGAGACCTCGGGCCTCAACGAAAATAATGGCCTAATGGCCAGAGTCTTATTAGACTTTCTTTCAGACTTTTTACAGGTGTGGTTCTTTCACTAACGGCCCCTTCATCTTTCTCCTTTATCCTTTATCACGCGTTCATTACCTTTATTTCTTAATCCAATATAACTCCAATTGCATAACAAATATTATTTCTTAATCATAGTACCGCTGATTTTAATACGAGTAATAATTTTAAATCAGAACATATGCCTTGTGGTTTAGAAGATATAGAGTATTCCGTAAAAGTCAATATTTTCCAAAAAAATTTCTGCCATTTTGAAACGGACTAAGGTCTTAATACAACAATATAAAATATCCTAAAAGTATTTTATAAATAAAATTGAATAAAATTGATTTCTGTTTTCACAAAGATTTTAGTCTGTTGTAGAGCTTTAAAATGGTGTATAACTTTATATATATATATATATATATATATTTGGAAGTTCCGAGATTCAAACTAGTTACCCTTGGTTTTTGTAACAACCTGCATTTGTAACAAACTAAAAATATTGTTACGTTACTTTTTGGGGGCGATTTAGTTGGAAATAATTTTGTTTCATCCTTCTAAATCAATAAGTTCGTCAGAAATCTGTTTGAGACACCTTACATGAAACACCCTGTACATTTAGTTATAAAAGGATGCCTTTCTGATATAATCTCTGTTTCGTCTTAATAAAAAAAATAAAAAAATAAAAAAAATAAAATAAACAGTAAACCGATCACTTTAATTTTTTATTAAGTAGCTACTAGTACGTGCTAATTGGGAACAGTATATTCATATATTTATACTGTTTTATATGCATATATGAATCGTTTTCTGAAAATATACTATTAAAGTACTGACCTTTCTAAAAGGTTAGCCAAGATTTATAGCCATGGTAACGAAAATATCCCATTAGGTATAAAGATATGAGGAATGGGGAGGCTAAGTTTCCTGCTACGCCCCGGGGCTTGGGCCAACTTAAGATAAATCTGCTGAGAAGTCTTGAATGGTTTACTTTAAGTACTTTTGCTACCAAATCTAACTGCAAAAGTCGTCGGGAAGTAGCTTTAGATAGAATAAAATATAAGAAGTTCACTCTACATGTTCTGCGATGTGTAAGTGTGGTAACTGGATATTAAATTTCGCTTAGTGTTTTTAGAACGCACAAGGAAAATATATTAATTAAGTAGTTAGTTACATTTTAGTTTAATAATTATAATTATGAATAATTATTAAACTAAACAACAAAGATACAATGCATGTATTTAATTTCACGATATAACTTTTACTCCTGGTGCATGATATAATAAGTCTGCATAACTATACATTCTACAAAATAATCTGCAACATTAAACTTAGAAAATTTCAAACTAGTAAACAATGTAAATAAATTGTATTGCTCTTTGAAAGGCAACCCTGTGTTAAATTAAAACTCTTTTCCTTCAGTTAGTTTATCATTCATGTAATGTATGCTGCTCAAGTATAATTAATATCAAATTAACTGCTTCACAGATGCCACATAATTTAATAGCCGCTTCATTGCTTATTAATTACAGCTAAATGTTAGACAGGGTGTTTCATAGGCCATAGAGTGATGTTTGTCATCATTGTGAGATCTAGATAAAATTATAATATTTGTTTAAACTACAAAACTTATTTTCAACTATCTTACTTCTTTAACTAACGCAAATCGTACCTAATCATAATAGTTCTACTAAGGTTGTAGTGTCAGTCGAATTATTTTTATTTTTATATTAAGTTTTTTATGTTTCATACATTTCTACATTGTTGTTTTTAATTCAATAATTTTCTTACCAAAGGTATACTCAGATATTAATCTGATTCAGCAAGCTTATACTTACAAAGTTGAAACTTAAATTCTAAACATTTAGAGATGTTTGGTTTTTTATTGATTATTACTGTCATGTTATGTGATTATTATAACTAATCACAGAAATAAAATTAAATTTGTTTTATGAAATTGGAGTTGTATTGGATTAAGAAATAAATGCAATGAACGCGTGGTAAAGGATAAAGGAGAAAGGTGAAGGGGTCGTTAGTGAAAGAACCACACCTGTAAAAAGCCCTAAAGAAAGTCTAATAAGACTTTGGCCATTAGGCCATTATTTTCGTTGAGGCCCGGGGTCTCCAAATTTGTCAACTTCTAACTTTTCATTCACTATGACTTTTCTTTTATTCCTTTAAGCCACTCAATTTATTCTTCTGCCAAACTTCAGTTAAATTATGTTTGTAAGGTAAATCTGGTTAAAAGTTTGAAAGCGTTAAAAAAGTGTTGACTAAAACTCAATTAGCGAATTTGCCCTATTAGGGTAGAAGCTATTATCGTAGTCGGTGTGTGTGTGTGTGTGTGTGTGTGTGTGTGTGTGTGTGTGTGTGTGTGAGTGTGTGTGTGTGTGTGTGTGTGTGTGTGTGTGTGTGTGTGTGTGTGTGTGTGGTGTTGTGTGTGTGTGTGTGTGTGTGTGTGTGTGTGTGTGTGTGTGTGTGTGTGTGTGTGTGTGTGTGTGTGTGTGTGTGTGTGTGTGTGTGTGTGTGTGTGTGTGTGTGTGTGTGTGTGAGTGTGTGTGTGTGTGTGTGTGTGTGTGTGTGTGTGTGTGTGTGTGTGTGTGTGTGTGTGTGTGTGTGTGTGTGTGTGTGTGTGTGTGTGTGTGTGTGTGTGTGTGTGTGTGTGTGTGTGTGTGTGGTGTGTGTGTGTGTGTGTGTGTGTGTGTGTGTGTGTGTGTGTGTGTGTGTGTGTGTGTGTGTGTGTGTGTGTGTGTGTGTGTGTGTGTGTGAGTGTGCGCACGATAACTCTCGTAAAAATGGTTCGATTTTTATTAAATTTCGTACAAACGTGTAAAGCAACATTTATGACTTAAGTTCGAAAACCAGACAGATCGACCTATCTGAAGAGGTATTTTCTGGGGGTTGTACTCCAAAAATGTTTATTTTTTATATTTACAAAAAATCTGTAATCACATTTAAGTTTTCATCATTCGATTCAGCTTAAAAAAAGACAAAATTTGGTGTTTTTATCATTGCTCTACATCAATTGGTTCCAGAGATATTGAAAGTGCTAAACACAGTACGTTATCCAATGTTATCCTTAAGGAGCATAAGACAATTTTATATCTTGCTTATTTATGAACGTATACTGACCAAACTTAGTTTATGGCTTCAACTGGTTGTGGTTTATTGTTATTTGCACAAAAACCCATTTTTACCGAGATAGTTCCTGTAGCAGCAAAATCTGCGTACTCAGCTTCCATGTTATTCTTATTATGGGGAATAAGTGAAATATTATGTACCCCTTAAATAAGAACAGAAATTAATAAAACTTGGTATGTGGCTTCAGCTAGTTGAGATATATTTATATTTGCATAAAAATCCATATGTTGTGTCCCTTGTCGCAGCAAACCAGCGTACTCAGCTCCCATGTTATTCTTATGGAGAACCAATAAAATGACATATTTTTCGCTTATTTATGAATGTATATTGATGAAACTTGGCATGTGGCTTCACCTAGTTCAGTTATATTCATATTTGCATAAAAGCCCATATTTTGTGTTACTTTTTGTAGCAAACCTGCGAACTCAGCTCCCATGTTATTCTTATGGAGAGTAATTAAAATTGTATATTATATCGCTTATTTTTGAACTTGGTAAGTAGCTTTCTGTGGTATTAAGTTAAGACGTATATAGGCAATGGAAATTCACTGAGTACATAGGTTTGCTGTGACGGGGGTGTTTTAATATTTCTTGTAAGAAAATATGAGGACTGATCTTATTTTCTTGTATCGACACTTTTATTTCTAACATTTTGAAAGAAATTGCAATTTATATATTAAAATTTTAACAGTACCCAGTGGCAAGTATTAAGAGGATGATTTGTGTTAGTATTTCTGTGTGTCCTAACCTTATTATTTAACCTGATATATTATCAATATTACCAAAAACCCTTTTTTTCTTTTTAGTTCCTAATATCTGAAAACTAATAAGCTTCCAACTCATTTAAACTTAATTTTCTTGTTGTCACATTTGAAAAGCACACACTCTTTGTTCTTGCAGTATAAAATAATAAAAATAAAAATATATGGATTAAACTTTAATCAGCTTCAAAATACAGTTTCAGTATGCGTGTGTAATGTTTATATTACGGCAGTAGATTACACAACAATTTAACCATGCACAAACAAACTGATATTGCGTCGCACATTCAAATTGCTATTGTTACGAAAGCTTTTGATTAGCCATCCAAGTTATTTATAATGTGAAACATGTTCAGTATCATACACAGAGGACGAGTTAGTGTGACTCGTCTATTTTCAATTATTCTGTTCCTGTAATGGAATACTCGCTCATCTCTATTACGATTGTGCAGATGCAGGGTTTTCACAAGTTTGAATCTTGTAATTAAATATCGATTGTTGTCAGTTTTCTAACTAAGAAGTTCAATTATACGGTGACTCGATTGTAGTCGGTTTTCTAACTAAGAAGGTCAATTATACGGTGACTCGATTGTAGTCGGTTTTCTAACTAAGAAGTTCAATTATACGGTGACTCGATTGTAGTCGGTTTTCTAACTAAGAAGTTCAATTATACGGTGACTCGATTGTAGTCGGTTTTCTAACTAAGAAGTTCAATTATACGGTGACAAATTCAAATGTGAAATATAAACAAGCAAATGCTTCAAGATATATACTAGTTGAGGTACGTTTCATAAATGTCTTATTTGTGTCGTTTTGTCGGTTAACATACTCCTAATATAATTGTCGATGCTTTCTAACAGAAGGTCGATCTTTAAAATGTACAAAATGTAATTTCCATTGAAACACACTAAATTACTAAATAATAGCTACTGCGTACTGTAAATTAAATACCAATAGGTGGTCATGTTTCAATATAGGCCTTACATCGACCATATTAAAGTATAGTCTTCATTGGTTTCCCCACGATATTAACTGGTATTTCCCACGAATAATCCGTACTTGTTGTATCACAATAAATACATTTAAATATTGTAAAATAAAAATAACTACTTCTTAGGTTTTTGTAAGTTGAATAGTTAGGTACATAGTTTGAAATTGTAATTGTGACTGCATCCAGGCTATGAAATTCTTTAACAAATTCTGTTGTAAGTATTTTTGCTTGATTTGGAGTATCTTTGAATTCGCTCTTATCGGTTCACCCTACAAGGGACATAACCAAAGTTACCAAACTACCAATAAATTATTGTGTACAAAGAATTTTTTATCTATGGCATTTATAGCTAAAATTTACTCATCTAGCTTTAATCAAAATCTAATTTATTATATTCATTCCTACTAAACTTCCTGTTATTTCGCCACAAATTAATTTGTAAAATTAAATTGTAATTATTTACTTTTTGCTGATTTTTTATATTTTTTCGGAAATTGTTCTGAAGTTAATCTTCTGAAATTGTCACAATAAATATATTTTGCTGCCAAAATATCATAAAATATTAATATAGCTGTCAGTGCAGATTTGTTCCTAAAATGTCCTGCTTGAGTTAAATCACCATCGTTCACATATATGACTCCTGGGCCTAATTAGTGTTCCTAAACGACGCTAGAGATGCTATGACGGAGCGCTGAGTCTAGGCTGTAGTGACGGTTGTTGACTGCAACCATCGATCCTCCTTGGCAATTACACCCACACAATGCGACCTCTTTAATGGGCCGTTGAGGAGGTAGCAAGTAGTGGGAGTTAATTCCAACCCATAGTGCTTATCTAAAATACAAAATAACGTGTACAGTTTACTAGCAAAGTTTTAAATGTGTAATAAGTTTCCCTGGATATTTCAAACGTTAAACTAGTACGACAATCTGAAATAAGTTTGTTTATGACACTTGTATTCAGTTTTATTGTTCAGCATACATAATGTTATTCTTATGGAGGATAAGAAACATGAGATATCTTGCTTGTTTATGAATATAAATTGGTAAAACTTGGAGTGTTGCTTCATCTAGTGGTGATCCATTGTAATTTAAATAAAACCCCGATTTTTGAGGTTCTTGATGCAGCAAACCTGCATACTGAGTCCTAATTTTTTTCTTATGAAGAATAAATCAAATGTAATATCTCGCTTATTTATGAAAATGGTTTGATGAAAGTTGGTAAGTGGCTTCATGACTTAGTGAAGTACCATTTGAAATTCGCTGAGTATGCAGATTTGCTGCAATGGGGGTATTTTTTCATGTGTTTGCGCTATAATTTTTGTAACTTTTTTACAACATCATACCTTCTGGAACGCAAACAAATCATTTCGTTTGTTACGTGGTCTACGGGCTCTGGTTTATTTGGACTCTGGTCTTGAATAACAAAAACAAATCTTTTGATTCAAGTGAAATCGAATTCCTTGGCTGATTTGTATTGTGGTATCTGTAAAATTATTGAACTCTTAGATTATCCTTAACCCTGTTAAATAGTTTTGTTATTTACTCCTAATAAACCATTAATTTTAAATAGTTTTTTCAAAGAGAGCGGTTTAAGCAAAATTTTACTTTTGGAGGATTTAGGGAATTTCTTACAGTTTGTTCCTTAAACAATTATAATTTAGTTTCCTACCAAGAAGGCAATTTTTTACGTACATTTTCTGCCTTACAAGTAATGGGCTATAATTTGTATTTTTGAACATGTTTGAAAGTAAATTACATCCATATCACGTATAGTGTACGAAAAAGCACTGACATGCAGTACAGAAGCTTGAACTTAAACCCGTCACTTATGCAACTTTTATAAATAAATTTATGTTTTAGTTAAAGATTTTCTGGATTGATTAAATAGTTTTAGAAAGTTTTTAATCTAGAACGTGAGTGTTTATACCAACGTATTTGTATTTAGCATAGGTTACAAAAATATATTTTAGGCCAAGATTAGTGAACCCACCCTATACAAAATAAGTAAACAGTGAATACATTGTGAATTGTAATGTTGTATACTACATTACTACAACAATACTAGTATATAATACTAGTATAATACTAGTATATAATACTAGTTCAATTGTTCATGTATTTCATTTCAGTTACATCATATTGTCTCAAGCCTCTTCTTAACTCGGTCTTATAATGTTATATAAGTCATCACTGTATTGTATTTATTGCATTTACTATAAAATTATCAATTTTTATCGTAATATTGTTGTAAATGGAATACAGCAACCTGACATTATTGAGTGCTAGTTTAGCTTACTCAAATCAAACTCTTATGTTGCTAATTTGTCAATCCAAGCTTTATATTTCCAATGTTGTATGAACATATTATAAATAACACAGAGTAAAACTGGTGTTAGAAGCAATCAGTGTAGGAAATACGGTTTTCCTGGAAACCCTTTATTAGTATTATGAAGCACCCACTTACTACAGTTGTAATATATTTTTTATCACCATGAAAGTTTTGTCCATGTTTTTTATCTTCAAATATTATTTTTTTATAATTTGTAATTCGTAGCTATCCTTGAAATACATGATGTTCTACTTAACCTTTTATTCTTTGGGATAAATCATAATTTTCTTTTACGTTTGCAGTGTAACGATTGGCTCAAATTCATTCGGTTTTAGCGAATTTCCCCTATAGGGAAGAAGCTATTACCGTAGGTCTCATGGTAAGACTTAAGCCCGAGACCATGATAACTTTTTATTTTGAGGTCCCCAGATGCCAAAAACACTATTCGTTCAAATTTATATATATATATATATATATGTGTGTGTGTGTCCGTTACCGCGATAACTTGAGTAAAAAATGTCCGATTTCGATGAAATTTGGCTCAAATGTGTAAAGTGACATTCATGGCTTTAAGTTCGAAAACCAGAAATATCGGACCACGGGAAGGGGGTTTTAAATTTTCCAAAAATCAGTTTTTTGCATTTTTTACCCTAAAATTTTGGTTTTGACCATGTTATAGAGCTTTAAAAAACAAATAATATGGTATTTTGAATTATTAACCTAGGTTAAGTGGTTGCGGATAAAATCCAAAAAACCTGCTCATAAAATCTCCCATGTTAATCTTAAGGGAAAAAGGTTTTTGGCTTTTCCTCAGTTCATTTCTATGTAAACTTCACATTTGCTTTTACCAATCAGTTTAGCTCTACAAAACAAACATTTTGTTGTTTAAATTGTGATTCTACGTCCAACCGTTGCCGTGATATTCAAAGTGCTAAACACAGTATGTTGTCCAATGTTATCCTTATGGAGAATATTTAAAATTTGATATCTCGATTATTTATGAACGTATATTGATGAAACTTGGTAGGTGGCTTCACCTAGTACTGGTATATTGATATTGGTACAAAAAATTGATTTTTTGTTGATTATCCTCTTAGCAGCAAACCTGCATTCTCATCCCTAATGTTATTCTTATGGAGAATACGGAAAGCTTTACATCTCCCTTAATTATGAACATAAATCATTAAAACTTGGTATATAGCTTCACCTGGTTGAGTTATATTGATAATTGCAAAAAACCCGCATTTTTATCTTCCTCGTTGCAGCAAACCTGCGTTCTCAGCCCTAATGTTATTCTTATAGAGAATAAATCAAATTCTATATATCACTTATTTATTTAAGTATTTTTATGAAACTTGGTAAGTGGCTTTATGTGGTAGTAAGAAATATATTCATTCATAGGAAATTCGCTGAGTACGCAGGTTTGCTGCGACGGGGTATTTGTTATTTAAACGTATTCATAGGTTTATTTAATTCCATATCTTTCCTGTGAACAATGATTTTTCAGTGCCAGGATCGTATCAGGGTTTATTTCATCTGATTCAACAAAGTTTGCCTCTCCTCAGCAGTAAATTCTCGCCAATTCCGCCACTTGTGACGTCATAAAATGGCTATGAAGGTGAAGATTTAGAGCATCGTCTGATATTCTCACCTTCTACCTTATTCTTAGGTTTAAAACTGCATTATAAAAAACACTCATGGTGGAAGTGTTTTGGATGAATAACGATAGATAAACCCTATAATATAGGAGGTAATAAATAGTTTGCATACTTTAAAATATAACATAGTATTTGTTTCAAAGAATATAATTAAATAAGGTAAATCAATTAAAAAAATAAGCACCAACTTTATATATAATTCCCTAAGCGAAGTCAAAATTGTGGGAGTTGGCAAATCGTGGTATGATGGGAGACGGCTTAAATTAAAGGTCTTGATCCCAGGAACTCGGAAAAAATAACAGTATTTCAAAAAATGTACAGCAAACAGAAAATAACGTAAAACATCCCTCATAAAAAAGCATGGGAATTCAAAAACGTCTGCTTTGTTTACATTAAAACTTGTGATTAAGTGTCTACTTTGTTTACAAATTTACATTTGTTCCTACTCATATTGTTTTATTTTCCTCAGCATGTAAAAAGTAACTCAAAATTATATAAGGCAGAGTATTGGAGTAAGATTAGGGCCTATGGCCCCTTCAAGCCCCTAGTTTGAAGAATGATGGTGCTTTTACTTTTATTACGGACTTATTGTATTTTCATCCACGAATGATAAATAATTACACTTTGGTAGTTGCTAACTTAGAAGGTAAGGTTACATACCTTGTCGTTGTCAATCAAGGAATGAACAGTCTTCTCTTGTCCTTGGCTGGCCACACATAGTAATTAAATGTATCACAAATTTTAAAATGTGTAAATGGTGTTTTTACAAATGTAAAGTACGTTTTCGTTAATTGTTAAATTGATTTTAAACCGACGATGGCAGTGTTCTTATTGTGACGGGAAGATTTAATAATAGGACAGTACTAGTCCCGAAACTAGTAATCTAATAAAAATAATGGATTGACTTCAAGGTATTTAACTTAATGTTTCAAGTCATATATTAATGCACGAGGCAAAGAACACGACTAGTTAATTAAATTTACCATTGTTTGCCGAGATAAAAATAATCTACCTTATTACAATAAAAAAATTGTCTCGTATTAAAACATTTGTGTAAACTATTCCTCACAGAAAAGAGTTTAAGAAATTAAGAAACAATTATAGGGTAGTAGGGTGTATTGAGAGGGCAATTAGGACCCAACATCTGCGGAGGGCCGGGCTGAGAGGGCCACTGAATACCAAGTAGAGGTTGTCGCTGGCGCTCGTGCGGTCAGCGTTAGCTGCTGTCCTATGAAAATATATAAAGGGTGTAGTAAAAAAGTGCACTGGCTGTATATTTTCGGATTATAGACCCAGTACCTGGGGGCCGAGCTTTGCTCAAGGAAGGGCAGTATGTTTATTTAGATTATTTGAGGTAATTTGTAACCACGTCCCCCACTGACAGGCACATTTGCTTAGCTCCCTTACCTCTTTTCTTCATGTTTAAGGTCACTCCAGTTTTTATTATATCTCAATGTCCCTTCAATTCATTTTGGTTATGACCATTCAAAATTTAATCTTCATTAAATGGTTTTAGTCCATTTTCTCAGGAAACCACCTGGTAATACTTAAACTAAATTGCGTTTTACTTGGACAGTTCATTGATTTCTTTTAGAAACAACTGTTATGATCCTTTTGTTTTGATTTTAAACTCCATAAGCCCCATGTTTTTATTTTTACATTATTTGATTTTGTCTGGGGATGAGACCTGTCTGGAACTTACTTTTGTCCCGGAAACTAGTTAATTCCACCCTTTTAAGTTTGGAGACGTGTTTAAGATCAAACAAGCACGCAAGCAACCACCCAACCAAGCAAACCATATTAGAGTCATATTAGAGTATAGGACAAAGAATGAAAACCATTTGGAGGGGCTTTGTAAATTACGCTCTGTTTAGTATAATGGCAGTATGTGATTTTTACTGAATTAATTGCATATTTTGAATCATTAAATGTATTGATTTTGAAACTAGGAATACATTGTTACTTTACCTCATGCTACTTTTGTATTTAATTTTTCAGTTTCTACATTTCCCTGTAAATTAGTGGCCATTTTTTAAAGCTAAAGGTCGTCGAAACTTTAATATGTAAGACAAAATTATAATCAATCTAAAAGTTGTGTCATTTTGTACTAGAAGTAATTATATGAATACTTTAGGTTTATGATAATAAATGTCTGATAAATAGTGATTTTGATCATTTAAAAAATGATGTTTTGGTCTAAAAAATTTTAACTTATATAAACCACAATTGTATTATTTTAAATTTGTATAATAATTAATAATATTAATTTGTATCAATTAATATTATTCCATGGATAAAATATTCATATCATTATTTGTAGGGTAAAAATAAACAATTTTTTCGATTCCTGTAATAATATTCCAAAATATTACTGTTTAAAGGAATTTAAAAAAACCAGTAATGACCGCTATTTTGACTATTAAATCATTCTAATTGGGCATCTCGCTAGCCTAGCGGTTGGCGTCTTGGACTTGGGTTCAAGGGGTTACGGGTTCAAATCCCGGGGTGCCCACAGAAATTTGAGGGTTTTGGACTGCTTTTCCTTTAAGCGTTTGTGTATTAAAAATAATTTCGTTGGCGTTGAAATACAAAAAAATCTACTTTGAAGGGTAGAATTTAAAATTCAAGACTAATATATCATCAAATATAAGCACACTGTATGCCACGTTTCAAGTCAAACACATTAACGGTTCAAAATATAATTATTTTAGTAAAATTACAAACAGACTTACTGACGCTAAACGGAGCAGAATTTAAAAAATGCACCTTTTTTGTTACACTCTGTATATCTGAAAATGTAATTCATACCATTACTGTAGTATCCGTATAAATCATTTTCGCACTTCTGAGTAACTAGTTTTTTATAGAAGTTACTACGATAATTTAAATGGATATAAAAGAGAGCAGTTTGCTGCTACTCTATAAGTACTGCCACTTGTCTTAATAATTCTGTGAATTTCCAAGTCATGTTTTTAAAAATTATTGATGAATGTAAAAATTATAAAAACTACAAATATGATTCTTACCATACCCAAACAAAAATATAAAACTATTCGTTCATATTTTCTTAATCGATATTAATATTATGATTAAAATTAAACAATGAGCACACTGACTTAATAATGGCTGGCAAAGATTTGTTAGTACTCTTTTCGGCTCATAATTCAAGTTTCATCGCTTTCGATTCTAATAAATTGGTCAGTTTCTATCTCGGGATTGATTAAAACTTATAATTTCAAAGGATTATAATAAAATTCAAGGTTGACCTAATGAGAGATAGAAAAAAAAACAGACTGTTTAGTCTCTTAACAAAATATTCCAGCTGCAAAACATTATCACATACAAAATAACATAAACCGGGTATACAATGCAGTTGTCTGCTTGCAATATTGAGCGGAGCGAGTATTTATTTAATCAATAATTTTCAGAAATGTATCGACAAACAAACCACTAAAATAAACAAAACAAAAATTTCACAGAAAACTACTGTATTTACAAACAGCTGATAGTAACAGTCTGCATTTAAATTTGATCCATATAACAGCTGTATAATCTACACACAGTAAACAAACCAAATAAAATATTTCTCTTTTTAAAATAACATGGTAACTTTAAAGGGCCGTAAGGCAGAACCCTCATGTCCGATTTGGACCATTTCAGATTTATACCTTCCCATAGATGGTTACTATGACCGAGCAAAATTTCGTGAGGATCACTCCAGCCGTTCAGGAGGAGTACGTGTAAATAAAAAGCCAGAGTGTAGTATAGGAGCTCCGCTCAATTATATTAGACATGAACTTTCTATATTTTTCTTACCAAAAGTAATATAACTAGTAGGTGCCCGTCGTAATTCGACGAATATAATATTAAGCTTGAGTAGTCCGGTACCCTGTAGGAATATTTACCAACAATGAAATACCTGCGGTTTTGAATATGTACCAACTGAAAATATTATACGAGTAAATTATGAAAATACACCTTTATATGTGGCACGATAAAGTTAAAAAGTCACACATTCACAAAACCAAAATTAACTCTTAAAAATTAAGATACTTTTTCAGGTAACAATCACCCGCTCATGCTGTGATCGCCCTCCTCTCATCCATTTGTTAGGGAGGGAGGTGGGTTTAGTGGATAGTCTCATAGATTAATTGTGGTATTCTTAATCTATGGTAGTCTTCTCTTGGAGGAGTCCTATACTGCCCCCGTGGTATAGGGGGTGTGCAAAAAGCATTCCTACCTTCCAATAAAATACAAAAATTACGTTGTGATGTTTACTACAGACTAAAATAAATCAAAAGCTTGATGACCTGATCAGCTGTCTCTAATGAAACCGAGTTAGGATTATAATCAGCTGTTTGTTGTAAACAAAACATACCATAAATCCCACAAAAATGTTTGTAGACACTTAAATTTTGGATCATTTTACAAACTTAAAAGGAGAAAATGATAAATCTGACAATTTTGGAGAGTATCGGAATGTTCAAGCTTAAAATTGGTACGAACTCCATGACCAAACGTTGCCTGGTTTTCTCAAACAAAGGCCGATTTCCTTCAAAAATTCTCCCATATGACTAACATGGAGCAATTTGAGCACTTTTTATCATTTAACGAATTTGAAAGGAGAATATGATAAAACTGACAATTTTGGGGAGTATCGGAATGTTTAAGTTACAAATTGGTACAAACTCCATGACTACACGTAGCCTGGTTTTCTCAAACTAAGGCCGACTTCCTCAAAATCCTAGGTAAAAATTCTCCCATATGATTAACATTGAGAAATTTTAGGACTAGTAATTCTTATAATTCTTATAACTTAAAAGGAAAATAGCAACAATCTGACAATTTTGGGGAGTATCGGAATGTTTAAGCTTCAAATTAGTACAAATTCCATGACTATACGTTGCTTGGTATTCTCAAACGATCCCTCAAAAATATTCTTCCATTTAAATAAAATGGAGCAATTTTTTAAATGTCAATATTATAAAAACTAAATATTTTAGAGTTTTACATTTTTTGTACTCTGCTTTAAAATGACACTTCGATTGTCCAAATCGGTTGAAAAATAACGACGTAGCGGGCCGAAAACGAAATTCCTTAGCCAATTAATATATTCGATTTTTTAACTTTATTTTCCGCACATTCCAGGACTTTACAATTTTTAATTCTATAATAATGTTTATTTTGCTGCTAATTTTTTCTTAACGTTAGTGGTTTTTCTATAGTTAACAAAAAGGTTTTACAATTATATACGAATTAGTAATTTACTTTATTTGTACAATAAAGTACAGATGTAGTCAAGGAAGAAGTCAAGGAGTCGTTTTAAATGAAGACAAGGGATTAAAATTTGTCCACGACTCCGGTAGGACCTAATTAGCGTCAGAATAACCAATAATTCTTTGATTGTGGCATTGACCATAAGACAGTTTAGTAACTGAGATAAGACATATCAAGTAACACACGCTGATGACCTGAAACGTCTTGTGTATTACTTTATTTTGTATTTCTTATAAAGAACTGCCACCCAATATAATCAGTCATAGTTTATTGTTGTTTGTTTTAGTTCTTATTAGGCCAGTTTATTTTTCAATGTACATTAGTTCTGTTCGTGGACTTGAATGAGCCATGGTAATTCAAAAAATTGTAACTTTCTATAGATTTTATTTTATATTTTGGAAATACTGCAAACGAACCGAAAATTAGGTCGTAAATACCCAAATGTGTTTTTAAAACCGTAAGTTGACTGTACTACGATATAATTTAAGTTTATAAATTCAAAGCCATTTGGGTCGATAGCATGAGAGTGAGAACGGAGAAATGCGAACGGCAACTCTCGACCCTGATTTAGAGAGGCTCTTACTATAGCTGCAACTGATTCAGCGTTTGCTGGATCTCTAGAGCAGCTCTCAGAGCCAATTGTAGTAAGAGCTTGTGCTTGCACTACCCTCAAGGCTACAGATACTTTTTAACATATTACTTAGGACTATTAATTTGTTCGGGGAGAAATGTCCTAAAAATTGTAAAGAAAGACGTTTTCAAAATTTTGACGTCTAAATCAGTTATAGCACAACTAAAATATAACCACTGAAATTTTTTAAAGGTTTTTAAACTGTCCTAAAATTATTACAAAAATAAGTGGGTTCACAAACGTGTAATAGAAAATTGTTATAGAAAATGGAATAAGGAATACATAAAACTCAAGGTTAGATGAAGTGAATAGTGGCGAAGGGATAAACCATTTAGTAAAAGCTTAGCAAGCTCTTAGAGGGGGTTTGAGAGGGAAGGAGAAGGAGGAAGCCCGGGGACTTGGTGAAAATACATGTCCGAAGGCCGAAAACTCAGCTGTATGGGCATTACTTTCCCCAAAAAACTGTCATAACTTGACTGCTTCGCGCGGTGTAGTAACCGCATGACGTCACATCCTTGTGGAGCTGATATCACTCCGCGCGGCTTCAGCTCCGTGAGCTAGGCCTACTGTATGCCCTGCTATGCTAGCGATTTCTGACTGCGCCTGGGTGTCAGGTGTCAGGTGCCCCCGACACAAGCATGCACTCTCACACTCATGCTGCAATTCCAGTCTCGTAGGACTCCTAGTATCGTAGTTGATCAAATGAAAATTGTTACACATTATACAAGAAAGTATTGATTTAGTCATTATTTTCGAATTTGAGCTATTGTTCTAAATACTGCATGTTGGTGCTCATAAACCCAACAAGTAACAGGCCTATACACCACACCAATGACCTTCAGTAATCATTAATATCTCCCGATATATTTAGAATGCATGAAATTGTTTATTTCGAAGAGTCTATCCCTTCGCTAAAAACATAAAAGGTTCATATTTATTTAAAACATTATTTAAACGATTTTAATTCAAATTTGGTAGTGATTCATAACTCTAATAAAATGACACCATCATAATTTCACGAGAGATTCAGGGTTACAACGTATAATGCATAAAAGGTTCCAAAATTCACAAAAGGTTGAAAATAGGTCGACAAGTAATACTAAACATATTAGGACTAAATCCTTTTACACCTACTCGAACGCTTGAATTGTCTTCCTTATTTGTTTATTTGTCTTCCAGCGGCTTAGCCATTAATTACAATAACAACTTGGATTAGTATTAAATACATATTGAAAATAACATTACAAAATTTGTAAAGGTTATGTATGGATTTCACTGAGTTTTAATCAAACAGCTAAATGATGTGAATGAAATCTTACTTGGTATAGTTTATTAAAAATATAGCTTTTGAATCAACAAAGCTAGAATTAACTGTTAAGCTTTCCAGAGAAAACTATAATCGAGTTTGCTTTGTTCGCCTTACGAGTATAAATGTTTTCTATGAAAGATCATATGTTATAACATTCTCAGAATATAAATTAGCTGCAATCTGCGAAGAGAATATTCGAAAATTAAAACTGCATTCTAGTAACAATAATTACTTTGGGAAGATTTCGTTTTTATGTATTCGACGAATAAAAATTAAACTATCTTACTTTTTTAAATGTTATAAAGTTAAACATAAATAAGAATAATTCATTATAATAGCTTCAGTAACGAAAAGATACAGGAAACAATTATTGCGAAAGGGTCGCTTTAATGCTGCTATTATGGCTAAAACAGAGGGTTGGGCCACCAAGCTTTCCTGAATGCTAACCACTGTACTTTTTTCCCTTCCAAAGTTTATATAAAAAACTTTCAATTTTTCTTAACGATCTATGCAATTAATTTAAACTTTTACCTATTACAAACATTGTTAGCGGTCACCATCATACCTAAAATTATAATGTAATAGATAAGTGTCAATTAAGGATACACTGAAAGAAATATCATAGTAATCCAAACAGTATTGCATAGTAAATGCAATTCTGGTAGTTTTTAAAAGATTTATCTTAATTAACACAATCTACAATAATATTCTTGCTACATTATTTGCAATGAGGCTGGTAATTGCATCTACATATTATTGTTGCTAATACATCATAACGATAGTAGTATAGTAAGTAGAAATGCTTAGCGAGAATATTCTGATATATTATACCAGATTCTGTTTTTGATTACACCACAATGTCTCAAAGTGGAAATGAGTCGTCACCGGCCTAACCTGAAGCGTGAATGCACCGAGTCAAGCAATGTTATAGTTTATCGTGTGATCGGTATCAGAATGTGTTATACTGCAATATGAATGTGTTAAGTGTCTCACTGTCTCAGTAATGTTATAATAATGTAAGGAATAAGTGAAGATGTGGCTGTAGCCACACAACTTGCAATGGCATAACCTCAAAAAGTATATTGAACAAGTAAAGCTTTTTATTTTTTTTGAAAATAAAAATCCAGCAGTTTCAACATGAATTCAGAATATTATTTAGGCTTTCTATAGCCTAGGTTAGATATTAACAAGGTAAAAGTAACAAAGAGACTGAGATTAAGTTACTAAGCCTTAAATAATCAAAATAAATATTATCAAAAATATGATTAAAGCCAAGCGAACGGTGGTTTATTGACCCCATACTTCTGCATCTTTCATGTAAGCAATTTTATATAACTGATTTTTGTTAGTTTTCAGGTTATGTTCGTTAAACTGTAGGGTTTTCCGTAACCACTCCACTGTATTAAACACAAAAACAACTTATTGTAGAAATAAAAAATGTATTGCCATAGCTACTATACATTCTGAGAGGAGATTCCACCGAACTTATAGCTGCAGCAATAACTTATTGTAAAAGTAAAAATAAGAATTATTGTTATAAATACTATAAACTCTAGTAACGATTCTCATAGTGTTTAGTTTTATTAACAATAACTTATTGCTCTAGCAGCAAGATGTATTGCTTGGGCTCCAATTTCATTATTGTAATATTTGCAATAATTTCTGTTGCACGCTACAATAAAATATTGACAATAACAGGATTGTAGCTGCTACCAAACACAATGCTGGGACCATATTTACAATAATTTATTGTTCCACATACCATATTCTGGTTCATATAACAATCATATTTTTTCAGTGTATAAACAGGGATTTCCATTACATACGTAGGATGGAACAATAAATTTACTTTTGAACATAAACTGTTAAAATTGTACTAGGTTGTAAAAAGATAATTCGGCAGGAAATTGTACTTGTCAATACATATGTCTTCATGAAATGCCTATTACCTTATTTACGTAGGTATATACTTGTAACTCGATGCAACATCGAATAAGGCAAGTGGAATATTTAAAACATGTCGAGGTATAATAAAACTAGTTGACCAATTTGATTTCCTAAGTCAATCAGGACGCTTTACAGCTCACTGGTGGACAGTGATTTTTCTCCATCACGGAAAATCTCTTACCTAGTAGCTGCTACCCTATTTGAGCTTCATATGGCGTGAACGCTCCATTTAAACAATTTTAAAAACTATTGAAAATCCTCAACTTCAGCGCTATTAAAGAGTTGTTCTACAAGTATTGCTGAGTAAATATGTAATCAGTCTCATGCCCGGACTTCAGTAACCCTATTATCACCTAATAAAGCCAATATGTAAATATTTAAATATTTCTGTTTTCCTTTCTTCGCCTAGTAAAGTAATCAATATTTTCAATATCCTGTAATCAATCAAAATAATCAATATTAATAAATATTATTTAGAGTTAGTAGCTTTATACAGCATTGAGGGTGTTTGTTTGAACCTGAAGTTGTATATATTTATATGTTGACTATTAAAAATCAAACAAAAATGAGGGTGGACAAATTTTGGTAAAAACTGTTAAGCAATTTGGATAAAGGGCCATAGTGTATAATTAGTCTAGGCGTTTTTTGTACAAGATAATTATGAGACCGTACAAAAACCTAACCAATAACTACGTTTTCTACTATGGGAAAGCTGTCTCTATGCATTAACATATTAAACTATTGTCTGTGATATATACCAAACGTCCATGATTTATCTTCCCAAGTTTCTCTATATTTTTCAATAACTTATCTATCTGTTTTTCAGTAAATAATAGCGTTTTATTGTCATAGTAGCATTATTATTACTAGGACTTTTTCTCTGTACAAGAGCTCTATTTTAGTCTAGTTGTGTTTGGGCTCAAATAAAATACGATAGTTTTGATCTCTATGAATTATCCGTCATTTAAAATACTATAGATCGATGGAAGTTGATGAAACTACTTTGATCCACTTTTGTCAACCTAGTAGTCCTTACTACCCTAGTTGAGCTTCACATGCAGTGAATGCTCCATTTTAACAGTTTTAAAAACGTTTAAAAATAGTACAGAAATCAATATTTTTAAACAAAATTGAAAAGTGTGACTATTCCTTATTTATAAAACTGAAAGTTATATTAGTGAATTTCCTTTGGAAAGTGAACTATTAGCATGACCCGCACGGTGAAACTTAAGCCCGGGACCACCATAGAAGTTCCTAACGTGACCCCCTGAACACGTTTTGGGGGGTCGTTCAAAATGTTATATATATATATATATATATATATGCTTATATATATATATATATATATATATATATATGCTTATATATATATATATATATATGTATATATATATATATAAGTATAAAAACATGAAAATAACCATGAGTACCCTGTTAAAAACATTTTTTAATTATATTTTCACTAACATGTTTCGACTTAAAGTCATGATCACAGTTATTATTTGGTTAACCTAACTCTGGTGTTATCAGAGTTAGGTTAACCAAATAAATATTAGCACTGTGATCATGACTTTAAGTCGAAACTTGTTAGTGAAAATATAATTAAAAAATGTTTTTAACAGGGTACTCATGGTTATTTTCATGTTTTTATACTTATCTTATAGTAGCCCTATTCTGTGAATTTGATTATCAAATATATATGTGTTTGCACTCTAGTGGTCGCAATTTTTGTCCGATTTACTTCAAATTTGGTAGGGACGTTCCTTTCTGTAATCAGTTGGACAAGTTCGTTGGGCAAAACAATCGGAAAACTTTAAACCCCTTTTGTGGGGGATTAATCTTTCAAATTTCGAGTTTTTGGGCCCAAAAATGGTCATGTAAGCCCCAGATGTAAAATAAATGCATTTAAAAAGATGGGAATTAGAGAGGCAAAAGTTTTAAGCCCTCTCTCGTCATTCTAGCATAAATATTTACCGAGTTATTAAAGAAAATGTGTATCGACTAAACACAGTACGTTGTCTAATGGGGGTTTTACACGAGAAAAGCCTGTTATTCCTTTGTTAGAGTACTTTTATCATCCCCAGCAACCTCACGCCTACTTTCAAGCCTGTCTGGACCTTCTCCTAACCTTATATTGGACAAAATTGTATTCCCAGCTTTGCAAGTAAATGAAACCAGGAGTATCAGAACAGCCAAAAAATCAATGTTTTCAGATTTCAATAAAAACTGGACAAATGTATGTTTTTACACTGATTTTGAGTTTTAAAAGTTTTTATGTGGAAATTCACTTCCCTCACGTCAGCGTGCTGCGTGCGAACTCGTTTTTGTAATTTTTTCGTACTACATTGGAATTTGAAGCGAACCATCAATTTGCTACAAGCGGCTATGATTTCAGTTATTGTATTTTTAAACATAACCTGTTAGTTATCTGTTTTAAATTGATTGTTGGTAACAATTATTTTATGTTAGGGCTTATTTATAAATTATTGCGGGCATTTGCCATCACTAAATGTGAAACACAAGTTTCACATTTTGGGATCTGGAATCTGATCCTGTCTTCAGGTGAGAATAATACCCAGAACGTAACAAAATTAGTGTCACAATTATCTATTTTGACTGTTTTTACAACTGTATTCTGTTTTAGTTTGTAGTATGTTTTTTAAACTTTGCCTGGATTGTGCGACAATTTTTTATGTTCTAGGTATTATTCTCACCGGAAAACGGGATCACATTAAACGTTTCGAAACGTCATGAATTTTATTTCTAATTTACTGTTGGCAAATGTTCTCAATAATTTCGAAATAATATAACCTGACAAACTTTGTTATGGCCTGACATTGAAAAAACAACTTTTCCTTCCCACATTTCACCTGACTTCCTTGATGGTGTTCGGCTTAACTTCTGCGTCATCAGCCTGAACGTAATTTACTTATTAAAAGGCTTTGACCTTCCTTAACCCCTCCCCAGTTTCCACGCTCATGTTAGAAGGAAGTTAAGAATCCAGTTTCCGCCGTCACTTGACGCGTCACAATCTGCGGCTTCCGTTTCCGTCTATCTGGCCAGTTCCGGTACTCAGACGTCGACAACTTACCGCGCTTCCGGAAGGAAGTCGTTCCTTCATAATGCTTCTCCCCTCCCAACTTTTCTCTGCATCCCGCAGAAAACCAGATTACATTATTTTTACCTTTAACTGCAGCGTTTTTATCAGAGGAATTTAATTGTTTCTTCTTTTCACTAATGCTTTTACTTTTGTTGCAGGATGCTGTTTCGTCACCTTCTTTACAAGAAAAGCCGCCCTCGAAGCTCAAAACGCCCTCCATAATATTAAAACGTTACCTGGGGTGAGTTTTATTTGTTACTTGTTACTTCAGAAAGTGAAAAGTAAAAATAAAAAATGCAATCCGTAATTTTGAGATTCATAAAATTTGCAACTATTTTTTGTATTGTTACACAGAGGCACATTTTCAATACAAAACTAATTTTCAGTTAATTATTAGGATTATAAGCCGTTACAGTAGTCGGTTTGATGTTAATTAATCATTGTTTTACGAACAAATATTAACAATATGTTTATGTAAAATATATTTAAAAACGCGTAATTTCTAATTCACCTAGAACTGAAAATAAAATCGTTCAGAAAAATCCTTGTTTTTTAATAGCTACTGTAAATAAAATGTTTAACTGCTTAGAATATTTTAATTAATTTAAAAAAACTAAATTAGTTACTTAAAGCTTTGCTTCTTTGCAACAGTATGAATTGGTAGTTGCGGATTGTAAAACTATATTCCTAATTTAAAAAGTATCATTTATTACTATTTTCAAATCTTTGTGCTATACAAAGTTATAAAAGTGTAATAGATTGTTAATATTATAGTGAAATATTCCCCGTCACAAGCCCCTGAGGAGCCACTAATGAAACAGCGGTGTTCTTTATCTAAGCAGCGAGTGAGGTAGGTGTAATCCACAGAGATCTCTACCTCGGTCTCGGCCCCTTATGAATATTCGCAGACCCCGGTACTCTCCCTCCACTAATTTCTGTTAATGGACGTTTCTTTTTGTTCAACCTGCATTATTTTCGTTAAAACGGCCCTTTTTATAAATAAAACATTAAAAATCATAGAACTAGTATGAAGATCCCAGAAAGGCAATTGAATTTAAAATGTATATTCTATTTCATAACTAGTCCCTTTGTATTAAAAAAACTGGTGTTTTTACCCAAATATTCTGAATAAACTCAACGGTTTTTTATATAGATATTTTTTCAAAGTAAATGCAATTTTCAGCAGTGGAAATGTTAAAATTGTAATATAGTGTTTTCCCTTTTATTGTTTTGTATTGTGTTTATTAGTGTTTTGTTCTCAAATAACTTTAAAATGATATGGGGTCACCAACGAGGATAATATGTCTAGAGGTATCGTCTGTGGTAAAAAGTGTAGCTAAAGGGGTGGATGCTGACCGCCATTTGGCCCTTTAGTTCACTTTGCTCCCATGGCAACCAACATGGTAACCAATCAAATCCTCTCTTAACAAGCTGTAATGTTGTCAGCTTGATTTGATTGGTTTCCTAAAGAAAATTGTAGGCAGCATGTAAGCTGCACTTTTTTGCCCTATACGAGACTTCTAGATATATTACCTCGTTTGCGTAGAAAACCATGAGTTGACAAAAATTCGATCCATAGACTAGAAATGGTGGAATGAAGATGGTTTGTAAGCGTGAGGATATATAGAAAACATCGCGTTTTAATGGTATCATGTTTCAGTTTATTTGGGAAAGGCCGCGATAAGCAGCTAGTCTTAATCACAACTTGTAAATACTGACTCAAAAGAAAAGCGTATCGTTTGAACAGGATACGTTAACTGGAATTTCAAACCGTGTTAATTATATCGTTAAATTTAAGTAGGGGTGGGCGAGTACTCGAGATTTCGAGTACCTGTCGAGTATTTACTAATACTCGAAGGCCGAGCGAGTAATAGAGACTACTCGAAAATTCGAGTCGAGTAGTTGATTACTCCTGCCGTTTACCCGAAATAGTTGAAAATGCAAAGCTACTCCCGCCGTTTACCCACGTTTACGCCGCTAACCAATATTTAACAAAATAAGTGACTGAAATAAAGAAAAATAAGTCTAACATTTAGTTTTAGCTCACATGAAAGGAGACAATGACAGGTGGGTTATTTATGGATACCTGTGAGTTAAGGTAAGTAAGAGAGGGGCACAGGGGATGTTTGGTTCAGGGTCAAAAAATCACATTCTTGTTAAAATGTTCTGGTGTTAATAAACTAACCAAAAATTGTTGTATGGATATATATTTGTAATACTTGTCTTTTGTTTGTTATGGTTGTTGAAAACAATATATATATATACATATATATATATGCATATATATATATATATATTTTCTTTTCATTTAAATCATTATTCATTTATGGTAAAATTAAAGTTAAAATAAAATAAATAATAACATTAATAATTCAATAACATGATATGTTTATAATTCAATTTTATTATGTAAAATATTTTTTTTTTAATTAAAATCAGTTTTTTTTTACTTTTTAAAGAAATACTCGACTCGACTAGACTCGATACTCGAGTAGTTTGGTTCGATACTCGACTCGAATCGATTAATAAAAACACTACTCGCCCACCCCTAAATTTAAGTAGTTTGGGTAGTATAAGCAAAAAGATATACTAGAAAATGTTAGTTCATTGTTGTGAAAAAATGGCGAAAAACATGTTGTGAAGTAAATTTAAAGCAAGATATTTGAAAACCAATACGATTATAGAGTACTAAAAACGCTTCACTCTTGACTTGTTTTCAGTAATAGTATCTTGATTTTTTTCATACTTTATTACTTGCATTACCCAGGCCAAAATAAAGCTGATAAAATCCATTGGTCGATGAAGTAGGGGTTAGTTGAGGAGGGTTGACTTTCTTTCATTTTATCCAAGTGAATCCGTCTAGAGATAAACTCGGGTATTTAGGAGATCAGGCAGGGACAAACCCCGCATTTGAGGGTTAAAAACCAGATGACGTCCCAGATAAGAAGACCTTTGCCTTACGAGCTATCGAATAACGTTAATTGGATAACCTACCTTACTTTTTCATCTTGTTGCAAATATATTACTATAAATGTATTTGTCAGAGAAACTAACATAACCAATCAACATTTGTCGTGTAAATGTGCCTTTATACCGGAGCTGTCAACAAACGACAACAAAATATGCCAACAAAACGTGTCAACATTCTTTAACAAGATAATAAAACATTTGTTTTTAACCCCAATAAAATTATTATTACTTTTGATTGCCGGTAACTTCAAAAACTATCGTAATCATTCGAATTATTAAGGAAAGCCAACAAATATTATATCACCCATAAATAAAACAATTGTTTTCGAAAAAATGTAGAAAATAATTTATACAGAAAAGATTACCATGGTGAACTTATTGATCTTCGAATACTCAACTTAACAATCCACCGTATACAGTCGGTTTTCGCTAGTTATTTTTGTAAACGTTGAAAGGGATTTATTGACTCGATCTATCCTGTAATAGGGTATTACAGCTGCGAGTAGCGTTGCCAAAACGAAATGTAAAACTGATTGCCCAATAAAATGGCGATTGGTGCAAACCACTCTTTCAGTTCATTGGAAACAATCAGCATTTGTTTTTGTAATTGTTACTCTCTCTCTCTATCGAATGTAGAGTTAACGACAATCCATGTATTGGGCTGTAAAAAAGGCAATTTTGACACTACTTTCGTCAACAAATAAAACCTTCATGAATTTGGTTAAGCCACCAAGTTCCAATTACTATTATTCTGTTGCTGAGGAGTTTTATACCGTAGTATTTAGTGGTCAAGTAAGTTTTTATCAAGGAATTATAAGGAATTATACTGAATGAATGATGTACTATTTTAAAGAGGCCAAAAAGTTTTATATAAATTATATAAATATAATAACGAGTTCGCACGCAGCACGCTGACGTGAGGGAAGTGAATTTCCACATACAAAACTTGTTAAACTCAAAAGCAGTATAAAAACATACATTTATTCCAATTTTATTGAAATCTGAAAACATTGATTTTTTTGGCTGTTCTGATGCTCCTGGTTTCATTTACCTACAATAATAGGAATACAATTTTGCGCATTATAAGGATAGGAGAAGTTCCAGTCAGGCTTGAAAGTAGGCACGAGGTTGCTGGGGATGATACAAATACACCAACAAATGAGTAACATGCTTTTCTAATGTAAAACCCCATAAGACAACGTCCTGTGTTTAGCCGATATAAATTTAATTTAATAACTGGGGAAATATTTATGCTAGAATGACGAAAGAGGGCATACAACTGTTTCTTCACTAATTCCCATCTTAATACATGCATTAATGTTACGTCCAGGGCTTTTCTGACCCTTTTTGGGCCCAAAAACTCGAAATTTGAAAGATTAATCTCCAAAAAAGAGGTTTAGAGTTTTCCGATTGTTTCGCCCAACGAACTTGTCCAACTGATTATAGAAAGAAATGTCCCTACCAAATTTGAAGTAAATCGGACAAATAATGCGACCACTAGAGTGCAAACACACAAATATACCGGGTGTCTCAGCTAATTGAACCAATAGCTAACTTTGTAATTATAAATATGACATCCAAGTTCTTACGGGGGACTCCCCTTGATTTTTTAAGATGTTTTTTTCGGGATGGGTTTGAATTTATAAAATATGGCCACCATTTTCCAATATGGTGGACAACTTTAATATTTCTAATGGAACACCCTATATTTTATGATGTTTTTAGGTATAACATGTGATTTTAAGACGTTTTTGCTCTTGTTAATTTTTACCTAAATGTGACCGTTTACGTGCTAAAGCCAATAGTTTTCGCAAAAATTACTCGAGTTTAGTGGACCAGTCGCATGACCTCCGAGGTCACCTGATCTGACACCTCTAGATTTTTTCCTTTGGGGGACAATCAAGGATAAAGTATACCAAACTCGACCAACAACACCTGAGGATATGCAGTGGAGGATCCGAGCTGCTTGCAACGCTGTTAGTGACGCAACAATAACACTTGCACAACGAGCACACAGAGAACGACTGGAAATGTGCATAGAACAAGGAAATGTTTTTGAGCATTTGTTGTAAACAGTTCTTGTTGCTTGAGGTATCAAAAGCACACTGTTCTGTATGTGTGAGAATGTATTTGATTATCACTGTTATATTTGTAAAATACATTTTTATTTGTCTTTTTCAATGATGACATTTTCTTGAAGCATTGCAGCACTAAACTTGAGTAATTTTTGCGAAAACTATTGGCTCTAGCACGTAAACGATCACATTTAGGTAAACATTACCAAGAACAAAAACGTCTAAAAATTACATGTTATACCTAAAAACATCATAAAATATAGGGTGTTCTATAAGAAATATTTAAGTTGTCCACCATATTGGAAAATGGCGGCCATATTTTATAAATTCCAACCCATCCCAAAAAACATCTTAAAAAATCAAGGGGAGTCCCCTATAAGAACTTGGATGTCATATTTATCATTACAAAGTTTTCTATTGGTTCACTTTAGCTGAGACACCCGGTATACAATTTTGAACGACCCCCCAAAACGTGTTCAGGGGGTCACGTTAGGAACTTATATGGTGGTCCCGGGCTTAATTTTCACCGTGCAGGTCATGCTAATTACAGGTCCAAAGGAAATTCACTAATTACTGGAATGGCAACACACACACGTGTTCACAATACGTTATGCGGAGTGTTACTAATTCACAAGCATGAGATCGTTTCCTCGAGTTCCAGTAGCAGGTCTCACTAGTTATTATTGGTTTTAATTTCTTAGTTAGCGTCGTGATACATATGGCTTGTCCCGTGTTGAATTTGTTCGATTTTAAAATTCATGTTTTACTATAAATATTGTTTTTCTCAGAACAGCCTTTTATTTTATTTTAATACAATATTCCTTGTAATTTTCTCTTTAAATATTCTTAAAGTTGTCCAGTATTAAACTCATTATCATTCCTCTAACAAAGTTTTTACTGAGCATTATCAAAACTTTCGAAAAGCAAACTGAACTAGATACAAATTCTTTATTCCACAAATCACCGGTATTCTAATACACTATTCACTAAGTTTGCCAAAAGTGCTAATGTAATTTAGCTAATCTACGAGTATATGTATTGCATGAAATATCATTCTTACATATGCCTAATAAATGCTTAACGTACATTAGAACGAGTCTATTTTTGTCTCTTGTAATCTGTTACTGAATTAAAGGGGGTATCTTTTTTTATTGGTTACACAGATGTTTAACTTTTATTAATCTCAAATTTATGTCAAATAATAGTTTTATTATGATTCTTGAGACTACAATAATAGTGTTTAACAAAAAAATTACCGATTGGATAAAACAAGTTTCACAACGTTTCGGGTACAGAAATTTGATCCAGTCTTTAGGCGAGAAGAGTACTTAAAGCATAAAGGGGCCCATACACGATCCAACCCGTTGGGAGTTCTTCCCAACCCGGTCCGGAGCCCGACCGGGTTGGGCTGCGGTTGGATCGTGTGTGGCGACGACAGTTCCCAATAATTGTTGGGACGGACCAGATTCTTCCAAAATTTGTTGGGAGTCTCGGCCGTAAACTTCTCCCAACCTCTTCCCAACGCGGTCGGAACGGACCAAGTTGAACCGTTTGTGGCCGTTCCCAACCGGGTTGGGCGACTCTAATAAGTAATGAAGAAATATTACGTATTATTAATACAGAAAAAACATACCTGAAAGTTAATACAAAATCACATAAAACCAAAATTATCTACAAAAACAGTTTATATTTCGGTTTACACCATCTTCAGAACTTGATACAAAATTAGATAACCTACGTATTTGATAACAACTAACTGAGTACCATGTTTTGTAAATCTTATCAGAAATCATATGTTTTTAAAACAGTACATCTATATATATTAATCAATTGGAGCTTTGTGTGACTTTTTCTTTATCTTTGACGAATGTTTAGGCCTTTTGGGCACTTTGACTTGGTCACTAGTTGGCATGCCTGTTCGAGAGTTCTAAGTGACGACACACTGAACTTTTTGGTGATTTGTCTAATTGGCTTGACTTGATATGTATTTTCGAAACTGTCACCGTGTTTCTTTCTGTGTGTCACTAGGGGTTTGGTCTCATCCTGATGCTTGTATGCAAACCGGTGACCCGTCATCCTTACTCTTAGTGTGTTTGTTGTGGAACCAATATAATCTTTAGGGCATTTCTTACATTTTATTTGGTATTCAATATTCTGTCAGTCACAGGATAAATTGCTTGGTATTTTGTATATTTTTGAGGTTGAGCTGCTACTAAAGGTTGACGATTCTTCGATTTGTTTGCATACAAGACATCGGGGATGCGATCCGGCGACTTTTCCGCTTGTTTGCTCTGTCATGGGAAGCTTTGGTTTAGAAATTATATCTTTAAGAGTAGGTGGTCTTTAAAGACCACTCTAGGTGGACATTTAAAGATATTGTTTGTCAGGGGTGAAGACTGTAGAATGCCAAAGGCAATCTTTATAATACTGTTAATTTTGTGAAGTCCAGGATGAAACTGGGTTATGAGTTTAGGGATGGCATTGTCTGATAAGATTTACAACACATGGTACTCAGTTAGTTGTTATCAAATATGCAGGTTATCTAATTTTGTATCAAGTTCTGGAGATGGTGTAAACCGAAAAATAAACGGTTTTTGTTGATAATTTCGGTTTTATATTATTAATACAGTCATAGTATTATTCATACTCGTTTTGTCTTGTATATACTTAAATAATCTTTTAATGGGAATCAATTATGAAGAATAAAATCATGGTAGTGTAATTGAATTGCAGAAAGTATAGTCCAAATACTCTAATAGCCTAAAAATACGTAACGTTTAGACTTCCCAAAATAGTTTCTCGGTAGAAAACACAATGGGAACAAAATGACATTTCCGTTTTCACTGGACGACTGGGCCATCCTGAGCGCGACGCACTCAGTTCAGTTTAAGGGAATAGTGGTGAGTGATTATATTACCACGGAATCTGTCGAAGTAATATCTTATTTATTTATTTACATAATCAATATAAAAGATGCCACTCAAACACAGACTATAAACAAAAATGCCAAAGCAAAACTGCGGATGAAAAAATATTAAACCCAGAAGTACTTGTAATACAGCGTAACTTATTTATAACAATTGTCTAAAAACATATCATTAAATTATATTTATTTTTGTATTAAGTTTAAAAAAATTTATTTAATAATATTCAAATTTGTATGTACGTATTTCAACTTTATTTTCTTAGTAATTGATGATACTTTTACGTTTTTAACCAAACCATTATATGCATATTTAACATGCAGTATAGCATTTGATCGTAGGTAGTCTTATACCGTGGTTAGGAAGCGTCACCACTAAAAAAATAACGATGGTGAACCATACGACGGCGTGTAAGTAACTCCAAAAGGTGTTAAATCAGGAAGCAGGTCCATTCTCTAAACATCAAGCTGTAAAACATATCACTAACAAATGTTGTTAAGTAGAGAGTGGCAGGAGCATTACCAAAACCAAATAAAGAACATATCACTAACAAACGATGTGAAGTAGAGAGCGGTAGGAGCATTACCAAAACCAAATACAGAACATATCACTAACAAACGTTGTGAAGTAGAGAGCGGCAGGAGCATTACCAAAACCAAATACAGAACATAACACTAACAAACGTTGTGAAGCATAGAGCAGCAGGAGCATTACCAAAACCAAATACAGAACATATCACTAACAAACGTTGTGAAGCAGAGAGCGGCAGGAGCATTACCAAAACCAAATACAGAATATATCACTAACAAACTTTTTGAAGCAGAGAGCGGCAGGAGCATTACCAAAACCAAATACAGAACATATCACTAACAAACGTTGTGAAGCAGAGAGCGGCAGGAGCATTACCAAAACCAAATACAGAACATATCACTAACAAACGTTGTGAAGCAGAGAGCGGCAGGAGCATTACCAAAATCAAATACAGAACATATCACTAACAAACGTTGTGAAGCAGAGAGCGGCAGGAGCATTACCAAAATCAAATACAGAACATATCACTAACAAACGTTGTGAAGCAGAGAGCGGCAGGAGCATTACCAAAACCAAATACAGAACTGATTGCTCGTAAAATGTTAATCTATCCGATCAATGTCGATTCATTGGAACAATCCACATTTGCTGGCGTAATTAACAAGTTTATATCGACGACGAAATGTTACTCGGGTGTTCTGAAATATATTGGTGAGTAACTTATATATTTTTCTAATTGTTCAAACCTGACTGTCGTCATGTATGTTCTGACTGCATTATTACTTGTGTCAAAGCTCATAGAGAAAGTGACCAAAATATGTACTTTTCAACATTTGTAGGCCTTTCGCGTTCATATATGTCTCATCGATACAGCTTAGTTTAAACTTTCTCCAAATGCGTTTTATTTGTTCTGTGATTTTACTTTAATACTTTAATATTTTATTGAGGGTGTTCTTGATTGGTAAGTTATTTTCTCGATACTACACAGTTAAAACAGTTTTTCAATGGGAATATACTTTTGTCTAATAAGTATTATAAACTCAAACAATTTTAGAATTTTTTTACCCTTTGTGATTATTGTAAAATAACTAGTCGAATATAAACAATTCATAAACACCTGTAAGCAATTTTTAAATGGTTTTTCTTTTAGAAATGTGATGAAATATATGCATTCTTTTGATATTACCGTTTTTAATTTAGTCCAAAAATCTAATGACAAGGTGCTAAACCATGTTTATGAACTTAAACATTACTTTTTGGAACGTTAAATAAGAGTTTTACCGTTTTTTTATTTTTTAAAGGAAACCTCATTTGTATACATAGAGTAATACAATATAATTCACATTCACTTTCTGACAGATTATAATGTATTTAACAATAAAATTCAAAATAAATTTTAACTTAAGGTTACGAATTAATTGGCACTATTACTATTATAATGGTTTACCATCTAAACTAAAACTAATATTCACAGAGCTTTACATTTATCTCAATACGAAACTCAAAGCAATAATTTAGAAGACTAGAAAAAGTTCACTTTACTACTACTGTGCCTAAAGTGTTTCTTTACGATCTAAAAACACGTCATTAAACAGCGGTTTTCTATTTTAGCGGGTGAGAAACTATTTTGCCCGCTGCGCCTTACTCTCCCGCTTGCTGAAGTATTAAAACAGTTGATTGGCTGTTGCTTTGGATCAAGCTAACTGACTTGGTGTTAAATCTCTGATTTAGCTAGTGAATGTTTGTATTCTGCGCGGTATTCCAAATTTGGGTTGTAGGAAAAATTGTGCATGTAATTCGAGTATAATGTGTCTTTACACTCTAAATACATAAATAACTTTTTAGGAATGCTGCTTGAAAAACAGTTGTTTTTAACAAATGCATTGAGAAGCTAATGTTACTCTCATTATTCCTTGTATAAACCAGTATTGTTTAGATGATATTTTTCTTATTAGGATAAAATACATAATTTTATTTCACTTTTTGGTCAAGGTCATCAGCTGCTAGTTCGCCTATAAAATATGAATTGTATTAATTTCTTAACAATTGTCAATAATCAATACTAGTGAAAACTTGAGCTGATATCGAAAAGCTTTAATCTTAGTCGTTGTGATGAAATAAATTACTTTTTTCATTAGTAATGTAATGTATACAAAGTGTATGACTGTATAACTGGAACAACGTTTTGTGAACAGCTGTAGTAGCAATCCAATTCTCGTTGGAAACACGGTAACGATAAACATTGCCAGTTTATTAGACAATAAACAAACAAATGTTTGAGAGCATTTTAGTTCGTAATGGGGTGGTTAATCAAGACTATCAAGTTGACATTATAGCTTTGACAATGTCCTTGCTCAATTGCTCAATTGAAAACTGCTAATTTTGTGGGTATTTTTTAGTTGATTATGATAGTAGGACTACTTGAGTTGCAGTAACTGAGTTTTAATAATCAAGAAAACAAAAAACTTTAATTAGTAATATTACCAAATCATATATTGAATTTACGCCATATAACGGTCTACGTGAAACCGTTTTTTGTAAATTCAACTCCTCCCCTATTTCTAACAATCCTCTCTTGAAAAAGCTAATTATTATTTTAAAATTATATTACTATTGTAAATACCCTTAGGCCAATATTCAAAACCGCTAACAATATAAACGTCTTTTAAATCTGAAAAACTATTGTAATTTTCATTTACTGAAGAAGAAAATCCACATGAAAGTGGGGGCTTAACCCCAAAACAAAGCGTCAGCTGGGATCTCGCCGAGAACTAAAATAAAGATTACTTTTGAGACAAAAGGCTAAAGAACTCAAGTGGTATTCTTTTTGTAAAATAATCTAGCTATACTTAAAGCATCTTTTAGAAAATTCTTAAGCAAAATTAAGGTACATCAATCTAAAATTATAAACAAATGAAGTGATAGCTAGGGCCATTAATCGCTTTCAAGAAAATTAGTACTGCACATTAGTCGCAACTACATTTTTATTAATATTTATTTAAACATATATTTAAGTTGTACTATTAAGACATTTACTATTTCCGTACCTTACCGGAGAACCTCCATTTTTTCAAACTTTGATTTGTCTTTCTACATACGTCATGAGATGGTAGTTATAAGTATAACTTATTTACCTTGTCTTAATATACTTTTCTAACAAACCTAACAGCACATAATTCTCTTTTACTTTTGTGTACACATTAGATTCTCAAAAGTTACAGGTAACAACCCGAACACAATGTATTTTATTTAGTCATATAAATGCGCTGCTTCCCATGCGTAAGGCTTTTATATACAGTAATATTTTGCTCCTATGGCTAAAGGGTTGAACATAAATAGTAATATGTCTTCTAAAGTAAATATTTAATTTCATAAACACATATAAATACTTTACAGACATTCCACCAAAATGTCAACCATAAGCAAAAAAAACCATTGAAACATATTTTTTTAATTTTAAATATCTTTTATATTTACCATACTTAACCAAACAATGAGTAAAACTATTTTTTCTGGGTAAAATCAAAAACATTATTCTTCCTGGATTTTAGTTTTTCTAGGTTTCATTAATAAATGATGTCTATACTGTGTTTGTTTTAACATTAGTTTGTACTTCGGCGAGTTTTCGTTATTTTTTTTAATAACAAACATGTTTAACTACTTGTATATGTATCATGTCTATTAGTTTCACCTAGCCTATCAAACATCTACTTAGGTTAAATTATTGTATAAAGAATTTAACTGTAAAACAGTATATTAAGTTACACTTTTCCCACCCGTTACACTAGATTATTGTTGCAAATGTATTACTATAAATGTATTTGTCAGAGAAACTAACATAACCAATCAAAGTTTGTCGTGTAAATGTGCCTTTATACCGGAGCTGTCAACAAACGTCAACAAAATATGCCAACAAAGCGTGTCAACATTCTTTAACAAGATAATAAAACATTTATTTTTAACTCCATTAAAATGATTATTACTTTTGATTGCCGGTAACATCAATAACTATCGTAATCATTCGATTTATTAAGGAAAACCCAACAAATATTATATCACCCATACATAAAACAATTGTTTTCGAAAAAAATAGAAGCAAATAATTTACACAGAAAAGATTATTAATCCATAGTGAACTTATTGATCTTCGAATACCCAACTTAACAATCCACCCTATTCAGTCGGTTTTCGCTAGTTGTTTTTGTAAACGTTGAAAGGGAGTTATTGACTCGATCTATCCTGTAATAGGGTATTACAGCCGCGAGTAGCATTGCCAAAACGAAATGTAAAACTGATTGCCCAATAAAATAAGTATACGTGAAGCTGTTTTTTGTAAACGCAACTCCTCTCCTATTAACAACCCTCTTCAAAAGCTTCAACAAACCCTATTATCAACAAACCTCTTGGAAAAGCTAATTATTGATTTTAAAATTATATTAATATTGTAAATACCCTTAGGCCAATATTCAAAACCGCTAACGATGTAAACGTCTTTTAAATCTGAAAAACTATTGTAATTTCCATTTGCTAAAGAAGAAAATCCACATGAAAGTGGAGGCTTAACCCCAAAACAAAGCGTCAGCTGAGATCTCGCCGAGCACTAAAATAAAGATTACTTTTGAGACAACAGGCTAAAGAACTCAAGTGGTATTATTTTTGTAAAAATAATCTAGCTATACTTAAAGCAGCTTTTAGAAAATTCCTAAGCAAACTTAAGGTACATCAATCGTAAAATTATAAACAAATGAAGAGATAGGCCCATGAATCGCTTTCAAGAAAATTAGTAATGCACATTAGTCAATTATACATTTTTAAACACATATTTAAGTTGTAATATTAAGAATAATATACATTTACTATTTCCTACAAGTACCTTAACAGAGAGCCTGGTCATTATTTTATACTTTTAGTATTCTTTCTATATACGTTATAAGCTGGTAGTTCTAAGTATAATTGATTTACCTTGTCTTAATATACTTTTCTAACAAACCTAACAGCACATAATTCTCTTTTACTTTTGTGTACACGTTAGATTCTCAAAAGTTACAGTTAACAACCCGAACACAATGTATTTTATTTAGTCATATAAATGCGCTGCTTCCCATGCGTAAGGCTTTTATATACAGTAATATTTTGCTCCTATGGCTAAAGGGTTGAACACAAATAATAATATGTCTTCTAAAGTAAATATTTAATTTCATAAACACATAGAAATACTTTACAGATATTCCACCAACATGTCAACCATAAGCCAAAAATAAAAATAAAACTTTAAAACATATTTATTTTAATTTTAAATATTTTTATATGAACTATATTTAACCAAACAATAAGTAAAACAATTTTTTTCTGGGTAAAATCTAAACAAATATTTGTTCTAGTTTTTTGTTTTTCTAGGTTTCAGTAATGGATTATATTTGTATTGTGTTTGTTTTAACATTAGTTTGTAGTTCGACAAGTTTTCATTAATTTTCTTAATCAAAAACATTTTTAACTCCTTTTATATGCATTATGTATATTAGTTTTAGTATGCATATTTAAGTTGTAATATTAAGAATAATATACATTTACTATTTCCTACAAGTACCTTAACAGAGAGTCTGGTCATTATTTTATACTTTTAGTATTCTTTCTATATACGTTATAAGCTGGTAGTTATAAGTATAATTGATTTACCTTGTCTTAATATACTTTTCTAACAAACCTAACAGCACATAATTCTCTTTTACTTTTGTGTACACATTAGATTCTCAAAAGTTGCAGTTAACAACCCGAACACAATGTCTTTTATTTAGTCATATAAATGCGCTGCTTCCCATGCGTAAGGCTTTTATATACAGTAATATTTTGCTCCTATGGCTAAAGGGTTGAACATAAATAGTAATATGTCTTCTAAAGTAAATATTTAATTTCATAAACACACAGAAATACTTTACAGATATTCCACCAAAACGTCAACGATAAGCCAAAAATAAAAATAAAACTTTAAAACATATTTATTTTAATTTTATATATCTTTTATATGTACTATGTTTAACCAAACAATCAGTAAAACAATTTTTTTCTGGGTAAAATCTAAACAAATATTTGTTCTAGTTTTTAGTTTTTCTAGGTTTCAGTAATGGATTATATCTTTATTGTGTTTGTTTTAACATTTGTTTGTACTTCGACGAGTTTTCATTAATATTCTTAATCACAAACATTTTTAACTCCTTTTATATGCATCATGTATATTAGTTTCTAACAAACATCTGATTAGGTTTAATTATTTTAGTAAGAATTTAACTGTAAAACAGTATATTAAGTTACACTTTCCCACCCGTTATACTATATTATTATTTTTTCATAGAGAAAAAACACAATTAATTGTTAGAATTCTTGTCAGCGCTGTTTTTCTCAATGCCTCATAATGTAATACAAAATCATCATTATCATAGCAAGTTTAATTTCACAGATATTAAAAGAAATAGTACACATGTTTCAACAGAGGTTGCAAAAGTGTCCCACTCGTTACAGGCAGAATATTATTTATCTATATTTGTATTTAAAAAATCGATTGAAATTTTAACTTGTAAACCTTTAAACATTACTAATAATCTGGCTTAATCTAGAACTCAAGTGGTATTTATTAAATATAAAAAACCTTCAAAACGAGTGTAAATGTCCCACCCGTTACGTATGGAATGGCTTTCATGAACAATAGTTATAAGCAATAAAGTAATTTTACCACGTATTTGTAGCTTCCCAACTAAACAATAGGTAAATGAGTTTCGTAAATGAGAATTTCATTTACCAAATAACTAATAACCGCACTGTCGTTAATAATTAACTGTCGGGAATAATAACTGGTTAGGATATAGTCCGCGCAACTCTTAACCTGCTCTAGCCTGAATATTTATACATTGTAATATCGAGCTTGTTCTGTAATAAATACTAAGTGATTACAGGTACTGTTTTTAGTAAATTATTAGCATGTGAACTAAAGCCTGGGACCACCATTCAAGTTCCTAACGTAACCCCCTGAACACGTTTTGGGGGGTCGTTCAAATATATATATATAATATATATATATATATATATATATATATATATATATATATTATACTATATATAGATAGTATATATATATCATTGCGTGTGTGTGTGTTTGAACTATAGTGGTCACATTTTTTCCCGATTTACTTCAAATTTGGTAGGGACACTCCTTTCTACAATCTGTTGGACAAGTCCGTTGGGTAAATCAATCGGAAAACTCTAACCCCCTTTTTGGGGATTTTAAATTTTGAATTTTGAGTTTTTGGGCCAAAAAATGGTCGGAGAAGCCCGGAAAGGTGGAAATTTTAAGCCCTCCCTCATCATTGTAGCACTAATATTTAATGAGTTATTAAATTAAATGTAAATTCACTAAACTCAGTGAGATGTCCTAATATTGGATTTTACATTGAAAAAGTTTATTTTTCACATCATAATGCAGTTTTATCACTCCAAATACTCCCATACCGACTTTTGATCCTGATGGTACCTCCTCTTGAACTTATATTCACAACATTGCCTTCCCAACACTGCATTTAAATATAAATTTTCTAGACTAGTCTTCTTGCCAATCCAATGTTAATAATTGTTTGTAGCATTTTCAATAGTTATAGCCACCGCGTTGTAGTTATGTGTGCATGTAATGGTATTGCTGTTGAGAATAAAAAAAATAAAATAAAGAACCAGGTGCATCAGAACAGCCAAGAAATCAAATATTTTCCATTTAGCTAAAAATTACATAAATTGATATTAAGCCCGTTTTTTTAATTTTTTTATTTTAATGCGGAAATTCACTTTCCCAGCGTCAGCGTGCTGCGTGCTAACTCGTTTGGATTGTAATCGATTACTCTTCTTTGACCAATTTTCAACTAGAACTGTCATTACTTTTACCATGACGTAGATCCACGTGGAGGAAGCTGGTCACGGAAAGCTTGGGTCTGATAATTTATATTGTCTGGGGTAGATTGCAAAAACACAATCCCTCCTTTGTTTGGTTTGAAGGCATTGTTGGTTTTGTATCGGGACTGATCCTTCACTCAGTGGCGCTGTTCTTTCCATCAACTCTTGCAGCCATGGTAACCCCCCCCCCCCCCGGAAAACTCCAAAGCCAAAAACCCATAGTCCGAGTCCTAATCCTGGAGTCTAGAGACATGAAATATAAACAATTATAAATTAATACCTAGATAGGTTGTAACGTTATAATGGTGAATAATGAATTACTTTATCATTCTCTAGTTACAAAAACAATTTCTTTACAATTTTACAAGATATCAAGAGGTATTTTATATTTATTAACATAATAATAATAAATATTTATTCACCAAAATATATATTACAATATGCATATAAATAGTGAGAACAGTAAATAAACACATAAATTGTAATCATTCAATTGTAAACTAATCTGTACAAATTCGTAAGAGAAAAATCACATGACTTTTAAATTCAAAATAACATCTATTTAACAATAATTACGGTGAATAAAAAGGTTGCCCCAAGGCCAAAGCCCGAGTGTATTGTGTTAAAACAAACACAATACAAATATAATCCATTACTGAAACCTAGAAAAACAAAAACCTAGAACAAATATTTGTTTAGATTTTACCCAGAAAAAAATTGTTTTACTTATTGTTTGGTTAAATATAGTTCATATAAAAATATTTAAAATTAAAATAAATATGTTTTAAAGTTTTATTTTTATTTTTGGCTTATGGTTGAAATGTTGGTGGAATATCTGTAAAGTATTTCTATGTGTTTATGAAATTAAATATTTACTTTAGAAGACATATTATTATTTGGGTTCAACCCTTTAGCCATAGGAGCAAAATATTACTGTATATAAAAGCCTTACGCATGGGAAGCAGTGCATTTCTATGACTAAATAAAATAGATTGTGTTCGGGTTGTTAACTGTAACTTTTGAGAACCTAATGTGTACACAAAAGTAAAAGAGAATTATGTGCTGTTAGGATTGTTAGAAAAGTATATTAAGACAAGGTAAATCAATTACACTTATAACTACTCTCACTTAATAACCGTAATAAAGAAGGAAAGGAAAAATATGCTAAGCTGATGTGTAGTATATGACAATACACATTTACATAATAATCAAAAAGTAACAAAAATTAGGATTGCTGCTGAGGATTACAAGTTTTAAGCTTCCAAATATTTAGACTTATTGCATAACATAAAAAAATTTATATAATAATAAACACAAATAAATAAGCTGAAAGTTCAGGTGTTCAGGACACAAAATGTATATGACAGTTACAATTAAACTACAATAAAGATAAATTAAATTAAGTTTGGGGCTTCAATAATTCGTCATCTTCAATTTCATTAACTCTTTAACTTATTCAAATTCCTAGTTGTGTCGTTATTTTGCACAATGTATCGAAAAGTTGTATTATATAATCTATGAGCGCTGCGTGTATCAAATTGTTTGTACATCGTCATATAGGTCTTTGGGAGATAAACAGGATGATCAACGCGCAGGTTGTAGGAGTTTGGAAGATTTACCCGATTTGCAACACTTCTTGTAAAAAATTTTAAAACCTTAAAAATATACAAATTTCAAAATTTAAAAACACTTAACTGTTTTTTAATGCAAAAACTACTTTAAAAAACCGTTATTTGGCCATCGTTTAAGCGTCTAATTTGTATCAATAATAGGTTATATCGTACTAATAGAATAAAGCTGGAAGGAAGTTTCTTTGGTTTCCTCTCGCATAAAAGCTTCAGAATCGATTGAGCTGTAATTTCTTAGAAAGTTTTTTAATACTCGTAATAGTATTAGTATAGTATTTAGGAATCGCATAAGCCTTTTCCTGTTTAAAAAATAATTAGGGCTTTACCCCATCAGCCTTTATTAAAGAGTCAATATTAATCTTATAGACAATGATTTATTGTAATATTCATTGTGAATTGAACGTTACAATTTAAAATTGCCTGGATTGTGAGATCCCTTGAGAAAAGTACAATAATTATTTAATAATATGATAAAAGAAACAACGTTTTTAAGTAAGTGGATATGTTGAACAAATGCAAAATATGTTTACACAGATCCACGAGTTTTCTTTCATAGATTGTTATACATAATAAAATGTATCTAAGACGAATATATATATATATATATTATATTATTTAGTTGACTACGTAATTATATTTCTAGATTTTTGAGTTCCGAAGTTTATTGATCATTACATCTTTAAATACGGAATACCTCTTTATGAGTAAACTTCAAAACACCCCAAAAACTCACTAAACTAGAGCCCATTAATTCGTTTTGTATTTGTTTAAATATTTTCAAATAATCAAAGTAAAGATAAAGGATCGATGTAGGTAGAAGTTTACTTAAATGGGCTGTCTTATTTATTGGTGTTATTCTTTTAGTACAAAATCTTAATGATCATCGAACACTCGAGGAGTCTTTCCGGTAGCGGTAAAACAATAATACTTTAAGTTACGTCCTACCTTTGTTGTCAATACGAAATAATAAAAAAATATATTAAATACACGTTTTAGATTGTATAGCTTTTACTCAATTCGCATCTAAAAATATTCTATTTATTTATTCGTATTTATTAAAACTAGTTGGTGCCCGTCGAAATTCGACGGTTGCAATATTAAGGTTGAGAGTTCTGTGGATCCCTATGGGAAGATTAACAAACAATGAAATATTTGTAGATTTTATAAATTAGCACAATTCGACTTATTCAACTTCTCTCCGTAACTCATTACGTACGAAATATTTTTCATTTTATAATTGAATAAGAAACAGGACGATTATTTTCATAGCCTAAAAAGGCGTCTTATGACATTTTTTTTAAATTCCTTTACCTTCAATTAACTTAATATAGCTTTTTTATTTAATCAGCTGATTACTTACAACTACAGATATAGAAAGATGTATTCGTACAATCAACTGAGATTCAAAATGACGTAATATAATAAAATTCAAAATAAAAATAAATCGCCTTGGCTTCATAAGTCTATTTTGTGTTAATCATTTCCGCTCCAATAACTCGTTCACACTGTAGAAAAGCCTCTCCAACAACCATGATTTCAGGCTGGATGGTCTTCAACTTCTTATTTTCTAGAGTTTTCAATAAAGGAAGAAGTATATTGAAAAACTTCGCCTATGCATAAGAAGGTTTTCTTCGTCCAATGCGAGAGATAAAGGTTTACAAATGAATTCCTCGGGTAGTTCATGATTATCCTCACAGATTGCAGCATTGAGTTGTACAAATTATTCGACGTAATAATGCTTATTGGATCGATTTAGAGTGTTTACGGACATATTAAAGCCAGTCGGCTGGTCTGAAACTTTTACCAATTGTTGTATTTTGTTTTTATGACGGATAACAGTACATATCCTGTTTACTCTATTGTTTAAAATTATAAACTTTGCTTTGACATTTGACGGGTTGAACGAAGCGCTCCTTGTGGAGCCAAGGAGAAATAATAGGCCTACGAACATCAGCAATATTGTTTACTCTCAGCTCAAGGAGCGACACTAAAATTGAATAACATGGGATGTCACTACTTAAAGGGTTATGTATATATTGTTAGATTGAGACAATTGATATAATAATTGCAACATATGAGAATAAATATTATCTTCTTTAGGCCAGCTAAAATCAACTTAAGTAATTGCTATTAATGCAATGCGTCGTTATAAGATTCAGGCCACTAATGATGTTCTCTAAGCCAGCTGATTCCCTTTTGTCCGTCGTTAGAAACAGAAATAAAAAATACGTGTTTTAATAATCAGCTGGTTAGAGAAACTTAAAAAAGTGATAAAATAGGTTTTAAAAAGTTCCTTTTTACATTCTAAATTAATTAGCTCAAACATGTGAGTAGATTTTGCAAATACAGAGATTGGTCTTTCATTTAAAACAAATTGCTCGTAAAACGGTCCAGTGGAAACCTCAAATTAACTGATCAAAGAGGAGCAAAGTTGAAATTTCACCCCATGTTATATTTCCATGAGAAAACTTTTAATTTAATTTTTTAAATAGTTATTGACCAGATACCAAAGTTTAAGGTAAAATGTGCAAATATAGGGGTTATTTCCTTTCATTTGACACCACCTGCGTGTAAATCGGTCCATTGGATGTTCACACGTTCTCCCGGAAAATGTTTAATTTTGTGTTTTAATATATAGGATAATTTACTGATTTATAATTAGACTTGATATTACCATAATCATTATCACAATAAAAGGTATTTAAAGTTACTCTCTGATTAACACTTTGAGAATCTTTCATTGTAACAGGGATATTTTCAACTGTTTCTAGCTTATCCACAAAATATAAAGTAACAAAACGGCAACGTATTGTTCTAAATGAAAATATCCACCCGAGACGACGCAGTAATCCCAATATTGTTTGGTTTCAAGGGATTGTTGTTTTTGTATCGAAACTGATCTCCCACTCAAAAGCGCTTTTCTTTCAATCAAAATTGGACACGTTTCCTTAAGTAAAGTGATAAATCTTTATTTGTATTTACCAATTGAAGTATGATTTAAAATAAATACTATTAAATTCATAAGCTGTAGGTCAGTAAAATAATTATAAATTTGTTTTGAATTGTTTGCAGTTGTGTTGTAATGTACCAACATATTACAGCAAGGCACCATATCGAATAATGACAATGCTTACCTCATTATTACTTGTCTGGCCAGATTACAGCAGAACAAATTGTCCGAACAAATGTGTATTTGTTCGTATGTACACATATTGTATACGTAGAGAAATTATCAAAAGCCAAATTGTTCATTTTTTAAAGCTGAATTCGGTTTACTTCTTAGCTTCAGAGAATTGACAATATTACAAGAATTAAGGGACCTGTATTAGAAAGTACATTTAGCTGTACCGCATTATTAAGATCAATTTAATTTTACATCATTACAAAGAAACTCCTTTATGTCAAAAATCAGTATAATGTGCATACCAATATCTCTTATTACTTAAACTTTTAATTGAATAATCTTTACTCAGATATTTTTAACTAAACTTAAATTAAAAGTAAAGCAATTAGGTAGAAGGTAATAAAATTCCCGTATAATCCCAGACAGGGCTGCATAGCCGCAGCTTAAAGCAGGTCTCATTAATTCATCAGGGAATCCGTAATGCCGTAGATTAGCAGCCTCAGGTGTTTCTGTTATCCTGTTTAAAAACTGAGGGTTACTAGTTAACTCAATCTCTTTAAAAAGTGTATTGTAACTTAGAAACAAATATTAATCTACTTGGATCTATTATCAATCTACTTTGTTGACTAATTTTGTAGTGGTGTGAAAAATAGCATTGTTAATGGACTTGGATTACGTTAAGTAAGGTTTGGGTAGATTCATAGAAAAAAATGCAATATCATTGTCACAAGTGCTCTAATAATCGATTTGTAATCATGCAATGTTATCTGTTTTTTTAATTGGAATTAAATTTAGAGAAAACCAATGCCAATATTTGCATAGTATTAATATTGACATTGTAATTAAAACTTAATAAAACTATAAACAATATTAAATCATAATTTGTTTCTCTTACAAAATGTTAGCCAATGGAAACTATAGTACCAGATTACAATGATAAAAGAAAATGTTTTCTTAATCAAAAATCTTCGTCTCGTAGTTTTTAGAAACTAAAATATTTAACAAAAATTATACAGATCTTACCCCTGATCAAAATACATTTTTTTAAATATCGTGTTTCATTCTGAATTAAAATAAACACTTCATGGATAAAGCTTAAGTGGATGTATACACCACTTATTTTTTATACATGGCCATTACTATTAAAAGATTAGATGAATTTTTTTTTTACAGTGGTCAGAAATAACAATATCCACCTTAAAAGTACAACTATTTTGTTAGTTAATAATCTGAAAAGTATGTATTTAATTTTAAGTATATTACAATAATAATCGTTATTTTTTACATAGGTGAGTTTTGCATCTACTCTAATTAAGACAAAGAGCAACAGTGGAGGTATATCGGGGGCCTATACAAACCGTTGTATCTCAGTTGTGGTATGTCCTCACTTAATCCTGCTGTTCCAAACGAAACACCCACTGGTGATGATACGTGATGATAACAGTGCTGATAAATATTATATGACCGAGACGAAATTGGTACATGTAACTATTAGGCGTAAGATGCGCAACACGCATCATTTGATTATTTAAATCGCAATTTTTTTGTTATTTATCCGACATTCAGATTACATACTCTATTATGTTTGAGTACAACATACGAAATTTTGGGATTTATACTTTACCGTTTACTGTTTAAGATATTTAAATTTATAAAACATTAAAACAGCAAATACAATTCTTTCCTTCTGTTTATGTATTTATTTATTCATCAACGGTTACACTATTTTACATTTTTTGAACGGAACAGAAGTAGAAGTATGTAGCTAAAATGCTGACAAAACAAAGAAACAAAATGTCGTTTATAAGCTATAATTTTTTTACATTTACAGACAAACTGTCGCAAATGGAGTAGTATTAAATTTAAAATGTATATTTTATGCATCAATTTAGGTATATGATCTGAAAATGAAAGATAATGCACCTTTCACGTCCCTGTATATTTTATATATATTTTACAAGTGAAGGTACATTAAAACATTCAATCAAAATGTATACTAAATTAGCACGACACCCAAGAGAGCGAAATCTACTTCCAGAACCTGATAGAAGCTTACTTGTCCGCTAACAGAATCACAATTATTATATTTTTTATTTTGGCTGGACCAGAAATATTTCGAGTGCGCAGAAATTTATGAAATCCCTGACTCTAAACAGCCTGAAACGAACCTAATCGGCTGTATGATTCCGCTCTACCTATTTATGAGGCATTATTCCATCCAGATCAATAGCCTATTTACGACCGGGGCACATTGTTGCGGACCGTATAATAGTTTTATGGGGGACCACAGCACGAGAGCTGCTGTAAACCATTATTGGCCCTTACATTATATCTGCGGCTCCTGGTTGGTACTGCTATAAAAGCGACCTTTTAAACGTTTGAAAACTATGGTTCATAAAACAAAAACAAAAAACGTATGAACAATTCAAATGTATTCGTGTTAAAAACGAACTAATTTGTGCTGGAGTTCAGTTTTCCTTTACATTTTATTATGTTATTACGATTTTTTAAGCTACACCAAGGGTTGAGTTTTGCTCGGGAGAAGGTAAGACTTTGTAAATAGGGCTATAAAACAGCCTCTCTCTTTGGCCGGCAGAGTTGCTCAACTCATTCGTAGTTTATCTAATTTCAGAAAAATAGGAGCACTCAAGCTAAAAATAAATTACATTAATAGTACTATGCAACCTTGTAGTTAATTTACACATATTCACTCTAAATTAAATTTATAATAATAATTGGTTGGTCAGTTCAAAAGATGTTAAATATGCTGTCACCTAACCCCAGAGCTAGTAGGGATGGGGAGGGTTGGCCCAACCTCCAACAACTTCTAACCTAATGGATCCCCTGGATTTTAAACAAAACGCTTTTGGGTGTAACTTTTCTACCAGATAGTATAGCTTTTATGTTTTATATAATCTCAGAAAATTTACCCATGATATAACAATAGGTTATAAGCCATTTAAACGCCTTATTCGGAAAAATTAGGACGTACATACGTATTCATCAGCAAGAAGGTATAAGAGAGTATGTGTCAGTTTTCTGATAATCATCACATTTGCTATAGCTCAAGCGTTAAACTATTAAGTGGCTGTAGAATAAAATCCAGGGTATTCTGCCTCCTTAAAACTTGGTCGATGGTTATATCGTAAAATAAGTAGTATAAAGTATATTCAATCACTCAACAATCGTTATAAGTGATATTATCTTCATATTGTTCAATACAAACAATAACAAAAGTATTTCCTTTAGTGTTTTCTATATAGTGTTGTAGATGTGTACAAGAATGATTTACCAACATAATCCCCACGGAAGAAAGAGCACATCGGCAATCTCGTAAGGTCTATTGTCAGAAAATTGCGGAGGAATTTGATCCTTCAGTTGTTAGGGACAATTACAAAATGTGCCATTGTGCTCTCTCTATCCCACTCAAATCAGTATGATTAGTACCTGGAATTTTTGTCGATTTAGACTATTCTTAGTTCACATATAATACCTTTAAAAATTGACATGGTCTTAACTATTATGGTCTAAATACAGCGTGATTTCAACTCGCCTGATCAAAGTGGTTCGTTCTTGATTCATTTATTAAATGTTACACTGTGAGTGTAAACTGCGTTCCTAAAATTAGTTATTTATATTCTATCTACAAACTTTATACTGTATATAAATGCTACGCTATGCTTCGTATTTATGTCATAGCTAAACTTTTGTCACATTACTATATTTTCATGTTGAGCATTTAAACCATTAACTAAAATTGTCTGTGTTTTGTAAATTAACGGTTACTAAGTCCAAATACAAATATGTATTATCATAATTTAAGTGTAGAACATTCATTTTTTGTTTGTTTTTTTTAACCACATACATTAGTTTTTTGTTACAAAATATATTTTAATATTTATGTGCAAACAGGTTTCACTCAGCATACAGTTCCAATGTTCTGAGGTTAACACTATAAAATTTAAAAAGATTGCTTATCGTATTACATGTAATTCTTACAAATTTATTTGCATATTTATTAAGTTTTTTTCATAATTTGAAAATAATAATAATTTTAATTTTGTTATTATCTTTTAACACAATCCATAACATAATAAATATATTATGCCGAAAAGACTTATTCATAAGGAATTTAATTAATATTACCTGTTTAATATAATAAGTCATTTAATAAGTCACTCTTGGTTAAACATTATCAATCCATCGTTTATATCAAAGCTAGGGATAGAGTGGAATTGAGAGTTTTCTGTCATTGTGAATTAACCACAATCAGCAACACTGTGAAAAGAAAGCCAAAATCCTGGCATTGTCAAGTCTCTCGGTCTTGATCCGGATTTGCTTTGTTTCCAGTTGGTTTTATTTCATCATTAATCTGTTCACTGGCGACATCAGTTCCAGTTAATCTGATTGCAATGACTTGTTCTCAATACCGTGACAAAACAATAACTTCTGTCAGCCGGCTGGTGTTGTTACTGTTTGTGAGATTATTTAGATTTTATACTGATCATTAGTAATGTATTAAATTTTATTTTAAAATTATTTACAAATGTTTTATTTACGTTTTCTCTTTATTTACAATCAAAGTATGATATTAAATTTAGTATTGATGAGGAAAGTTTTAAGTTAAGGATTTAAATAAATCATAATCCCACTGTCTGGTAATAACTCAAACTTGACAGTTTCTTACAATAGGTTTTTTTACTGTAGGTTTGCCAATATGTTGTTTATAAATTGGGTTTATTGTAAAAAAATATCAACAAAATTAATATTTATAAATTCAGTATTAATTTATTGTATTTGACTTTACTTTTTCAGACTTTTATTTTTATTTTTAAATTAAGCTCTCCTTCTTGTGCTCATTGTTCTGCCTGTATAAATATTTTGTAAAATAGTAAAAACATTGTTATCGTTATTCAGTTCACCATAGCAATTTTTTGAGACAAGAGAGCTTAACTTATATTTCTTTAAAATTACTATCTTTTATATATAATTCTTGTGATTATTTTTCTAAAATTGGATATGCATTTTAAATATCTAAGCCTATTCAGTTTCCGGCCATTGTTGAAACTCTGATCAATCAAATTAGTATTGGGATATACACTGAGCAAATGTTTTATCTCAGAAAAACATGTTGTATCTTTATATAGAAAATATACCAAAGAAAATGTGTAAGTACAGTGAAATCTATTTAGTGTCAACATTACCTTCTCCAAATTATTTATTCACACTTTATAAAAAATCTTGTACAGAAATGTTTATCTAATGGTTTCCAAATTAGATTGTAACTATTCAAATTTGTGGTAATCTATATGAATATTTGTTTATTTTCAATTTTAGAATCATCTTAATTAATCTTCTTGGGCTAAATCTAGGTGATTTCTTCGAGTTAATGGACTTAAATTTCTCTATGAGGAGTACATCATCACCATATCTCAGAATCAAACGAAATAGCACAACTATAAGTTATGATACCTTATTTAGAGGCGATGGAAACTCATCGAAGGTTTATTGTAATACCTCTTTACAGAAACTCGTAACCTTTCTTGTAAACACCGTTTATACTGTGTCAGAGTGATAAAGTGAGAGTTAATGTACTACTTTGATTAAATAATGGAAAACCTTAAAGACCTCAACCAATATATTTTAGCAAACAGAAATTGATATTAGTCATTACTTTGTTTAAAAAGATCTTTTAAAACTTTTTATCCTCTTCGTCTTTTCTACTACATTTGACTTGTTAAGTTAAAACTGGGATTTTGTAAAACCTCCATATTTAATTTTTTTTTATCGTATTGTGTATAGTGATAAAGTTTGAATCTTTTATTTAATAAAACATGAAGAGCAATTCGTTAGCATCCAATAAAATTAATCGTTTAATCCTGATGACTATGAACTAACAAAATTAAAGTTTATGAAGTGAGATTCAGAATTAAATCAATAATAATCCAAGTTCATAAAACAACTGTTTATTTTGTTTGTACGTTAGAGACAGGATTTTATTTACAACAAATCTTCGTCGGCAACCATCCCATTATATTTATTAATCGAACTCTTTAAGTTAACCATAAAACTAAAATGCAGAACAAATCTGATTCAAAGTTGTTTCTCAAACTGTATCATTGCTTGCAACCACTTCACAACAGCAATAATTGTAGTCAGTTATTATTAAAGTCAGCCATCACGTTTCATTAACTCCACCGCACTATACAGAGTGGTGCTTGGCCTCAGTACGGTATTTAAACACGGAAACTATTTACTATTTAGTTCCTCAACTGACGCTCCTCAGTCCTTTTTAAGCTGAAAATTAGTTTTCCACCACGTAGTTCGTGTAGTAATATTGGTTTCATCTTAGTTAATAATTCTAACATCTTATTATTTCTATTAATTTTAAACAAACGTCTACTAGAGTACTATTATATTAAACTGTCAAACTTTGCCAAGCTGCAGTGGTGAATATGAGTTACGATTATTCTATACCTCGTAAATTACACCATATAACCATCTTCAACTTACTAGGTTTACAAAGATCAAAAAGGTTTACCCTTAGCTTATACGATAACCTGTAACTCTATGGACCTAAGTCCAAGACGCTAACGGTAAGGCTTTCAAGAAACTAAATATTCGGAAGACAGCCTCGACTTTTGCAGAAGTCAGACATAGTGACTTTTTTAATAGAGATCCTGGTCCTAATTTTTTATATTTATTTTCAAGCAGAAAAAACCCTCTGGGCTAACAGATAAAACAAAAAAATACTCAACAAAGAAAATTCCGAAATTAATAACGAATGATCCAAAGGATAATGTGTTTCTAAAAAATATAAATCACGTCAGTAAACTTGCATACAAATATTCAACAAAATTAGAAAAGAATTTTTAACTTTTAAATTACTGTGTATTAAAGATTCCTGTTCGCGGATTTAACCACCATCATTATTTGAGATCAAAATTGCTGGTTTGCAGAAATTCTTACAAAAGAAAAAAAACAATTTCCTAGCAAAGTCTTTCTTAGAAAACAACCTGAAGTCAACCATATCGAGAAGTTTCAATCACTTGCAAACATCACAAAAATTACCCAAGCCAGGCGACTTCATCCTAACCTTCTGAGCACCTAACCTAATTGGGTGAGATGACCTAGGCTGCATGAACAAAGAATTCCCAAAAGCTTAGTTCAAAATGTGTTTAAACATCATTCTTCGAAACATTGCAAAATGAAAAATGGATCATCCATTTGATATGGATATCTGTTTGATGGGTGTTTTTTGTTACCTTTCAAACATAGTGTATGATATCCTCATAGAGATTCTCCACAGATTCTCAGTCGTACTCTGGGGTAACACCAGTTGGACCAGCATGCTAGTGACTGCGTGTCTTATTAGTGAATTTCCTATGGAAAGTGAACTATTAGCATGACCCGCACGGTGAAACTTAAGCCCGGGACCACCATAGAAGTTCCTAATGTGACCCCCTGAACACGTTTTGGGGGTTCGTTCAAAATTGTATATATATGTATATATATCAAAACATTAAATTCACAGATTAGGGATACTGATAAATATATACCGGTAATAAACAAAAATTAAATATACTTGAGTACCCTGGTAAAATCATTTTAATTACACTTACACGTGTTTCAGCTCTTAGGCCATGCTCACAGTGTTAGTTATAATACCTAACCTTATTTTAAAACTAATCTTTATCAACAAGAATAAAGATTTGCACATGTGACTATAAATCATATATGATGAATTTTTATCAGTGCAGGTTGTTAGGGTTACCACTTCTAATGTCTATTATTTGGTCGAAAATTGGGTTATTTGTCTGGACTTGCATCGAGTGTAAAATGTTATTTTTGTCAATTTGATATTTTTGATATATATAAAACTCTTCTTTGATATCCATTTTGTACTCTTTATTTTGGATGTCAAGAACTGTCATATTTTCCTCAATATTTTTGTAATTATGATCAGTTGTTAGTATATGGTCAGCAAATACAGACTTTTGACTTGTCCTATTGTTTGATTTTATGGCCTGGATATGCTCATTGTATCTTTTTTTAAAGTTTCTGCCTGTCTGACCTATGTAATATTTATTGCAGTCGCTGCAGTTGATTCTATAAACTCCTGAACTTCCATCAAATCAAATTATAAAATAAGCTTCAGAACAAGGAATAACTCATTTCAACTCATAAACAAGTTTTCCAGTGATAAGAAAGAAACATCCAATATTTATGAAAGTCAGGAGTTTATAGAATAAACTGCAGCAACTGCAATAAATATTGCATAGGTCAGACAGGCAGAAACTTTAAAAAAAAGATACAATGAGCATATCCAGGCCATAAAATCAAACAATAGGACAAGTCAAAAGTCTGCATTTGCTGACCCTATACTAACAACTGATGGGCCACAAACTCGCAAAATTTCGAACATTGCCTTCAGAAACAACGTTGTTCGCCAAAAAATATGTGTTTCCTGCAATTAGGGTGTGTAGGTGGCAGGTGCACTACCCTACTAGTGGGTGGAATAGGTTTGCAGTAGTCCATAACCTAAAAATGTTGACCATCAACCCTTATCTAAGGGGTGAAATCATGCAAAAACTATCCCTATAAATAAATCGTTCAAACATAGTGTATCATAGCCTCAGAGCTAATCGCAGATTCTCAGTCGAACTCTGGGGTACTCTGGGGGTGAATATTTCAACAAGTTCAGAATCAAACTCGAGGAATACAAAATTAACAGATCATTGCCAGAGGGTGTAAAACATTTAAATACTAACTGGTCAACTTAAAAAACGTAATTTTTCACTTCAAGCTAAATCCTATGCTCACTATAGCGAGTCAACGGGACGAGGAGTAGCACATAAGCGACATACCCGCTAAACCGTACAATTCTATTACTAATAATAAAAATTATTTCCCAACTTTAGAGATGGTATTTTAGCGTAACAGTTCAATACTTCCATCGTATGCCACACGTATAAGCTTCTTGGGTGATCAGAACCACCAATATATCCAGCCAGTCAGCCAGAAACAGTTGCCGTCGCTCAGACACTGTTATTGTCGCTGACGAAGCGTCATCTATTCCTGGGTTTTCTCCATTGCCTTTCAAAAAAATACGACACATCGATATAACGTTTTTGTCTGGTGGTTCAACCGGTGCAGCATTACAAGAAAATTACACTTATTTACATATCTAGTAATACCTAGCTTTTTGAATTGTTCGCCAAAAATAAGTTTTTACAATCGATTGCGGATTTTAGCGAATTTCCCCTATAGGGAAGAAGCTATTACCGTAGTCGGCATGGTAAGACCTAGGCCCGGGACCATGATAACTTTTCGTTTTGAGGTCCCTAGACCCCAAAAACGCCATTCGTTCGAAACTGTATATAGATATATACAGTTTCGAACGAATGGTGTTTTTACCATTCGGATATATATATATATATATGTGTCCATGAGCACGATAACTCTCGTAAAAATTATCCGATTTTGATGAAATTTGGTATAAACGTGTAAAGCAGCATTTATGACTAAGTTCGAAAACCAGACATATCGACCTCTCCGAAGGGGTATTTTTGGGGGGTTTTGTACCCCAAAAATGGGTTTTTTGAATTTTTACATATAATTTTTGGAAAAGTCAAATTTTAGTTTGCACCATTGGATTCAACTTAAAAAAACACACAATTTAGTATTTTGATCATTTCTCTACGTCAATAGGTTACCGAGTTATTGAAAGTGCTAAACACAGTACGTTGTCTAATGTTATTCTTATGGAGGAAAAGAAAATTTTTATATCTCGCTTATTTATGAAGTATACTGACGAAAATTGGTATACAGCTTCATATCGTGGTGGTCTATTGATATTTGCTCAAACAAATATTTTTTGCCAAAGTCTCCCGTAGCAGCAAACCTGCGTACTCAGCCCCCATGTTATTCTTATGGAGAATAATGAAATGCTCTGTCTCCCTTAATTATGAACATAAATGAATAAAAACTGGTATACGACTTCACCTAGTTGAGTTCTATTGATATTAGCATAAAAACCAATTTGTTGTATTCCTTGTTGCAGCAAACCTGCGTATTCAGCCCTAATGTTATTCTTATTGAGAATAATTAAAATTGTATACATCGCTTATTTCTGAATATATTTTTATGAAACTTGGTAAGTGGATTTATGTAGTATTAAGACATTTATATCTCCATTGGAAATTCGCTGAGTATGCAGGTTTGCTGCGACGGGGGTATTTTACAATTTTAAATATCCCCTTGTTTATTGATGTTGGTTTGTTCGCAGAAGTAAATTGCTTCTTATTACAATAATTGTGATATAATTGATAACTTTGGTTACTGAGTATCAAATATACTTTTGCGCCCTCCCCCAAAAAAAATATATATGTATATATTTTAATTGTGTCAGACAGTGAACTGCATGTTAAACCTTAACGTTTAACATGAATTAAACTATATTTCTCTTGGGGTTTGGTTTATTCTGTAAACAAAATTTAACATAGTAATATGTGTGTTTTCCGAACTAATTTAATATTTATAATTTATTAGTACATCTGATTTATTTTGCAACTATAATCCAGAGTTTATTTGGTATGAGTATATAAATTATAGAACACATCATAATAAAAAGAATCACACATCATAATATAAAGGGTAGTAATGCATAAAAAAATATTATTAAACATATCTCCTTTGTTGCAAAACAGATGTTAATTTGTAGTTATATCAATGTGAGGAGAAAAAAAAACTCTTTTCAAAGTTTGCTAATGATGTTGTTCTTCGGATGGTTTCTTTTGATGCATTTGCTACTTCATCAAAGCAGATGCGAGCATGTAACTGGGATATGAAGAAAACTTCAAAGCATGTGTTTCTGTAACTATATACAATTTTATAAAATTTGTTTCATAGTTAGTAATTTTCCACCGAACAAGGATTTGTTTTTTTACTAATCCAACCAAAATGTCTAGATGGGTGTTAGATAAAGAGATAGCCCCTTAAGATGAGGTCGTGATAACATGTGGCCCATATATTTTGGGATTTCACATGTAGTATTGTGCGCTTACAGAATGGTCTATCCTCAGAATGTTCTTATTACATTTCGAGGACTACTATAAATATAGTTAATTAACTGTGCTCCGTCATTAAAGACCATTGGTTGAAAAATAGCTATGGACTAAACTGTAGTAAAATCATTATCAATAAAATATTATAATAGTTTGTTAGTTATGTTTGAAACTGTTTAAGTCTACATAAGGATTTAAGTTGATTTAGCTTTCAATGGAACCACCCCGTCACTTGCATTTCGCTCAATTATGACCAGCACATATTTTAACAAATGTTCAAACTTTTGTAATGATATAACTAGATATATTTTCTTACCAATCAAACTGTCTACTGAAAACCTTGGAAGGAACGTTTTATTCCCCATTAAAACTGACAGAACGGTGCCGTGATTGTGAATCATATTCCACATAGACGGTCAAGCATGATATCAAAGTGGACTCTTTGATAAGCTATTTATCTAACCAGGTGTAAGTTGTTTCATCTTCCAGCTCTTTTAACATGACCAACACCAAAGATAGTTTTATTAGGTTATCCTTTCACAAACTTAGTTTTCTCTTCCTTTACCTTGACGTGAAATTTGGTTCCATTTTACATCTAATGAATTGTTCCATAATAATTAGTTTGTGTCTCCCGTTTTCATAATAGTTTAACTTTAAATGTATTTTAAATGAATATATACTTGATTTTACTTTTTTCACAAAATGAAAATCATTTTACATTTAATTTTGAGCTAGTAAATACATTTCAAAGAAATATCGATAAAGATAAACTACCAAGTGGTCACCCATCACATGCATACAGTCATAATTAGCAGAGTCATCCTTTATAGCCTCTATGCTAAATAAATAAATTTGACTTATCTAAGTAATTTTACAGATACAGTAAGTAAAATTTATTTATTACAATCTATGTTATACTAGCTATTGTTAGCCCGTCAAAATTTACGGGCTTAAAAAACTAATGGCTGAAGGCTTAACAATTTTTATGTAAAAAGCTAATTCTGAACTGCATGTAACAAAATGGGAATCCGCCGTGCAAACTTTAAAGGTGTTGTAATAAAGCCCCAACATAATGCATATTAATTAGAACGTGTCTAAATTCATAAAACCTTTTTACGAAAGGCACTTTACGCCTGCATGCAATAGCCCAAAAGGGTTTAGATTAAACTATTTTGTTAGTTTAGTTTTGCATGATGAATCAAACCCATTTTGGTGTCACTTCAAGCCAAATTTTGTTTCTTAAAGACTGCAGTTAAGTTTGTTCATCGGGTTCAAATTTGTAATACAAATTAATCTAACTAATTTCACTGCTTTTATAGCTAAAAGATAACAAGTACAGTATACATATAAACCATAATTTTAATGTATTTCATCTGCTAACATACAAACTATCTAAAGACAGACCGACAAAAACACATAATTTATCCATCCATATTATTAATACGCTACATGCAAACTTTTTAAACATTAAGGTTTTTTGGTTTTGTGACTTTCCCCCACGTTATGTTTGCAGATGTGCAAACTGGCTTTAGATTTTCGATTTAGGCCTCAGGGCTCTGCCCCATGGGACTTCCAATTCCCCACGTTATTCATATTGATGAGAGTTTTATTTGGTTTTATGTCACATGTGTTTTTTAATTCAATTCAATTAAATAAACAGCTGTTATAAGGATTAAATATAACTAAAGATTAAATATAACTACAGGCTGTCATTGCTTTGTTTACAATTTAACTATTTACTATTTTCGCTTCTCAGAACGGAATGTGCAAGCTTCGCACAGGAAATTCTAGCTAGCTATAAACTGTATGGACAAAATTTCACATTGTATTCAATGCTAATAGGATAGGTCATTAGGTTATGCTAATAGGTAATGGTAATAGGTAATAGGTTATGCTAATAGTCCTTAGGTTTCTTATCCATTGCATTAAATGTCTTACCAAAGTTTCATCCAGTTTCACCCAATTTCATCCAATACAGTACATCAAATCGAAATCGAAAAAAAACTTAATGGGAATTTTAAACTTGAAATATTTAACTGAAATATAGTTTACTGAATTATATCAATCGTCTTAACCTTTACAAACCTTATGTGGTTAATTTTACCTTCGCATTTTTACCTCCTATTTTTAACTGTATTGTGTCTTAGTCATGCAAATCACTATACTACTTTAGGGAGTATATTGGCTATCATCGCTGTTTAAAAAATTCTTGTGATTCAGTTTTACAGAAAAATTTAAAAAACCACAATTCGAGCAGTGGACCGCTAGAATAGGATGCCACCTTGCTGTCACATTTTCTGAGACCAAGGATTTATCAAAGGAAAACAGTGATAAAACCCAATTTTACCGCGAGATTAAAAGTAAAAAAAACTGAAATATAAATAGTAAATATAGAATACATAAATCTGAATTGAACTTTGCTGACACTTGTACACAGTATTATGAACTGTATTCCAATTCAGCATGAATTTGTGTTCCTTACTGCTTGTAAATTTAAATCCAAAAACATAAATTTAGGTAGGAATAGTTGTCTGCTTTGTTTACAAAAACAACCTTAACTTTACTCAGCTGTTGTATTGAATTTGGATTCAAAGCTTGGTAAACAAAATGATTGCAAATTAAATATGGCAAAAAATAAATGATTGTTTTTTACCATTTATAAACGTATAACTAAATAACTGTAGGGTATAAAATTCTTTTATCATCCTCGGCCTAAAGGAAATCTTTTGACACCAACCTAGCCTCTCTACGTTCAGTAGTTTGCTCTAAATCGGTGGTTTCCTTATACATGGGGATGTCGAAAAAAGGGCAAAACAAACAGTGTTTTTTGCTAATTGCAAACTTATAACTGAGTAAATTTATGATATCGTATTTATTTCATCATCCTTGGGCTAAGCGAAATTTATTAACATCAACCTGGCCACTCTACGTCCAGTAGTTTACTCGGAATAGGAGGTCACTCGTCACCACTCTATTATTATATAGGATAATGTGAAAACTATGTGAAATACAAAAAACATGTCATAAGCTTTTATATTCACAAGAAAATAACGAAGACATCTCATTCATAAAATCTGAAGAGATACTCTGCGTTTCAAGATCTGATTATCCTTGTCATTATTATAAGGGGGGGAGCTTTAAGTTAGGGGAATAACGTTGTAACTATCTTAAAGTTTTTCAAACATTAATGTAAATTTGTATTAAAATTGGTTTTATTCTCTTTAGTCTACCATCATATTTGTTTGCATCAAAATCATTTACCACCACATAAACTAATATTTGTACATAATAATATGCCAGGCAATCTTAGTTTACAGAATATTACCGCTATTTTAACTTAATGCTCTTTTCCTTTCAGTCAGGCGATATAAATATAATTTAAAATATTTAAAATATTATATTATATAACAAAAAAATAAATAAATAAAAAGCAAAAAAAACCGTAAAAAAAGCTGTTATAAAGCTGTATTTTACTAGTTTTAAATATTATATTATATTATATTATATATTTTTTTTAGTATTTAATATTTGTTGGGCAAAAACGCTTATATTTTACGTCAAATTTCAATCTGTTTTATTTAAATACTTATAACCCCATATCCCAATTGAAGCAATAAGCGGGTAACAACCACATAACAGCCTGGAACATTATTGTCGACAGTGTAATAGTTTTATGGTCGACCTCAGTTCGCAGTAGTGCAATATAGCGGTTTAAACTATATTTTAGTCCGTTTTCCCCATAATAATAACGTAGGGTTCAGTTTTGAACACTTGCCCGAACCCGGCCTATACAAATTTCCTTTTTGGCCTATACTAGTGTCCAACCCTTGCTTATATTAAATATATTTTTCCAATCCCAATCCGTACCCTATATTTTTAAAAATTCATTTTCAAAATCAGGCTAAAAAACTAACTTTGGTGTTTATGGTCCGATTTGTTTAATATTTAGATATGTTATGTTTCTAGGCTAGTGTATATGTACACACCTTCCACATTTGACAAATTCAATATTACGGTCAAATTAAAAAATATTTTTAAAAATACTGCCAATTGCCAACTTCTTTAATTACTTCTTTAATTTCATTTATTTTCGGATATGTTACAGCTCTTATATAGGTAATAATAACAACACTACTATACGTTCCGCTAGCCCCTATAAAACTGTCGATATTTTTGTTGTTGTTGCTGTAATCAAAAACTAACTTTGGTATTTATGGTCCGATTTGACTGCAATTTGTAAATGTTGCTAATCCATAAGTAAATACCAACTACAATTTCCAAATTCAATATTACCGTCAAACTAAACAATATTTTGTAAATTACTGCCAATTGACAACTTCTTTATTTACTGTCTGATCTGATTTATTTTTGGATATGTCATAGACTCCAACCCAATATCTAAAACTATATTATTTTCAATAACCCTTTAATGGAGTCGATATTTTGATTATATATTTTGCCGTAATCAAAAACTAACTTTGGTGTTTATGGATTTGTCTACAATTTGGGTATGTTATTGTCCTAAGCTAATGCTAATCCATCAAGGATAGTTCATTGTAGGATTGTAGGATCGTTCATTACTTTACAACACATATAACACAAACATTACATATCCTGCCAACTCTGGTACTTATACAACATATTATGTATATTATAGAATAGCATGGACATATCTGTAGGAAAATATAATTACAAGTTAGCACTATTTATAACATTTTATATTGTAATACATGCATAAATTACTTTATTATTGCACAGGATTGGATAAATATAAAAATGCATGGTTTAATTATTAGTACAAACCCCAATACTAAGTATACAAGGGCGAAGGAAGAATAGTTTGACAGTAAAATATTATATAATTTGGACTTGATTTTAGGTACAAATGCGGGATTGCACTGTTAGTTTATAATATCAAATGTTAATTATATAGAGACTATAGTAGTAGACATATTTAGTCGAATTTGGAATTCTAGTAATAGTTTAGAGGGTCACACATATTTGCACACATACGGGACAGAAAACGTAATAAACAGTATACACAATGTCTAACAATCTACCAAAATAATACATCCAGGACAGTTTAATCTTATATGTTATAGATGTAGAATTAATAAAAATACCAGAATGTCCGGACAAAATCAACAACATTAGGATTGTAAATAAGAGACATGTCGCAGCAAATAATTGGAATTTATTAACGACTGTTCTCCTATGCACTAGACTTTGTCAAGAACAACTATTTAAAATTATAGACAAAATCAGTTGGATAACAATTAACATCTGTGCTTTGTTCTAGCCAAGTTCTATAACATATACAACAATCAAGCAAATCAAACTTCTAAGGTATTGTCAAAGGTCGAAGAATTTAAATTGGGGAATCAAATAAACTTCTTGATAATTTTTTATTTTCACATATAATAGTGGGTCATAACCATCAAAATATTTTCACAATTAACGTAAGATGATATTTTGGACAATAACACCCGTTTGGATTTTTGTAAATAAAGAAGTTACCAGGATATCACAAAGTAAGAGGTGTTTACATGTGGTCTTAGGCAATAACAACAAAGTTTGATGATGGTAATAGTACGTGTCTTTGGGTAATATGACATATCTGACACTAAGCAGTTGACAGTTAAAAATTAAAGTAATAGTATATAATACGTTTTAACTCTGCAAAGTATATAATAACATTGTGTTTTTAATATATTGTCCTAAAATTCAACATTTCCAACATATCCAGGATCCAGTAATCTGCACTATAATTATTCGTTATTATATGTAGTATGTATACATAAAATATTATAGTACAACAACATGATATCGACCAATAAACACCACAGTTGGTATTTTTGGAATAATATGTGCTAATTATACAATAGTTGTGGACTATAACATAAATGAAAATCGATAAAATCATATGGCAAAATAAAGAAGCTGGTCCTATAGTAATTTAAATTTAAGATAAGGGAATTGGGAGATAATTATATGCGTTTTAGCCTAGGACAACAACATATGCAATAATCAATTAAATCGTCCAAAGTTAGCAGTATTTTGCAAAGATACAGTTACATAGTATCGAAATTGGGGATAAAACATAAGATATAACATATCCGAAAATCAAATCAGACGGCACTATAGTAATTTACAAAATATTGTTTAAATTGAATTTTGGTGATTTTCGGTTTAATTTACTTATGCATGGGCTTAGGAAAGTGCAATATCCTAATATCTATTGATTCGGATGGTTAACTCCAAGGTTAGTATTTTGTGGATATATTGCAGATAATTTATACAAAATATCGCATTTGGAACTTATATATGGTAAACTTTACATACAATAGTTGGGGGCTATAACATATTCGAAAATAAGTTAAATGGTAAATAAAGAATCCTGCAATTGACACTAAAGTAATTTGTTAGAATTTACTTATGCATTCAAAGCCAAGCGAAGGAAGACTAGTTTGACAGTAAAATATACAAACACCACAAACTTATTGTGAGATTTTTTTTCTTGTACATTGGAGTATGTATTTTATATGCATAGTTTGTGTTGGCTTAGAGCAATAACACAATTTGTAGACAACTCGGACGATAAAACACAAACGTCAGTATTTTTGGATCTACTATAAATTATACAAAGTATGGCATTCGGAAGTATTATTATTTGACATACAATAGTAGGGGGAGGGGGGCTATAACACATCCGAAAAGAAGTTAATTTGAAAGGTAAATAAAGAAACTGGCAACCGGCACTATTGTAATTTACAAAATATTCTTTAAATAAAATTTGGAATTATATGATGACTTTACTAATGCATTAGGACAATAATATATCCAAATTGTGGACAAATCGGGCCATAAACACAAACGCTATTGTTTTGTATGTATTATATGTAAACTATACTAAGTATCGTATTTGGAAATAGTATATGGTAATTTTACATATAAGAGTTGGTTCTATAAGATATCCGAAAATCGGTTAAATCTTAAATAAACAAGTTGGCAATTGGCACTATAGTAATTTACAAATTTTGTTTAAATTAAATTTGGAAATTATGGGTTGTATTTGCTTGTGCATTAGCTTAGGGCAGTAACGTATCCAAATTGCATACATATCGAACTATCAACACAAATGTTATGTTTATTCTGTAGATTTCTGAATTTGGAAATAGTTTATGGTAATTCTTTGTTAATAGTTAGGGGCTAAAACATATCCAAATATAAATCAAATTGGACAATAAATTTGGCAATTGGCAGTAATTTGCAAAATATTGTTTAAATTAAATTTGGAAATTAAAGGTTGCAATGGCCTAGGGCAGTAACATATCCAAGTTTCAAACAAATTGGACAAAGAAGTTGGCAATTGGCACCATAGTAATTTACAAAATGTTGTTTAAATCGAATTTTGAAGTGATTGGTGTAATTTAATAATGCATTAGCTTAGGACAATAACATATCCAAATTGCATACAAATCGATAAACACCAAAGTTAGTTTTTGATTACAGAAAAATAAACAAACAAAATATCGACTGCATTAAATGGATATTGGAAATAACATAATTTTAGATATAATAGTTGGGGGCTATAACATTTACAAAAATAAATCAGATCGGACAGTAAATAAAGACGTTGGCAATTGGCAGTACTTTACAAAATTTAGTTTAGTTTGACAGTAATATTGAATTTGGAAATTGTAGTTGGTATTTACTTATGAATTAGCTTAGGACAGTAACATCCAAATTGCAGTCAAATCGGACCATAAATACCAAAGTTAGTTTTTGATTACAGCAAAATAAACAAACAAAATATCGACTGTATTATAGGAGCTAGCGGAACGTATAGTAGTGTTGTTATCATTACCTATATAATAGCTATAACATATCCGAAAATAAATCAAATAGGACAGTAATAAAGAAGTTGGCAAATGGCAGTATTTTTTAAAATATTTTTAATTTTACCGTAATATTGAATTTGTCAAATGTGGATGGTGTTTACATATACACTAGCCTAGAAACATAACATATCTAAATTTTAAACAAATCGGACCATAAACACCAAAGTTACTTTTTAGCTTGATTTTGAACATTAATTTTAAAAACTATAGGGAACACGGATTGGGATTGGAAAAATGTATTTAATATGGGCAAGGGTTGGACACTAGTATAGGCCAAAAAGGAAATTTGTATAGGCCGGGTTCAGGCAAGTGTTCAAAAACTGAACCCCATGTTATTCTTATGGGGAAAACGGGCTAACATATATTTTAAACCGCTATATTGCTACTACTGTTCACCAGAAACACTGAATCATTATGGGCCTTAAAACGATAAATGAGGTCCAGCTGTGCTAACTGTTTCACATTAATGTTGAAACTAATTATAGGTTGTGTGAAAATTAGGTTAATTAATAGTGTCAAATTCATGATTCGCACATTGAGCGTATATACACGTGTTTCCCTCCTATTATTTGACCCTACATTCATACGTTATACTGTTAAGCAATTTTTTTACATTTAATTTCTTCTTATAATTTTGTACATATATGCTTCGCAATATGAAATCTATGTTACTGGTTATTATTATCTTCTGATGTATAATTAATGCTATAACCGATATATGCCACTAAATATACGTATGTGGTTCATAATTTTATATTAGGATATTTAGGAAATTTTTCTATTATTTGAGAAGCTAGCCATTGTTAATTAATTAAAACCCCCAACATCGTATCTGGGGAAAGACCCAGGAAATCCCGGCATTGTCAAGTCCACTAAGCCTTGAGTCGGATTTGTTTTGTTTCAAGTTGGTTTTGTTTTGTCATTAATCTATTCACTCAAAGATTCCCTCTTTAATAACTTTAAAATGGTCCCCTCAAAACTGATTCTGATCACTTGTTCCAATATATTTGAATTAATAGCTTAACTTATTTTTCCAATTATGAACAGGAACTTGTACGCATGTATTATTTTTAATCTGCCCAATTTTTACTGATAAATACTTGGTAAGCTAAACTCAAATCTATGTTACAAGTTGTATTTTCAATTTCTGTTTATTTCAATTTTTTTTATTATTATTATTATGTCCAACTGGTTTTACTTCCTTGATGGAAAGCAACAAAATGCCATGTATATAGGAAGACTTTTGCACCCATCAAAAGTGCATTGATGGTTGTCTAAAAAAAAACACAACAAAACATGTACTAATGTAGAACGAAACTGTTTCAACGTTTTGTATAAAGGAAAATGGTCAGTGTTAAAATCCACCGATCTCATTCCGTTACAAATCAGCAGGAGCAGTCACAGAACGGGAACAGTTACAGCTCTGGTTTCGGAACCTGTTATTATATCCGAAAAATCTTAATATTTTCGTACAGTTGTAGAAAGATCGATATCCCATTGTGCATACAGTCATTATAAATGTAACCACTTTAGTCCCATTGTAGTATAGTCCCATTGTTTGACTGTAAATATATACAGTAGCCCGTCCAAATGTTTGAATGAATAATAATTGTAGATATGTTTACTTTAATTTACAAGGAAACAAAGTTTGATTTTAAATAGTGCAAATAGTAAACGTGCTACTTAAACCTACCATATAATATGCAGTATAGAAAATAATTATATAAAGCTTATGCAATTTTGTAATGGTTTTGATTAAAATCATATCAATGGAATGTGTTATCGTGAAATCATAACACATTATATTTTATATTATGGTGTTTGAAAGAACGTGTTGTACATTAAATCAGTAATAGTTTCGGCGAATTTGTATATTAGAGGTTGTATCGTAATGTGTTTTATTTTTCCAGGTGAGTGATTATTTTCTTTACAAGGGTGAATAGGTAAGTCCGAAGTAGTTAAATTTCCTTAGTTACGGTTGCTTTAGTCCTTTACCAGTTGTTTAGCGTTTTTGGAATGGCATTCCCCGTGAAATTATATTTCTACATTAACATAGAATTTTTGACATATTATATTCGAGCTGAAATAATTAAAGTCAAAACTTAGTAATTAGCATTAAAGTCATACCTTTGGCATACAATTTTCATATTTGGCTAATCTGCCTACATAAATGCAGTACGAACATATTAAACAGTTACGTAAATATTTTATTTAAACACAACTGTAGTTTTAATCAATTCACCACCCTAATCAGCCATATGCATTGTGAATGTACACATTAGTTTTACTAACAGCTTGAACTTACGTCAATGCTATTAATCAACTGCCTATAAAAACTTGTATTTTAAACAAGTACCAGATTTTTTTTTTTTTCATTGGTTAAATAGCTCTTTATATCTTAACGTATTCTGGCTGGCAGACTTATATTTTTAAGAATAGCAAAGCTGGGGGCTATTCATTTTTATCTATTAACATAATTATTATGTTTTTATTAGGAAATAATTATGTTAAATATTATGCAATTATTAGGAAATGGTACGGCTAAATCGCCAAGAGGCAAAAGGCAGTTGGCTCCAAAACTATAAATTCCACAAGAATAAGAAAATAATTAAAATTGTCAGAATTAATAGATTTAAGTACTGTATATGGATTTTTAATTCCGAATCTCTTTTTGTTGTTTCATACTAGTATACAGGAACTTCTGCCAGTGTACACGTGTTCTTAAATTTGCATCCATATGAAGTATTTTAGTTATTAAAAGTCACAACAGCTGTTTTACAAAATTCACCCCCCGCTGATTTTTCAAATTACAAAACAACCGGATGCCATATTTATTCTATTTGTGTTGCTGCTTTGCATTTAAAAAGTATGCCAATTTTATTAAGTGGTTATTGTTCTATTTGACCGCATTAATAATTTATACACATTTTATAGTTAACTTGAATTTTTTTATTGTAACTTGGGTTTTGTCTATTAGTCTTCACGAAGAGCTTACAAACGTGAAGAATAAAATTATGGCATTAACAAATGTTTAATATTATAGGGCAAAATCAAAAGTACGAATAATAATCAGTAAAAATTTAAAAAGTGTTATATAGTATTTTATTTATTCTCCATAAGAATAAAATTACGGCTGAGTATGCAGGTTTGCTGCAACGAAAAAGATAAGAAATGTGTTGTTTTGCAATTATCAATATAACTCAACCAGGCGAAGCTACATACCAAGTTTTATTAATTTAGGTTCATAACGAAGGGATATACAACTTTACTTATTCTCCATATCAGTAACATGGGGCCGAGTATGCAGGTTTGCTGCTACGGGGAAAATCAACAAAAAAGGTTTGTTTGAGAAAATATCAATATGCCACAACTAGTTGAAGCCACATACAAAGTTTCATCAATATACATTTATAAGTAATCGAGATATACAATTTTATTTATTCCCCATGAGGATAACATTGGACAACGTATTGTGTTTAGCACTTTGAATATATCTGCAACGGTTGGACGTAGAAGAACAATTAAAATACCAAAATGATTTTTTTGTAGAGCTAAACTTATTAGTAAAAATAAATGTGAGGTTTTTAGTAAAATTATCTGAAGAAAATCTAAAACCTTTTTTCCCATAAGATTAACATGGGAATTGTTAAGAACTCGTATTTTTTATTTTCTTCGCAACCACTTAATCTAGGTTTAATGATTCAAGATACTAAATTATTAGTAAATTTCCTATGGAAAGTGAACTATTAGCATGACCCACACGGTGAAACTTAAGCCCGGGACCACCATAGAAGTTCCTAACGTGACCCCGTGAACACGTTTTGAGGGTTCGTTCAAAATTTTATATATACAATATATATTATATAAATACATATATATATATAGATATATAGATATATTTGAACGAATAGTGTTTTTGGCATCTGGGGACCTCAAAACAAAAAGTTATCATGGTCTCGGGTTTAAGCCTTCATAGCCTGACAGGTAAATTATCATAACGTTGCATTACTAACTTAATGTTCAGTTCTCTAGATGATTTTAAAAAATCAGTTTTATTCTTCTAATGAAATAATTCGTTACTCACAAGGTCACTAGAAAATGCAAAAAGGTTTTTAGAACTTTATTTTTCCCTAAAAAAATACATTTATGTTCCAAAATATATATATATTTCTTTGTTGTTTACTGTTATATTAACTAAACGTACCTGTCCTGGTGCATTTTTCCCCAATTCCCTCGTTTATAAGAAATGCAGTGCCTCTTTACAATGCAAATTGTATAGCGTACGGTGAACGCGCGGCTTCACATATGGGTTTTGCTCATATTTATGCAAATTGTTTCCACTCGATCAGTCTGAGCACATGGGCATCGGAAGAATATCGACTTCGTTCAATACATAGTTTGCATATATATCTCAATATTAAAATACCAAAAGCCACATCAAATAATGAAAATATACCGTTTTACACAAGTTTTATAGTATATATATTTTTGCTATTGGAAATTTTCAAGAGAGTGCATTTTTAAAATATACCCCAGGAGAGATTTTAAATAATTATTACAAATATATATCACTATAAGCTGCATAAAGTTATGCTGATCATTACTAATTTCTAAAAGTATTAGCAAATTTCCCCTATAAGGAGAAGCTATTACCGAAAAGCCATAACTTTTTGTTTTGAGGTCCCTAGATGCCACAAACAATATTCGTTCGAATTTATATATATGTATTTATGTATATTTGTCTGTGTGTGTGTGTGTGTGTGTGTGTGTGTGTGTGTGTGTGTGTGTCCGTTACCGTGATAACTTTTGAAAGAAACGCCCGATTTTGATTAATTTGGCACAAATGTGGAGAGTAACATTTATGACTTAAGTTCGAAAACCAGATCGATCGGTCTATGAGAAGGGGGTTTTATGGGGGTTTAACATTTTTCAAAAATAAGTCTTTTACAATTTTTACCCTACAATTTAAAAAATAGATTTTTGTTATAGCCATTTTATAGAGCTTAAAAAAACAAACAATTTAGTATTTTAATCATCAAGCTATGTTAAGTGGTTGTGGGGAAAAGTCAAAAAACACGTTCAGAAAATTTCCCATGTTAATCTTATGGGAATACGGTTTTTAGATTTTCCTAGGATCATTTGACTAAAAACTCCACATTTATTTCTACCAATAAGTTTAGCTCTACAAACCAATCATTTTGTTGTTTTAATTTTTGTTTTACGTTCAACCGTTGCAGTGATATTCAAATTGCGTTGATATTCACAGTACGTTGACCAATCCTATCCTTAAGGAGAATAAATAGATATCTGGATTATTAATGTATGTATATTAATGAAACTTGGTATGTGGCTTTTAATAGTTGTCGTATATTGATATTTGCACCAAAAAAATTGTTTTTGTTGATTTTCCCCGGTACTAGCAGCAAACCTGCATACAGCTAGTATGCTATATATCACTTATTAATGAATGTATTTTTGTGAAACTTGGTAAGTGGCTCTAGGTAGTAGTGTGATCCATATATATGCATTGAAAATTCGTTGAGTACGCAGGTTTGCTGTGACGGGGGTATTTTTATACTGACATTTAATAAAAATCTCATCATATGTTGTTCTGTTGTCGTTCGATTTGGTGTATTAAAAGAGCACAGATATGTAGTCTGTATGGACGGACAAGGTAAGGCAAAAACAGGCTGCAATCCCTTTAAATAATCGTACTGCCAATGTCCACGTTTTTTCTCTGAATCGAGTTTAAAATAATATATTTCACTATGGATCAATATTGAGATAATCAAACTAGTTTTCAGTACGTTTCAAACTCCTCTTCACTAGATCATATGCCTTTCACAATAGATCATGTATTTTACCTTTTTAAAATGCACCAAACAGGCTTTATCTAGAAATGTGAGCTCAGGTCAACAAACTCTACACCTTTGTTTCGTTAGCACTGCCGCGTCGGTCGCCTTTCTTGGACTACATCACCTATTTTCTACAACATTTACTCTCAAACTGTACACAATATTTACAAACTGCATTTGTTCATTAAATTTCTCCACGAAAGTTACCATGAATACTATATTTTCATAGATAGTTTGCATGTTGATATACACACGTAATACCCGTGTATTTTTATGTACACACTGTTATTCCTGTACGAGGGGAAAGGTTTTAAGTGAATTTTATGATAGAAGCCACTTTTCCCAGGTCTCATAACGCAACTTAGTGCTCGTTTGGGGCCATTAAGCTTCAGGTTATGTGAGGATGACTTTTATTAAAACGCGAGGTACAACGCACGCCATGAGTAGAGTGATAGCATAAACTGCAAGCTGAGGTGAAGCTTTTTATCTACTGCAGAACTGACTAGAAAAAGGTTGATTTTCATTACAACAATTATGAGACGTGTAATTATGTTTATTAAAAACATTATTTTGCGATATTGCAATTCAGTTTTCTTGTTATTTCACCTGTATTTGTAGTCTAGGTTATCAAAATTTGCTATGAAATACTTACATAGTAATAGAGCAATAATTTGTAATATGTGTATTTTAGCATAAATAAGAATTGTATGATATGTAAATGAGTTATGAAGTGAACCACTATTATGTATTATTAAAATTACATTTTATTATTTTTAATCAATGTTTTTATGGTATATCATATTAGCACCACGAAGGCATTTTAATTCAATGTTTACGTAATAACACACATAACAAATATATTTCGTTAACGTAAATTAAAGAAAAATTGGCCATGTTAACATAGATGCATTGAGGAGCCTAGGCATTTTTATCCACCTTCTTTAACTTACAATATTTCTTTCTCCATTCAAAGGAATTAACTGCTGTTAAGGAAGTTAATTTACTCAATATTACATATGAATGTGCTTGTTTTTCTTCCGTTTACAGTTTGTGTACAGTGTACATGAAGCTATCTTAATGCTTTAAATAAACTTTAAGTAGACTCATTTTTATTATTTTCTATATGTTCCTCTCGCCTTTCCTTTCTTTTTTCTAAGCTACACTACTGACAGTCTAACTCAGCATCACATACGATACACAACATTTAAAAACAACACAAAACCTATTGTTAAATATTCCAATGGACAAATTAAACCAAAAATGTAAATAGTCTTTGCAAATCCTCTTACACAAAACATCAACTGCAAAATGAATATGCCAATGAAAAAGCATATGTCAATATCTAAGAATAATTATCAATCATGTAAAATCGTGATGGTAAAGACTTGTATATACATGACATAGCAACTGAACAAAATGTATAGAATGAAAAGCACTACTTCACTTAATAACTGACTACTTTATCGACATTAACTTTGGTTAGAAATTTAGATAATATTTTGTAATGTATTTAATTTATTGCCAATGTCACATTATATTTATACTACGCCTAAATATCAACCTATGTTATATCCAGTATCCTCTGATCTATACTGTTTAGCACACCAATCCCCTTTGGTTATTTCAGGTTTTTTCTCCGCATTTCTCCTCTTTGAGGTCCTGCAGATTAGCCAGATCGATAACCTATTTACAACCACATAACACGGTTCGGTCTATAGTCACAGCGCAGTATAATGGTTTTATGACGGGCCACAATGCATTACAGAGGACGATGTAAACCATTATTGGCTCTTAAATTGTATCGGCAGGACCTGCCGGCACGGTGGCCATCAATAAGGTCATGCAAATCCCAATTTATTTTCACCCCTTTGTTCTTAACGAATAAAATTATTGTAATGTAATATTATAATTATTTATTGTCTTATCTAAACTTGGCAAAGAACGCTCGCAATGTTCATCAGTGTTGTCTCCAGTATTACTAATTGCTCTACCTCATCTGATTGTTTTCTCTTTACATAAGATTGTAAAAGAAAATACACTACTAAATTATTAATTTTACATCCTATCTCGTTTAAAAATAAATCAACCATACAAACCAAAACCCGTCTCCATTTTTTTTTGAAAAATTCAAAAAACAAATATGTTTCCGTAAAAGATTTCCAGACATAATTAAGAAAAAGAATAATTTTCCCCAAAATTTCATGCCCAGACCTTTAAAATTAAACCCCTCCCAAATTTTTACGACCTCCCATTCGCTCACAAATTCATTATCAAATTTTCTCACGGAATTAGGTAAGTCAATTTACTTAATTATCTAAAGCTTAATTTCCTACTACTCAGGATAAGCAAATCAAATTATGTACAGATAAGCGCCGAACTACAACAAATTACACTACAGCGTCATCAAAGATAATGCCCTAATTAAAGAAAGAAAATCACTACTTCAAGTCGAATGAACACGTTGATTCGTTGTAGTCTTAAAATGACGGTTAATATTGGGCGTTTTCCTACATACCTAATTAAGTTTATATATGTGCTCCATTGATTGAACAGCAGATATCGAATCGAAATTCTATTCCTGGTCCAGTACATGTCTGGATTTACGTTGCAATAGCAAGTGTGGAAGTTTCTCTCAGTCACGTATTTCATCATCCTAAACCTTTTTGTAAATGTATTTCCAAAATAAACGGTCCATTATAGCGATGTGGGTGTCATCACTTTCAAAATAAAAGGAAAGCGTGGTGCTAGGTGCCCGTTTCCTAATTATTGGAATAGTAGACATGTCCCTATTACCTGACCACCTAGAAGCTCTCAATACAAAGAACTTTTTCTTTTGGGGCTGAATTTAAAACATTTTATTGGTTAAATAAGTATCTTATTGCACCTCCTAGAAAAGATTTTTGCTGCTTTCACAACTGTAGTTTCAGACACACTACAAAATTCAAAATTAAAAGTAATTAGAATCAGAAGTTTTCTTGGTTCTTTCATAAATGACACTATATATTTAAGGTAGGATGGGAGTGCATTAAACAGCTTAATACCTGATTAGAATTCCGATTCGATATATAACGTGCAATTAAAGGAGCTGATCTAGAAACTTAATTTAGTGTGTAAAAACTCTCAACCTTACCCTTCATTTTATATCTTAATCAACTCAATACGTTAAATATACTTGAACTAGTGGTTTTATTCAATATAAGCACGCTTTTAATTTTTCGACCACTAGTGTGTTCTTGTACTCATGTTCCCTTAACTAACGTAAAAAAGTAAATAAATATAAAACAAATACCTTTCGTTGCTACATTTGGCATCATAAATAATCATACTTGTGTTATGGCATTGGTATAAATAGAATAATTAATTTGATTTTTTTTAGATACAGAGTTGTAATGGGCACCGTTTAAGATCTTTAAATATTAAGTTCAATTCGTTTATAAGAAACTAGCTGTTTTCTGCAGGCTTCGCTCCACAAATGATTTATAATACCCCCGTAGCAGCAAACCTGCGTACTCAGCGAATTTCCAATGCATATATATGTATCTTAATACCACATAAAGCCACATACCAAGTTTCATCAGTATACATTCATAAATAAACGATTTATGACATTTTAATTATTCTCCATAAGAATAACATGGCAGCTGAGTATGCAGGTTTGCTGAAGCAAGGAACACAAAAAATGGGGTTTTATACAAATATCAATATAACTCATGTAGGTAAAGCCACATACCAAATTTGATTAATTTATTTTCATAATGAAGGCAGATAACACGTTACTTATTCTCCATAAGAATAACATGGGGCTGAGTACGCAGGTTTGCTGCTACAGGAGCCTTGGGTAAAAAATTGTCTTTTTGAGCAAATATCAATGGTCCACAACCAGATGAAGCTGTATACCAAGTTTCGTCAGTATACGTTCATAAATAAGCGAGATATAAAATTTTTATTTTTCTCCATAAGAATAACATTAGACAACGTACTGTGTTTAGCACTTTCAATATCTCGGTAACCAATTGACGTAGAGAAATGATCAAAATACCAAATTGTGTGTTTTTTTAAGCTGAATCCAATGGAAAAAAATAAAATTTGACTATTTCCAAAATTATATGTAACAAATTCGAAAAACCCATTTTTGGGGTACAAAACCCCCCCAAAATACCCCTTCGGATAGAGCGATCTGGCTGGTTTTCGAACTTAAAGTCATAAATGTTGCTTTACACGTTCATACCAAATTTCATCAAAATCGGATAATCTTTACGAGAGTTATCGTGCTCACGGACACATATATATATATATATATATATATATATATATATATATATATACAGTTTCGAACGAATGGTGTTTTTGGGGTCTGGGGACCTCAAAACGAAAAGTTATCATGGTCCCGGGCCTAGGTCTTACCATGCCGACTACGGTAATAGCTTCTTCCCTATAGGGGAAATTCGCTAAAACCTATGACAGTTGCGTGTGCTGCATTCTGTGGTTAACTCGTGGAACTACGAATCATGATCAGCTGTTTGTATTTCCATCAGCTCAAACAAAAATGTGTGTCCATAAGGAATACATGGGAACTTGGAAGTCCCGTATGGCAAAGCCCTATAGTATTTTCAAAACGAAAACAGGCCTATGTGTTTATTTGTTACATAAGGAAAATTCCTGTACATTTTCATGCCAATCGGTTCAGTAGTTTTTGAGTGATTGAGGAACACACAGCAGACAGACAGACAGAAACATACCATCCCATTTTTGTATATTAGTAAGGATAAGGATAACATGTTATTTATAGTAAATTTAATATTTGAAAATACTTATTCTTCGGTGTTTTGTTATAGTTTATTGATTATTTCAGAGGTGGAACTCCATTTTACAACAATACCGGTCACTATTGTAGGAGTTAAATGAAAGTTGTTTTCACCATTATCGGCATTTTTATCAAATTATATCTGTGACTGTATCTTTTCCAAAGTGATAACGTAGTCAGTTATTATCAAAGTTGGCCGCCACGACCCATTACCCCAGACGCATTATACAAAGTGCCACTTGGTCTCAGTATTTACTCAGGGAAACTGTTTACCCTTAACTTACTTATACAAACCTTCCTCTCTCTTCTTGTTGACTCTGCGAAACTCAAAACTACATTTGTAATATCGAGCGTTTTAGGAACACATTGCAAACGAAATTTGAATGTAACTTTTCAGTCAATAAGTTCTCATTGGTTTATAACTCTGTATAACCTTTATATGAATACTTGTGCTGAACACGTTATATTTTATGTTTTAAAACTGTTCCAGCAACTTATTGGTTTATTATTACTTGATGATGCTTACTATTTAATATCATTAAGTTTAAAACTGCCAGAAGCTAATTTTGTGGATTGACAAATGTTGTTATAGTTGGCATCTATCTAAAAGCGAATATTAATCAAATTAATATAATTTTCTACTTCAAAATTTTGGACTTGTTTATGTTAGTTGCTAATTTGTTAATTTGTTCTATACATTGGAGAAACTACAATCAACATTAGCTATATTATATATTTTTTTTTATTAACGACATAATTTTCTACCAAGCGTGTTTACATGAATTAAATACCCGTAATAATTTTGTGAGGGTACGAAATAAGATGGGAGGATTTAGCTACTGCTTTTAGTTTATTGTTTAACCTCAACTCAATTATTTTTAATTGCTTATTTTTAAAACAAACGTCAATTTACCTCTCTACTTCTGTTGGAATGAGTACACAAAGCAGAGATTAGATTTATTATCATTCACGTCGTAGTGTAATTTATTACTATAAACATATCATTCCCATAATTTTCAATCAGTGCCCTCTAACCATTCATTAACTGTAGTGGTTGCTCAACTGTATAGATACACCCCTTAAAACCCCTATTTTCTCAACAAAAGTTCTCTATTTGAATTTATTTTACAAAATTTACATATACGCCTTTATTGGTTGGCAAAATTTACCAGGCTATACAAATATTCTTGGTATGAAATCCTCCAGCGACCAGAGCCACCAATATATCCAGCCAGCCAGCCAGAAACCGTCGACGGAGCTGCAGACATTGTTATTGTCGCTGACGAGGCTGCATCCAACCATTCCTGGATTTGCTCCATTTCCTTTTCAAAAATACGTGATTTCGATTTACGGCAGATCGCAGAAGGTATAGTAGAACTACGATTATTTGATATTACTTGTAGACGATCAGATAAAGTATTGGATATTAATCCTGTTACTTTTGAATTAAATCACAATACAAAACATTGCTTTCTTCAATTTTCATATAATATCGCCCTTTTAGCGAATTTCCCCTATAGGGAAGAAGCTATTACCGTAGGTCTCATGGTAAGACTTAAGCCCGAGACCATGATAACTTTTCGTTTTGAGGTCCCCAGATGCCAAAACACCATTCGTTCAAATTTGTATATATGTGTATATATATGTGTGTCCGTAAGCACGATAACTCTCGTAAAAAAAGTCCGATCTTAATAAAACTTGGTAAAAATATGTAAAGTACCATTTATTTGAACGAGTTCGAAAACCAGACAAATCGCACCATCCGAAGGGGGGTTTTTGGGGGGTTTGTACCCCAAAAATGGGTTTTTTGGGGTTTTCACATGTAATTTTGATTTAAATCAAATTTTAATTTATACCATTGAACTCAGCTTAAAAAAACAAACAATTTGGTATTTTGATCATTGCTCTACGTCAATTGGTTACTGAGATATTACAAGTGCTAAACACAATTGGTTACTGAGATATTACAAGTGCTAAACACAGTACGTTGTCCAATGTTATTCTTATGGAGAAAAAGACAAATTTTATATCTCGGTTATTTATGAACATAAACTGACGAAACTTGGTATATCGCTTCATCTGATTGTGGTTTGTTGATGTTTGAACAAAAAACCAATTTTTCGCCTATGGTTCCCGAAGCAGCAAACCTAGGTACTCGGTCCCCATGTTATTCTTATGGAGAATAATAAAAATGTTGTATATCGCTTATTTATGAATGTATATGGATGAAACTTGGTATGTGACTTCACTAAGATGAGTTCTATTGATATTTGTATAAAAGTCCATTATTTTTCGTTCCTTTTTTCGGCAAACCTGCGTACTCATCCCTAATGTTATTCTTATGGAGAATAATGAATATTTTAAATATCGCTTATTTATGAATATATTTCTTATGAATTCTGGTAAGAGACTTAATGTAATATTAAGACATATATATTCATTGGAAATTCGCAGAGTACGCAGGTTTGCTGCGACGGGGGTATTTAATATTATTAATCACTAAAACTAAATTATCTTTAATCCAAAATAATGCTTAACGTTTACAAAAACTATAAATCATATTAATAATAAATAAATCATCAAACAAATATTTGTATTAAATTAAAATTACAGATTTTATTGACATCAAATATTGTTATGGATTCAAATCAATTTTTAATTAGTCTAAACATAACGCTTGAATATATTGTCTTAATATATCTTAGTTTTTCCCCCTTACCACTGAACTTTGAGAATGGTTGCGTTGTACAAAAAAGTAGGACATACGATTTGAGTAGATAAATATTATAATTATAGCTTCCTTAAAAGTTATTAATTGAAATACTCTATGTTGACGTCACAGTAAGGAAGAAATACCCCCGTCGCAGCAAACCTGCGTACTCAGCGAATTTCCAATGCATATATATGTGACTTACTACTACATAGAGCTACTTACCAAGTTTCACAAAAATACATCCATAAATAAGTGATATAGAGCATTTTATTTATTCTCCATTATAATAACATTAGGGTTGAGGACGCAGGTTTGCTGCAACGAGGAAGACAAGTAATATGTTTTTTTGCAATTATCAATATAACTGAACCAGGTGAAGCTATATACCAAGTATTATTAATTTAGGTTCATAATTAAGGGAGGTATACAACTTTACTTATTCTCCATATGAATAACATGGGGGCCGAGTATGCAGGTTTGCTGCTACGGGGACTATCAACAAAAAACTTGTTTTTTTGTGCTAATATCAATATACCACAACTAGTTGAAGCCACATACCAAGTTTCATCGATCAATATACATTCAAAAATAATCGAAATATAGAATTGTATTTATTCTCCATAAGGATAACATTGGCCAACGTACTGTGTTTAGCTCTTTGAATATCTGCAACGGTTGGACGTAGAACAAGGATTAAAACACCAAAATTTTTGTTTTGTTGAGCTAAACACATTAATAAACAGAAACGTGAAGTTTTTAGTAAAACTATCTAAGAAAAATCTAAAAACCTTTTATAAGATTAACATGGGACACGTTTTTTTTTATTTTCTCGGCAACCACTTAACCTAGGTTAATGATTCAAAATACTAAATTATTTGTTTTTTTTAAGCTATATAAAATGGCTATAACCAAAGTTGAGTGTTTTTAACATTTTGGGGTCAAATTTTCAAAAAACCGATTTTTAGAAAATTGTAAACCCCCATAAAACCATCTTCCCATAGTGCTATCGATCTGGTTTTCGGACTTAAAGTCATAAATGCTACTCTCCACATTTGTGCCAAATTTTATCAAAATCGGGTGTTTCTTTCTAACGTTATCGCGGTAACGGACATATATATATATATAAATTTGATCGAATAGTGTTTTTGGCATCTGGGGACCTTAAAATGAAAAGATATCATGGTCTCGCGCTTAAGTCTTACCATGCCACCTACGGTAATAGCTTCTTCCCTATAGGGGAAATTCGCTAAAACCAGACCCACAACTCCGTAAGAATAAGGTCACTTTTAATTAAACAAATTAAATTTAAATTATATTTACTTGTATGTTTAGTGCGAAACATTACGGAATGTATTTTGGCTACTATTTCAATGCCCTAGAAGCTGACCCTTTCTTTGAATTGATTTTCAACTTGTAAGCCCAGAGATATAACCTGAAAGTAGATATAATTAAAAATAAGTGTGGAACAAAATAATTTTTATATTGAATTATGTGAGGAAATGTTGGTTTTTGTATAGTAAAAATATAAAATATAATAATTTCCTTATCAGTAGACATAAAGTAATTAAAAGTTGTGATTGTAAAATGCTACTCTTTCGAGTATTGGTAAAAATACCAATCCTATAATTCCATATACAAAGAGCTTTCTTATTTATTTCGCTGGAGTAAAGAACGCGTAAGTCATATTTAATACGTGTAACTCAATTCAAATTCACTTCCACGTTTATTTTTAGTAGCATACCAGTTTATAGGGCAAGATCAAACGTAATATGGCGGAAATTGTGTTTTAAACAATTTCCCATTTGATTAACGTGCGCATCACATCCGCGGGGATCAAATGCTGCAACGAGACGCGTAATTATACAACTTCCGAGTTAGAATTACTAGCAGACCCAATATATGGTGAGGCTGCATTTACACTACCGTCAATTTAAATTTATGAATTTCAAGTATTCGTTTTTACAGCACATGTTTATAACACATGTTAATATATTTTTGCCGTAACTTTGAGGCGCTACCGAACTTGAAGTGACAGGACTGAAATGTACATGTAATGTATTTAGGCCCCTAATGACAGTCCTGTCAGTTCAAGTTCGGTAGCGCCTCAAAGTTACGGCAAAAATATATTTTTTTTAAGTAGCTAATCTTCTAGTAGCTGTTTTTCTCTGTAAGGACTCACCAACTGTCTCAATCAATTCGTCGTATACGATTTAATACTAATTGGAAATTATTAAAAATCTTCTCACCGTGTAAAAATCTCTCAAAAACCAAACTTCGTGTCGAATGCACCTTTAAAATATCGTGCATTAATAAACTAATCATCCAGTATTTAAGCTTTCTCTTTTTTATGATATTGATTAATATAATAAATACAAAATTGTAGTGGACTGAGCATAACGAATCCAGCTAAAGAAATCCTCTCTCGCCATCCACCGCCGCAAACTGCAAGTGTGCACCGGGCGCAACCCCCTCCACCCCCCCACCAACCAAAATAAAATAAAATAATAACAGTTTTAAAACCTAATTTTTAATGATTTTACTAAGATTGTCTTTCCACATTAATAAATATAACTTGTATTTACTGTCCAAACAAATTTTAACAAATTCACGCCCAAATCAGCGTTTTTATCAGGTTATTAGGACGTATATTATTATTGTTTCTATACTTTTTCTAAAGAGGATGAATAAACTACGTCTCATAACACTACAAAGTATTATTACACTTATACTTTACATACATACAAGATTCTCTGATTGGGCCTGATGACCGGTGTAACTGGTTGAAGTCAACCACCTTGTACCTTTGTGTGTGTTTTACGTCTTGTATTTATGTACAGTATAAATGTAAATATAATTTGTTGACGTAGTTTATTTATCCTGTTTAGTTGTAACAACACATATCATTATACTAAAGACATTATTTATATTTTTTCAAAAACACACATAATAACGTTATACCTCAACACTAAAGGGTTAAAAGTTTTGCACAAATTGTACTTTCCTATCAATTTTAGAACCTTATTCAAAATGCTAAACTGTACGTGTGCGGGCGGGGTAAGTGCGCTTGCAGGAGGCTCCACTCATGTTTATGGAAATTGTCTGCTACCTGAAACACTTATGTATCGGGAAAGCGTCAAGTTCCAACTCCCGCTGTCTCCATGTGGTAGCACTTTTCTTATGAAACTTAAGAATCTGATTATATATCAAAATCAGACAGTTTCAAAATTGTTGAATGATTCCCTTTTATTTCGTTGATTTAAATGGATTATTCATAAGATGTAATTATGATTTTTTCTGGGTTCAATCGTGTGTTTTTTTCAATCCACGTGGGTCTTCTGACTACGTTACGGTGACCTCACAGTCCTCCACCTTTATGGTGATGAATGGCGTAGTTGTACACACACACACACACACACACACACACACACACACACACACACACACACACACACACACACACACACACACACACACACACACAACAACACACACACACACACACACACACACACACACACACACACACACACACAAAACACACACAACACACACACACACGCACACACAAACTACTTGACTCTTCATGTGATTTTTATTATGTAAAGTCAAAAAATTAAGTGTACTTCTATAATAATAATAATAAATAATAGTTGTAAATTGTTTTGTTAGTATCTAGATTTTAATTTGAGTTTTCTCCACACCTTAAACAATTCTTAGTTGCTCTTGTAAATAGTATATGTCAACCCAATGCATATATATGTGACTCACTACTACATAGAGTACAAAACCCAAAAAAATACAGTACATTGGTATTATAAATCTGACATTTGTTTTTGTGTAAACCACAATGTCACTCAATCAAATATATGCGTGGTAAAAACATTATAAACAATATTTCATAAGAGATAAATGTTTACTAACCCTACTTCAAACGCGTGGATCACGAACACATATTGTATGTAGATGTTAGGTGACAGCTTACGTGCTCGGGAGGTGGTGCAAGTGAATTTTATGATAGAAACCACTTTTCCGCGAACTCATAACGCAAGTTAGTGCTCGTTCTGGAGCCATAAAGGTGCAGGTTATGTGGGGATGACTTTTATTAAAACGCGAGGTGCAAGACCGCCACTAGTGCGGTGACGACATAAACTGTTTAAATCAGATATACACTCTCTGCGTGGACGTTTTTCTTTTACCAAAAGATATTCCTTCAGTATTTAAGTCGACTGCCAGTTCCCAATCTTTATAGTGTGAATAACTTAACTCTGTAGTATGCCAAACGAGTTCGCACGCAGCACGCTGACGTGAGGGAAGTGAATTTCCACATAAAAACTTTTAGAACTCAAAATCAGTGTAAAAACATACATTTGTCCAATTTTTATCGAAATCTGAAAACTTTGATTTTTTGGCTGTTCTGATACTCCTGGTTTCATTTACTTGCAAAGCTGGGAATACAATTTTGCGCATTATAAGGTTAGGAGAAGGTCCAGACAGGCTTGAAAGTAGGCGTGAGGTTGCTGGGGGTAATAAAAGTACTCTAACAAAGGAATAACTGGCTTTTCTAGTGTAAAACCCCCATAAGACAACGTACTGTGTTTAGCCGATACACATTTTCTTTAATAACTCGGTAAATATTTATGCTAGAATAACGAGAGAGGGCTTAAAACTTTCGCCTTTCTAATTTCCATCTTTTTACATGCATTAATTTTACACCTGGGGCTTTTCTGACCCTTTTTGGGCCCAAAAACTCGAAATTTGAAAGATTAATCCCCAAAAAATGGGTTTAGAGTTTTCCGATTGTTTTGCCCAACGGACTTGTCCAACAGATTATAGAAAGGAACATCCCTACCAAATTTGAAGTAAATCGGACAAAAAATGCGACCGCTAGAGTGCATACACATATATATATATATATATATATATGTCTATACATATATATATATAAAATTTTGAACGACCCCCCAAAACGTGTTCAGGGGGTCACGATAGGAACTTCTATGGTGGTCCCGGGCTTAAGTTTCACCGTGCGGGTCATGCTAATAGTTCACTTTCCAAAGGAAATTCACTAATAAGTAGAGGATGTGAAACAAGTGTAAATCCCAAAAGATAATCTTCATAGGGGTTTATTGGGGACCTAAACCCATTAACAAATTTTACATAACATTGAAATAAAATTTTGTTGTATCGATTGAAAGCTCTTACACGGTCGTCATCAATTTATCGCTCCCGGGCTGGTTTGAGTATTAATTTACTTTACTCTATGTCAATTCATGACAAGTTATGGTATAATGCTACAGACTTAAGGTTCTAGGAATGGTGGATAGCTTATTATTCCTTTTTTGTAATACATCAACACGAATGTCGATATTAGTGTTCCATTCTTTATTCCAGCCAAAGTCCATAAGTTATATAATTCCCAGTCTCGGTGACTCGCTCAGCAGTTTCGTCGGATGATTGACAGCGTCGGATCCGCACGACCTGACAACAATCACGAGCTCAACAATAAATCTGCCAAACTTCAGCCGTGATTTGTCGGTCATTGTTCCAACTTTGGTGCTGGATCTAGGAAACTGTTCACATCTCTCCGTAAAGTAGTAACAGCTAGTCCACCCTGAATAGTATAAACAGGATTACCACATTGATAATGGTTTTTGTTGCCATTGATTTCTTTACCCACACATATTGAAGACCATTTCGCTTTTGTGTGGTACTAAATATTGCCCAAATGGGACCAACCATTTGCTCAAGTAGGTACAATTGAAAGTAATAAAACAAAAAATAAATAATATTTGAAGTAGTACTGTAATGATGTTTTGCAATTAAATTATCAACCCGATTGATACATTTACTACTAACTCGATGATAAATCCCGACGTAAAACACAATTTTATTATTTCCTCCCTATTTGAGACCTTTACTATTAAAGTGTAGTTAAAGGTCACTTTTCAGAGGTTATTTTATTTTAACACCCACCTAAAGAATTCCGAATTAAAATGTTCAGTAAATAACGCATAGTAGACGGAGGGACGAGTTTTCACAAAACACGTTTGTACAGGATAGAGTGAGTGGAGCCATGTTTATTGAGTGGCCTAAACTGCCCAACACCCCTCTCTGGATATCATGGATCTCCCAATTCCTGGTTGTGAAGGATATTTTATTTGCAGGTATTTACTAACTAGTTCTCCTTTTTCAACGTTTACACCATTTATTACTTACACAACCAAATAGTATATGTTTAGAATTTGTCTAAATATTACTCTAATATACTCAAACTCATGAGTGTAAGAATTAGAATAAACTTTTTTGACCTCCAAATATGTCAGTAGTAGATGGGACTGTCTATTCAAATCTGCTATGGAAAGTCAGTCCATTCTTTTACAGTATTATTATTATCTTTATCTATAAATTAGAAAACCCGATCACTCCCCAGGCTAAACCTCTACACCTACAACTACGAAATTTGGCACGTGTACTCTTTCCATAACGTAGGTAACCATACGGCTCCGCCCCTCGGAAAGTCAAAGTTCCAATCTCGTGTTATTCTTATGGACAATTTATAAATACGAAAGACCGATCATCCCCCAGGCCAAACCTCTACAACCTACAACCACGAAATTTGGCACATACACGCTTTCCATAACGAAGGTAACCACTAAGATAGGATTTTAAGAAATTCACATACGGCTCCTCCCCACGGGGAGTCAACGTACCAATCCTGTGTTATTCTTACGGGCATTCACTTTAGTTTGAGTTGATCATAATTTAAGCAGCTGATCATGATTCGTAGTAGTTCCACGGGTTAACAACAGAATGCAGCACACACAACCATTGTATTTCCGGGTAAAACTGGAATCGATGGCAACTAGTAAATATGCAGTAGTTTATTACAGTAGTAAATTTACAATAGTTTTTATATGATTAATTGTAATTGTTATACGTTGTCGTCATTGTCTATGATTTGTCTACCACTAATAACTGTACTAGGCTTGTTTATTGTTTTAATATCCGCAGTAACTGTAATATAATTAATATAGTAATTGCAATAATTCGTAGTCATTTTCGGTGATTTATTTCTCCCTTATACACTATACTGGGCAATTACTGCTGAAATACTCGTACATGGACATTTGGCCCCGTGTAACGTACATTTCAGGTAAGATTTAAACTATGTTAGTCCCAAGGGACTTTCGGCATCAGAATAAAAGTCCGCCCTGACGTCTGGTGTATAACTGCGGCGGACTTGGACCAGTCATTCCCAGGGGACGACCCTCGTTATTCCTTTTTCCAACGGAATATTCCGGATTTTCCAAGTCACTTATGAGGAAAATACAATATCACTCATAAAAACGAGTTCAATTTTATTGAGCTGATCTTCTATGTCATAAAAACAATTTAATGTAAAATAATATAGAATTATATCAAGTAATAATACGGAAGGTTTTCAGAAAAAACCGATTATTTGTTTCAGTTTAACCTTTCTTATAGCATTTACATTTTTACCTTGCCATAAATAACAATTTAAAAAATAGGCTAACGCTTGTAAAAAAAATAAAAACTATGTTTTAATATTACAATGACAATAGCTTTTTACTTAAGTATGCCTTTTTCCTAAGGGAACTATTATAATTTAAATATTTAAGCAAAATCTCACTAAAAATGTCACAAAATGTTGAGTTAGTTCTTAACGTGTCTTAGGCCCTCGACGTCTCTCTGACTGGTCTATACTAGTACAGACGTCGACATTGGGTACCGAAAAATGAAGCTGCCACAGTATTGGTAAGTCTTTTAGCTATCCAGTGTGACCAACATCCCTTCCTCGGTTCCTTCTTGTCTCGTGGGGGCTTAACTCCCAGTTGAGCCTGGATACCCAGTCTAGTCCAAGTCCTTGGAGGAGTAGTGGATCTTCCTTGCAGCCTAGGACGGGTGCCTAAGAGGGCCCTTACCCGACGGTTTCCGGTATGCCGGGCTGGGGGACGAACCGTCCTGGGGCCACCCGACCCCTGAGAGGTTGGAGGCTGTGAGCGATGGTGGTCCCTGCCTGGTGGACTTAGGGGGACGTCGGGTTAGAGGGCGAATCATCCTGGGGTTATGTCACCCAGAGCCCGGAAGCTAGGTAAGGTTCTCTCTCCCTTTCTGGAGCGAGGCAGACTGACCTCATCCTACCCCAATCTTTCCCATCCTTTCCCATCCCTCTTTTCCCTCTTTCCGGTGGCTGTAAAATATCCCAAGGGAGACGTGTCTAGCCGGCTATGCCGGGGCCTCCTAATTTCCCCAAAAACAAACAAACGAGTCTTAACACAATTTTGTTGTTTTACCATTTTTACTGAATAGGGATTTTAGGTACTGCTACAGTGAGACTTTATCACGTAATTCACAAAATTAGGGTTTATTAATGAAAACACATAATTGTAGAAAAGCTGAGTTAATGGCCACTGAGTAAATTAAATGTGATCAACAATAAAAAAAACTGAAAAAAGATAAACTGAGTGAGATACAATCGTATCTTAATGTAATACCTCTAGCCTGAAATCGGTAATGAATAATCATATCGAATTAAGAAAGTAAATTTTACTTAAGGTTATGAATCCTGAACCTCAAAGCTGTCACGAGGTTGATGCATGATGACGACTGAAGGGTTGAGGGCGAGGACCTAAACATTTTAATCACTCCATCATCCCTCAAATTGGCGCACAACTTATACCATGTTGTAAACTTTGGACTAATTTCAAATAAGTTGCTTAATATCAGTGTAAAGGTATTTTCAAGTATTAATAATTTGTATTTACTTCATTGAAATACTAGTATTATCCTGTTAGAGGGATTTGCTTAATTTAAGGGTAGAAAAACTAGCTGAAAATTGTTGTGATACTAATATTTTATTGTTAGATTATCAAATCTTTAATGACAAAAATATTACTAATTTGGAATAATAAATAATAATTATTAATTTTAAAATACTTGTGTTCAACTGTTTTCACAGTAATTAAATTTTTTCCCCCGATAAAAGTATTTAAAAACTTATCTAGTGCCACACACATTATAAATAGCTAACAAGTCTTACTTATAATTTTTGCTACCGCAAAAAAACAATGTATTTACCTTAGGTATTTTGCCTGCCAGACCAGCACCTACATGCTTCAGGACGAAACAAAATAAAAGTTTCTCAATTTTCAGGCAACCCTGTTCTCTTTTATTTTATTTCCTACTTTAAACGTTCTGAGCTTGAATTTAAGTTTTATTCTTGAAAATTCAACCTTTAGATTTTCGGGAAAGTTTCCTCATTCATCATGCGAGATTAGAGTATAAAAAAACCATTAAACATTATACATCAAATTTACAATATGATAATTTTAAATATAAAAGTGACAAAATACTGAACAGGGTTACAAGTTGCGTGATAAAGTACGATTAAAAAATTAATCATGTGACCTAAAAATACAGGCAATAAATGCAGAATTGGATCAATGGTATCATCAAATCATGAGAGAGCCACGCCGTGTTCCTGTGTATGGAAAGTGTTCATCCATTTCCATCAAAGCAAGAACCACAAAATAAACAATTCATATTCGCAAGATTCATTTTCCTCGCTAGGGTGAACGTGAGATTTTCCACACTATTATTTTTATGAAAAAGAGGCTGAATACAAAATCAGCTGTTTATTGACAGTGACAAGGACTGACAGAATTCTCTTCCCTCTAGAGATAGCTCCTCCCTCTATCGTCTTGGCCCGTCAAGTTACAAAAATAAGGGTGTATTTCCTGTAAGTGTAATAGTGTTCTAATTTATAAATTCTTTTAGGGTTAAAAGTTGCATACTATATTGATTTTTTCTTATAGACACAATTTCAAGTTGTATTGTTAAATATACAGATTATATTCACACTGATAATGTTAAGCACTTACTATATTTTTATATAGGGTTTGGATGTAGATTTATATCAAATTCAGTATAGTAAGGGTAATAAAAATAGATTATTTAAAACAAATAGATTGTTTTGGAATTATTTCTGTGATGTTAAAAATAATATTCGACAGCTAGGTTAGTATTTAAATTGTGTTTGAATTTTAAAATAAAATTACATAAAATATTTATGTACATTTAAAAAAATATATATTGCACAGTATACCTATAGCGTACGATTTGTTTCATTCCCAGGGGAACCCCTTCTTTATTCTTTCCAAAATATTATTTTTAAATTTGTCTCCTAGAACAATATCCACTAGAGGCCAACGTATACCGGTTTTTATAACGAGTTAGGGCTTAATGAAGTTTTAAGTTTTTTTTACACAAACTATGTATAACGAGGTTACAATTTGTTTATCTGAAAAATAATTATTATTTCCAATTTGAACACGTTAATACACATATTGTATATATTTATACGAATTTCGAATGAAATTACGTTCGCATTTTCTTCAGCTCATTGTTTTTAGTGTGTCTGATTTGCATTCGTCCTTATTCTTTTTACTTTGCTTGGTAGTTTGTATCGGATGATTGATAGCGTCAGATCCGCACGATCTGACAACAATCAAGAGCTCAACAATAAATCTCCCAAACTTCAGCCGTGATTTGTCCACCATTGTTCCAGCTTCAGAACTGCGCCATTCCCGGACATAGTAGGAAACTGGTTATTGACTAACAAATCAACTGTTTAAGTTGTTTTATTAAAATAAACAGGCATTGCCCATCACTGCCTAGAGAAATCAACCTTCGCAACGTTTCATAATTACAAATCTGATGCCGCCTTCAGTGGGAAGAATACCTTTAGGTTACGTTAGGTTAGGTTAGGTTAGGTTAGGTTAAGAACATAACTATTTGAAAATCAATAGTTTAAGTTTTTTTAGAAATACAAGTGGGCATTTGTCATTACTGGTTAGAGAAAACAAGCTTCACAACGTTCCGTAATTTTTAAATCTGATTCCATCTCGGGTGAGGAAAAATTCCTAGAACATAACAAATTAGTCACAGTACCGTAATGATGGATGGAACAACAACAGAGCTAAAGCAGAGTGAAAACTTTAAAATCAGACACAAAAGTTTATTGATATAAAATACAGTTGATGTAAGTATTTGTTTACTTTTTAAATCTAATTCAGGAAGCTCAAGCTTTTATATTTTCCACTAAAACTAGTTTGACAATTGCGTAGCGGTCCTCCGGGAAAGCGCCACTAGGGCCCAGGTAGGACACCGGCAAAGCGCCACCGCCAAATCTACCCCCCCCCCCCCCGCCATCAAAACGCACCATCAAAGCGCCAGTGCGGCTTTCCTTTTTGTCAGAAATATTTTTGTCAGAAAAACTGTCCCAGCAATGGGCAAATAATTATATGCACTACTTATTTACAGTTCCAACCAATATATTTAGTTTAGTTCCTCTCCTAATTATGGTTATCTGGACTTTTATTTAATCAAAATTTACCTGTACTTTGAATTGCGACTATCTACAATCAGCATGTAGACTTGATTTAATTAAGGAATACAAAATCAAATCAGTTAAATTTACAACCAGTATTTATTTTTATAATATTAAAACAGCCATATTTTACTTACGTATTTGGTATCAGCTCACCTTCACAGACGCGCACTTCAAGAAATGTTATATATACATTTTTCCGTTTTTACCTGCAAATGTTTCCTATCAACGAACTGTTGATGCAAAAGGTTTTTTTCCTTCGTTGAGAAGGTCCTCCTGTTTTAACGGTATTCGTACCAATGTAAGTATCTGTCTGGGATCTCCTTCAGGGTGTCAAGAAAGATGAAAATTTTCGGATGAGGAGACGTACACGATTTTTTAAACTTGCTATGAAAACTTTCACAGGCATTTTTGGTCCACTAAAGGTCCGATGAGTTTAGATCCCAAATTAGAGTAACAATCCGTAGTGTTTATTGTTTGTTTACATTCCATCTTCCACCTGATTACCAGGCTAACCCATTTTCGACCCTCGCATAACTGGCGCATTCCCGGTTTACCCTTGCGTAGATCATCTCAAGGTTTGAATCAAAAGCCTCGCATTCAGCAGTTATCAGTGTTTTAGTAGTTTATATTACTATCAACCTCTTGTGACTTTGCGCCTAATAAGTCAACTAATAGTATGAAGGTAGATAGCGCCCCAGGTGCAAAATGATAACAACTCTGCTATATCAGTTACTTACGGACTTTCAACACTACTCGTCCTGATATACCACCTTAAAGTTCCTAGATCAATACACACTCATCGTCCTACGATAGTGAAGAATAGAGAGAAAAATTTCTTTAAGAGAGGCTCCAATCACGAAACATCTCGCATTTCCACCGGCGCCCCAGGCCAATGTTAACTTTCAAAATCCGCCCCTCCTCAACGGATTATATGTTATTGTTGAATTATAACTTATTTTAAAGAGTACAAAAATACCAAGCGATTTCAGGATCACAAATAATAATCATTTAATACAATCCAACAAATATTATTTTCATGATTTTGTTGGTGAACTATGTTTTGCTCTTTAAAATGAACCATGATTCATAGGTTTCGGAAATCCATTAAAGAAGGACGGACTTTGAAAGTTAACATTGGTCTTAAGAGAGAAGCAGGGATATGAGCACCCTCTTAATCCAGGGCATTAGTTTATTAATTTAAACTCATAACACAGTGAAAGTCGTTACACATATTTATACATATTTTATTGTTAACAAGACGATGTGTATATTTCAACGCTTGGTTCTTTATAGAAATCGAATCTATGCCCTAACTAATCTTTTAAATTTATAATTTCTCCGTAATTCACAAATTTATTAATTTATATATCAATTAACAGTTAAATATTTTTTATCTCTTTAATCTGGCCATTTATATGGCTACAGAATACTGTAGAAGTTAACAACGTATAAACAACCTGTATAAATGATGAAACACTTTAAAGTTTTACGGTGCCGAACTCTAGTAAATGTTTTTAAAAAGGTTGTAAATCCAGCCGAACAGATTGGAGCCATGTTTATGGAGAGGGTGTTACTACCCTCGCTCGAGCCTCGCTGGTTATCCTGGATTTTGTTGGTTTGTGTTGAGTATTTTACATTTTACCAACTGAAGAATTGAAAAAATTGTATTTGTATTGCAAGGTATTGCAGGTTGGGCGTTTTAACTAAATTTTCAAAACTATATTTTCATTTAGCTCTATGATTTGTTATTAATAGTTAAGGTATAGTAAAATTACAAAACTTTGAAATCCCCTATTGTAGATTCTTACATTTGATAAACACAATTATTTTAGTGTGGGATTTTGAAATGAACTGCTCCCAGGTTTTATGTGCAGTTAATTTGTTGTTTGTCTTCCAAAAAAATATACTTGAGACCAATGACCAAATTAAAACCTTGTTTACGCTAATTTTTTGTGCTAATGTTGTACTTTGTTATCAGTAATGCACAACAAAATGCATTTAAAAGGCCTAAACTTATTGCAATATAAAATAAAATATAGGACCCAGGGTCCCTATTCTACTGTATAAAAATAATATATTTTGCTAGCCTGGTCTTATCGTTTTATATATAGTCAACATTTTGTAGACAAATTATATTCAATATAGTGTAGAAAATATAAATTATTTTTTATTCTGATAATAATATTCACTATTTTATTATTTTATGGAATTTACAATGTAGTTCTTAATATAAAAATACTTCAATAATAAATATAAACAAAATTTGTTGTCAAATTATTTTTAGTTTTCTTAAACAAAAATTCTTTCCAAACGTGTTTACAATCTTATGCAAGCGGTGTGACGTCAGAATTGTAAAACATTTAGTTTCCCTCGTGTCGCTGGCTGCAGCTGTGACATTTTATAACAGAAGAAAGGATGCAAATGTTTTTTATTTGTTTTAAAAATTCTATTTTATACATTTTGCCTACATCTATTCTATTTTATACATTATACGTTTTGGCCTGTTAAATTTGACAACCTTTCTTTACTCCAATATCGTTACAGAAAGTTGCAAAATTTATTTTTCTATGATGTAAAACCTGGAGTTCTTGATATTCCATTTAATTAAGGATACAGTAAACTAAATCGAGATTTAAACATTACCGTTTCATTTCGATCTGTTTTTAAAATTAATTTTAAACTTGTAGGCTAAATATTGTATCCTTAAATTAACTAATCAGCAATACGTAACCCTGCAAGTTATTTAAAATAATTCAACCAAAAGCAAGTTAACATTACAACAAAATCAGAGCTATCGGCAGTTTTTGACAAAGTTATGGACTTCGCAGTTCCGCACAATCTGATATCAATCATTCCACGGCTATAAATTCTGAAACATCAAACTGACTGATTTATAGAATTTAGCTTCAAGTAAGTGGAATTGTTCGTAACTAATTTTATTTCCGTTGCAATGTTGTGATTAACTTGTTAAGTAATAACTATTTCTCTCTTATAATATACAGTATGTCTGAAAATTCAACGACCAAACTTCGCAGGATTGTTAAATGGACTATTTCCAACCAAAGATGTAATTTTGATTATCATATTCTTCATAGTTTACGAGCTATTGGCGTTTTAAATATTTTTTAATCTGTTTATTACAATCTCATAAATAATTTTTAGGCAAGAAAACATAAACGCACGACCATAATACTTTTACACTGTATAAAATGAACAGTATTTATAAAAAATCCGTTTTTTGGAGTTTAATCAAATCAAAAACCCAAATTTACTCAATTTTAACAAACATTTTACATTCAAAACAAACTAACTAGGTGTACGCTCATTCCTCGCGTATAAGGATAATTGAAAAACATGATCAAACTTAAATCGAGTCTCATAAAAAATTCAATATCTGATTTGAGTAACATCATCAGAATACATTCCGTTATCATTTAACTGCCGCCAGAATCCGGATTTAATGTCTATACAGTATACCTATACTTTTATTCACTTCTCTAAGAATCAATTATCGCGGTAGCTGAGGGGTATCGCACTGGCTCTTGGAGCGTAATGTCGCAGGTTCGGATCCCACCGCCGGCGCCGACCTAACATTTTATCCGTAGTAAAACATACATACATTTATCACTTGTTTTTATCAAAGTAAATGTTGTATAAATATGTAAATTTATTTATTTTTAATGTAAATTGAAGATTTCAGGCATGGATTGTTGTTAGGATTGGCATGGGTGCGTTATCTTACAACAAACAGAGCATTTTGGGCTAAGCAGTGACTTTAGCAGTGTGGTTAATTTAACTTTTAAGAGGAGAGCGAGTTTCCTATATGAACTTGTTAACAATTTCTATAGGCCAGGTCAAAATATCCTTAAAGATTAACAATAAATCGTCAGGCCCAGTTATTTAGATGAAAAAATGAGATTTCAATATATTGTTTCAATAGCCTACGCTATCATGAAATTAAATGCTATGAACATGGGTTGGCCCAGGCCCGTACATGAAACTTCTAAAATAATGACAAGTAGCCTAAGTGTATATGCCTACATTTTATAGTCATAGGTCCAAGTTTATGATGAAAACAGCTCACTATAATCCAAACCTAGGAGATGTCAAATCATTTCAGATAACCTGTACAAAAGGCTTAGTTTGGTTACAATAGTTTAAAGCTTTTGTTTTGGTTCGCTACAACATTCCTGGTAATGTGTTTAAAGTATTTTACAACAGTTGTATTTTACAAAATGATATTTCAATATATTGTTTCAATAGCCTAGGCTATCATGAAATTAAATTCTATAAACATGGGTTGGTCCAAGACCGTACATGAAACTTCTAAAATGGCAAGTAGCCTAAGTGTATAGGCCTACATTTTATAGCCATAGGTCCAAGTTTATGATGAAAACAGCTCAGTATAATCCAAACCTAGGATATGTCAAATCATTTCAGATAACCTGTATAAAAGGCTTAGTTTGGTTAGAATAGTTTATTAGCTTTTGTTTTGGTTCACTACAACATTCCTGGTAATGTGTTTAAAGTATTTTACAACAGTTGTATTTTACAAAATGATATTTCAATATATTGTTTCAATAGCCTAGGCTATCATGAAATTAAATTCTATAAACATGGGTTGGTCCAAGACCGTACATGAAACTTCTAATATGGCAAGTAGCCCAAGTGTATAGGCCTACATTTTATAGCCATAGGTCCAAGTTTATGATGAAAACAGCTCAATATAATTCAAACCTAGAATATGTCAAATCATTTCAGATAACCTGTATAAAAGGCTTAGTTTGGTTAGAATAGTTTAAAGCTTTTGTTTTGGTTCGCTACAACATTCCTGGTAATGTTTAAAGTATTTTACAACAGTTGTATTTTACAAAATGATATTTCAATATATTGTTTCAATAGCTTAGGCTATCATGAAATTAAATTCTATAAACATGGGTTGGTCCAAGACCGTACATGAAACTTCTAAAATGGCAAGTAGCCTAAGTGTATAGACCTACATTTTATAACCATAGGTCCAAGTTTATGGTGAAAACAGCTCAGTATAATCCAAACCTAGGATTTGTCAAATCATTTCAGATAACCTGTATAAAAGGCTTAGTTTGGTTAGAATAGTTTAAAGCTTTTATTTTGGTTCACTACAACATTCCTGGTAATGTGTTTAAAGTATTTTACAACAGTTATGTATTACCAGTTTAATGTCGGCTTACTCTTACTGTAATCCAACCCTAGGCTACGTCAAATCATTCAAGATAACTTTCCGAAAAAGGCTGTTTGGTTCGAATAATCTATAGCTTTTATTGTGGTTACCTACTACATTACTGGAAATGTATTTTAGTTAATTTAGGCAATTTTTATTATTAATTTAGTGAAAATATAACCTAGCAAATAATTGTCCTACAAAAATAAATTTTAAGGTTGTTCGCTTACTGTGACTAACTTCATCAACGCTTTCTAGACAAATTGAGGCTTTGTATACTTTTTACACATGACAATCACAATATTATCAATTGTCTAAGACAATGTAATAAAACAAACTATTTTATAAGTTAAGTTAATATCTCAGTATCTACAGTCATCTATTTTGAAAAGTTATTTTGAGGTTTTCGATCCTCCACGCTCTACTGTTACAATCGTTGCCTCCGACGACTGACGGACTGACGATATTTACACAGAGTAGGCATACTAAGGGAAAATTAACTGTATGGATATTTTTTTTAATAACGTACACTTAGTAATTTTATAAAATAAGAAATATTCTCACAACTTAAAAATATACTTCGATTTATCCCTCTTATGTGTTTTTTTGTTGGTAAAAAAACCTTTTGTTATCCAGTATAACAAAGTATACTCTAGTAAACTAACTATTGTTACTCTGTTGTTGAAACATAGACGTCGGCTAAATTTTAACGATTCAAGTACCACTAAAATGGCTCCCAATGTTATTCTTATGGAGGAAAAAATAAATTTGGTTTTAAGATCATTTGATTAATACTGAACGAAATTATCTGAATAACGAACTTGACCGAGATTTTGACCTGTTAAGTTTTTCTGGAAAATTTTAAGTTTAACTGTGGAGGCATTCTCGAGTTATTGTGGTCACAGACACGCCAGTTGAGTTGATTCTCTTACCAGTCTAAGCAGTGAAGTTGTGTATAAGGATACTTTCACTTCGTTCAATTATCCAATTAATTTCAAAAGGTGTTGCCGTTTTCATTTTTTGTCTTAGAGAGTGATCCTATTTCTTAAAAGCTGTCCCATTTATTGCAGATAATAATATTACTAATATATTAACACATTTATTTCGCTAATTTCAGTATTGTAGTATTTTTTTTAATAAATACACTTTTCTTAAAATTAGCCATTATTTTCAAGTAAATAAACGGTATCAGAAAACTGACACATACTTTCTCCCTTTTAGCACAACTTTAATAAATAAATAACTTTTTATTTACTAAATATACAATACAAAGCACGGTCGAATGTACAGAAAACCTTGTAAACAAGTGGTTTTCAAAAAAAATCCACCCAAATCCCTGTTATGCAGGCACTGCAAAATCCATTGCTACATACTTGATTTTAAGAGGGGAAATGCCCCCTATTCCCCCCAGGGTTATTAAGGGGCAACATACATTGAATTTCCTCTGTTGGTCAATGCTAACTTGGCAAGCATATCAAGTTTGAGCGAAATTAGTCAGTAAATAAGAGAGAAATAGTAATGTTTGTATTCCCCATAAGAATAACATTGGACAACGTACTGCGTTTACCGCAAAATGAAAATTTAAATTTTCTCCGCCACCATCAATAGTAATAGTAATTTAAATTCTCCGTAGAATAGTAATTAAAAATACTAAATTATTTAGATTTTTAGCTATTTCTAATGGTGAAAGCAATATTTTTTATATTTATGTTTTTTTAGTGAAAAATTAAAAAAAAATTTTTATGTTTTATGTCCTGAAATTTTAAAAAAATGTAAAAAACGCCTGGAGATATTGTTGTGGATTAGTTCCTACATACCAAATTTCATAAAAATCGGACCATTGGTTATAGATCTAGCTCTGTACGCATCCAGACAGACAGACAGACAGACAGACAGACATCACGTAAAAATATATTTTTTAGGGTTCAGGGAACACCACTACGAACATTTCCATTAACAACTCAAATTCGAAAATTCTGACGAAAACAATACTTTCTCCATTTACTATGTATAAGGGGAGAAAGTAAATATAGGAATAAAAAAAATTGCTTTAATTTGTTTTTTAATTTGATGAAACTCCTATATGCTACATTTATTTATTATTACTGTTCATTTATTCAAGCTGTAAAGGTTTTATGGTCCTACGTGCATATTTTTTGCCAAAATGATTTATGAGATTTTAATACGGTACGTAGATTATAAAAAATATTTAAAACGTCAATACCTTAAAAACTGTGAAGATTATGATATGAACATATAAAAAAATTTTGTTGAAAATATTGGACAACTCTTATTTCCTTATCAAGCAGTTGCTTTTGAAACGCTTGATTTTATGTCATCGCAATAATAATAAAACCTTTCATATGTGTATAGTTTGTATATGAATATCTAAAGAATAATAATAATAACCAAATATACCAAACAATATTATCAACAATAAAATACTAACTGAAAAAACTGGTTAATAACTATACAATAATGATTTAGAATACTTTGAGGAATACCGTTATACATATGAAATCCAAATATATTTAACTTTAAAATACAGTTTTGATTAATAGTGTAAAATGTTTTAGGATATATCCCAATTCACCCTTTTGAGAGAACTGCAATGATTGTCTCTGAGTGACAATCAACATTTGTTGTTTATAAAATGTTACTTAACAGCAAGATTGAAAAGGGGACCACTTATATAACGAATTTTAATTTTTAGTATTACAAAGTATTACAATGATGAGCTTTTGTAAAATTAATCAGCTACATTCCTCAAAATATATACACCGCTTCATAGTATGGCACTTGTTGTTTTTTTTTTATTTGAAGTTCATAGTATGGCACTTATCGCCATATTATATTTAATGTTCATCGTCCGGTACTTTTTGTTATATTTTATTTGACGGTTCATCGTACGGCAGTTACTATTGTATTTTACTGGACGGGATTTGCGAGAATGTTACATTCCTTAACAATGCAACCTCGACCGTTACAGAGGGATCCATCGCCAGATTGGATCGACTACAACCAATACAGTGACTCACTTGAGTGGAAACGTCGACTGCTTCAGATATTGCTGCTGGCGATTCAGCAAATGTCTCGGAAATAGTTGTGCATGTATACAATTCAGCTATAGAACACTAAGCTGTATACATAGTGTTCTACTTGTGTCTTGAATTCTAAAATGTTGATTTATTTATTTTACGTCAGAAACTATAGTCGCAAAATAATACAATACGCATTTGAAAATTTTAAATTACTATGCGGTATTTCATAATGTGAGTGAAAATTTGTAAGATAGTTAACTTTTGTTACTTATTTTGATTTCAGTTTCTAGTTCAAATATTGTTTATTCATTAAAAACGCATGCAATAAAATTATAAGACAAATAACACACACACACACACACACACACACACACACACACACACACACACACAAACACAGTGTGCATGGGAATAATACACACTTTCCTTATAACATGATTTAAAGTGGCAACAAAATGTTCAATTCTCCACAATCCTTACCTTCATTCATTTTATCATAAGTTTATTTTTCCTAAATTCAAGCCATTATCACAGATATTGAATGTAGTAGAAGTATAACAGTAACTATAATCTCTTACAAACACAACGTATAAATATTTTAAAGTTTTGTAAGTTAGCTCTTTCGCTATTGCAGACATTTTCGCAGTAATTTCCAAGCAAACTATTGGTTTAATAAATGTGTATTCATGATGTTAACATGAAGTCAAACGTGTTTTTTTAATGGTTACTGTAGCAAACGTTTAACTTATATGGTAATAAATCTATTTACGGTTCTTAAAACCAAAACCAAAATCGAACGAAGCAACCGGATAATCGTGTTAAGTACCGGAATTTATAAATACTTTGTGGGATTAAATTCTTTGAAATCCCACAAAATGAATATGTTTTATTTATGTCTACAAAACTCCGGTAATAGGTCCTAAAAACCTAATTCAAGTTTTGTTAGCAGTAAAATATCTCCTTCCAAATAATTTCAGGCTTTGTTAGGAGTATTCCTCATACATCATGTAGATTTCCATTATATACACGACGGTTTAACAGCTATTATATAATATCTGTCATAGTAAATAGTCTAAAATACATTACATTTCTAAGTAAAACAAACATATATATATATATATATATATATATATATATATATATATATATATAGTTCTGAAAAGTATTATCTGTTTTTTATTATAATCAAATAGTCTTAGACATGGAAAACTCATTCTTTACCCCTGTACGAAAAGTTCGACTACATTAAAAGTATATAATATACCAAACACTGTACCGGCAAAACAATGTACGTCGTTAACATATCTAATTCGGTCTTTTATAATCTTAAATTTGTTTAATATTTTTCAAAAACTTAGTTTATCTAATGATTTGTTAGAAGAGATATTTAAGGTAAAACAATTAGTACGAATACCCGCAGTATAAGTCAGCAGCAGCAGATATTACAGCAGAAGAAGCAGCAGGAGAAGACAATTTTAGTAGCAGAACCAACAGCAGCTGCTGGATACATGCAGCATGCAGCAGCAGCAGAAGAAGATGATATAGCAGCAGCAGCAGGAGAAGCTGTTATAGCAGCAGCGGCAGGAGAAGCTGTTATAGCAGCAGAAGAAGAAGAAGAAGAAGATGTTATAGCAGCAGAAGAAGATGTTATAGCAGCAGCAGCAGGAGAAGCTGTTATAGCAGCAGCAGCAGAAGAAGATAATATAGCAGCAGCAGCAGGAGAAACTGTTATAGCAGCAGCGGCAGCAGCAGGAGAAGCTGTTATAGCAGCAGCAGAAGAAGAAGATGTTATAGCAGCAGCAGCAGCAGAAGAAGATGTTATAGCAGCAGCAGCAGGAGAAGCTGCTTGGCCACTAGGGACTCCTCGTTGTGTCTCTTACTGAAAATTTTGGATTTTCTTTTCACTCTTTCTTGTAACAATATAAATACAAGTATTAATTTAATTATATTTCCTCTACATAATCGTGACAATTGAACGTGGACACTCTCATTTAAACTCATTGACACATTTAACAATTGTCTCTAGTTTTATATTGGATTTCATTTACTTCACAAATTATTAAATACTTATATTATTAATCTAGCGACTTATTATGTCGCTGTTAGGAAACTCATTACAAAATACGAATATAACCTGGGGTCCGAGCTGTAATCGAAGGAATATCACATATTGATCCTTTAACACGTGAACGTTACTTTGACAGATCGCTTGTTGTTTTTGACCAGCTGTTATGATTTATTACTCTATGAGCCTAATGTTAAAATTATTAAAAATTGTTAACTAGCCCAAATGAAATGGTAAATAGTTACTTATGTATTAATAGCGTAAAGTAGAGCTTTATCACTCAAGGGGATCGTGGTAATTTTACAAAAGCGATAAAGGCACTTACTCGAATAGTGTCGAATAGACATAATACTTCCCACAATTGCAATTTTGGATACCCACACAACATTCAAAATTCCCTTTCCACCATTTTGGTCGAAATCATGCTATTAAGGTTAAAACCACCGAGTCAGTTAGCTTGGACCAAACCAACAATGAGTCAGCTGTTAATTACTTCAGCGAGCCACAACCAAGGTTCGTAGAGCTTTCAGACCAGGTACGATTATTTCCACAAGAGTAATGTTCGCAGCAAAGATGTCTTACGAGGGCGTCCAGCTGATACATAAATCAACAACACACTATAAAGTGTTGCCAACCTTAAGGGTATAATAATGGTACAGCTGTTTTTAAATTGTCACTAGACATGCATAAAGAAAATTTAAACCCTTAATCCATTAATCTAATAATACAAATAAATCAAAACAATATATTGGTATCATAAAAAAACCAGCTGATCATAGAATGTAAACAGTTAAACAATGTTCATTTTAATTACAATTATGTCGAAAATATAGTACGCGTACGATAAATATCGTGTTTCCAGCAACACTGCAGATTGGATTGGTGATCACGTGACATTACAGCTATTTTTAGCGAAGGTCTCTTCCGGTTAAATAGAAAACCTTAAATAAATCGACTCAGCAAACCTGTCCGAAGTATGTATGGATCTTGAGCCATAACAACGTTTTTCGCTCTCTAAATAGAAAGCAGCCGTTTACTATGTGTTTATGATCTTAAAGAAACACTCTAGGCGCAGTTACAAGAAAATTATAATTTCTCTTCAGTTTTACCAAACATCTGTGAGATAGTTGCCCCAGTCACCCGGTATCACAGACAGCGGAAGCTGTGAGATAGTTGCCCCAGTCACCCGGTATCACAAACAGCGGAAGCTGTGAGATAGTTGCCCCAGTCACCCGGTATCACAGACAGCGGCAACTGTGAGATAGTTGGCCCAGTCACCCGGTATCACAGACAGCGGCAGCTGTGAGATAGATTCCCCAGTCACCCGGTATCACAGACAGCGACAGCTGTGAGATAGTTGTGCCCCAGTCACCCGGTATCACAGACAGCGGCAACTGTGAGATAGTTGCCCCAGTCACCCGGTATCACAGACAGCGGCAACTGTGAGATAGTTGGCCCAGTCACCCGGTATCACAGACAGCGACAACTGTGAGATAGTTGGCCCAGTCACCCGGTATCACAGACAGCGGCAGCTGTGAGATAGATTCCCCAGTCACCCGGTATCACAGACAGCGACAGCTGTGAGATAGATTCCCCAGTCACCCGGTATCACAGACAGCGACAGCTGTGAGATAGTTGTGCCCCAGTCACCCGGTATCACAGACAGCGGCAACTGTGAGATAGTTGCCCCAGTCACCCGGTATCACAGACAGCGGCAACTGTGAGATAGTTGGCCCAGTCACCCGGTATCACAGACAGCGGCAACTGTGAGATAGTTGGCCCAGTCACCCGGTATCACAGACAGCGGAAACTGTGAGATAGTTGGCCCAGTCACCCGGTATCACAGACAGCGACAGCTGTGAGATAGTTGGCCCAGTCACCCGGTATCACAGACAGCGGCAACTGTGAGATAGTTGGCCCAGTCACCCGGTATCACAGACAGCGGAAGCTGTGAGATAGTTGCCCCAGTCACCCGGTATCACAGACAGCGGCAACTGTGAGATAGTTGGCCCAGTCACCCGGTATCACAGACAGCGACAGCTGTGAGATAGTTGGCCCAGTCACCCGGTATCACAGACAGCGGCAACTGTGAGATAGTTGGCCCAGTCACCCGGTATCACAGACAGCGGCAACTGTGAGATAGTTGGCCCAGTCACCCGGTATCACAGACAGCGACAGCTGTGAGATAGTTGGCCCAGTCACCCGGTATCACAGACAGCGACAGCTGTGAGATAGTTGTGCCCCAGTCACCCGGTATCACAGACAGCGGCAGGACGCTATTGATCCAAATACCGAACTTATTATTTATCGTCCTCGACTTCTGTAAACATCTTTGATATCTCCGCTGTTCCCGTTCGGATATCGTATTGCTCCTGTCCTAAAAATCTATTCATCTATTTTTGTCCGTAGTAAAATCCTAAGCACGCTTTAGTTTCGAAGACGGTCGTTAAACTGTATAACAAATATTAAGATAGTCAAACACCGAGTTATTTATTGTTTCGTGTAAAACATCAAAGGTTTGTTCCATTATGAGATCAACGAGGTTACCCGGAACGACGTTATGAAATTTTCACTTATATTATTTGAATAAACCTCTGCTCTTGTTCCAGACGTACACAATTGTATGAAAGAATATTAAGCTATAGTTATTGCTACAAACTGTTCATCACTCTTGTCAATATATAGTAACAAGTTTTAGTTTTCATACAAATCCATGATTAATTTTGAAATTTAAATAGTTTTTTCATAGTCTTTTTGCACACATTATAAATTTCATCAAAAACTAAATCGATTATTTGTTTAAATTTGGTAGCTCTTAGTTAATTTAGATTCCACATTTATGCCATCAAGACACCTTCTAATTTTAAATATCATATCCTTAATGTCTTATAATCGCCAACTGACGACGCTTGAACCAGAATGACGGTACGATGAACAGATTATCTGCTGTCAAGTGTCCTCGTGGTGATTGCCTTCGTTAGGAATTTTCTAACAAGTTACTTCATCATAGTAAGGATAAAACTTACTATTCTAGCTAACTAACTATAACTACCTTCATATTTACTGCAACTATAGCCTTGCAAAATACACCAATTTATTTTGTATCTATTTTGCAATCCGTAAATGTATATATTGCAAAATTGTAGAGATAGATATAGCCTGCAGAATGAACATGTTCAAATTAGCCTTATGGCTAAAACTGAATATCGGACCTAAGTACGTAAAGACATAAAACGAGAATATTTGCATCCAAGCGTGTGTATTAAAACGGCACAGAGGACACCCAAGGATATGTCAGAATGTTAATTGTTAATGGTATACAGAAATAATAGTATGCGAATAATACACAACATTTATTTAATGTTTGGTAATGCAATAACTTTTGAAAATATACTTTCGTTATTTATAAAAATACACTAGGAATAGTAATTTAAAAAGCCCAAAATGGTTGTGATATTATGTACACTATTAGAAACTGAACGGGTTATGGTTTCCTGAAACATATCTTACAAAAAACTGGAAAGTACTATAAAAATTCAAAAATACATTTAATAACAATTATATTAAAATATAAATGATTTGTAAAGTGTGTTGATTCCCAATAATGAGTTGTCATACAAAAATTAACCGTAACAACATTAGTTTAATGTCTAAATGAAATGTTGTGAGAGGAGTCATACACAGCTATACACCTGATACACAGGACTATTTTTCACAGCCATACACCTTATACACAGGACTATTTCTCACAGCCATACACCTTATACACAGGACTATTTCTCACATCCATACACCTTATACACAGGACTATTTCTCACAGCCATACACCTGATACACAGGACTATTTCTCACAGGCATACACCTTATACACAGGACTATTTCTCACAGCCATACACCTTATACACAGGACTATTTCTCACAGCCATACACCTGATACACAGGACTATTTCTCAAAGCCATACACCTTATACACAGGACAATTTCTCACAGCCATACACCTGATACACAGGACTATTTCTCACAGGCATACACCTTATACACAGGACTATTTCTCACAGCCATACACCTGATACACAGGACTATTTCTCACAGCCATACACCTTATACACAGGACTATTTCTCACAGGCATACACCTTATACACAGGACTATTTCTCACAGCCATACACCTTATACACAGGACTATTTCTCACAGCCATACACCTTATACACAGGACTATTTCTCACAGCCATACACCTTATACACAGGACTATTTCTCACAGCCATACACCTGATACACAGGACTATTTCTCACAGCCATACACCTTATACACAGGACTATTTCTCACAGGCATACACCTGATACACAGGACTATTTCTCACAGGCATACACCTTATACACAGGACTATTTATCACAGCCATACACCTTATACACAGGACTATTTCTCACAGCCATACACCTGATACACAGGACTATTTCTCACAGCCATACACCTGATACACAGGACTATTTCTCACAGGCATACACCTTATACACAGGACTATTTATCACAGCCATACACCTTATACACAGGACTATTTCTCACAGCCATGCACCTGATACACAGGAAAATTTCTCACAGCCATACACCTGATACACAGGACTATTTCTCACAGCCATACACCTTATACACAGGACTATTTCTCACAGCCATACATCTTATACACACGACTATTTCTCACAGCCATACACCTGATACACAGGACTATTTCTCACAGGCATACACCTTATACACAGGACTATTTCTCACAGCCATACACCTTATACACAGGACTATTTCTCAACAGCCATACACCTTATACACAGGACTATTTCTCACAGCCATACACCTTATACACAGGTCTATTTCTCACAGCCATACACCTTATACACAGGACTATTTCTCACAGCCATACACCTGATACACAGGACTATTTCTCACAGCCATACACCTTATACACAGGACTATTTCTCACAGGCATACACCTTATACACAGGACTATTTCTCACAGCCATACACCTTATACACAGGACTATTTCTCACAGCCATACACCTTATACACAGGACTATTTCTCACAGCCATACACCTTATACACAGGACTATTTCTCACAGCCATACACCTGATACACAGGACTATTTCTCACAGCCATACACCTTATACACAGGACTATTTCTCACAGGCATACACCTGATACACAGGACTATTTCTCACAGGCATACACCTTATACACAGGACTATTTATCACAGCCATACACCTTATACACAGGACTATTTCTCACAGCCATACACCTGATACACAGGACTATTTCTCACAGCCATACACCTGATACACAGGACTATTTCTCACAGGCATACACCTTATACACAGGACTATTTATCACAGCCATACACCTTATACACAGGACTATTTCTCACAGCCATGCACCTGATACACAGGAAAATTTCTCACAGCCATACACCTGATACTCAGGACTATTTCTCACAGCCATACACCTTATACACAGGACTATTTCTCACAGCCATACATCTTATACACACGACTATTTCTCACAGCCATACACCTGATACACAGGACTATTTCTCACAGGCATACACCTTATACACAGGACTATTTCTCACAGCCATACACCTTATACACAGGACTATTTCTCAACAGCCATACACCTTATACACAGGACTATTTCTCACAGCCATACACCTGATACACAGGACTATTTCTCACAGCCATACACCTGATACACAGGACTATTTCTCACAGGCATACACCTTATACACAGGACTATTTATCACAGCCATACACCTTATACACAGGACTATTTCTCACAGCCATGCACCTGATACACAGGAAAATTTCTCACAGCCATACACCTGATACACAGGACTATTTCTCACAGCCATACACCTTATACACAGGACTATTTCTCACAGCCATACATCTTATACACACGACTATTTCTCACAGCCATACACCTGATACACAGGACTATTTCTCACAGGCATACACCTTATACACAGGACTATTTCTCACAGCCATACACCTTATACACAGGACTATTTCTCAACAGCCATACACCTTATACACAGGACTATTTCTCACAGCCATACACCTTATACACAGGTCTATTTCTCACAGCCATACACCTTATACACAGGACTATTTCTCACAGCCATACACCTGATACACAGGACTATTTCTCACAGGCATACACCTTATACACAGGACTATTTCTCACAGCCATACACCTTATACATTGGACTATTTCTCACAGCCATACACCTGATACACAGGACTATTTCTCACAGCCATACACCTTATACACAGGACTATTTCTCACAGCCATACACCTGATACACAGGACTATTTCTCACAGCCATACACCTTATACACAGGACTATTTCTCACAGCCATACACCTTACACACAGGACTATTTCTCACAGCCATACACCTGATACACAGGACTATTTCTCACAGTCATACACCTGATACACAGGACTATTTCTCACAGCCATACACCTGATACACATGACTATTTCTCATATTCATACACCTGATACACAGGACTATTTCTCACAGTCATATTCATTATACACAGGACTATTTCTCTCATGAAATAAGTTACCTACTTATTTTTTATTACTCATAGATTTTTACAATCATAAAATTATATCTTTTGCTAACTTAATATATTGATATTGCATATAAACGTGTAAGTCGCTGTAAAATAAATATATCAGTGGTGTTCACAACATGTTGTTGTTTGTAACACTATAGTAGTATCTGAGTCATAACCTTTACAATTCTGAACGTGATGTTTTCGTTCCCTACACATTGAAGCTCTGCCCTCACTACACATTTGCAAAAGTCTCTAGTTGTGTATAGCTAAGTTACATCACTAATAATAGATCTAAAATTTACAACACAAATATAGAGGGTGAGTTTTAAATATCACCCCCTAGTTTTCCTAAACTTGATCAAAGAAAGTTTTCCTAAGTTTTCCCTCGATAATCCAGAAGATATTCAATCATCATCTTGGATCCGCCATTTTTTACTTACATTTTTGTTTTTCAAAAATGTAAATATTGTTTTTGTGTTGTATTATTTGAAACTGCATTTATACACTGAACATAATAACGGGATATTTTTTTAAATCTCTTTATTCCCTTTAAAGGAATAGTTTTTTTAATTCATGTTAACTTGAATGTTTAATGTACAACTTAAAAATTAGATTTGTCCTTCTTTTCAAATGTCGTCAGATAATGACTAAGAGCACCATTGCCACATATCAAAAATAAAAATACAAGATCCCAAAAATATTGTTCAACAAGATATATTTGAACAATTTGGGATTCGCACTACTGTCCCTCAGTGTTTGGAACACCCTGAATTAAAAAAAGGTTAAACATATTTTAACGTTATTCCTCGGTGCCAATGTAGAGGGCAGTAATCATGATTTATCCTTCTAGGTCAAGTAGTTCGTCTGTCAACGTGTAGGGACTGTGAGATATGCTGCAAATATAATTTCTGCATTTGTTTATGAAAAACTAACAAATTTTAGTTTAAGCTACATTTTATTAGGTGCTATTTTTATTTGAGAATTTGTTTGCGGCACAATTTATTTTATTTTTATACATACTAACTTTTAAATATAAATTTGCCGTAATATTAAATTACAATTTAATAAAACACGTCTGTTTACACCTATAACAATAATATTGACTAGCTTAGTAACAGTCAATCTTGATAAGATTAGGAGAATTTCTCAGGCTTCTAAAACAGAGTAAAAGTTGTAGTTTTGAGAATAAACAAATGGAAAGTGTTTAGTTGAGAGGAACAGAGGGCTCAACAGTTTCTCCTGGGTAAATACTGGGGCAAGAGCCACTTTGTATAATGCGGTTGGGTCTTACAACAGCTGGATGGAGAATTTTATGTCTTTAATATAAGTTGGAATAATACTGTTTCTGTAAATATTTTTTAAGTGTATATTACTGCTTTTTTGTTCTATGTACAATTTCGTGTTATCTGTCAGGTAGTGAGCAAGTAACCTTGAACTGTGAAACCATGTGAGTGTCTTTCATTCCGTTTTTAGTGATCTATTTATAAGTGAAGCTCACCTGTTTACCTTCTGTATGAAATGTAAGTCCTATGTACATTTTAATTTTCTTTCTGAGGAAAGCGAAATTGATTCTCGACCTATTTTTCTTACAAGGAGTATCATTTTTTCAAATTTTTATTTGAAATTTTAAAACTTTTCACCCGTTTTGTATTACAATTAATAGGTTTTTTAGACGTGCATGACTTATATTTCTGTGGTTTTCAACAAAATAATAAAACAATTAGTCTTGCAAGTTGTTTAAATTTGCGGTACTAGGCAATTGTTGCATTGTAAATGTTTCATGAAATAGTTACCCTTGTGTATCTCGCTTCACACACCTTCCTTTCGCCCACTGTTGTCAATTCAGCCCGGCAATCGTTCGTCGATTGTTGAAAGCAAGTACATTTGAAACTATATAATTTTAGCTGCAGTACAACAGAAAACTGGTATAGAGGAGGCCCAAATATATTTCGGATATCGAACGTTTGTTCATATAACGTTATTGATGAGATCATATTATGATACTCATTTTAACAAAAGGACGGAGTCAGAAGAGTTGTTGTCAACATTTCGAGAATTTTAATAAATGAAAGTAGGGGGCAATAGCCGATTCAACCCCAGCACAGAAGTGAGGATGCGAGGAATCACCCCCCCCCCCGATGACCTTGACCTTGACCCCCAAGGTCACCCCCGAGGGCACGCCCGAGGCCCCCCCCCCGGATGACCTTGACCCCCGAGGTCACCCCCGAGGGCACCCCCCCCCGTCACGTGACCCATTAACCTAACTTAAACCTGGCACCTGGCGTGAGGATGCGAGGAATCACCCCCCCCTCGACATCACCTGCAGTGAGGATATACCAGGTTTAAGTTAGGTTAATGGGTCATGTGACGGGGGGGGGTGATTCCTCGCATCCTCACGCCAGGTGCCAGGTTTAAGTTAGGTTAATGGGTCACGTGACGGGGGGGGGAGTGCCCTCGGGGGTGACCTCGGGGGTCAAGGTCATCCAGGGGGGGGGGGTGATTCCTCGCATCCTCACTTCTGTGCTGGGGTTGAATCGGCTATTGCCCCCTACTAATGAAGTACTTGCAAGGGCTAAACTATTCGAAAGGGATTAGTCTTCTTGAATGCAGTTTTGGGATGACCCATTTAATTGCGAGTGTTTAAAATTTTGAAATTTAAATTATTACTTGTAAACATTTAACGTGTGTTTAAAATTACTTTTTACATACGATTTTTTTAACAAACCTTACTACGCATTTTTAATATTAAACCTATAATTTTGAATACACTTAAAAATAAGTATTATTTTCCGTTTAAAATTTTATATAGACAAAGGTTATATTATCATGTCTAAAAGTTGTGTTAAAAAATAATGCCACCTATTTATAATTTGTACTTTTTTTAATGAAAGTAGGACGGATAACAAAACATTTAGAATTTAGTTTTTGTGGCTTATGGACGATGCTGTTAACTAACTAATAGTTCAGGTAAATAATGTTTCTCGCCAAATTGAACATTTTTGAAATGTAAGATGTCCCCCTTCTTGTTTTTTACAGTAAAAATAAGGTTAACAATACTACTTAAACTATTAAGAGCCTGATTAATTGAATGATTATTTCGTTAGGTTTTGCTCTTTCCTTATTATCAGTTCAAGAGTCAAAGCCATCGTGGGTTCAAGGACACTCTACAAACAATTCACCCAGGCTTTTAGCTTGATTCAAAGCGCCAACCATTGTTCCTAATATTATTGTAAAGTGAATAAGTCCAAAATAACCGTTTCTCAAAACATTAATTTGTTTATATTTCCAAGTTTTCCTATATTATAAAAGGGATTTTAAATGTCAAATGACATTGTCTTACTATTTGTTAAGATAATTAATGGATTTCGTCTGAAATAGCTGACAATTTCATTCCCTTAGATAAATTTGTAACAAACACAATTTGGTTAAAACTATTCAAGAATACACCGGGATATACTGCCAATAATATGGATTTAAAAAACTAATAATTATTTTTAAAAGTGACCATTTTTATGAGAAGGAAGCTGAATAAAAATAGTGTTAATTATCTTAAGGTTTAGGTTATCTCTTATATTTTGTTTCACAGTATGATTTATTTATTTAATACAATTGTCAATGTTAATGTTTAAAATTTTAACATATCCAAAATCACGCAGAGTATTCCTAATTTATTTAGTGTTCATGTTAATGAATATACTCTTAAAATATAAGATTTAAGTTTACTTAATAAATGTACTGAATTAAGACAAATTTCATTTAAAACAAACACTATAATTTTTCCCTTATTTTAAGCACTCAATTCCAAGACAAGAAGCCTGTATTGATCCAGATACCGCTGTATTATTTATTGCCTCAAACTTTTGTAAACTTCCCGGACATCGTTCTAGTATTGGGTACGGATATCGTGTTGAAACCTTATTATTTCTGGGCTAACTATAAATACTATTTCCTTTTTAACCTCTAAAATGAAAGATTTGTTGAAAGCTTTGACTGCTGTAAAATAATAATAAATTATTTTAATGTTCCAGGTAAGTATCTAGACAACCTTGGCGTTCCGTAAGTATATCTTGTGTATTTTCCCTTTCTTGAAGTTGGGTTATTAATAAACATAAGTTAATGGTTTTCGTGGTACTTAAGAAATACTACGAGACGACCCTTTAATCCAACGTCACCGGCATTGTTTTAGAGATTTGCAGACCTTTTTTATTTTAGCGAATTTCCCCTATAGGGAAGAAGCTATTACCGTAGGTGGCATGGTAAGACTTAAGCCCGAGACCATGATAACTTTTCATTTTGAGGTCCCCAGATGCCAAAAACAACATTCGTTCAAATTTTTATATATGTATATATATATATATATATATATATATATATATATGTGTGTGTGTGTGTGTCCGTAAGCACGATAACTCTCGTAAAAAAGGTCCGATCTTAATGAAATTTGGTACAAACGTGTAAAGTTCCATTTATTTGAACGAGTTCGAAAACCAGACAAATCGCACCATCCGAAGGGGGGTTTTGGGGGGGTTTTATACCCCAAAAATGGGTTTTTTGGGGTTTCCACATGTAATTTTTATTAAAATCAAATTTTAATTTTCACCATTGAATTCAGCATAAAAAACAAACAATTTGGTATCTTGACCATTGCTCTACGTCAATTGGTTACTGAGATATTGAAAGTGCTAAACACAGTACGTTGTCTAATGTTATTCTTATGGAGGAAAAGAAAAATTGTATATCTCGCTTATTTATGAACATAAACTGACGAAATTTGGTATATGGCTTCACCTGGTTGTGGTTTATTGTTGTTTGCACAAAAAAACAATTTTTCGCCTATGGGTCCCGTAGCAGCAAACCTAGGTACTCGGTCCCCATGTTATTCTTATGGAAAATAATTAAAATGTTATACCGCTTATTTATGAATGTATATGGATGAAACTTGGTATGTGACTTCACTAAGATGAGTTCTATTGATATTTGCATAAAAATCCATTATTTTGTGTTCCTTGTTGCAGCAAACCTGCGTACTCATCCCCAATGTTATTCTTATGGAGAATAATTAATATTTTAAATATTACTTGTTTGTGAATATATTTCTTATGAATCCCTGTTAAGTGGCTTAATGTGTTATGTTATTATTCATTGGAAATTCGCTGAGTATGCAGGTTTGCTGCGACGGGGGTATTTATTTTTATGGCTCAATCATTCTCCCACCTGTAGATTTTTAGATAAAACGGTTTCATAAGTTTCTTGTATATATATGTGTTGTTCATATACTTGGATAGAAATACATTTATCGAAAAATCTGACAAAATACTCGTTTTGAATTCCTAAAATATAAATATTAATTGCATGATCAAAGTCATGTACAGAAAATCCATTACAAGCCCAGAACAACTCTTGATATTTTCCCTCACTTCCACTATGTTCCAAACGTTTCATTGTGTAAGGTTAATCTTAAACAAACTAAAATACAACCACTGACTGTCCTTTGGTTGTACGAATGTAACCACGGATTATCCTGAGGGTGGAAGGGTTTTGATGAAGTACCTAACTACCATTTCAAAGTTCACACCAATCTAAAACCAATCGGGAACCATCTAAGAAGTGTAAAATCAGGTACTGGTTGACGTGGGTTGACACGGTTCTTACATATTTTTAAAGTAAGTTGTACTGACCTGTGCTAGGCAGTAGGAAATTAATTCTCTTACCATGTTTTTAATTTGTTATGACATTCGGATAATTTATATTCGCCTAATGCTGTGTGAAACCTTTTTTTCTGGATCCGTTGCCTAACCAATTTCATTTATAGGCCTACTATTAATAAGATGAATGAATTTCACAATCTGTCAGACATCTCTCGCATATAGCAGCTTTGAACGGTAAAGCCCACTTGATTTGTGTCCCAGTGAGTGTTTGCTCTTCAAGTGGAACAACGTTTTGGACTAACGTCGCCGATCAGATGACTCACTATTCTCTCTAATGTATTTTGTCTGAAACCAGTATTCTGTCAATAATATTCTACCGATTCGTGTGTTAAATTTGTACATAAAATCTAAAGTTCCCAGAAAAAAACCAATCAGACACCGTCCACGAAGGCAGAGTAATATTAGGTATTTTGTACAGAGTTTTGAAAACCATTGATTAATGACATTAATAGGATTAAACTTTCTGTTTCACAGTTCTATTTCAAGTTAGTTGTGCTGTTCAGGCACTAGTTGATAGTTTATACTGCCTAGTAGTATTCATTATCATATTCAATACTTAAATTCCCAGTATGTAATACTTGCTAAACAAATTTATGTTTGTCTTCAAAAAATCGATTTATCGAGACGACTTGCCAAAAACCCATTTCAACGAGTTTTTCGTTCCATCAATTTACATAAGAAAAATTAATTTGGGGAAAATAGTAATATTTAAAGAATTTAAAAAAGGTAGTTTTTTTTGGAATTTAATATATGGAGGTTCAATTTATCAATGATCCAGTGTAGTTTTTTCTTACTGTAATCATGCGATTAGTTCTAAGGGATTGCGTTTCTTTTGTTAATGCCGGATTAATATTTTTAGGAAGAAATCCTTTGGTGTACATTCAGCCATTTTCATTACGTATTATTTTTGTCATATTACTTAGTAAAACGAAAGGAACAAACTTAAAAAATATTTGCTCTTAAATCGAGGAAATATTTCATAAACGAGCACAGGCGCACGTTTTACGAGAATCACAAGCTAAATATTCAATGGTAAATGTTGGTAAACTTGTAAGTCATTTTATTCACAGGTCAAAAAGTTACAAGTCTTTTTGTAATAACTGTAATTTCACCTTTTCACGAGTAACGTTTTACATATTGACTCTTGTGAATATCACAGTTTGCACTAGTTAAATTTGTTTACCTATAGACTACTGATGGCATTTGATGTAGTGTCATTTATTTTTATAAATATTATACTCTTTTTGTTGGTTAGTTACATTTTAATTTACAATGTGGGATTCTTCTGATAAAGATCTTCTTGTACAATTGTACCGAAGATGTCAAATATTCTGGGGCCGAAGATATAGAATATGCAGGGTTATAACAAATCTATTTTGTATTAGTAAATATTTCAATTCAATCAGAGATTCTGATTTAAAAACTGAATCACACCTTGGCACACATTTTGACGTATTTTGTTAACTTGTAATAGGCATGTTCTCATGGGAGAGCTTGGTAGCCAGTCGCTTTTCCCACATTTTTATATCGTATTATTTATAAGTTTATAGGAAACTTATCCGAGAATGACTTAAGTCATATATTCTTTACCGTACAAGTACAATAAAAGAGCAAATATGATTTTACCAGTAACAGTTGTAACTATTTCACCATTGTTAACAATGTTCACCTGTACTTGTACAATTTTAGTTACAAGTATCTGAAAGTATAGACTTCTGAATATGTAACTTGTGGCTTTCATGAAACAAGCCCCAGAAGTAAGTCTTCTTCAATAAACAAAATACCCCCGTAGCAGCAAACCTGCGTACTCAGCGAATTTCCAATGCATCTATATGTATCTTAATACCACATAAAGCCACATACCAAGTTTCATCAATATACATTCATAAATAAACGATTTATGACATTTTAATTATTCTCCATAAGAATAACATGGTGGCTGAGTATGCAAGTTTGCTGAAGCAAGGAACATAAAAAATTGGGTTTTATACAAATATCAATATAACTCATGTAGGTAAAGCCACATACCAAATTTCATTAATTTATTTTCATAATGAAGGGAGATAACACGTTACTTATTCTCCATAAGAATAACATGGGGCTGAGTACGCAGGTTTGCTGCTACGGGAGCCTTTGGTAAAAAATTGTTTTTTTGAGCAAATATCCATGGTCCACAACCAGATGAAGCCGTATACCAAGTTTCGTCAGTATACGTTCATAAATAAGCGAGATATAAAATTTTAATTTTCCTCCATAAGAATAACATTAGACAACGTACTGTGTTTAGCACTTTCAATATCTCGGTAACCAATTGACATAGAGAAATTATCAAAATACCAAATTGTGTGTTTTTTTAAGCTGAATCCAATGGGAAAAACTAAAATTTGACTATTTCCAAAATTATATGTAAAAAATTCGAAAAACCCATTTTTGGGGTACAAAACCCCCCCAGAAAACCCCTTCGGATAGAGCGATCTGGCTGGTTTTCGTACTTAAAGTCATAAATGTTGCTTTACACGTTTATACCAAATTTCATCAAAATCGGATAATTTTTACGAGAGTTATCGTGCTCACGGACACATATATATATATATATATATATATATATATATATATATATATATATACAGTTTCGAACGAATGGTGTTTTTGGGGTCTGGGGACCTCAAAACGAAAAGTTATCATGGTCCCGGGCCTAGGTCTTACCATGCCGACTACGGTAATAGCTTCTTCCCTATAGGGGAAATTCGCTAAAACACCATTAAAAACAATATTAAATGTTGTTCTATTATTATTCAATTCTAATGAGTCTCCTCGCTGTGCCATTAAACTTTTCAGATAGGCCTACGATTCTGCTCAAACAAATGCCTGTTCTATGAAATCTAAATACCCGAGTCTCGGATAGTCGGATAGCATCCAGGTGGGATTCGGATAGATTTACAGCTCAGAGGAACGCCGGCTATGGCATTACAGTAAATCATAGCGGAACAGTAAAGCCACCAGTGCCACGTTATAGGCTATAAACATACACCTACAGCTGTCTCTCGCTCTTCCTTTCATGTCGTCCATTAGGATATCCTGTATTCATGGTTATGGTCCCAGGCCAAAAGCCTCTACACGCATCATACTTTTAAGTTGTTAAAAGTGCTTTAAATAAGATTGGAAGGTTTTAGGAGTTGAGAGATTTTGGATTTCAGCTAGTTCCTTTATAAAAAGTAGAACATTTAATTATAATTTGTATCAAGGCACTAGCAGAAAACCATACATCAATTTCATATTTAATTATTTTATGCATGTAAAAGCTTATTTTAACTTCTTTCGGAAGTTTTTTAAAGTGTAGTTTTATAATAATTGAAAATCATTTTTGAGGTACACTTTTAAAAAAGGTTTGGATATATGTCTTTTTATTTATTTAATAATGAAGTTTCGTGAACAATTTTAAATAATTGTATATTTTTTTGTAGAAAATAATTACAACTTTTGATAAATATATCCTATCTATCAAGTATTAAGTTTACGTCTATAAGACTTGTTTTGTAACATGTTATGTACTTAAAACTACAGTCTACACAGAAAATAGTTTAGTTTACGACATTTGAATATTTGAATGATCTACAAAATAGAAATATTGTAAACCAAACTATTTTAGTTGTTTTTATTTGTAGTTGGTTTATAAAAAACAAATAGCAAAATATCAATAAGTCCAAAAAACTAACCACATATTGCTGGATTTTAAAAATCTGTATGTATGTAATCTGTTGGTAAATGAATTTGATCAATATGTTTTACTCATTCTGAATTAGCTGTTTATTGTAGTTCAGTTGTTATAACCTTTTTTTGTTTACTTAATAAAAAATAGTCTATTGTTTTCTGCTCAAGTTATTCTAATTTTATACAAGAAATAAACTTCTAATGGTGTCAGGTTAGTTGAAATAGTAATTATAATGAATGTAACATCATTACCAGACCCCTCGATATATCTGACAAAAAGAACGCAGCAGGAAAATGGTCATTATTCAAGGTTCAATGGAATATGGTCCAATGGTTACCTTGGCAGAGGCTTGTGGTGGCTCAAAATGCAACAAGATGTCAAGCAAAAATGTCCAGGTTGCGTTATTTCACTCTTATTGGGGGTAAAACATTACAACTAATAAACGAGTTCGCACGCAGCACGCTGACGTGAGGGAAGTGAATTTCGACATACAAGACTTTTAAAACTCAAAACCAGTGTAAAAACATACATTTATTCCAATTTTATTGAAAACTGAAACATGGATTTTTTGGCTGATCTGATGCTCCTGGTTTCATTTACCTCCAATACTAGGAATACAATTTTAAGCATTACGAGGTTAGGAGAAGGTCCAGTCAGGTTTGAAAGTAGGCGCTTGAAAGTTGTTGCTGGGGATGATCCAAATACACCAACAAATGAATAACATGCTTTTCTAATGTAAAAACCCCATAAGACAATGTACTGTGTGTTAGCCGATATACATTTTCTTTAATAACTCGGTAAATATTTATGCTAGAATGACGAGAGAGAGCTTAAAACTTTCGCTGCGCTACTTCCCATCTTGATACATGCATTAATTAATTAAAAGTCTGGGGCTTTTCTGACACTTTTTGAGTCCAAAAACTCGAAATTTGAAAGAATAATTCCCAGAAAAGGGGTTTAGAGTTTTCCGATTATTTTTCCCAACGAACTTGTCCAACTGATTATAGAAAGGAACGACCCTACCAAATTTTAAGTAAATCGGACAAAAAATGTGACGGCTAGAGTGCATACACACACTCATATATATATATATATATATTTTTTTTTTTTTTGAACAACCCCCCAAAACGTGTTCAGGGGCTCACGTAAGGAGCTTCTATGGTGGTCCCAGGCTTAAGTTTCACCGTGCGGGTCATGCTAGTAGTTCACTTTCCATCGGAAATTCACAAATAAGATATGTGACGATAAGGCGACCCTTGAGGAGATCATTAATAGGTTAGATGAGTATTTTGATAATGGTAAGAATGTTACATTTGAGCGCTTCTTATTAAATAATGCTACACAATCATCACATGAGTCTTGCAAAGATTGCATTAACAGATTACATAAAATGGTGAGCAAGTGTGAATTAGATTCATTGTCAAACCTATCAAGGCTTGAAATTAAAGAGCGACTTATTTGTGATAGGTTGGTGGTAGGTGGCGCAACAATGATTTTAAAAAACTTCTGTTGCGAACAGAAACCTCAAGAAAATAATAATCTATGGTTAAAGTTCTTCGGAAAGAAGGAGATCGGGGATACGTAGTACAAGTAGGCGGAAAACTACTAGTTTGCAACAGACTTTTTCTGGGAAAAAAAGTTAAGAAAGAGAGGATGTTGGTTAATGGATTTATTCAATATGTTTTACTCATTCTTAATCAGCTATTTATTGTAATTCATTTGTTATGTCATGTTTTTGTTTAGTTGATAAAGAATAAAAGTCTATTGTTTTGTGCTCAAGTTATTATAATTTTATACAAGAAATACACTTCTACCATATATATACAACATAAACATATTGTTTTTGTTTTTTTATCTGTAGCACAAAATGTCAAATTTCCCAATTTTCAGGTTGGACCACAAATATATTACATAGAACCCGAAATATATTATAGAATAAACGCCTAAATAATCAGAGAGATTTATTTTGTTTTTCTAATTTAGTTTTTTGATTAACTTGAATATAAAATTTCCATTACAAACCCAATATCAAATTACTGCTCTAAGATATTGTAAATAATTCGTTTCTCGAGGTATAAAACACACCAGCTACATTTTGTCGTAGAGGGAATGTAAATGGGCACTAGAGACGCTAACTGGCCGTTAGATAAGGTTACATGGCGTAATGTAAAGACCTCAGAATGATACTGAAGTTAAATGGACTGTCAAGCGTGTATTTCACAATAAATGTATACTTCCACTTACAGAAAACTTATCCTTTGGTCGAATTCATTCATTTCACTCGACCTATCACTCAGCTGTTTAAAGAACAAAATAAAAACTTGCTCGTCAGACACGTCATTAACTGTGGATTGACGTGATCCAGTGGTGCAACTGGTACTATTGCCACTCCCATGCTATGGGCAGTAGAAATGAACTGTAGAAACCCTCTTTACTAGAAGGTTTATATGAACTACATGTATCAGCGAAGACATTTTAGTTTAGCTTATTCGTTTTTCTGTGCCGCATTCACACATTTTTGTTAGTTTTCGATACTGTTTTACTTGCTTTGTTATGTTGGAATAAACATTTTTCACATACAAATAATAATTACTAATTTATTTGTATAGAATACAAAATAACTTAACATTTCTCCATTCTAACAAACCATTCAACCATTCAAGAAAGGCTGAATACCCTTGTCACAGAAAATGTGAGTACTCAATGAATTTCCAGTGCATAAATATGTACCTCACTATTACGTAAAGCCACTTACCGGGTCATAAAAAATATATGCATAAGTAAGTGGATACAGCATTTTATTTATTTTCATAAAAACAAGAATATGGCTGTTTGTACTTTTTTGCTGTAAAAGTGACCGCAAAAGGTTGTAGTTTTCGATTCCCATAGATCAAAAATAAATTTTTGCAAATATTGATATATTACACTTAGATAAAACCAAATATAAAGTATCATCAGTATATGTTAATAAATAATCCATGTGAAAATTTCTTTTTTCAACATAATAATATTAATAAATAATTTACTGTGTTAAGCACGCTAAATATCTCTATAAGGGTTTGAATTACAACACAAATTAAAACCACCAAATTATGAGTTCATGGGTCATGTTTTGAAAACCTTTTTTCCCCACAACCACATAACTAAATCAAATCAACAAATTCGTTTCAAAAGCTTCAAGTAATTCTTTTTTATTGCCTTCTTTTATTGAATTTGGCTTTGAAAAGGAATGTTCACTTACTAAAAAATGTTCGCTATCGCTGCCTCACCAAAATTAAAATTAATTTATTGCATTATTTGAATTTTTAATTTTATATGTATTTGAACTAACACTTATGTTAATGTGATAATCTACTACGTGCTAAATAAGGTTGCAAAGTCATATTTGAAGATTGTATTTCGCCGCGGCAGCATAGCGAGACAGAGTCAGATGGTTGACGAAGAGGGATTTCGGCTTTACGGTCCATAACTTCCCATTTCAGATATTGCAATATCTTCGAATTGGAGTGCCCAGATACCCGATAAATGTACTTATTCCATCTTAAAAAGTGATCCTCTGAAAATCTTGTTTCCTTTTGCAACTGTACAGTTTAAAATGTCTATAATTGTTTCCACCATTTGGCAGGATACTAATATTATTTGTTTAAATTTAGTTTCAACTGAAATAATTTGTTTATATTAGTCTGGAATAAACTCAAAATATATAATATGAGGTAATACGCTATCTTACTTTACTTTAGAATTAAAACAAACTACCATTCAACTACGATTCATATAGCTACCAATTGAAGCACAATAATGTGATACACGTTTAATCAAACAAATATTCAACTACGATTCATATAGCTACCAATTGAAGCACAATACTGTGATACACGTTTAATCAAACAAATATTCAACTACGATTCATATAGCTACCAATTGAAGCACAATAATGTGATACACGTTTAATCAAACAAATATTCAACTACGATTCATATAGCTACCAATTGAAGCACAATAATGTGATACACGTTTAATCAAACAAATATTCAACTACGAGTCATATAGCTACCAATTGAAGCACAATAATGTGATACACGTTTAATCAAACAAATATTCAACTACGATTCATATAGCTACCAATTGAAGCACAATAATGTGATACACGTTTAATCAAACAAATATTCAACTACGAGTCATATAGCTACCAATTGAAGCACAATAATGTGATACACGTTTAATCAAACAAATATTCAACTACGATTCATATAGCTACCAATTGAAGCACAATACTGTGATACACGTTTAATCAAACAAATATTCAACTACGATTCATATAGCTACCAATTGAAGCACAATACTGTGATACACGTTTAATCAAACAAATATTCAACTACGATTCATATAGCTACCAATTGAAGCACAATACTGTGATACACGTTTAATCAAACAAATATTCAACTACGATTCATATTATAGCTACCAATTGAAGCACAATAATGTGATACACGTTTAATCAAACAAATATTCAACTACGATTCATATTATAGCTACCAATTGAAGCACAATAATGTGATACACGTTTAATCAAACAAATATTCAACTACGATTCATATTATAGCTACCAATTGAAGCACAATAATGTGATACACGTTTAATCAAACAAATATTCAACTACGATTCATATTATAGCTACCAATTGAAGCACAATACTGTGATACACGTTTAATCAAACAAATATTCAACTACGATTCATATAGCTACCAATTGAAGCACAATAATGTGATACACGTTTAATCAAACAAATATTTCAAAATTCTTTATCATTTAACTTTAGGCCATTTAATAAATAAAAGTAAATCAAAATGGTACAAATAAACAGTCAGTAAATTTAGCACGATGAATAAATCTCTTAATCGGATAAAAAAATCAAAACTGCGAATAAATACTAGGTATTTTATTTATTGGAATTTAAATAAAATATAAAAATTCTTAAAAAATAAGTTCAAAATGTCGAAAGAAAATTCGGACTAAAATAAAATAAAGAGATCTGAATTGCGCATGGCCGATACAAGACCTTGGAATGCCTTTGAAGTAAGTGCTCAAACAGTTGCTATAGTTTTAAGATATTAACTTATATGTCTCTGTCTCAGGATTGCTTTATTTAATTGCATTATTTCATATACGTTTATAGTAAATAAAATTTCCTATTTCGTCAATTCAGTTTTTCACTAAATAAACCTTATTGTACAAAAGCTTTTCTGACCGTCTTTTTAGCGAATTTCCCCTATAGGGAAGAAGCTATTACCGTAGGTCTCATGGTAAGACTTAAGCCCGAGACCATGATAACTTTTCGTTTTGAGGTCCCTAGATGCCAAAAACACCATTCGTTCAAATTTTATATATATGTATATATATATATATATGTGTGTCCGTAAGCACGATATCTCTCGTAAAAAAAGTCCGATCTTAATAAAATTTTTTACAAATATGTAAAGTACCATTTATTTGAACGAGTTCGAAAACCAGACAAATCGCACCATCCGAAGGGGGGTTTTTGGGGGGTTTGTACCCCAAAAATGGGTTTTTTGGGGTTTTCACATGTAATTTTGATTTAAATCAAATTTTAATTTATACCATTGAATTCAGCTTAAAAAACAAACAGTTTGGTATTTTGATCATTGCTCTACGTCAATTGGTTACTGAGATATTATAAGTGCTAAACACAGTACGTTGTCCAATGTTATTCTTATGGAGAAAAAGACAAATTTTATATCTCGGTTATTTATGAACATAAACTGACGAAACTTGGTATATCGCTTCATCTGGTTGTGGTTTGTTGATGTTTGAACAAAACAACAATTTTTCGCCTATGGTTCCCGAAGCAGCAAACCTAGGTACTCGGTCCCCATGTTATTCTTATGGAGAATAATACAAATGTTATATATCGCTTATTTATGAATGTATATGGATGAAACTTGGTATGTGACTTGACTTAGATGGGTTCTATTGATATTTGTATAAAAATCCATTATTTTTTGTTCCTTTTTGCAGCAAACCTGCGTACTCATCCCTAATGTTATTCTTATGGAGAATAATGAATATTTTAAATATCGCTTATTTATGAATGTATTTATTATGAATTCTGGTAAGAGGCTTAAGTGTAATATTAAGACATATATATTCCTTGGAAATTCCCTGATTACGCAGGTTTGCTGCGACGGGGGTATTTTATTACCTTTTAAACAGTATGTATTATTATTTCATTTTTATTTTCCCTATTGTAAATTTTAGTTATAACATAATCACGTTATTTCCACATTTTCTTTTGTGTATTTAGGTCCTCAACACATTATCTAAAGAAATTTCTGAAGTCATAAAAACTTGGTTTTGAGCTTTAAATTAAATTGAATGTGAAGAAAGATTGGAGTAAATCTGATTCAACAAAAATTGTGTGGAGTTTAAGACTGTTAACAAAATATAAAAGGAAAAATAATAAAAATAAAGAACAATTATAATATAAATTTATAAATAACAAAATTTAAGGCGTGTCAGCTAAAGTGAGGAAAATTAGCAATTCATGCATAAAAAAAATTATCAGGCCCCCAGTTCATTACGAGCTTCTAGGATTGTATCTAATGTTGTTTTCCTGAGCAGGCCAAAACTAAAGAATACGGATGTATCGTAATTCAACCAACTGGTTGTTGGAACAAAAATAGAAAAGAAAATCAAATCGCACAAAAAAAACAGTTTTTACTGTCCTTGGTGGTTATTAATTGTATATATCAATCCTTAATTTGCCAAAATCAAATAGCAAAAATGTATTACTCTTTGTTTTTCGTGACTTATATCATTCCTTTTCATCCCTCTAAAGAACGTATAAGAAGTATCTGTGAGATATAGTGATACATAATTGATGAGTAGAGCCGGCCGAGTTCCGAGATATTGACAGAGTATTGACTATTTTATTGAGCCCCGCTTTGGCCTCTGAATCTCCTGAGCTCTTCTAAATCTCAGTATCTCAGTATCTCGGTAAAATGGCTATCATAAACATTAAACGAGTTCGCACGCAGCACGCTGACGTGAGGGATGTGAATTTCCACATAAAAACTTTTAAAACTCAAAATCAGTCTAAAAACATGAAATCTGAAAACATAGATTTTTTGGCTGTTCTGATGCTCCTGGTTTCATTTACCTGCAAAGCTGGGAATACAATTTTGCGCATTATAATGTTAGGAGAAGGTCCAGTCAGGCTTGAAAGTAGGCGTGAGGTTGCTGGGGATGATAAAAGCACTCTAACAAAGTAGTATCAGGCTTTTCTAGTGTAAAAACCCCATAAGACGTACTGTGTTTAGTCGAAACACATTTTCTTTAATAACTAGGTAAATATTTATGCTAGAATGACGAGAGAGGGCTTAAAACTTTCGCCTTACTAATTCCCATCTTTTTACATGCATTAACTTTACATCCGGGGCTTTTCTGACCCTTTTTGGGCCCAAAAACTCAAAATTTGAAAGATTAATCCCCAAAAAAGGGTTTGGAGTTTTCCGATTGTTTTGCCCAACGAACTTGTCCAACTGATTACAGAAAGGAATGTCCCTACCAAATTTGAAGTTAATCAGACAAAAAATGCGACCGCTAGAGTGCAAACACATATAGAGTATATATATATATATATATATATATATATATATATATAAACTTATATATATAGATATATATACAATTTTGAACGACTCCCCAAAACGTGTTCAGGGGGTCACGTTAGGAACTTCTATGGTGGTCCCGGGCTTAAGTTTCACCGTGCGAGTCATGCTAATAGTTCACTTTCCAAAGGAAATTCACTAACTAGAAATTACTATACTCCTTAGTTGAAACTGTTTACACACTGTAAAGGGTTTCTAGTGCTATACACAATTTTGGACATTTTTGCGCTAGCAAACAATTTGCTCAAGGTATCGACGTTTAAAAATTCATGTAATATACTAGTCGCAATCTGCATATGTTAACTTAATAATGTCAATTCAACTTTTATCGAGCACTGTGCTGGATTAAATGCGGCGATCTGAAAGAAAACAAAGATGTAAAATTTGCATTTTATATAGTACCCGCTGATTTACGGGTAGGAAAGGAGGGCTTCGTTGTTTCTGGATTTATTGTTTCGAATCTCTGAAAAATAATAATACTGCGTCTGATTTATAAAATTACCATACCTAAACCTTGTATAGTTGGCATTTACGTGAATACTATATACATAAACTTTATATATATATATAAATAAATAATTTGTTTTCTTACTGTAAGATACTGATTTATTTATTATTAATAAGTGCACTTTTCATTCTCAAATCTTACATTGATTATTTAAAGATAATTGATTAAAAAAAGAAAAGAAAACTAACCCAAATTGGACTTATTGGAATTAATCTACGACCTTTGGGGTTTCCCGTTGTCAACGAGTAAAAATCTAACTTATTTACCTGAAATATATTATAGACTAAAAGTTTTTCTTATTTGCGAAAATCTAAGTCTCGTAAACTGAGACTTCTTGGAACACATTTCCAAGAATTTTTATCTCATATTATCAACTTGTGTTTACATTGTCATCATCTGTGGAAATTTGAGGTAAAATATAAACAAGACGATGAAGATTTACGTAAAGTGATATTAGATTCAAACGTATTCAAATTAATTCTACTTTCCCTGGGTCTCACCACGGGATTGAAGTCATCGGCGCGTAAGAAAACAAGGGCGTACAATTTGCATTTTCACACAGTCGCCCCCTGATTTACAATACAGATTTGGTACTTGGGCCACGAGTCACGTCTTATGATTAATTATTAGGATTTTTCGTGGTAAATGTTTGAAAGGTTCTTTAAAGTATTTTATTTTAATAAGACAACATCTAAAAGTACTTAGGTAAAAGTAGGATCAGGTTTTTTATTTATTGAGGTTACATATTTAATCAAGAATTAAGTATCAAGAAATGTATTGTCACAGGACACATTTTCAATTATCCAGCGCAGCTGGGAAAACAAGTGTCATTGTCAATAATATAAAATGTACTAACCTAAATGTATTATGTCATATTGGGCTACCTAAAGTTCAAAGTAATTATAAAATTAAAGTAATTGCATTAAAGTTAGTTTATTAAAGCAGTTCAGGTGACACAGGAACTTTTGAATACTATGTTAGGATCTACTAACAAGAAGATCTACCACCTCATTCTTAAAACTCTGTGTTAGCGAATTTCCCCTATAGGGAAGAAGCTATTACCGTAGGTCTCATGGTAAGACTTAAGCCCGAGACCATGATAACTTTTCATTTTGAGGTCCCCAGATGCCAAAAACACCATTCGTTCAAATTTTTATATATGTATATATATATATATGTGTCCGTAAGCACGATAACTCTCGTAAAAAAGGTCCGATCTTAATGAAATTTGGTACAAATGTGTAAAGTACCATTTATTTGAACGAGTTCGAAAACCAGATGAATCGCACCATCCGAAGGGGGGTTTTTGGGGGGTTTTGTACCCCAAAAATGTGTTTTTTGGGGTTTTCACATGTAATTTTAATTTAAATCAAATTTTAATTTATACCATTAAATTCAGCTTAGAAAAACAAACAGTTTGGTATTTTGATCATTGCTCTACGTCAATTGGTTACCGAGATATTGAAAGTGCTAAACACAGTACGTTGTCTAATGTTATTCTTATGGAGAAAAAGAAAAATTGTATATCTCGCTTATTTATGAACGTAAACTGGCAAAATTTGGTATATGGCTTTATTTGGTTGTGGTCTATTGATATTTGCACAAAAATCCATTTTTTGCCCGATAGTTCCCGTAGCAGCAAACCTGCATACTCAGCCCCATGTTATTCTTATGGAGAATAATTAACGTGTTATCTCCTTTAATTATGAACATAAATTAATAGAACTTGGTATGTGGCTTTACCTAGTTGAGTTATAATGATATTTGTATAAAAGCCCATTTTTAGTGTTCCTTATTTCAGCAAACCTACATACTCAGCCGCCATGTTATTCTTATGGAGAATAATTAAAATGTCATAAATTGTTTATTTATGAATGTATATTGATGAAACTTGGTATGTGGCTTTATGTGGTATTAAGATAAATTAATATGCACTGGAAATTCGCTGAGTATGCAGGTTTGCTGCTACGGGGGTATTTTCATTATTTGATAACCTGGCGGTAAACAACTTTTTTACTGTACATTTATTTTCCTAAAAGTGTGGTAATAATTGTGTTGAACTTAATTAGGTACCTTAAATCAGGTTAGATACCTAACAAATATCTCTGTGCCTTAATGTTTACACCCATGAGAGTACTGTTTGCCCACCATATAATTTTTATTTTGCTTAACGAAAAGTTGACACTGTAAAATATAAATTGACGGTAGGGCTAGGATAATCAATTGAAACCTAGGGGGGGGGGGTTAAACCTAGGGTTTAACTTTGTTTATATTCCTCTAAAATATAATGACTAGAACTTAGTGGGCTGAAATATGTAATAATTGTATTACTTCTGAATTTGTAAAATCCTCTCTCCATTCGGACTGCTACTAAAAATCTCTATACCACTTTTAAAAGAAAAACTATACTAAAGTTTAAAAAAATATATGAAGTGTTGAAGAAGCACCCGACACTACCGATCCACCCTGTAGCCTATTGTTACTACTAGAAACAACATAAATTCAACCCCTAGTTACATCTAGTTACATTCCGAGCCCTAAAAGAGTTACTAACATTTAATTCTTTACAAGAAAATGTCTGGTAAAATGGTTGTGTAGTAGCGTAAGATTATATTGCTGTAAGGTTATAAAATTAGTATTATACGTTGATTTAGCTCCTAAAATATTCATGTTGATGATAAATTGATTTCCATATTTTTTATAAATTGCATAATAATTTTTGTATCTATATAGTTAGTGATTATACACAAATTAAGCATTGGTTCACACTTGGATCAAAGACTAGCTTGGACAATTTGTTAATTTGTTTTGTGAGCATTTTGAGCTTCATATTGTTTTTCTATTCTGTTCAACAAATGTAAATGGTTCTTCTGTTCCGTTGGTGAATAAATAAATAAATAAAACAAATTGATGAAGTATTTGAGGAGAGCATTCATTCACCCTCACACCCCTCCCCTACACTCACTCATCATGTTAATTGGAGCCAGGTATATCAGAGGGCCCACAATCTCACCAGACATGTCCTGTGATCTTAAAATACCCATCTTAAAAAAAACTTCAACTTGACTTCTTCCTAATCGCTGATATTCTTAAAACTACGCAGTACTAATATATCTAACAACAGTTTTAAATTTATGTTTACTATCTATTAACTTACTTTATACGAACTCAAGTACAGGTCATTAGCCGTGTGCAGTCTTAAATGGCACGGCTACCCATGTACTTTTATTTTGTAGACGAATTTGTAGAAACTCTTGTACGTGGATGCAGTGCAAGTATATACATCTACATAATAAAATGTTGATGATGCGTTTCACGCATTTGATTACCTTTACGTTTACGAAGTTTTCACTGATATGTATTTCCAACTTAATATATGTATTATGCATATTTTTTACCTTCACGCATTTCTTATTCAAATATTTATTTAAAAGCTATGATGGTTTATTTTTTAAAGGAGTGTCACTCATAAAACCTATTTAATTGTCCACGTATAATAACCTATAATCTAATTCTCTTGTCCATACACGACCTGCCAGAAGTTAGCTTAGTTTACGTAGTGTAATAAAACATTGCGGAGGATTCCAACGCTAGCGCTGCGGCGGATGCGCCAAGGTAAGGCTAATGTTCTCTTGCTAATTGTTCTGGCTAATGACCTGTTATAAAAACATATTTAGGTAATTACAACTGAAATACAACAACGTAATGTTTCCTTTGTATTCCTTTGTATTTACTAGATAAAGTATTGTATTTACATGGTAAGTTGGTAGAAAATATTGTTAAACAGTATTTTGTACTTAACGAATTTTTTAACAGACATTGAACAATTTGTAACTGTAAATTAATTATTATAAAATAATATGGTGAAAGTATATATAAAGTTACATTATAAACAGTTATATATAAAGTACATTGAAAGTATAATTATGAGAATATAATTTCGTTTAAAGTTAATTGATTGAATCGGAAATGTAAATTATTTCAGAAGTACATTGTTAAGCCAAGTCCCAATGACATTTTATTCACAGGTTTTGTGCGCTTGAGCGAGTGTGGAGTGTGCGCACGTCGTGCGTTGTTCGGATGAAGGATTTGCATACTTATTGACCACTGGAAATTCTACGATGTTCGGGCAAATCCTCTGAACGGGTTTAGTATAAAAGTTGAACAGAGGTTTTAAGCGTAAAATAATGCCATTAGATTTTAATGTAATCCCATACTTTATTATAAGTTTGGTTTGCTTTCTTGCTAGCTTGTACGCTTGCACCTTGCACCTGTTAATTTTAAAACTGATAAAGAACTCGTTTCCTTTTAAATTTTACAATTACCAATTTCAAGGGGAAAAAATTTGTTTGCAACAGTTCCCATCCCCGGAAAAATGTAATTTTGTAATAATTAATTAATTTGGAAACAAAACAAATCAAATTGGGCTAATAAATAACACAGGAATCATATTGTTGTTCAAAACAACCAGTTAACTGACAAAGGAACATTTAAATATGAACATATTTTTCTCCCGAGGATAGTGACCAGAAACCAGAACCATTGAGTAAAATATTAATCATAAAGCGTGTAAGACATTGGGGAAATGTGCTCCGTAACTTTGTATATGAAGCGTCGGTTTATCTATTACACCACACATGTGTATATGGCAACTGTCTAAACGTTGAGCACAGCGCGATCCACAGGGACGGAGCCAGGACTGTAAGAAGTGTGGGAGGGTCAAGACTAATTACGTCAGGAGCCAGGACTGTAAGAAGTGTGGGAGGGTCAAGACTAATTACGTCAGGAGCCAGGACTGTAAGAAGTGTGGGAGGGTCAAGACTAATTACGTCAGGAGCCAGGACTGTAAGAAGTGTGGGAGGGTCAAGACTAATTACGTCAGGAGCCAGGACTGTAAGAAGTGTGGGAGGGTCAAGACTAATTACGTCAGGAGCCAGGACTGTAAGAAGTGTGGGAGGGTCAAGACTAATTACGTCAGGAGCCAGGACTGTAAGAAGTGTGGGAGGGTCAAGACTAATTACGTCACACAACACTGGAAAATGTATTCAAATTTGAAATATTCCTATTCAAATTATTATAGTAGCATTATACTTTGTAACTTACTTTCTCTAAACGCTTTCTTAAACATTTAACTCTTTGTAATGTGCATATTTGTCGAATTTATAATTACAAATCGTATTACCAGTCCTAAATTAAAATGATATACTAAACCTTTGAATTCACTTACTCAAATTATTTGCTTCTTAACCATGAATTAAATATTAAAGGTAAAGCTCGATGTTTGAAATATCTTTCATTGTAGTTCAGGTTGAAAGCTCAATAGTCCCTTGTGATACTGAACCACAATGCACAATACTGTATTAACATGCAAAGTAATACATTGTACGATCTGTAGCCTAAATTTAGATTTCCTTGGAGCAGGTAATTTATTTAATTTGTTAGTCCCATTACCCCTCTCTGTCTTGTTGGTGACGACTCTTCGCTGTTCTTATTTGTCGTTTTTTCAATATTTGTCAATGTTTGCCCAAAAAACTATAAATATTTTTTAGTGTCATACTAACAAATTAATAATCTCGAATTATCGGCTTCCACCGATACGAAATAAACTAAAATCGGTCTTGTTGTATTAAGAGATTAGTTTTTACACATAAAGTACTTTGACTAATGATTGAAATCAGTGATGATAATTAAATGTAATTATTACATTGAATTACCTATCATAATCTTGCTTAGGCTACAATTATAGTTCTTCATTCTGTAGTTAGACAGCATAAAATAGCAGTTCGGTGTTCAGCATGCTGTTCATGTAGCTTCTGACATCGGCAATAAAGTTTTACTGAACAGTTGCCTTCAATATTTCACCCGCAGATGTGCGATATATATTTCACATAAATATTAAATTTCCATGTTTCATATTCACACATAGGTTTTACCTCACACCTTGTTTATAATTTGGTACAATTATTTATTGTTTTATTTTTAGAACTGCCTCTGTTTGTTCTCTAAATTATGAAGGAATGAACAGAATAAAACTGATGCATCAATTTAAAATGACGTTTCTAAAATAATTTTTGACCCAAGGTGCAAGTATTTCAGTTGTTATCCGTACGTCTCACTTTAAATTTACTTTGCTTAGGTCACCATGTGTAAAATGTTTAAGTCAATTTTATAACGATAAAACTACATTCTAATATTCTTCTGACAGATATTATGCAACAAATGTTTGTAACATTAATTGTTACAATTTAATTCTACTGAAACTTTAAAGTGACACTTTATTAAAAAAACACATATTTCAGATATCTACTTAATACATTGTTATCAGAACCACTATTTTTATAACCAACGAAACAAAAACAATTAAAAACTAAGGATAAACATAACTAAAAGCATAATCATTATTTTTTGTGGGAAACAACAGAGTGTGCCTTGCATTAAATCATGCAAGAGTTTTCGAGCCACTAGCGCATGTAAAAACAAGACCATAACATTTGCATGTTCACTAGACTTTGCTGATTTACCGTTATGTCCGTGTTGTACAATTTGTTGAGGAATTACATTTTTAGCGAATTTTCCCTATAGGGAAGAAGCTATTACCGTAGGTGGCATGGTAAGACTTAAGCCCGAGACCATGATAACTTTTCGTTTTGAGGTCCCCAGATGCCAAAAACACTATTCGTTCAAATTTATATATATGTGTGTGTGTGTGTGTGTGTCCGTTACCGCGATAACTTTTGAAAGAAACACCCGATTTTGATTAAATTTGGCAAAAATGTGGAGAGTAGCATTTATGACTTTAAGTTCGAAAACCAGATCGATCGCACTATGGGAAGGGCGTTTTATGGGGGTTTACAATTTTCCAAAAATCGGTTTTTTGCAAATTTGACCCCAAAATATTAAAAACACTCAATTTTGGTTATAGCCATTTTATAGAGCTTACAAAAACAAATAATTTAGTATTTTAAATTTAGTATTAACCTAGGTTAAGTGGTTGCGGAGAAAATCCAAAAAACGTGTCCCATGTTAATCTTATGGGAAAAAGATTTTTAGATTTTTCTCAGCTAGTTTTACTAAAAACTTCACATTTATTTTTATTAATGTGTTTAGCTTAACAAAACAAACATTTTGGTGTTTTAATCGTTGTTCTACGTCCAACCGTTGCAGAGATATTCAAAGTGCTAAACACAGTACGTTGTCCAATGTTATCCTTATGGAGAATAAATAAAATTCTATATCTCGATTATTTATGAATGTATATTAATGAAACTTGGTATGTGGCTTCAAATAGTTGTGGTATATTGATATTAGCACAAAAAACAAGTTTTTTGTTGATAGTCCCCGTAGCAGCTAACTTCCATACTCGGCCCCCATGTTATTCATATGGAGAATAAGTAAAGTTGTATATCTCCCTTAATTATGAACCTATATTAAGAGAACTTGGTATATAGCTTCACCTGGTTCAGTTGTATTGATAATTGCAAAAAAACACATTACTTATCTTCCTCGATGCAGCAAACCTGCGTCCTCAACCCTAATGTTATTGTTATGGAGAATAAATAAAATGCTATATATCACTTATTTATGGATGTATTTTCGTGAAACTTGGTAAATAGCTCTATGTAGTAGTGAGTCACATATATATGCATTGGAAATTCGCTGAGTACGCAGGTTTGCTGCGACGGGGGTACTACATATGTCACTCTAAAAGAATAATATTCTTTCTGAGCGATTTAATACTGATATATCCCTTAAAAAGAAACCACAACGAGAATGGTGTACTCTTTATGAATCTTTTTTCCTGTTTTTTGTTTTTTTATTTTTTAATGCGAATTCAAGTGAATTTTAAAGAGGATTTTAATGTTGCCTTAAGAAATGACTACTTCCTAATCGTACGACTAAAAGGTTTGTTGTAATTAGGTAACATCGCAAATTATTGTAAATTATTGTAACATCACAAATTATCATAAATCTTTTCTAAACATTTGCTTAGATTCAATAAAGTTTTACCTTAATTATGTTCACTTTTATGTACTCACTTTTATGTCTTAAGCGGCGTTAATAAGTAATAACGGAGTTACACGGCATAATAAACTAAACCAGGTGAAGGAAATATCAGTGTATGAGTTACAAAGGTGCAGCCGGCTGTTTCTGAAATATTGGCCCAAAACTGACTTATTGGCAGAAACCTCCTTCCCAAGGCGGCGATATTTCTGATGGTTTACTCCCTTGCTTTACACACTAACTCGGTAGCAGAGAGACCTATATACGGGCGTGAGGTTTTACTCACTATCATACTATTAATCATAATAAAATGTGTCAAATCACTTATTTAACCACCTTATCTATATTTCTTGTTATTCCACCATCAAAATTGTTTGTTTCGATATTTTAAAGACAAACAAACTTCAACGGTCTTCTCAATTAGCTGTCCATACGCAATATGTCTTAGTGATTTTGTCTGCACTAAACTTTAAACTCTATTATAGGAAATAAAATACTTGAATTCTAAATGTTTTTATGTTTTAGATTACCTTTTGGTAAAGGAAAAATTTAATTAGGGAAATTTAATTTCTGTTAATCTTCAGTTATGCTTTTGGATAGCTAAATATTAAGAAAAATATTTGTTATTTAATTTGTCTACCATTTTAGGGAACCAGTCAAGGGCAACACCTATACAGTACACTTCTGAGATATGTTTTAAATCTCTCAGTCACCATATCAACGCTGTAAAGTATATATTTTCCCCCTCTAATGCCTTGTTCCACGTTGCAGGTTTTAACTGAATGCATGAATATATTTAAGACCGTAGTTTTGTCTGGGTCATAGTATAGTGCAAACCGCATTTCTGGTTTCTGTAAATATGACGTACTACATCGAATTTAATTATTAAAACGATATATTTTAAATAGTTAAGCAATTTTAAGTTCGACAGAAAAATTTTAATTTTCCGAATGTGACGAATATGCTATTAATCCAAACGAGATCGCACGCAGCACGCTGACGTGAGGGAAGTGAATTTTCATATACAAAACTTTTAAAACTCAAACCCAGTGTAAAAACATACATTTATGCCAATTTTATTGAAATCTGAAAACATTGATTTTTTGGCTGTTCTGATGCTCCTGGTTTAATTTACCTGCAATGTAAGGAATACAATTTTGCGTATTATAAGGTTAGGAGAAGGTCCATACAGGCTTAAAAGTAGGTGCGAGGTTGCTGGAGATGAAACAAATGCACCAAATAATGAATAACATGCTTTTCTAATGTAAAAACCCCATAAGACAACGTACTGTGTTTAGCCGATATACATTTTCTTTAATAACTCGGTAAATATTTATGCTAGAATGACGAGAGAGGACTTAGAACTTTCGCTTCACTAATTCCCATCTTAATACATGCATTAATTGTACGTCCGGGGCTTTTCTGACCCTCTTTGGGCCCAAAAACTGAGTATTTGAAAGAATAATCCCCAAAAAGGGGTTTAGAGTTTTCCGATTGTTTTGCCCAACGAACTTGTCCGACCAATTATAGAAAGGAACGTCCCTACCAAATTTGAAGTAAATCGAACAAAAAATGCGACCGCTGGAGTGCATACACACACACACACACACACACACATATATATATATAAAATGTTGACACCCCAAAACGTGTTCAGGGGGTCATGTTAGGAACTTCTATGGCGGTCCCGCGCTTAACTTTTACCGTGCGGGTCATGCTAATAGTTCACTTTTCCATAGGAAATTCAAATTCGTAAATATTTTAACAAAAATTTTAAGGAATGTCAGTTAATTTTATTTGCCCAAAACTGGCGTTTTTAGCTTTTATAAAAACATGTTGACTTTCCTCTTAATTCTTTTGTGAGCTTGGTTACCTTAATTCTTGTGTCTGTAAACATTTGAAAACTTGTCTACGCCACGTGCAAGATGTCAATCGCAATGCTAACAACACACGACGCGCGACGTACGATGCTAGTAATAACAAAGTTGTTAAATAACGAATATTTTTTATGATTTTAAAAGCATTAGGCATTTTTAACACCATTTCCTTCAGGTTTTAGATGTTATAAATTCAATTTAAACGAATCCCTTTGGTGTAATGAATAAAAATAATAATTTCTACCATTTATTGTTCATTTTGATGAAAGGTTACGTGCGTAAAAGTTGAAGAATGTTATGATTGTACCTTTAGGCAGTCGTGTTGTCATCGGCTTTGTTCCAAATCGACAACAATGCACAACATGCGACTCGTTTCTGGTTCACTTTTATCTAACCCGGGAGAAAAGTACAGAGCTAAACCTCACTTCAATACCTGAGTTACATGGAATGAGAAAAATTATTATTATATATTATGAACTAGTATCGACGAGTGCTTGTTGTCGAGCTTGTATCGTAGATTAGCTATTAATTATAGCTCCTCAGTCCTTCTCATGTCTTTTTAATGTTTTTTAAAACCTTATCCTCAAAATTGTAAAATACCTTATCCTATTCAATATGCCAAAAAAATCTTCTCCAACGCAATATCCCAACTGGCCGCACGTTTTGTTTCTTAAAATATAATGAGAACAAGCTATCTGCAACAGTTCCGCTTGGCGAATGACAATTGTCTTAGCATTACATAATGACAATTTTGAATAAGGCTTTAAATGACTCTGCACAAGTTAAGTTTTGGATAGAATTTGCTTTAAAAATCAAAGCATAACATGATTGGATTACTCTTTTGTTATAGGAATCCCCGGTCCTATCGAACTGTATAGAATGTTTCTCAAAGTAAATGCATTAGTTATCATTAGAAAGTGTCTAGGATGAATGTTTCTAGTTTCTCTATTCCTCTTTCATTCTTCTTTTTGCAAGTATTTTTTTTTTCTTTCAAAAACTGTTTTTTAAGGTCCTCGTTTATTTTTTAAAATTGTCTTCCAATTAATTAGCCATTAACTTGATGGATTACTATTGGAATACATTAACTAATTAACATATATCCATTTTCCATATTTTATAGCTCTCAAAAATAGTAATGATTATTTTTGCAATGCAGGTAAAGTTTTATTTAAATCTGTACTGATTTAATTTATAAGCCACAACTGGGTTTCGAACCCCTGACTTCTGTTATTTTATGGAAAGGTTTTCACTGTTTTACATTGATTTAGTTTTTCAAACAGAGAAGTGTTGACGTAACAATAGTAAGTTCACTTAAGTTATAGGATAAATTGTGTAGTATGTAAGATAAATAACTATCTTTACTAAAAATTACTTAAACTTTTAAATAACAAATCTATTACAGATCATGAATAAAACGATTATAAGTAAGTGGGCACTTAATGTTTAAATACTAAACTACTAAAATAGTTAGGTAATTGTATCTACAGTTTAGGAGCTCAGGTAATTAATAGTTCCTAGTAATATTATAGAATTCAATACATTAGGGAAATGCATTTAAAATAGCTACATCATAATGTAATTTAAACTCTTTTGATGAAGCCAACTGACTCATTAGTTTATAATGAGGGGTTGAAGCAGGAGGGTTCACAATTATTACATGCGACGTGTTCATCGTATATTTAGCTATTTAACATATATATTTCTCCAATTGTAATGTAACATTTTTAATGCATGGACCTATAATCACGCTGTCACAGAGGACAAATGAGCTGCCGTGGTTTGCAATCCGTCACCTTGACCATTACGCTATTTTATGAACTATGACTGAAATTCAACATTATAGACTATGAGATTATGAGCTGTGACACCACACCATGCTTACGACTCGCGGAATCAAATGTTATCAATAAATCACTTTCAACAACAAACTCATGAAAACTTAAGAGCCTGACTGTGACCAATTTATCCCCCTTGTATTTATTTATATTTCATTACTTAATGGTTTAAACAAAATTCGTAATATTGAATTACTAGATACCATTTTTAATTTTATTCTTAGAGTGTATCTCTGATAAGTGAAAGGATATGTGAAAACCCCTTAAGACTTCGTTTGACCATTATAATATTAGTGTGGAAATATTTGATAATTATATTTTTCTCTACAATGAAGGTTATTGCTATATTATATTCTATATTAATCCTTCGAAATACTAATATCATCAGCCTCAATTTAGAGACTTTGAGGGATTCGCAGTATATAGAGAGTAAACGGAGAGTGATATCTTAAATTGCTTTGCTCTTTTTATCAAATATTCGTTGGGAATCCCTTTGAAGATGGGGGCCAAATGCGTTCTTCAATAAAGCTCCCAGACTATAACACACAGCTTTCTTTTTGATCCGATGTATTTATTAGAATCATCTTCTCGCTTCTATTGCGCAAAGGTTTTTCAAAATAATACTTTAGCCCTTGATTACGAATTATTTGTGAGACGTAGATAAGAAATATTGAGTTTTTTTCTCCTCCTGTGTATAGTAGACATTTATAAATTATTGTTTTGCCAAAATATTTGATTTTGAGTTAATTGGTGGATTACAATTATTTGATGCATCTGTCTACATGTTTTTATAGAAGGATGAAACCCCACAGACCACACCAATGGCATAATTTTAATGAAATTTAGTATGCAGGCAAAATTTAACAGTATTTACAGACTTATTCTGAAAGACAGATAGATCGTTCATCTCCAAAAACCGCTGAAAATAAAAATAATTTAAAATAACTCTAACGAGTTTGATTAAAAGTTGTTATTATTCTTTAGGCCCCTAACAAACATTTATGGCCCGTAGGCCTGGGAAAACTTAAGGTTAATAACAGCTTAAAATATTTCAAAATTCACTTTTAGAAAAAGAAAATATTTTGTATTTTTAATTTTTTGTATAACTAGTTGGGGATGAAAAAGTAATTTTCAATTTGTAGTTAAGGCAGTATTTTGTACCTGCAAAAATAAGATATACTTATGACAAAATTTATTTCTTATTTATTTTTTTCTTATTTATTTTTTTTTATTTATTTTTTTCTTTTTTTTCTTATTTTTTTTTCTTATGTTCACTAATATTTTGGAAATAGCTTAAGTTAACATTGATCTATAGACAATATTAGGAATATGTTGCCACTTTTAACCCTGGGTTAGAAGGTGAGTCATTTTCCACTTGAATAGCATTTATTGCCTCCAACGAAGGAATTAAGGCGATATTTTCCGAAACAATCATTTCGTAGAAGAAAGTTTAGGTATATATAGAAAAATATAAGACCATATTACTTCAAATAAATATATATTACTATTATTCTTTTAGTACTGTTTTCACTTTATCTGTTGCGAACGTCAAGCAACTTCCAGGAAGATTGAAGTGTAAATAAGTGATAAGTGTGGGGCAACGTCACCTTAGGTATTATTGACAACGAGGTTATTTATTGACGATGATAAAGATATTTTGGCTTCTTGTATCTATTTCGTGATATTATGTTTTTTTTACCTTTATGGATCTATCTTTTAGAATTCTATTGTTTTTAAGATTTTTTTTTAATGTCAGCAGTTAAATTATTTCTGAACAAAATATCTTACAAACACTACATGGTTTCGATGTTGGACAAAATAATTGGAATCAGAGTATTGACACATAAAGTTTATGGTTTTAAAAATAAAAAATAAACTTAATTTTTGGAACTTTTAAGCTCTATAACTTCTGAAGCCTATCTTTACAGATACTCGGTGGTGTAGTTTCATTATAGACCTAAAGAAATATAAAAAACTAAATTTTAAATAAAATCGGTACGGCTGTTTTGATCAATTTTCATCTATTATGATTTTTAGTTGTTTTTGGGGATAGCTACCTACCCATTACAAAAATGTAAAATAAACGCCTAGATATACCGCCGTGGAATACCTTCTTACCGCATTTGATAAAAATTGGCCTATTAGTGAGGTCTTAAAGGTATGTTTACAACCATCCATACAGTCAGACAACACCTCAAAACATTTTTTGGGTTTAGGGAGCACTAAAACCAATAATTCTACCTGTAACTCAAATTTTTAAATTATTACGTCAGCAAAACTTTCCCCATATACGAATCTAAGGAGAAATTAAAAATTGGAATGACGCAAAACAGTTTGAAATTTAAATGTAAGGCTAGAAAATTAGCCAATTGTTAAGATACCTTATTGAGATGTCATAACATAAAAATATACATACACGACGAACTTCCAATCATTTATCTATGCAATTATAAATTGATGACGGGAAATTATTGATATCAGTGTAAAATTGAGTTCTCGACTTAAATTTCTTAAATTATGTTGGAATTGTGAAGATTAAGTGATTATATCCAGATTTTAGACCAGGAAAGGTCGAAAATCAAATCTACGATTTATTCAAAGGTAAAACCAACTGCTTCTGGAGTATCAGAGAGAAACCGGTCTGATTGGTTGACACATCCTTTCTTAAGGCTGAAATATTCTAACTCTTTGGATTAAATTGTAAACTAATACTAGGGTTACGTCAGACTTTATGTTGATGGTATCAATCCGAGGTCTTCAGAACTTTATTGCAACATTTTTGGTGTTTAGTGATTCCTAACTAAGTACTAATGCATTATAAGTACTAAGTACGTTATATTACATTAATAAAATGATAAAGTGTTGATTTATGAATTCGCTCCACTTTACGAGACCTTACACTTCATGCTAACAGTTTACGAGATTCACTTGATCAACAAGTTAGACTCACACAGAAAATAAATAACATGTAATTTACTACCTTTGAATCTTAGTTTTGGAAGAGAATTCAACTTTAAAAGCCTACACAACTTTTCAACCTTCATAACAGATACATATTCTTTAACCACGTGTTCCTTTATTGGATGAAGACTCCTTTGAAATGCCAGGGAGTGAATTTATGAGCTTAATTTAATTACTCAGTAAATCTATATCTTCAATATTACAAAGAAGAGGTGGTTTCTGTCTGTGTGTCTGTGTGTTGTTCCGGGTAAACACAAAAACTACTGAACCGACTGGGCTGAAACTTTACACAAGGGTAGATTATGAACCCATGCAACACAAAGGCCTATTCACTTCCTTAAAATCCCCTCGGGCTACGCCCAGTGAACGTCCTAAGTTTCAACGTTTAAAGAAAGTAAACATGCAGAAACTGTAATGCAAACAGCTGTGGATACTTCCATTTGACAGCTTAAAGAGCAGAAGCAAGAACAGCTGTTTCAAACTAAAATACAAATTGCATTGACTATAGAACGGGTTAAGCAGAAACCTGTGCGAAGAACAGGTCCATCAGCTAGTTCTTAATAAATAAGTCGATTTCATTGTTTCAGCAAACAAGTTTAAACTACATAATACAAATTTTCAAAGGTTTCTTGTTGAAACTTGTTTTATCGATTATTATACTTTACACTGAAGCACTCTAAAACATTATTTGTTAGTTAAGAGTGCTTAAATTAATACTTCAATAATTTTCCTTGGCTAATTAAACATTCTAAATGTTAAAGTTTCTATTAATCTTGAAGTATGGCCTTATTTGAAAATTAATAATTAACATTGTAAAAGTCGATATTTAATCGCATTATAACTTATATAAGTTTGTTAAAACTTGTATTGATTAGTTAACTTCATTCTTTGTTCTTATTACTCCGATTTCTCCTTCGTGCAGTAACATTCATTGAAAAGGTTTTAGCTAAAGGTTTAAAATATAACAAGTATTCATTTAACCATAAACGTAATTAGTTTTTCCATTATATCCGTAAAATATCCATAAAAACCTTATAGAACACCTTAAAATTAAGATGTACCAGGCTAGTTAAACTCCGTTTTATGTCATGTCTTCGAAATAGTGTAGGATGTTGGTATATCACCATTGAACTCTGCAATCTTACAACATAATACATAACAATAAATGTTGTATGGTTCAGTCTAAAAGGGTTGTCTTTGAAACGTTAATGTCTGCTGCACTAGCTTTTACAACCTGAAGTTAAAACCATCAAAAATGTCATTAAATACAGTATATCTCGCTAAACCGGCAAAGGCTAGAATTGCAATACCAAACTATAAGCCCTGCCATGTATATCAGTCATGTATATTAAGAATGTGAAGTTTATCCTTCAACTGGTACCTAAGCCGCAGTTTTGGTAATTAAATTGACATTCGAAGGCAAAGCTAAAGGCAAAAAATGGAGCGAGATAAATTGTATGATTATATTTTTCAATTGGTTTTAACTCCCTAGAAACGAACACTACTACTTCCACCGTACCCTTTACTTCCTCCTTGAAGTTTGTATACAGATATTTGGAACACCCTGTATGCAGTAATATGTTGTTTATACGTGAAATCATCCTGATTTTTACCTCTAAGAAACAAATCTACCTCTTCAACGTCGTCTCAAAAATTGTGTTACTCTTCAAACGAGTTAGGGGTATGTTATTTACGTAAAGGTGAACCATTTCAATATTCGATCCGTGGATCTCATAGGCATGTTAAGAACTGCACTGTATATTTTATTGATTGACTGCAACAGACGTTTAGAATACGTAAAGTCACATATATTCTTAATTAAGAAGTCGATAGGCCTTTCTTTTCTTTTTCAAGCAACGTTTGTCTATAGCGTGGTTGTTTACTTGTTTTTTTTCACAAACTTTTCAAAAATTATAGTCTTTTATTTTATAAATACTTTATTTCCAAGTTAATTCAGCTGGAGGTTAAATTCTGATGTCACCTACAGGTAAAACATGGGTTTAGTTACAAAATAAATTGAAAAATGAAATTATTGTAATTGGTTACTAAGTTTGGGTCTTTGAACTGTTTAATTAAATCAATTTCAAAATATTATTGCCACCTTATGTATCCAGACAATATGCAGTATATCGGTAGTTCATTCATACCGGTAATAATGTAAATAAATAAAAACTTCAATGTAGACAGTAGATATTTCAATCAACAAATAGAGACGATGTGATATAAGTTATACAAAGGTGCAGCCGGCTGTTTCTGAAATATTGGTCCAAAACTGACTTATTGGCAGAAACTTCCTTTCCCGAGGCCCCAATATTGCTGATGATTTACGCCCTTACTTTGTGACTTAGTTGGAAACTATGAAACTGGTTCATACTCAATTTTTTCAGAGTTTATAACTTTCCTCAGTAAGTACATATTTTGTTTGGTCGATTACCTATGTAGTTTAATCATATTTAAACTTCATAAAAGGTTATTGCAATAGTCTCCTAGTTTAAATCTACTTCTATAAGTCTGTAATAATCTTATCTAGCATTTTTAATGCAGGTTAAGTTCTAAGTCATCTAAGTATACTTTTTCTTTCAACATATAACAGAAACGTAATCTAAGTGTAGAAAAACACTTAGTCCCAAGAATTAATAACAAATCTACACTATTACGAAGAACATATACCGTAAATAATAGAAAATAACTTATTACTAGGAACACTTCACTTAATTACCTGCGCTCCTAAACTGTAGAGTACCTGGGGGGCCGAGCTTTGCTCGGGGGAAGGCCAGTAAGTTTGTTTAGATGACTTGGAGTAATATCTCACCACTTCCCCCTACTGATAATCAGATTTGTATAACTCATTTGCCTCTTTTCTACATTGTTAAGGTCACTCCAGTTGGTATTCATAGCTCAATGTCCCTTTGATTTATTTTACTACTCTATATATGTAATCTTCACTCAAATCTTTTAATCTCTGCTCTCAGGAAACCACATGTTAATAATCATAAACAACATGAGTATTACTTTGACAGTTCCCTGGTTGATTATGAACAGCTGCTACAATTCTTTTGTTTTGATTTGAAACTCCATAAGCCCAATGTAAATTTTTTTAACTTTTCATTTTAGTTTTTTTACAATATTTGATTTGTCCTGGGGATGAGGCCTGTCTAGAACTTACTTTTATCCCATAAATTAGTTATATCGAACATTTGAAGGAAATCGTTGGAGCCGTTTTTGAGATCCGTGTCGCAAGCAAGCCTTACTCATATTAGAGTATAGGAAACAATTTGTTAACTTTTATACTAATTTAGTATTAAATGTTCATAGTTATAAAGAAGCGGTTCATTAATTTAACATTAAAGCCAATATTTTTTTTTCTCTAACTTATTTTTAGTCTGTGATAGTCTAATTATGATTCCCTGCACTAAAAGGACTACATCATAATCGGAGCAATATATGGATTAAACGCTAAATAGACTATGTACACGTCGTATGCAATAATTATAAAACAGCTGAAGCTTCAAACGTAAAGAGTCAGTTGGCTTCATCAAAAGAGTTTAAATTACATTATTGATGTAACTATTTAAATTTATTTCCCTAATTTATTAGATTATATAATATTACTAGGAACACTTCGCTTAATTACTTGCGCTCCTAAACTGTTGATACAATTAGTTAACGTGTATACTAATTTATTATTAAATATTCGTCGTCCATTTACTAACTATTTTATTCTTTATTTTCTGTAATAGTTTTGCTATGTCAAATTTTAAGTAATTTTTTTAATGATAGTCTATTTATTTAACTTATTACACAATTTATCCTATTAATTAAGTAAACTTAATTTTGATGCGACAAAACTTATCTGTTCGAAAAACGAAATCAGTGTAAAGCAATGTAAACCTTTCCATAGGATAACATAAGTCACATACTTAGAAACGTTGTGTTTGTAAGCAAATTTGTGTAAGGAATTGAACAAATACGAATATAAGAAGGCACACGTGTAGCCGACATAACGGTTTTTTTCTAGTTCATATTTGTTTTTATAATGACTGAGAAACTGTTACATGATTCGAAAAAATGATTGAGAAGCATATTTAGAAAAACAAGCTTAACAACGGTTTTAAAGCGTTAAGGTTTGTTTTTCAAAAAATTTATATATGATGTATTGCAATGTCTTATTTATATAATGTTACATGATTGATTAGTAGATAATCGGTTCAGTGCTTTTAATCTTTCAAAACTTGGTAAAACAATTGGTTTTATAAAACTAATAAATTTTAGTAGTTGTTTAAATATTTGTTAAGTGACGTATGCAATAACTACTTGTTGACTGGTTTCTTTAAACGGTTTGCAGTTTTTTTAGCAATAAAAATGTAACAAAACTAATGTAAATGTCGTTTTAGAATAGATCAGATATGTTGGTAAAAAATCATACATCTCCATTTTTTATCTTCAAACATATGGTGAAATGTTATTACTTTGACCTCCCAACATGTGATAGACAAGTGGTTTAAACATGTTTGACACATGTGTTCTCAGTTTCAGTTTAGGTAGATACTGAACCATTAATGCAATACTTTGCAGGGCTTAAGTACTTATATAGTCTAGTGTGTTATCGAATAACACTTTGACACAGTACAGTACACGAACATCACAGGGCTGTAGTACAGTGTAAGTAGTATTATTTTCGGGCCTCTTTATCCCCCCCTCGATCCGTTCCAAATCAGATCAGGACTGCTCCGAGAACACTTGTGTAACCTGTGCCTTTTAAAAAAAATGCTTATCTGGTTATCAGCCTATTGTTTCAAGAGGAAACCTAATTTATTTAACAAGGTTTCTATTGTTCTATAAATTCATTGCAATTCATAATGATATCTTCTTGTACAATAAAGGTAACCGGCAAGATTGTCGCTCAAGTAAAATTTCTCTTTTCTAATGATTCTCCCATAAAGCCAATGTTAACTTTGAAAACCGGTCCCGTAGTGAAATCACAACAAAAATTGCAAATATCGAATATTTTGCAATATTACTGAATGATTAGAATTTTCGATATCAAAATGCTGTTTACTGAAATCGCTAGATATTTTTTCTCTATAAAATGAGCCGTAAATCAACAAATTTGTATAATTTTTTAATTTTTTGGAGGGAAGGGGTTTGAAAGTTAACATTGCTCTAATTGGAGCCTCCTATTAAGATCGTGTTTTAATATTTGTAAAAGTATAAATCGGGATTTTAAAATCGCATTTTCAATTTATCAAAACAACCGAAAAATGGTTGTTGTGAGTGGAAATAGAAAAAAGGAATAATTCGTCGTAGCCAAAATTAACAGAGCAAAATAATTAGAGTGCACGGTAGGTAATTAAAAATTACATAAATACAAAAGGAATCAATTTTCATATACTTCGTTGGTCACAATACTACAACAGGGTACAAGAATATAACGGTGCCAAACCAGTAAAGGAACAACAAAATTGATCGCCACTTCATCGCCCCTCGCTATAACTTCGGGAGATTGAAGTCACCGGAGCGTAAAAACAAGGGCGGCGAATTTGCATGACATAGCCCTCCCGCCAATGTGCTGCCAACGCATGGCCCTCGGTACAGTCTTGCACGGGGATAACTGTTGATAACGTTTACTCTTCTGTTCGAAGCTGACATCAAGGATTATTATTCTGTAACAAAATTGAAAAACAAGTTTTTATTTATAAACGTAATCACTACAATATTACTACAGGAATACTATTTGTACATGGTAACTTGTGAGTACAGTAATTAATGGACCTGTTGAAATCCCCTTTACATCTTTTAGGTGGAATCACCAAATTATTAATTAGTATTATGTTATTTCTTTAAGGTGTTTTGACTGTATGAAATATCTCCCTCAACAGTTCATCAAAATATACTGAGCATATATTTATATAATAACTGAACCATAACTTTGGAGATTGCCTACAACCTGTAAATGAGAATAAAATTCAAATCTATAAAACTATCTTATCAGGTGATTCGCACTTATTATTTGTCAACGTACTGTGCCACCACCTTACAGCGACAAGTCTAACTGAAGCACAAAAGTTTCAATGGGCCAGCTGCGCATAAACAATTTTAGATATATTATTTTAATTAATTTTTACTAAATTTTCTCAGAAAATTTATACAATATCCCATGGGTGTTCTCATAATTTAGACAAGTGTTTGTAACTGTTACACAATGTAAATTACCCCAGAAGTTTAAGTGGCTTGTACATGTAAATTCTACGAATTCTACAATTATGACAGCTGCAAAAATTCGGAATCATGCGACTCTCGTGAGTGTTGTCAAGGGCGTGTAGTCGTATCTAGAAAGAATAACATTTTAATACATTAACAGTGTTGCCCCATTTCCCAATCAAAAGGGAAACTTGTCCCAAGCAATTAAAATGTAAGTTAGTGTGACAATCTGTTGTCTAGAAGAAATATGTCTTATAACAGGTGACTATTTAAATTTGATTAGGTAGTAAAAAAATGTGATATAAACTCAGTAATATATTTCTTCCATAAGGTATGATAAAAATAAGTAAATGGTTTATTTCGTATAATCTACATACACGTTTATATGACTCCTCAATCATCCAAGTTGGTCAGTGAAAACATATCAGTTGATTCCTAGATAATAAGAAGTATGAAAAAGCTTCCAAAGTTATTTGTAATAACAAGGTACACAAAGTTATCCTTGTGATGCCTTAGACTATCTATAGTCTTGGTTACAAATAGATGTTTATATTCGTTATCGATATTTAATGACTGCAGTCAATCTATAAGGTTAGACTTAGACAGGGACTTTTATGGGAGGGAGGAGTGTAGAGTTCCCCAAATTCGTCTAAACTTAATCAAGTGTGTAATTTAACATAATTATCTGCAGAATTAACTGTTTTTTTAATAAATAAATACTATAATCTAAAACAGTCCTATAAATCTTAAGAAACTTCCGCACTGAGTTTTTAACTCTAATAAAAACGAGTTCGCACGCAGCACGCTGACGTGAGGGAAGTGAATTTCCACATAAAAACTTGTAAAACTCAAAATAAGTGTAAGAACATACATTTGTCCAATTTTCATTGAAATCTGAAAACATTGATTTTTTGGCTGTTCTGATACTCCTGGTTTCATTTACTTGCAAAGCTGGGAATACAATTTTGCGCATTATAAGGTTAGGAGAAGGTCCAGACAGCCTCGAAAGTAGGCGTGAGGTTGCTGGGGATGGTAAAAGTACTCTAACAAAGGAATAACAGGCTGTTCTCGTGTAAAACCCCCATAAGACAACGTACTGTGTTTAGTCGATACACATTTTCTTTAATAACTCGGTAAATAATTATGCTAGAATGACGAGAGAGGACTTAAAACTTTCGCCTCTCTAATTCCCATCCTCACACATGCATTTATCTTACATCTGGGGCTTTTATGACCCTTTTTGGGCCCAAAAACTCGAAATTTGAAATATTAATCCCTAAAAGAGGGGTTTAGAGTTTTCCGATTGTTTTGCCCAACGAACATGTCCAATTGATTACAGAAAGGAATGTCCCTACCAAATTTGAAGTAAATCGGACCAAAAATGCGACCGCTAGAGTGCAAACACACATATATATAAAATTTTGAACGACCCCCCAAAACGTGTTCAGGGGGTCACGTTAGGAACTTCTATGGTGGTCCCGGGCTTAAGTTTCACCGTGCGGGTCATGCTAATAGTTCACTTTCCAAAGGAAATTCACTAATAAAAGCGAGCTAAGCCACATTTTTGTTATTCTTAGAAAACCTCTGACATTCTCGATGGAATAATTAGCGAAACCTCTCAAATGACATTACACTGAACAATGACAATTGTTCAGGTGCCGTTCTGCTAAAATATAAAACCAACGATCTATTCAATTCCGGGCGATAAAGCAGAAACTTTTTTCATTAACAAAACAAAGCTTTCCTTGTGATTTGCTGCCAAAAGTGACGAACACTGGTTAACACTACGTTTTACTTTAGTTAGATAATTTATTACATAAACTTCAATTTACAATATTCCTTTACTTATACATATTCAGATTATATTTTTTTATTCATAAATTGTTTAGTCGTTTATTGAACATATCCCACATTTAAAATACTTTACTATTATGTTTTCCACAATCGATTGCATTTACTTATTCTTGAATTTTATTATTTTATTTTATTGTTCACATGGATTCGCTGTTAATGCTATAAAAATGTTTTCAAGATTTTTAGGTTTTGTTTTTAGATCCATGTTTATGGAAACAAGAAATGATAGTTCACTAACAATTACATTGTAGATACTAGAAGAACAGCCTGCTATTATAAAGCAACGTACAGATGTATTGATATATTTTCAATATCAATCTATAATTAAACTAATTATCTCACATAAATACACTAATTTGTTATATACATGTATCACATTCCGTCGTTAATATACGCAACAGAAATACAGTATAATCGTCGATCCTGTGCTTCCTTGTTTCTTGAACACTAACCTGTACCCTATCGTTTATTGCGATACAGTAATTGCAGTTTTTTACTTGTCTTAATAGGTATTTTAATCTGTGAGTGTCGAACAACCACAGACATGAGTGACATGTTGACAACCACAGACATGAGTGACATGTTGACAACCACAGACATGAGTGACATGTTGACAACTACAGACATGAGTGACATGTTGACAACCACAGACATGAGTAACATGTTGACAACCACAGACATGAGTGACATGTTGACAACCACAGACATGAGTGACATGTTGACAACCACAGACATGAGTGGCATGTTGACAACCACAGACATGAGTGGCACGTTGACAACCACAGACATGAGTGACACGTTGACAACCACAGACATGAGTGACACGTTGACAACCACAGACATGAGTGACACGTTGACAACCACAGACATGAGTGACATGTTGACAACCACAGACATGAGTGACATGTTGACAACCACAGACATGAGTGACATGTTGACAACCACAGACATGAGTGGCATGTTGACAACCACAGACATGAGTGACATGTTAACAACCAGACATGAGTGACATGTTGACTACCACAGACATGAGTGACATGTTGACAACCACAGACATGAGTGACATGTTGACAACCACAGACATAAGTGACACGTTGACAACCACAGACATGAGTGACATGTTGACAACCACGGAACGATGACAAATATATTTTGATATACCCAATTAACTTCCTAGTTACTTGAGGAAAAGCCAAAATAATTTTCTTCTATTAATAAAAATAATAGTCTCCATTTTACAAGCTAATAAACACATTTTACTCTGTTTAAACACTCTCAAACAGAATTTGACTAAATAAACTGTAGTTGTCTTATACCCGCAAACAAAGCTCGCGATCTATTCAATTCTGCACGCCGAAATGGGAAAACTTTTTTCATTACCGCCACAAGCCGACCCTTATAATGAACTGTCAAAGGTAATGAATGCTTATTGTGAATTAACCCGTTGCAAACCCAAACCGGTTGGTTAGGTTAACCGACCCTGTTTTACGTATGTTACGGTCGTTTCTTGTGTACAGGGTCTTTCCGAATGGATGTTACAAGGGTTAGGTTCTTTAAACAATATATATTTCTTTATTCAATTGATGTCGTTACTGTTTAAATTTGTTTACTTTTGATACATGATGTCTCTGAATAATATGTAAACCAAATATTTAGAATAGTAAATTTGAAATTTGCAGTTATTAATGTGATATTTACAGGGTTTAATATATTGAACTAAAAGAGAGATAAAATCATATCTCACATTTAACCTTTATTATTAGGTTTTTTGTTATCAGTTGATTATGGAAACAAATGGTTCTTATACTTTTGTTAGTCTATGCTTTTTATGCTTGGTGTCATCATATGTTAATGAATATTGTCAGTTTATTTGTGCGAGATAGAAAAGAGAAAAACAGGTCAAATACATCGTGAAAGGCAACTTTTTTATATTTGTTTAGTTAAATACAGTATATTTATGTTAGTTGTATTGATAATCACACAGTAAAACATACTAATACGGAAAGGTCGCGAAGTACATCCCCCAGACTCCGTCATGTTACGGTAAGGTCAAGTTAAAAGTTATACAAATCAAATGCGTTTGATTTATTTTGTGTCTACCTACGCCATTATCATTGTTTACGTTTTGATTAGGTACGGTCCGAACACTGACCTTGTTACTATCTAAGTCTGTTCTTAAAAAGCATCATTAATTAATAGTCCAACGACAAATGGCAGCTAGGCCCAGTATCGAACCTTCACAAAATGTTCAGATTGTGATCAGTATCGATCTGGCGAACGAGTACGACGCGAGCCACTACACCACCACTACGCCACACAAACAGTGTGATGTGTAAAATGACTACCACCACTACGCCACACAAACAGTGTGATGTGTAAAATGACCTCCACCACTACG